>CM065725.1:55071610-55121574 GCA_033310375.1 Conus canariensis
GCACATGAGCGTAGGAGTATTTATTTGGTCCACTCATCGTTGTTTACAACTCCTGTCGCTCTTTTCTCTCTCTCTCTCTCTCTCTCTCTCCTCTCTCCTCTCTCTCTCTCTCTCTCTCTCTCCTCTCTGCGTGCACGCGCGCGTTTGTGTGTACGTGTTGTGTGTGTGTGTGTGTGTGTGTGTGTGTGTGTGTGTGTGTGTGTGTGTGTGTGTTCAAAGGGAAGGGGGAAGGAGAGGATAAAGGGGGGAAGGGCGTGTGTGTATGTTTGTTAGTCTTTAGCATAACGACTTTCTTATAAGTGACAAAATATGGAGTGGAGTTAAAAAAATAAGATAAAATAAAATACAAAGATCGTAGCAGAACATCTGTTTGAGACTAAGATTGTTTTGGACTCTGTATGCTGTCGTACATGTGTCCGTGTACATGACCTTGGAAGGACGGAGGTACAACAATTAGATCACAAGAGACTTTTCCCCGAAGATGGAGTATGGCTGCCTTAATGGCGGGATAAAAAACGGTCATACACACAAAACTCCACTGCCTGTCTATACAGGCAGTGTCCGCAGGAGTATCAGCCTGCGTACGCAGAAAGAAAGAAAAAAAAATCACAAGAGAGAGAGACTGACAGAGAGATAGAGACATAGAGAGATTCTTGGTAATTAATGACACAGCAGTCTTGATAGTAACTGCTAATTCGTACACACAATAATCGATTTTAATCACTAATATCAAATTGACGAGAAAAAGAAAAAAGTACACATGTTGATCGATGTTTGTCACTAATATTAAAGAGAGAGAGAGAGAGAGAGAGAGAGAGAGAGAGAGAGAGAGAGAGAGAGACAAGACAAGACAAGACAAAGTCTTTTATTCGTATAGGCCATTGCCCCTTAGAAGGGGGATGTACACATAGCAACGTTACACGATACATTTCTAGTAGATGTAAACAACTTTAAGCTAACATAGAGTTTCGCCGTTTAAAACATCTGTACAAATAAACAGTAACTGTTTAACTATTTTATCATTTGTCGATGCCATTAACAAGATTTATTTAAACAAGGATGGATGTCTAAAGTATTTAGGAGGGATATACTGTTGTCTTAGATCACTTAATTCTGGACATGAAAGAACAAAATGAACTTCATTTTCCTGTGATTCATGACACAATGGACAAAAAATCATGCGATCAATTACAACTCTATATGGCTGAGAATGTGCACAAATATCTGAAATACCCAATCTGAACTTTGTCACAGCATGTCTCAAATGTTTATTAATAGCCAAATAGGTAGGAATGCAATGCATAGGATTTAACAGACTGTAAGTAGAAAACCTAGTGCTGTCTTCAACATGAGAGTTCCATCTCTGCCAACTACAATCAATCAATCTTTGCCGAAACACACGAATAAAACCATTTACGTCACCAACACCCTGGTTTTCCCACACAAAACCAAATCCGAATTCATACGATTTTAGTCTTAGATTAGAGGTCCAGTTTTTCTTTCCCCTGTTATCTAACTCTAAAAGCATAGTGAAGGCTTTGTAAGGCAATCTGTGTTGTTCCATTTGTGTTATTCTTAGCCAATAACGAATACACTTTACCACTGAAATTAAATGTATAGGGTATCTATTGGTCTTTCCATATACCAGATCGTTCGGTGTTTTCAATGAAACACCAATAAATTTCTTTAGAGCATACAGGTGAATTTTCTCAATATGCATAGCAGCAGAATCAAAACCCCATATTTCAGCACCATATTGTAGCATTGGTTGAATTTGAGCGTCAAATAATTTCAAAAATAAAGTCAAAGATTCATTATTTAACATCGTTAATTTCTTCATTATACACAATAACGCATATTTAGCTCTGCTTGCAAGATCTTTACAAGCGAAGGCAAAGTTTAACTGTGTAGAAAAATATATGCTAAGGTATTTGTAAGCATTCACAACGGGCATACCAGTTCCATAATATACCCACCTTTCTCTGGCTCCAAGATATCCACCCTTTCTGAACACAATTATATTGCTTTTATTCATGTTTGTGTTTAATCGAACTGAAACGGATGCTCTTTCTAAACTGTTCAACTGGGTTTGTAAACCAACTATCGTTTCAGACATCAATACAACATCGTCAGCTAAAAGAAGAATGAAAATCTCAAAAAAATCATTTATGAATTTTGCACCATGTCGTCAAGAATTAGTCACTTCTTTCGTTAATTCATTAATGAACAAAGAAAACAAAATGGGACTACAAACATCCACTTGCTTAACTCCAGTTGTACAGGTTATATAATCAGTCAGAGAACCGCCGCTTCTTACTCTAGCTTTTACAGAGTCGTACATGCTCATGACACATTGATACAATTTACCTCTTACCCCATTTTTAAACAAAATTCGCCATAATATACTCCTGTTAACAGAGTCAAAGGCTTTCTCAAAATCAATAAAAGCAACATATAATTTACGATTCAAACAAAATTGTTTTTGCACAAATGCCATTAAAGTGAACATGTGGTCTATCGTGGAATAATTTCGTTTAAATCCAGCTTGGCATTCACCTGTGAGGTTCTTTTCCTCTACCCACTCCTGCAGTCTTCCATTGATAACAGTACTGTACAATTTACTACAAACATTACACAAAGAAATTCCTCTATAATTATTAGGATCATCAACATTACCCTTTTTATATAAAGGAAGAACTGTCCACAGCACCGGAAAAACACCCCTGTCAAATAGAGTATTGAAATACTTTGTAACAAAATCCAATATCAGATTAGACTTACATGCATTTTTCACCATTTCACCAATGATACTATCAGGGCCACTAGTTTTATGACTTTTCAGTTTTTTTTAAGGCCATCATAATTTCATCCCTTGAAATTGGACGATTGAAATAATCGTCACTGGAATTACTGTCATCACTGGTATTGCGATCATTTTCACCACTACTGCCTTCCTCACCTGTAACATCACCTGTGTCTACGTCTTTTTCAAGCAGTTTCTGAAAATGTTGAAAGCAGTCTTCCAAACCAATGTTATTGGACGGTTGTTTTCCTTTATTGTTGATTTTACGCATTGAGTTCCAAAACTCCCTTTGGTCATTCACAGAAGAAACCAACTGTTCCACTAAATTACTGTTAAACTGTTTACATTTGTGTTTCAAAAGATTCTTGTATTCACACCTGGCTGCACAGTAAGAAAAATGATCAGGTGGAAATAAAGTGCGACGAAATTCATTTAAAAGGTTACGGGCCTTTCTTTTACCGTTACGACACTCTACGTCATACCAGTCATCACAATTTTGCTTTGCATTTATGTTAAACTGTTTTTTCATATATTCAGCAGTATCTTTTAGGCAACTGTTAACTATATTGAGAGATTCGTTAACATCAACATCATTTTTTCTAATCGCCATTTCTATTCTCTCCTGAATTTCAGGAGAGCACATTACATCACTAAAAGTACTGGCATAAGTCTCATTCCATACATATTTCTCCATTAAGCAGCTATCAATATTCATTTTTGCATTATTTATGTTTTCATTAGAAAATCTGAATTTCGTTAATACAGGCATATGGTCAGATTCTAAAGAGAGAGAGAGAGAGAGAGAGAGAGAGAGAGAGAGAGAGAGAGAGAGAGAGAGAGAGAGAGAATTTATGGTCCACTCAGCAATTAAGCCCTATAGACAAGGGGGCACGTTTGAATATATAACTCAGTGAAATCAATTGCTCACCTCAACCCTCCCTTCTCCCTCCCGCCACCCCTCGCCCACAACTCGTTCCGACAGCTTCCTCGATCCCTCAATGCTCCCCTTAACCCCACCCCACCTCCAATCTCCCTCCTCCTTCCTCATTCACACGTTTATGTACTTACTGGCACACGACGGCGGATCATCTTGACAAACATTTCAGTTATTAAATATATAACTAATTGTTTCTTTCAACCGGTTTTTTTTTCATTGTTGCACGACACATTTTACGAGTCTGGGCAGTAATTTAAGAAGGCGAGTCAAGTACAGTAGGCTACTTCGCTTTTGGATATCTTTGTATGCTGTGCAGTTGAATAAGAAATGAACTTCATTTTCGGATTCTTCGGTTTCTTTTTCACATGACGGACCATCAGCCTGTTTTTCGTCAAGAAACCATCGCTTGCAGTTATGAAGCCCACTAACTCGTAGTCCAAAGAAAGATATCTCTGTGCCATATATTTGTACTAAAAGACAAGTATTTTTCTGGCTAGAAAATGCTCTTTAAAGAATAAAACCATATATTGTGTTATCTAATGCTGAATGCTAGTTTTGCATTACACGATTTTCACATAAAACGTCTGCACATTGGTTACCCAGTTGTTATGCCCAGATTCATGATGAACAACAAGCATTTAATATGCCTGTCTGCATAGTCGTGACTAGGGACTTTATCCAGTGTCTAATACATTTCATACTTGTTTTTATACTTAGGCAGTGGACCCGGACCCGGTGTGCAGCGCACGGCCGTACGCCGCCCGTCCGGTAAAAAAAAAAAAAAAAAAAAAAAAAAAAAAAAACTTGCTTCGGTTCATCTCGTTTCCAACTTACTGGCGAAAAGCCGTGCATAGTGCACCCGGCCCGACCCGCGTGATGAGAGCCGTGATTTTGCCGGTCGTGCAAGAAGGGACCGAACTCATCCTCTGATTTTTCACACTATTCAATCTTTCTTTCCAATATGGACGACAATTAACTCATCGGTGCCGTGCGGCTCAGATCATTCATTTACACAAAAAGTTACAAGAATCATACTAACAGAGATATTCTCTCTGCTGCTTGGGGAGAACATGGTAACAAGTAAAAATGTTATCTTCTTCCTCAAAGTTACAAATCTTCAACATGATTCAATACCATTCATATTAACAAGAAGTGCCAGTCAAGGGTATATTTTCTACAAAAACTAAGAAACATCCATATTGATTCAAAAGTCCTTGAAGGTTTTTACCACTGTTTAAATCAATCTATTTTTATGTTTTCTTTTACGTTTTAAGAATAAGAATGTTTCAAACAGATTGGTAAATCTTTAACTTTAGATCCAATACTAATCATATCAGCAGAAAGTGCCAGTATCCGTCCCCCTACTATGCACAAAGGACCCTGACAACCGGATGGGGCACGGCCTTGTAATGCACGGCCGGGTCCGGGTCCACTATGCACGTAGCCTAAGAGAATATCTGCCGGTTTCTCCATAGACCTGTTTGTTTGAGGCGTGCAGGGGAACGTTAAAAAATCTTTTTAAGCCAAATTAATGTACAGTTTCAGTAAGATCACTATTTTTCTCATCCCAAACTTTGGCTGCGTAGGACAGAATTGGTTCAATCTGTATATCAAATAGCTTCAGAAGCTTCAGAAGTAACTGTAAATCTGTTGTATTTAACCTTGTAAGCGACTTTAATATCTTAATGACCCCCCCCCCCCTCCCCTTTTTCCCCCTTCCTGCAAGCCTCAGACAAAGTAGTTGTGAAAGTAGTTGTGATTTTGTTGTAAAAATATATTCCAAGATATTTATATGAATTTGTTGTTTATTTCATCATTTCAATAGTACCAGCTTTCTGAGGCAGATAAATGTCCTCCTTTTCTAAATATCATAGTGCTTGTTTTTTCCACAAAAAAAACTTAGTACTTTAGCAACCTGGTGTTACCATTCACGTAGAATGGTTCTGTTTGCACTGCTCCAAGGTCTGTTTACAGTAATAAAAAAAAAGTGTGAAAGACCATGGTAGTAGTACAGAACAGATTCTCTTATTTCCACATTCCTGTGTCTTCGCAGAGAGAGAGAGAGAGAGAGAGAGAGAGAGAGAGAGAGAGAAAGAGAGAGAGTAATGTTGCTTATAGCCCAGCCAACCGCAAAGGGCCATATCAGGGCTGACAGCGTGTTTAAGTTAACTCACAAGTCCTTTAAAAAAAATAAAATAAAATAAAATCACACAACTCTTTCAAACACACTTTCTAAAAACACACTGGAAATTTTGTTTAAAAGCTTTCCTCTGTAAAATATCAGATCATGTGAAAATGTTAATCTTCCTCAAAAATTCAAAGATCACATCAAGTGGGACATCTCTGAACAAGGTTTTCATGGAGTCTGCTGTAAAGTGTTTATGTCTCACATCTTGCTAGTCCCAACACTCTGAAAGGATATGTTTCACTGTGAGTGGTACATGGCATAGAATGCACCACGGATCTTCTTTACCTTCTAACAGATAAAACAAAATGGGTGTAAAACGAGTGGCCTGTATGCAGACGGTACAAAACTGTTTCTTCTTTACGGCCGCCTCGGGAACATGGTAAAAACTCCTTCAGGTTTGGACGGATTTTAAGTAGTTTGTTATCCGTCTGCGAGTCCCATTCCTCTTGCCAGAGGTCTTTGACATATGCCTGGGTTTTGGGTTTCAGATCTCAGTGTGAAGGATAGACAGTCTGCTCAACTTTTTCATTATGGCATTCTTGGGAAGTTCATCAACAATTTTGTTGCCTCGGATGCCCACATGGCTGGGAACCCAAGCAAAAACTATGTTGTATCCATCTCATTCCAGAGAAGTGTACAGTTCGAATAACTTAAGCAGTTGAGAGCGTTTTAGATTACGGCCGGCAATGGCCTCCAACGCAGAAAGGGAGTCCGACAAAAATGAGGAAATCTTTATGTTTGGATTTAGAAACCACTTCAAGAGCCAGGACCAAGGCTATAAACTCAGCAGTGTACATGGAGCTGTCAGTGGGAATGTGTTTAGAACTTCTCTGAGGAGAACATGTTGCACAATACACAGCAGAGGCAACCCCTTCTTCAGATTTGGAACCGTCAGTGAAAATTCTTGTGAAGGATGGAAGTTTGGAACACGGTTCGGTAAAAAAAGGTCTTGTACGCCAATGAGCTAGTGGAATCTTTACGGTACGAGGCTAAATCAGATCGGATCTCTGGAGTAAGGAAAGTCCATGGTGGGTCATCAGCAGTACACTACACAACCACAGTCCAGTTTGGAGCGGATCAGAGCCCTGTAAAGATGGAGCAGAGTTTTCTTATCAGCGCCCCAATCCGTGTGTGCCACAACTCTTGGAATATTTAGCGCTTTTTGACCAGCAGTTTTTGAGTATTGGATGTGACTTTTAAAGTTCAGTTTTTCATCAAAAATAACACCCAGACATTTGGCTTCTTTCACAGCTGGAATGGCTGATTTGCCCAGACGAATTTCAAGACTGGCAAAGAACTGACGAAAATTGTGAAATTGGATACACTGTGTTTTGGTGCTTGAAAAGATAAGATAAACCCGTTTTCCTCGGCCCACTGTCGAATCTTACGCACAGAGACTCGTGACTCGTGACTCGTGACTTTAATGTGAGGCCATCAGCCTATTCACATGAGTACGCAACAAGAAATATACATCAATTTTACATAATCAGAACAAAATTCACCATAACTACAACGAAGCATTCTTCCCTGACAGTATGTACATGCAAAATTCTATCTTGATCATACATTAACACTACTTGGTACATTCTTCCTTATGAACGTAATGTAAGTATATATATTATTATTTTAAAACTCATGATATTAATGCTGTTGATACTATCATACAAAACACATGTTTTCTATTTCGTTACCCTCATCATATTTCGTTTATACAGTGAAGACCTTTCTTCCCTGCGTCGTAAGATTCTCCGGAAAGCTGTACTATTTCAAGCATCTTTTGTTTACATCAATTACGCATGCGCAAAATAAGCCTATCGCCCTCTCCGGTGCAAAGGTAAACCCCGAATCTTGAGTCTACATAACAAAGCTGCCATGCTGACCTTTGACACACAGAGTGTGTTCGTCTGTGGTCGTGTTCGTGTGGTGTTGGACTTGTGTTGTTTATATTCGTTGGATTTAGCAGCCCCATGGATAAATTACTAAAACCTTGTTGCTTTCCATGTATCAGGTTGGTACATTCCTTCAGTTTTTTCACTTTAATTGTCGTTTTCCCTATTTCTTTCAGCCTGAGACCCTGTCATATTCTGTCCCGTGGGTCTTGTCGACACTTGACTCGCACACTGTGTCTTGACCGCCCGCCGACCAGAGGAGTCCCTTAATGGTCGGATCCCTAGAGTTCAAACTTGGATAATTCAAAACAACCGTCGGAAAATAATCAAAATGCATACAACAGCTATCGTTATTCAAAGAGTACAAAACCATGCTAATTATACTCTGATCAACGGGCAGCCATCACAGCAGACGATCCAGCCAAGACTCGACAGACAATTCTCATTCCTACTCCCACTCTCTCTCCCACACTCGCTCCCACCGCCTCCCACTATCGCCCCATCCGCCCACGCTCCACTACCCCCCCCCCCCCCCCCCCCCCCCCCCCTCGCTCTCTGAGCAGAGAGCGGAAGAACGGGCGAGAGACGGCCAGAGGGAGATTGACACTGTGTGCGAGTAGCGGAATGGAACGCATTCATCACCGCTTCATGCTGATTTGCATGTTGACCTACTTCTTAATTCTCCTACGTGCCTTACTGTTTGCTTTACTAAACTGGCCAAATTCTCGTCCTACTTTCGTTTCCTGGATTATCTTACTTACATACTTCATCACTTCATGGTCAAATTATTTATCTATGTTTCCCTTTGTATTCATTTCGTAGTTTTACGTGTGTATGTATATACAGATTTCGTTACTTATTTTAACCTTCCTCTTCCATACATGTTTTCTTAAATACATTTGATTTTCTATTATATGCACATTTTCCATACTCATTTAACTTGAACCATTCATATACCTAGACTACCCCCCCCCCCCCCCCCCCCCCCCCACGGTGGCCACGTTTGTTCCCATATTGTGTTATCCGGTTGCTTCCTCCATGCTCCCCCCCCCCCCCCCCCCCCCCCTCATGCTCCTTCTTACTTGTCATGTATTCTTACTTATATCCATTCAGATTATAATTACACGTATTCCCTCTTAGTTGCCTTAATTATCTGTACTCTTGCGTAATTACATATTTTTAGTTATACATTCAATTCTACTACACTTCTTGATCCATCTTGACTCAATCAGTCTCATCCTCATACTTATTACTTTTCTTTTCTATTCTTTTGTTTTTCATTTACACACACACACACACACACACACACACACACACACACACACACACACATGCATATGTATATATATACCCACATACATGCGTATATCACCCACATACATACAGTGTATGATACACACATACACACACATGTACACATACACACACACACATACACATGCGTACACACATACATACACACATGCACATTTTACAATCTTGTTCATGTTCTTATAAGTATCCCTACTCCATCATCCATTTGTAATAACCTCATTCTCCCTCATTTCCATTCATAATTGTACATTTCCATTCATATTCATATTCATTCATTGCACATAATTTCCTCAAAACATATTCATTTCCATAATTCCATTCCTTCATATTATATTACATTCATGTTCCCTCATATTACACCCTTGTATTCACTTTTATATAGTTATCTTTCCATCATAGTCCTTGTCTTGCTTCACATCTGAGTATACAATTGCATAATCTCATGTGTTCATATAACATCTCATTCGTAAATCTGTTCATATCGTCACACCAATCACAATTTCGTACTCATTCAGGTATTTGTGTTACTTTCCATACTGAGAAACACCTTCCAAGTTAAATCCATGATTCAATCTTCTCTAGATATTATGATATCACAACACATCCATGTTCATTTATTATGCATATAGATTCACATGTTTATAATTATATGCTTTACACATAAGCATTCACATAATCATACATATGTATATATACACATACACACAGACATATACAGTTTGAATTCGGCTATAAATCCACAGAAGCAAAACCAAGTCTCTTCTCTTTGTCTTATATTTGTGTTTCTCTGAATTTTAATGCATAAAAAGTATACATTGCTACATCACGTGTCATTTCCACGTTTTCATTTTGTAATAGGTTTCTTAGTGTAATTGTATCCTTATTTCTATAATGTTTATAAATATATTTCTCCCTTAATTGTCTATAACATGGGCATATCTTGAAAAAGTGTAATTCGGTTTCTTCTGTTGGACAAAAAGGACATGTTGTAATTGCTTCCTTGTCTGTGAACTTGTTGTTTATATGTAATTCGTTTACCCCTAAACGTAGTCTGGTTAGTGCTTTTCTAAATTTCGCTATTGTGATGTCGTAGAAATATTTTTCAGTATGGTGTACAGATTTAAAAGAGCGATAAGTATTAAAACGTTCGCTGTTTTCTATTTTATCATGCCAGTTCTGCTTGTGACAGTCTATCATTCTTTGTCTTAATACTGAAATAAATCTGTTCTCATCTCCTACACCTTCATTTAGCCATACTTCTGAAAAGCCATATATGTCTAAACAGTGTTTTAATTCTAATGCCCAATTTTGAGATTTGTTTATTTCGGTCTTTTCTCTTTCATATGCTTGTCTGGGGAGTCTGTTTGGTGCCATTTTTATAATTTTAAACCAATACCTAATCGCCCTTATTGTGCTGTCTATGCATATAGGATATCTACCCAACTCTCCATATATTAGATTATATGGGGTTTTCTTGCCCACACCCATATATTTTTTACAGGCGAACAAGTGTATATTTTCTATTGCTTTATATCTAGTTAGGCCCCATGCTTCTGCTGTGTATAAGAGTAAGGGTTTAACTTGAGTATCAAACAGTTTAAAGTAAATAGCCATATCTATATGTCCTAAACTATACATAGTTTTCATTATTTCCATAATTTTGCCTTTCACTCTACCTGCATATTCAGAAAGTGATATGTCTACTGAGAGTTTAGTTGTCAAGGTGAAACCTAGGTACTTATAACTGTTTACTACTTCTAGTTCTTGGTCTTTGTAGTACCATTTCTCCTTTTTACCCAAATAGCCCCCTTTTCCTAAAAACCATTATTTTTGTTTTTTGTAGATTTACTGTTAAACCTATAGAATCCGAGGCTTGTTGTAGGTTCTTTAATTGGTTTTGTAAGCCGGCTGGTGTTAATGATATCAGGGCTATGTCATCTGCAAATAACAATGTGTAAATCTCTTCTGCACCTGGTAGAAATTGGTAACCATGTCTCCCTTTTCTTGTGACATTGTCCGCCACTTCTGTTATTAATAGAGAAAAAATCAAGGGGGACAACAAACAACCTTGTTTCACTCCTGCTGGGCATTCGAAAAATTCTGTTAAATCATTCCAATCACAAAGCTTGAACTGTTTTGTATATACCTTTTAACATGTTGAGCATTTTTGTAGATACTTTATGTTTCTGTAGTATCTCCCATAATTTGTCTGTATTTACAGTATCAAATGCTTTCTGATAATCTATGAATGCTACATAAAATTTACTTCTACGTCTGCCATAGAGGCAATTTGTTATCATAGTTGTTAATGTGAAAATGTGGTCTATTGTCGAATATCCCCATCTAAATCCTGCTTGTTCCTTACTAATTTTGTTCTCATCTTCTGCCAGTTGTAAAGTCTTTTGTTGATTATTGCTGTAAAAATTTTACTTGTAATGCATAACAGTGAAATCCCTCTATAATTTCCTGGGTTTTGCTTATCACCTTTCTTGTGGAGTGGTACAATTACTGCACATGACCATTCTAAGGGGAAGTAACTTTCTTGGAACAGTTTATTGAATAACTTAGTTAGATATGGTATTATTTTACTATATATTTTTAGAAATTCTGGGGGGATTTCATCTATTCCTGGGGATTTACCTGATTTCAGTTTGTTTATTGCTAAACGTACTTCCTGTTCTGTTATATCTTCATCTAGCTCTTGTACTAGAATCTCTTCAATATTCACTTGCTGTTCTCTTACAATAGCTCCTTGCCTTCCTGTTATTTGGGGGTTCAATATGCTTTCAAAATGTTCTTTCCATTGTTCAGATGTAATAACTGGTAATTTATTTTTCTTTCTTCTAATGTTTTTTATTGTGCTCCAGAATTTCTGGCTATCCTTCTGATTTTGCATAAGTGTATCATATATCTGTTCCCTGTATTGTTTTTTCTTTCCTCTAATCATTTTTTGATAAGAAGTCCGTTTGTTATTATATATTTCCTTTCTTTCTTCATATTTAATAGGATTTTTATTTTTATCTATTAAATTAAGTCTACACAGTGCTTGTCTTGTTTCTTTCTTTTCCATCTTGCACACTTTATCATACCACCCATTTGTAGGTTTATAGTCCCCTCCTGAACTAGTTATTTTGCTCATACATTCTCCAGCATTCTTTAGTAATTGGTTAAATTTAACTATACTTGTATCTACATCTTGATCAATTTCCTCCTTAATTTGTTCTAATATTGTTTGTGCTCTTTCAGATTCCATGAAGTTTATGTAGACTTGTGCTTTGGCTGGGTCCCATTTTATTTTCTTTGTAAATGTTCTCTTTTGTTGATCTTTCTGGATATCCTGCACTGTGCTCAGAAGCTCCATTCTAACTGGCATATGGTGAGACTCAATTCTTTCATCCACTAAACAGCTGTCAACATTTTCGATTAATTCTATGGAGCATACATAGAAATCTATAGCACTATTTCCCCTTTCCGAGAAGAATGTAATCTTACGCACAGAGAGAGAGAGAGGAGAGAGAGAGAGAGAGAGAGTTCTAGGTTAGGGAGAAGAGAAGAAGGCTTACACGCATGCGCGTACGCACGCGCGCGCGCGCGCGCACAACACACACACACACACACACACACACATAGCATAAACACGCGCGTGCGCGTGCTCGTGCACGCTCTCACATACGCATACACGCTTGAGTGACGCACATCTTTCAGCACAAATGGAGAGACAGGGAGGACATTAACTCCCAGGTGAATGGGAAACATCTGAAATTTTCAAAACTAAACAGGTGTAAGGCAAGGGGCCGGGGTGCACAACACAATGATTAACAGTACAACCTGGCAACAGTAAGGTCTCTGTAGTTAAACGATCGAAGCCCAACAGAAATCGAAGTGGAGAAAGGGAGGGGAAAAGAGAGAGGAGAGACAAATAGAGGAGGGAGGAGGGATAAAGAGACGTGGGGGCGGGGGGCGGCGATTGCTTAGCTGTCCAAAAACAAAGAAATTTGTCGGAGAAGCGGGGCCTTCGAACTAGACTACGATTACAACTACAATCGCTTTTTCTTACGCATAGGGTCGAGGTTTGGCCGGGGTTACACGCAGCACTTTTGAAGACTGATCACGCCTACACACACACACACGCACGCACGCACGCACACACACCACGCACGCACGCCACACCACACACACACACACACACACCATGCATCTGGAGGGACCGCATGGAATAATTTGCCTTCCTCCATAAAATCATGTCCCTCAAAACAGACATTTAAAAAAGCACTAAAAATGCATCTGATGGAAACTGCGCATCAAAGTCATTTCCATCAATACGATCCCCTTATCCCCATCTCTCTCTCTCTCTCTCTTGTGTGTGTGTGTGTGTGTGTGTGTGTGTGTGTGTGTGTGCGTGCGCGTGCGTGCGTGCGTGCGTGCGTGTGGTGTGTGTGGTGTTGTGTGTCTGTGTCTGTGTGCGCGCGCGCGCGCGCACTTGAACTTGAAGTTCCAACAATAGTTTCATTATTGTTTCATATTTCATATGAGAGTTATGTATTTGCATGATAGAAATTGTGTGCTTTTAAAAATGTTTTTTGAGCTTGTTGTTATATGTTATATTAGTTTCTTTCTTGTTTATGAGAGCAGGATGTAAAAGGGCTGGAAAGCTTATTCTTTAACCCTCAATGAAGATAATTTTGACGACTTGACATTCGTTGAATTAGATGTGTGCAGACTCGAGTGCATGACACATTTGTGTGCATGCCTGTGTGTGAGTGTGTGTTGTGTGTGTGTGTGTGTGTGGGTGTGTGAGTGAGTGAGAGAGAGAGAGAGAGAGAGAGAGAGAGAGAGAGAGAGAGAGAGGAGAGACGGTTAGACAGTGTGCGTGCGTGCATGTTTATCTGAGTGTATGTCTGCCAGCTAGGCCTGTCTTTGATTCCTCCCCCAACCTCCTCCCTACCGCCCCCTCCTCCCCCTTCCCACTAGGACACGTGATCCCTGACTCAGTCTAAAGAGCTGAGGGATGAGGGGGGGGGGGGGGGGGCGTAAGAGGGACAGGGAACAACACAGTGCTCCTCACGTCAGGCAACCCTAACACAGGTAGGGGGAGAGAAAGATCAGGAGAGGGGTGGTGGAGGAAAGATGACAGAATCGCAGGATGACGACATAGGTCAGGCCGTGAGAAACCGAGGTACACGGGTCTGTTCCGCAGTGACAGATCTAATAAATCGCCCGCCACAACGCTCACCTCGTTCTCTGCAAACGACACACACACACACAAAACACGAGGGCTGTCTTACATTGGAGGCCCCTTCCAACCGTTCGCACCCTGCTTTTCTTCGTGCTCTCTCCTTCCTCAGTCCGCAAACGTTCGCCGCTCGCTTAGAACTTACCCGTGACAAGCCGCTTCGCTCTTGTTGCCTGCCCAGGTGTACCCCCGTAATCCTTCTGTTTCCCCAGCGCCGCTCGTCGAGTCAAGCGACGCCCGCATCGCCCAGTTAGCGTGCGCCAATCCGAAGTGAGAGAAGGGAAGGGAAGGGGGGGAGGGGGGGGGGGGGGGGGGCTTGTGTGAACGAACGGAGAGTGAGGCCGCCATCTGCCGTGTGTATAAGTAGCTGAGGACAGAAGGCGCTGCCTCATTGTGCAACCAGCAAGACTATTGTCAAAGTCGCACCGACACAGAGTTATCCACAAGCCAGCAAAGTGCCCGCAAGACTGACGACTGGAAGAATAATTGAAGTCTGGTTTCATTCATGTGTAAGATTCTGAAAACAGCGTATTATTTAAAAAGAACGAATACTTTTCGGTTGGACTGAGAACCCACAACTATAAAACAATTACTGCAATATCAGCCGACATAAAGTGCAACAAACTCATTTTGCACGACTAGACATTTCACCAGACGATCCCAGAGTCCAGCAGCAAAGAAAGATGTGGGGCAGCAGCAGCAGCAGTGTTACTTGCAGCAGAATGTCGCAGAGCCGGATGATGCAACAGTTCTTGTCAGCGGTGTTCGTGTTCTTCCTGGCAGACTGGTTCCAGATGAGCCACGCCCGCTCCGTACGTCGCCTATGCAAGGTAAATAGCGTGTTCAGTACCCAGTCGAAGTTATTGGATTGATGTGAAAAGAAAACACTGTTGGATAAGGAAATCCATTTTTAATACAAAATGCAGTCTAGCAGTCTAATTCAGCATGAATTCGGCGAATTATATTATCCGACGTATAAATATAGAACAAGTTAGTTACAGTCTAAACCCGTACAGGCATACGAAACTTTCGTCAACACTATGGCTGGGTTAAGATATACACACATAAAAAAGGGGAAAAAAGAACAAAGCTGTGGGTTGAAACAGAAAATGGTGATGAATTTAAGGGCTGTTAAGAACAGATATTGCATTGTTTGCTTGTAGCACATGGTGACCGACATAACGCCTGTCCGGAGTCATGTATTACCTGACTGGTATTTGTCAGCACACACACTGGTTGATTGTGTTCATCCTTGGCACTGAATGGAGATATACTACCTACATTTTTATGGCATTCTCATCATCAAGGGCACAGGAACAAATGCAACGGCCTCCCAAACAGTCGGCGAATGATAGAACAGAGATATGAAAATGTCCCGTAGGGAAGCAAGTTGGCTCACAAAAGTAAAGAGCGCTCAGTGTGAGGGGGCCATTTTTTAGCCTTTACTATTGGATCCCTCGAGGATGCAAGCGAGGTCAAAATGGGCCAGCAGTCAGAATGGTCGATGCAACATATTACAATAAAGACAAGGTAAATGTTGACCTTGAAAGCGAAAGGTAAGAAAGGAATGTAAAACTATATTTTTTCAGGCTTCCTTATTGGTGATAACTCATAATTGTGTATTAAATGCTCGGAGTTTTCGCTCCCTTAGCTATCCCCTTGTAGCAACCGAGTATCTATGTTATAACTGTTTGAGCTTTTCTCTTCGAAGGGTATGAACAACGAGGTAATAGAAAAGCTTGACCTAGAGGCGCAGGATTGGAGGCCTAAACTGCGCTTAGCCCAATTTTGTGTTCGTTCAGTTTTGTGTCTCATCAGGGTTTCTTTTTATTTTCGGAAACACCTGGTACGTTCAGAGTTTAACCTTTGCTAAGTAACTCTTCTAAAAAAAAAAATGTCTGCTGAGTTGTCGAAGTTGATAAAGTCGAGTGATGTCATTTAATTGCATTGGGATGAAATACTGTGTGGCTTGATACGCGCTGATATTATCTCAAGATGTTTTCAACACTGCATTTCATATGACAACTTTTTTCCCCATTAAAGTTTGCGGCGATGACTCGTTCCCTATTGTAATAGGATGGAGGAGGGGAAGTGGGGGGGGGGGGGGGGGGGTAAAGAAACATTGCACTGTTCATTGTGTATTTATTCTTAATACTTCTTATATTCTGTTGTTATTTTTCTTGGCATTTCTCCCCTCACCACCACCACCACCCCCATCCCACCCCACATCTAGCTTCCGCCCCATCTTCCCTCCCCTCCCCATTTCCCCTCACCCCCTGTGGTCCTTTAAGGACGCCATAGAATAGAATCATTGTCCTTTGTGAATGGCAGTTACTGGGTACAACAGGCCTCTTCCCCTGGCTACAACAGACACCTTCCTTGGGTACAGCAGATCCCTTCCCTGGGTACAACAGGCCCCTTCCTGGGTACACCAGGCCCCTTCCCTGGGTACAACAGGCCCTTGCCTGGGTACAACAGGCCCCTTCCTGGGTACAGCGGTCCCTTCCCTGGGTACAGACGGTCCCTTCCCTGGGTACAACAGGCCCCTTCCCTGGGTACAACAGGCCCCTTCTCTGGGTACAGCAGGCCCCTTCCTTGGATACAGCAGGCCCCTTCTCTGGGTACACAGCAGGCCCCTTCCTTGGGTACAGCAGGCCCCTTCCCTGGGTACACAGCAGGCCCCTTCCTGGGTACAACAGACACCTTCCCTGGGTACAACAGGCCCCTTCCTGGATACAACAGACCCCTTTCTGGGTACAACAGGCCCCTTGCCTGGGTACAACAGACACCTTCCCTGGGTACAACAGGCCCCTTCCTGGGTACAGCAGGCCCCCTTCCCTGGGTACAACAGGCCCCTTGCCTGGGTACAACAGACCCCTTCCTTGGGTACAGCAGGTCCCTTCCCCTGGGTACAGTAGGCCCCTTCCCCTGGGTACAACAGGCCCTTTCCCCTGGGTACAAAAGGCCCCTTCCCCAGGGTACAGTAAGCCCCTTCCCCTGGATGCAGTACGCCCCTTCCCTTGGGTACAACAGGCCCCTTCCCCTGGGCACACCAGGCCCCTTCCCTGGGTACAGCAGGCCCCCTCCCTGGGTACAACAGGACCCTTCCCGTTGGTACAGTAGTCCCCTTCCCCTGGGCACAGGAGGCCCCTTCCACTGGGCACAGTAGGCCCCTTCCCCTGGGTACAATAGGCCCCTTTCCCTGGGTACACCAGGCCCCTTCTCATTAGTACAACAGGCCCCTTCCCCTGGGTACAACATACCCTTTCCTGGGTACAGGCCCCTTTCCTGGGTACAACAGGCCCCTTCCCTGGGTACAACAGGCCTGTTCCAATCCCCTTCCTCTGGGTACAACAGGCCCCTTCTCCTAGGAACAACAGGCCCCTTCCCATGGTAAAACAGGCCCCTTCCCATGGTACAACAGGCCTGTTCCAGGCCCCTTCCCTGGGTACAACAGGCCTGTTCCAGGTCCCTTTCTCTGGGTACAACAGGCCCCTTTCCATGGTACAATAGGCCCCTTCCCTGGGTACAACAGGCCTGTTCCAGGCCCCTTCTCCTGGGAGCAACAGCCCCCTTCCTGGGTACACAGGCCCTTCTGGGTACAACAGGCCCTTCCTGGACAACAGGCTGTTCCAGGCCCCTTCTCCTGGGAACAGGCCCCTTCCCATGGTACAGCAGGCCCCTTCCCTGGGTACAACAGGCCTGTTCCAGGCCCCTTCTCCTGGGAACAACAGGCCCCTTCCCATGGTACAACAGGCCCCTTCCCTGGGTACAACAGGCCTGTTCCAGGCCCCTTCTCCTGGGAACAACAGACCCCTTCCCATGGTACAACAGGTCCCTTCCCTGGGTACAACAGGCCCCTTCTACTGGGTATAACAGGCCGCTTCCCTGGGTACAACAGGCCCCTTCTACTGTGTACAACAGGCCCCTTCCCTGGGTACAACAGACCCCTTCCCCTGGGTACAGTAGGCCGCTTCCATGGGTACAACAGGCCCCTTCCCCTGGGAATGACAGGCCCCTTCCCCTGGGTACAACAGGCCCCTTCCCCTGGGTACAACAGGCCCTTCCCCTGGGAACAGTAGGCCCGGTACAGTAGGCCCCTAGCCCTGGGCACAGTAGGCCCCTTCCCTTGGTTAGAAAAGGCCCCTTCCCCTGGGTACAACAGGCACCTTTCCCTGGGCACAGTAGGTCACTTCCCCTGGGTACAACAGGCCCCTTCCCCTGGGCATAGTAGGCCCCTTCCCCTGGGTACAGTAGGCCCTTTCCCATGGGCACAGTAGGCCCCTATCCCTGGGTACAACGGGCCCCTCCAGACCCCTTTCTGTTGGTACAATAGGCCCCTTACCCTGGCTAAGTACAGTAGGCCACTTCCACTGGTTACAAATAGGCCCTTCCCTGGGCACAACAGGCCCCTTCCCTGGGCACAACAGACCCCTTCCCACAGGAACAACAGGCCCCTTCCCCTAGGTACAACAGGCCCCTTCCCACGGGAACAACGGGCCCCTTCCCCTGGGTACCTCAGGCCCCTTCCCTGGGTACAACAGGCCCCTTCCCCTGGGCACAGTAGGCCCCTTCCCCTGGGTACAACAGGCCTCTTCCCCTGGGTACCACATGCCCCCTCACCTGGGCACAATAGGCACCTACTCCTCTGTACAACAGATCCCTTCCCCTGAGTACAGTGGGCACAGTAGGCCTCTTCCCCAGGGCACAGTAGGCCCGTATCCCTGGGTACAACGGACCGCTTCCACTGGGTACAATAGGCTTCTTCCCCCGGGCACAGAAGGCCTCTTCTCATGGGTACAGCAGGCCCCTTCCCCTGGGGACAGCAGGCCCCTTCCCCTGGTTTACAACAGGCCCCTATCCCTGGGTACAACAGGCCCCTTCCCCTGGTACAAGAAGCCCTTTCCCCTGGGTACAGTAGGCCCCTTAGGCTGGGTACAGCAGGCCCCTTCCCTTGGGCACAACAGGCCCTTCCCATGGGCACAGTAGGCCACTTCCCCTGGGCACAGGAGGCCCCTTCTCCAGGGTACAATAGGCCCTCCCCAGGGTACAACAGGCCCTTTCCCTGGGAACAACACACGAAGTGCACACACACACACACACACGCGCACACGCACACACACGCACAACGCACACGAAGTACACACACACACACACACACACACACACACACACCGCATGCACACCACATGCACACGCATGCAGACCGGTCGCATGAGAACAATGTGAGAACAGAGTGCACCCAGTGTGTTGTGTGACGCCCCCCCCCCCCCCCTCCCTCCCCCCCCCCCCCCCCCTTCCTATCAGTCCTCGGTATCGGCCGGCCTTACTAACCGGGCGGGTCTCTGATCGAACTCGTCAAGCGGGTAAGTGGGGAGCCCACTTCAGGTGATTTTAGAGCATCTGTCGATACAGGGCCGGCGGCTGTCAGATAAGTGCACCTTCAGCCGACCCGTTTGTCAGTCCCTCCTTTCCCCTCGATCCAGTCCTACTCCTGCCCACCCTCCCCTTTTCCCAAGCTCTTCCCCGCCCCTTTCCCCTTCCTGAAACCAATCCCATACTCACTGCACAAGCACACAAATCCGACATGTTTCTTCCCTCTAAGATCAGCGATGCACACCTGTGTCCAGTCATGTGCATTTATTGCCTTCTTTCACGAGACGAGAGATGCAGGGAAAGAGAGAAGTGAGGTTGGGGGTGGGGGTCGAGAGAAGATGAGAGGGAGCTGGGGGTAGGGTGGTGTGGGGAAGAGAGGTGGGCGTTGAGAAGGATGATGCGGGATGGGATGACAAAAGCTTTCTGAATGCTTTCTGAAATCAATAACGCGGATAGGATGTCGGTGATAGAGATGAAACGTCAGTGACAGATGGGATGTCGGTGATAGAGATGAAACGTCAGTGACAGATGGGATGTCGGTGATAGAGGTGGAATGTCCGTGACAGATGGGATGTGGGTAATACAGATGTCGGTGACAGAGATGGGAAATGTCAGTGATAGAGAAAGCGATAGAGATGGGATGTCGGTGACAGAGATGGCAATGTCAGTGATAGTCAGTGATAGAGATGGGATTTTGGTGACAGAGCGATGGGGAATGTCAGTGATAGAGACAGTGATAGAGATGGGATGTCGGTGACAGATGGGGAATGTCAGTGATAGTCGGTGATAGAGATGGGATGTCGGTGACAGAGATGGGGAATGTCAGTGATAGGGACAGCAATAGAGATGGGATGTCAGTGACAGAGATGGGGAATGCCAGTGATAGGACGGGATGTCGATGACAGAGATGGGGAATTCAGTGATAGGGACAGCGATAGAGATGGGATGTCGGCGACAGAGATGGGGAATTCAGTGATAGGGACAGCAATAGAGATGGGATTTCGGTGACAGAGATGGGGAATGTCAGTGATAGAGACAGCGATAGAGATTGGATGTTGGTGACAGAGATGGAGAATGTCAGTGATAGTCAGTGATAGAGATGGGATGTCTGTGACAGAGAGATGGGGAATGTCAGTGATAGAGACAGCAATAGAGACAGGATGTCGGTGACAGAGATGCGGAATGTCAGTGGTAGAGTCGGCGATAGAGACAGGATGTCGGTGACAGAGATGCGGAATGTCAGTGGTAGAGTCAGTGATAGAGACAGCGATAGAGACGGGTTGTCGGTGACAGAGTTGGGGAATGTCAGTGATAGAGACGGCAATAGAGATGGGATTTCGGTGACAGAGATGGGGAATGTCAGTGATAGAGTCAGAGATAGAGATGGGATGTCAGTGACAGAGATAGGGAATGTCAGTGATAGAGATGGGATGTCGGTGACAGAGATGGGGAATGTCAGTGATAGAGACAGCGATAGAGATGGGATTTCGGTGACAGAGATGGGGAATGTCAGTGATAGGGACAGTGATCGAGACGGGATTTCGGTGACAGAAATGGGGAATGTCGATGATAGAGACAGGGATAGAGACAGGATGTCGGTGACAGAGATGGAGAATGTCAGTGATAGAGATGGCGAGAGAGATGGGGAATGTCAGTGATAGAGACAGCAATAGAGATGGGATGTCTGTGACAGAGATGCGGAATGTCAGTGGTAGAGTCAGTGATAGAGACAGGATGTCGGTGACGGTGATGGGGAATGTCAGTGATAGAGTCAGTGATAGAGACAGGATGTTGGTGACAGAGATGGGGAATGTCAGTGATAGGGACAGCGATAGAGACAGGATGTTGGTGATAGAGATGGGGAATGTCAGTGATAGGGACAGCGATAGAGACAGGATGTTGGTGACAGAGATGGGGAATGTCAGTGATAGAGATGGGATGTCAGTGACAGAGATGGGGAATGTCAGTGATAGAGACAGTGATGGAGACGGGATGTCGGTGACAGAGATGCAGAATGTCAGTGATAGTCAGTGATAAAGATGGGGAATGTCAGTGATAGGGTCAGTGATAGAGACGGGATGTCGGTGATAGGACAATGATAGAGACAGGATGTCGGGGACAGAGATGGGGAATATCAGTGATAGGGACAGCGATAGAGATGGGATGTCGGTGGCAGAGATGGGGAATATCAGTGATAGGGACAGCGATAGAGATGGGATGTCGGTGGCAGAGAATGGAAATGTCAGTGGTAGAGAGACGGTGATAGAGACGGGATTTTGGTGACAGAGATGGGGAATATCAGTGATACGAGTCAGCGATAGACACGAGTTGCTGGTGACAGAGATAGAATGCACCCCATATCTGTTCCTTGCCTTTCAGAACGACATCGACCTGATGTCAGATGAAGGGGTGAGGATCGAACCGTTCGACCGCAGCCACGTGGAGCTGCTGTTGGCCGACCAGAAAGTACGCAACAGGTAAGACATGGTTCGACGCTGATGAGACTGAGCGGATTACGGAGAGAAAGGGGGGGGGGGGGGGGGGGGAGAGAGGGACAGACAGACACAGACTGAAGGACAGTCAGACAGGAGAGACAGGGAGAGAGAAGGAGAGACAGACAGACAGACTGACAGACACGGACAGACAAACAAACAAGAGGGACACAGAGACAGACAGACAGACAGACAGACAGAGACAGACAGAGAAAGATGGAGAGAGGAGGAGAGAGAGAGATCCATGATGCGCTTCCATGGTATGTGTGGCTTCATGTAACACCATTGATATCTGACGTGACACAGGGGACTATGCACGATACCACGACAGTTGCTGCGCAGTTAGTGCTAATATGAGTGAAAGAAACATCCGAATAACGTCATCCATGTTCATGATTTATTTTTCCACTCGTCACTCCCGTGTTAAAATTGCGAAAACAACTTAATTAATGACGTAATTACACCACTCGCTCGTCATCGTCAAACATAGATTCCTGGAAATGTGTGGATTAAAAAAAAAAAAAAAAAAAAAAACCAACAGATTTCCTCTTTGTGAGCTAGACATAATATTTGCCGAATTTCAGATCCAGCACCACCCAAATTCAATCGATTCAATATTTTGATCAAATATACAGCGTATATTTCGCTCGAGTTTTGTTGAAAGCATTCACCATGACAAGCCCAACTCGGAAATGGCCACAGTGATTTGCCGGGCTATAGTCATTCTGACGTGGTGAGAAAGATCGACCTTCGCTGTCCAAAGAGTGGAAACAGCTCGGAGCAATGATGTTGTGTCACACGGGCAGGGATGAATAATAGTTGAGAAGACTGTTCGACCATGGCGGATTCCACGCTCTCCCGAATACTCTTCAAAGATGGTGTGTGTGTGTGTGTGTGTGTGTGTGTGTGTGTATACTTTGTCAGTTATATGTATGTAATTCAGAGTGAACAGCTCTTCGTGGGGGCGAAAACGGAAACAAACTGCAGAATCTGTTTGCTGTGATTCTCCAGGAACGCTATCAGATTTGACTTCCGCACGACGGGCGAGAACGGCATCCTGTTCTATGGACGCCAACGACAATCGGAACGTCAGCTGGAACTGCTGGCACTGAGGCTGATGGGGGGAGACCTGTACTACAAGGTCTACTGCTCCACCGTGTCTGCAGATGTCCTCATCCCCCACCCCAACAAACTAAACGACGGCCGCTGGCACAGCGTGGTGGTCAGTGTGTGTGTGTGTGTGTGTGTGTGTGTGTGTGTGTGTGTGTGTGTAATTCTGTCCGTGTATCTGTCTGAATCCCTCACCCTTTTGAACTGAATCTCTCTCTCTCTCTCTCTCTCTCTCTCTCTCTCTCTCTCTCTCTCTCTCTCTCTCTGGGTGCACGTTCGAGATGGCGACTGTGTAGGGTGTCATGTGCGACCAGTGAAGAAAATTCAAGTTGTTTACCTGTTTTGGACCGGAGTGTGTACAATTCTGTGTTTCAAGGAGGTTTCTGTGGTATTTTTGTGTGTGTTTTGCGTGTGTGTGTGTGTGTGTGTGTGTGTGTGTGTGGACATTTCATTCACCTTGTCCTCTCCCTCCTTCACATTTCATTCTACTTTTATTCATCCTTTACAGAGCTGTCACTCGCCCTTGCTCAGCTTATCACTTCCAACTTTTTTTTTTTTAAACTCGCTCTTCATTAATCCTTCACGCAGCTCCTCACTCTCCCTTTCACCTTTGATTCGCGTTTCACTCGCCTTTCGTTGACTCTTGACTTAATGACCGTTTCCTCATGGTTGTCTCTTTCCACGCCTGTCGCCCACTCTTTGATCTCCCTTACTTCAAACATCCTTCACTCTTTGCCCGCCTTACATTCGTCATTTAAATACCCGTCCTCGCCCGTCATTTACGTTTTACTCGCCCATCGTTCATACTTTACTCACCCGACTATCATGCGTCATTCTCCTTTCGCACATCTTTCACTTACCGTTTACTCACTGCTTCTTCAGCTGCCTTTCCATCTTATTTCACTCATCCTTTGTTCATTCTTTGCTCACCTTATTTCTGCTCAAGTTAGTGATCAGCTGAATGTATATGTTGTCAGGCAGTGGTATACCTACCTGAGATGCTATGTACTTGCCTGTGACAGGTAAGGTTCCGACGGGGCGGCATGAAGACCCAGATTGAGGTAGATGGCATCAAGGACTCCAAGATCTACGAAGTCAGCTGCAGGCGGATGACGTCACTAGTGTTTGGAGGCGTCAGTCCTCACGACAGTCACGTGGTCAACAGAGTCCTGGTAAGTAAAAATGGTAGAGAAATGAAAACGGCTGATTGTTCCAGGAAGTACAAGTACCATTCATATGATGTTATCCACATCACCAGATAAATTCCCAGCTTTCCTAACCAATCGTAATGAGGTTTACAAAATTTGGCCGATGGCGTAGCCCGATGTATTTATGAATAAAAGAGACGGAGATGAAAAACAAAGATGAATATTAAACAGTTTAGTTTCTGGTTTTTCTTCTTTCCGTTTAAAATCCATTTCATCTTCAACAAACACAACATACATCTTCTCTGCCCTGGGTCCGGAAGTCGCACCAGACTGACATTCGTCATGAAGTGCCTCCCACTGCAAGAAGGAACCTTGTCTGCCTTCTCCAGATTGTCTTGTAATTTATCTCCAGATTGATCAGATGGGGTTTTAAGTAAGAGAAGTCGATGTCTTCTCCTCATTAGGACCAAAGTAAAAGACTTTCTTATGGGAGGATCAAGGTATATATGTGTAGTTCCCTCGCAAAATATTGTATCATCCAAATGCCACTGTAATTAAGAGGGGTGGGAGGAGGTGGTGGAGAAACGCACATCCGACCAGTCATGACCGACAGCCTAATTCCCTGGCACATTAATCTCATCCTGCAAAGATCTTTTACAGGTCAAATTTCCAATTCCTTAGAACAGGACAAGGAAGGCAAAGAAATTTGATGGACACGGCAGAGTTATCTGCATAAAAAGGCGCCTTCCTGGAACAAAGAGACCATAGCAGAAGGAGCTGATGCCTTGGATGAGTCTCTGTGTCAGGAACTGGTCCAAATTGTGACGGTCATCAATTGGAGAGCCAAAAGGAAATCCCTGAGGTTCCAAAAACACAGTAGTAACCCAACTGTCAGACGAGGTGATAGTCTACTGAGAGAAAGAAGGAGCAGAAGATACGGGGGAAACAAAGACCAGTCCCACAAAACTCCTGGAGGTCGCCGGAAGGGGAATTCCCGAACAACGAAAAGCCACCGGACAGGTGATATCATCATGAATTATCATTCATACAAACGAAATCGTGACCATGAGAAATGGACGCTAAACGAGGAAAACATTTAGCAGAGAAGACGACTTGTCGACATCATCAATGTTACGACCAAGGTCATCACTGCGGGAATTCCCGAAGGTGAGACTATTCACAAACATGAGATCTTTGCAGTATTTAAAACGAGAAAGACATGGGCAAGGAGAAAGAGGGGGAAGGAGGAGAGAGAACAAGGGAATGAACACGGTCTTTCATCCTAATCGGCAGCGTCACAATGTGCCTGGAAAGATCACCATTCTACGTTTTCATTTTAAAATAGTTAATAGCGCACCGTTTTCATTTAATTGGTTTGCTTTTAATGAAACCGCACAGAATACCGTCTACATCGGTTAGCCTCTTTTGTTTTCGATGGGACCCGAACAACAGTCTTATGTTATTCTGTGTTTGGAAATGGGAGCACAAGCTGTTCAGGCTTCTTCGTGCTGTGTTGAAACACATTATTTCCTGAAAATGAAATCTTACAGTCACGGCAGTGGCTTGAGTGGCAATGAATGAAACGAATGTCCCAGTCCGATAGGTAACCCTTGCTTACTAACATGGCTAAAGCGGCGGATAAGTGAAGCAGTAGGGAAGGAGGGGGAGGGTTGCGGCTGGTACGTGATGTTACAGGAAGTGGTTCAGCCTGGCTGATTGTACAACATAATGCCATTGAACAGGTGCTTGTACAAGCACAAGCTACAGGTTATTCTGTATGCAGTGGCTGGGATTGTTAAAGTTGGCTCCCTTGGCTTAGATTATGATTTATTTCATATACATCCAAAACAGGAAACTCTCTCTGTCTCTCTCTCTCTCTCTCTCTCTGTTCTCTCTCTCTCTCTCTCTCTCTCTCTCTGTCTCTCCTCTCTCTCTCTCTCTCTCTCTCTCTCTCTTGTCATTCCATTCATATCAGTTTTATGTACCAAAGCCCTGTTTTCCGATGGGACATCCTGATTCGCCCATTCTTCAAGTCAGGCTTTCCTATTTTGGTCTAGGGACCGGTGTTTTGCCGAGATAAAAAAGCAAAATTTAGCAACCCAGTCTGCTGCCTCAGCTCCTTGTGTTTACAGTCCATGTTTAATCTTTGTTGAGAACTGTCGAGTGTAGCAAACCGCGGGATGAGAATCATTCACAAGATCAATTCGCGAATATATATGGAGTTTCGTGTGTGTGTGTGTGTGTGTGATGAGAGAGAGAGAGAGAGAGAGAGAGAGAGAGAGAGAGAGAGAGAGAGATCTGTCTCGATAAGAATTACAACTTTGTTTTTATCTACGTCACGCCAAAGTAAAGAGGCCGCACACAAGCCAGTTGCATGGCAAAATGACATCGAGGAATTTTGCAGCGACAGCGTCAGTTCGCACCGTGAGAGCCAATTGGGACTCTCGCCCTAACAGCACATCTTAAAGAAGGAGTGAAAGCACAGATAAAGACAACATTAAAGACGGTTGGAAAAGATCAGTCTTAGTTATGGGGCGGGGACAGGAGAGAGAAGAGGGAGGGGGGGTGGGGGGGGGGGGGGGCTGGCAGGAAGGGCGAGGAGCTGTGGTGGTGAGAGTAAAATGCGTAACTAAGACGTGTGCTTGTGCTGTGATGTTGAGACGAATACGGGAAAGTACGGAAGGTGAGGGTAATGACACCAGTATATTGGAATGTCATCTTTCATACATTCATATGGTGATGATGTTATTATTGTCATTACTTAAATGTGATATCTTAAAATTAAAAATCATAACCTGATTGTTGTAGTCTACGTGTGCATTACACACACACACACACACACACACACACACACACACACACACACACACACACAGTCGGTCCCCATTGCCAGACTCGGCACCCCCCCCCCCCCCCCCCCAACCATTTATGACCATTCTGTGTACACATGTACGCAGTGCGTCATTGCTGTTTGCGCTGACAACACTCCAGCTTTGGGGAGCTTTTCGAATTTGGGTCACCTATGTCAAACATTGAGTAGGGTTACCCGCCCCACTGTTTTCATTGTTTTACTTCTGCTCAGACCTTAGAGGAATGGATGTGGGTAGGGTGAGATATTAGGGAGAGAGGGGAGAAGTACTATTAGAGGGAGGGCTGTGTCAGTGTTAGGGCACATGAGTGACAAAGAGCTGAAGTAGAATAAGACACTGGCATGCTGCAGGAAGGGGGCCAGTTCGACCAGATCAATATGAAATAGCTCGTGTTTGCCATTTACACTGTGTTCGAGAAACTACAGAAGTTTTACAGCTTTCTTTTGGAATGAAAAACAAACCGCAACATGTGTTTCATGTGATCAGTGTGAGACGTTTCAGGCACGTTTGTCGTATCATTTTGTCTTAAAAGATGGGCTCAGTCAGTTTTTCTACTTCCATAATAAATATAATTTATGATTATTCGCGTTTGGTTTGAATTATTCAAACCATTAGAGCAGATACCAGTAAGCCAGTAAGAGATTTTTTTCTGGATAAAACATTGCCATACATGCTTCTTACATTTTCTTCAATATACGTCCAGGAATAAAACCTGTCTGATTAATTAGTTTACGTAAAACGGTCTTAATTCTGTTTGCTGTACATTTCTTATCTTGTAAGAAACATTTAAAGACGTCTCTTTGTTTATAAAGCCTTCGTTCAGTGATCTTATTACGGACTCTCCAATTTGTTTCCAGAGGAACTTATAAAAAGTAACTGTCATTCCGTCTGAACCAGGACTTTTGTCATTCTGCATATTTTTCAGGTCTTCAGTGCTTCTGATGATTCTTGGATTGTAATCAATCCTTCTAAATGCTCTGATTCTTTTTCATTTAGTTGTGGTAGAATTAAAACACACCTGCTGTGCTTCTGATGATCCTTGGATAGTAATAAATCCTTCCAAATGTTCTGATTCTGTTTCGTTTAGTTGTGGTAGATTTAAATTTAAATACACCTGCTAATATCGATATCATTTTCGTCTCTGTTTTTGTACAAATGCTCGTAGTGTGATCTAGTCACTTCTAACATTTCATCTGTTTCTGACAACGCGTTTCCGTCGGTCCGTCTGTATTTTCAACATGTGTTTGCTAACTAAATGTCTTTTTACCAGATTACAAAATACTTGGCTATTTTTTCACCCTGTGGAGCCCATCTGAAGAATGATTCCATCTACTTTTGTTTTTGGTAACCGCGCAAGTTCTTTCTTTCTTTCTTTCTGTGTAGATTAATAGCATTGATATGCATGGGTTTTTCCTTTCCAAGTTTTGTATTTCCTTTCCTAAGCTGCTTTCTGCGTTCATTTGTTCTTTTTTCTTATTAATTCTAATAAGTGTAATCGTTTTTTTTTTCATAATGTAATTTCCAGTATCATATTGTCTGAAAACTACATATCACTCATTGTAAATTTTATTCCACAATTAGGTATCTTGCTAAAGTTCTGTCTATCGTACGGTGATGCAGCATAGTGTTCCTTGACATTATGTATAGTTTGTTGCACTAGATTTACGTACTTGACATTCCTAAGTCGCGAGGCGTAGAATTTCCAAAATGTTTTTGTTTTATTCTTGGTGTTTAAAGCTGTGTTTAATTCCATCAAAGAATGGTCACTTCTGTAGCCCTAAAGGATTTCTGCGTCCCTGATATTACCAGTAAGAGTGTCTGATATTAAAAAGAAGTCTAATCGACTTTGCTGTATGGGACTGAGTCTTCTCCAGATGTCTTTCAGAATTTCAGGATTTATTTCTCTCTAGGTATCCACCTAATCTATGATTCTAATACCCTTTCTCTGGCTTGTGCATTATTTATAGATTTATAGTTATAATAGTCCAGATGAGAATTTATTACTAGATTCCAGTCTCCAGCTATTACAATGTTGGAAATGTCAGTTTGCTTGATTTTCCTTTGAATTTCTTGAAAGAAAAAGTGGGATTGTCGCAGTTTGGTCCATAAACATTTACTAACACAATTTCGGTGTCTACCGTGTTAAGAATAAGTATTATGTAGTTTCTTTGTCTATCCATGACCGTTTTCTTTATTTTTAAATCAAAATCATTATTCAGCAAAATAGCGACTCTCATTTATCTCGAACTGCTGGATGAAAACATGCACTCATAACCCATTCTACCCTTATTTGTTTTTCAATACTTTTTTGTAAAATGTGTCATGTAGAAAGTAAATTACTGTCTTTGCGTAAGAAACTGGAATACGTTTTTTTCTTTTTTGAAAGTTTCATAACCCCTCACAGCCTAAAGAGGATGTTTTTTTAAGTTGCACATTCTTGCTACTTCGTCACTGTAACCTACTTTTCAGAATGACCAATGATATCCACTAATGTCCTTTTTTCCCACAAAAAGCAGAAGTATGCTAACAAAACGCATACAAAAACGAGAAAGAAATATGATTGCTATATTATGAAAATCTATATGAAGGTGAAAAAAAAAGCAAAGACCACATCTGGCGAACGAAATGTGTAACAACTTCGAGAAAATATAAACACTTCAATCGCACAACAACAGTTGCTTCGTCTCTGTAAAGAAAGAAATACCTTTCATTCGTACATATACAACGAAGTACACGCTGGTAGTTGCGTGTGTGTGTGTGTGTGTGTGTGTGTGTGTGCGCGCGCGCGCGTGCGTGTGTGTGTACGCACGCTCGCGAGGGAAGCACCAAAAAAGGGCAAGAAAGAGGGCGAAATGAGAGAGAGAGAGAGAGAGAGAGAGAGAGAGAGAGAGAGAGAGAGAGATTCGACTGTATATGAGCGAGACATCAATATCTAATATTAACATCAATCTGGTGAAAAAAATTCTATATACAAAATGTTTCTTTGACCAGCAAAAGGACAAGCCTGATGGGAAACAGAATAATAAACACTGATGCTTGCCTGCGTGCAGTGTGTGTGTGTGTGCGTGTGTGTGTGTGTGTGTGGTGCTGGTGCGTGCAGCCCGTGCATGTATGTGTATGTATGAGTGTGTATGATTGCGCGCGCGCACGTGTGTGTGTGCACGCGTGCCACCTCCGCACCCTTCATTAAATAAAACCTTGTAGAATTTGTGTATCAAACAATACGGTTATAAAAATCACATTGAGATATACATACAAAAAGTATTGAATACATTTGTAAAATGCTTTGGCGGCTGAAATATGCGTAGTGTTGCCCACACAATTTGCTTTGAAAATCTGTCAAAAATTCAGTCAATGACCGAATTGTCTGAGGCATCAGGCAATAATCCTGAACCATTGTGTGACCTCACACCACATGTGTGATATGATACCTACCGGAACTGTTCCGGAAGGAGATTCTTCTGTCCATCTATGGGGGTGGGGGTTGTAAGGGAGTGGACCATGGAAATTGCAAAGAAGGCGAGCACACGCGAGGGAGAGGAGATAGATGGCGGGAGCAGGAGAGGGCATCCTTCAATTGGGGGAAAGGTAATAAATGTCTTTTAAACCAGTGGAAAGACACAAGAATGTCTTGCACATCTGCCTAATCAACACTGAAGTCGACTCTATTCGAAATCCAACGAAGCTGTCCAATTTCCCATGCATCCCCCTATTATATTCCTTATCATTGCACTGGAAATCATCATTTGCTTCTCTGCATATACCGAACTACCCACATATTATTAAAAATCCCTTGACATGTTTTATGTGACGTTTCCCAATGTTACTGGAAATCTTATATAACTAAAATGTGTTCACCCGTGAATAACTGAAAACCTAATACATTGTAGCTGGTTTTCTTTTATGTTATTGAAAACCTTGTTTACTCAAGACTGACTTTCCCATGCTTTACTGAAAACCCTAGACACTGTAGTAACATTCTCCTTTAAATGACTAGACCCAGTAGATGTGATTTTCCTTTATATTACTATATCATTTTTATATTCTTCGCGGAAAAAAATGCTTGGTAATTACTGTTGAGAATGGTAGCCTACTAGAAAACCCTGTGAAACTACGAAATGGCAGTGCAGGGCATGGTGACGTCAAACTTGTGTGGTGCCACCTTTGTAACCGGAAGTAATACTCGTGCCATAAACTCGTCTCGTTTACGCCTGTTGATATTTGTTTTGTCAGTTGCCATTTTTTCTTCTTTGTATCAGGAGCGTGTTGTCACGGCGTGTGTTTCAGGGTGAAACGGCACACTATGATGGCTGCATCCGGCGGGTCAACATCCCTCCAGCCCTCCGCTCTCCTCCAAAGTATTTCGCCATATCAGTCTGTGAACAGTAACTCCGCCCACTCGCTTCTTTTTTTCCCCATTGGATATGTCCCACCACGTGATACCTCACGTTGGCTCTGTGACGCATGTGCATGGAGTGGAACACGGGGCCATCAAACCGTGGCCAAGGTCGGCTTGCTTCTTCAGCCAGTGCTAAGAGGATGGACAACTGACTTGGAGAAAGGGATGGACCTGCTGTCTCGAAGCAGCGCCGCTGAAGAAGCATCCACTCACAGCCATCATGTCTTTTCATCATAGTGATTGTCATCATCCAATCCTTTTACCTGCCTGTCCGCCCGGCCCGGTGTGTCGGCCTGGGAGAGGAACAAGCACCAGTACCACCCAGCAAGCGTTTTTCTTTTCTCCACCAGCCAGCCCAGCAGTTCCTGCAGCTGGTCGTCCAGCTTGCCCACTTCATTCGTTCTCCTGTGTACCGTGAGGGGACGGGGGACAAATTGTAAACGCCCAGTTTACATCATTGCAGCACCTTAACCTAGTGTATCGACACGTTAGCATTGCTTGTCACCTTACTGTCCCTGCTCAGATCCAGCGACAATCGGACGTTGATTTTGAATGTACTGTTGTCTGTTCTCAGTTTACTTTACCATAGCAGATTGCATAGTTCTGGTATTTGACGGGTTTTCAGTCAGTGTTTTGACATACTTATGAACATCTGCACTCGTAGATTTCTAGCACAGTCAGTGTTTGCTTACTGAATAACTTTCATACCTGTCATGATCCACAATCTATTTATTAAAAACAAACAAACAAACAAAACCATACCTACAGCTGTGGGTACTGCAGAGTGGTGGTTAGGGTGGACGGTGATTCTGACCATGATTGCACTTCATCACAGATCTATCCATTGGTCACCAATATTGGGACAGCTGTCATCAATATCTTGAATAAATTCCCGGACAATTTTTTCCATATCATCTACTGATATTCAAAGACAAGAAGGACGCAGCCACGTGAGATTGATGACGAATGGTGTGACGTCAGGAAACTGCTGTTGACCACATTGTGCACTGGCGTGGCAGTGAAGGAAACCTCAGACCAATGTTGATTATGTCACGTCGATAGTTGACATAATGTCTGGTTTTCGGCGGTCGTGATCATCGTATGAAGACACTGGACAGATTGATTTGTTTATTATTTAGGCAGCTCATTTTAGTAGCTGATGTACAAAGCTTGACATTGTGGTATTTACGAAGACACCGTTCACTTTGCAAGTTTCTGCAGCACAGTTTTTACACCGCAAAGGAAAATCGCTACGAACATCTCGACAACACCATGCTTAGGCAGTTGATGTGCTGGCCATTTTGGTTCTTTGTAGCGAGATCTGCTTAGCGATGTAGTGATCCTTCATGTGGTTTTTCTCCAATGTATTTATCACATTCCGCCCATTTCATTACATGTTTATCACACAATAAAGGGTTGGTGGACAGTAATGAGGAAGTATATTAATTATTTTGATAATGTGGGACAGGGAGGAAGCTGGAAGATTAAAAGCAAAACAAAAACATACAGTGAAAAGAGGCTACTGGTCGGGAAAGCAACATTTATAATGGAAAATCCGGTAGAACTTTAAAAACCAATGCTCGGAGGGCAGGATATACTGAAGCAGGAACATTACAAGAAAGAAACGCAAACAAAATGCGAAAGAGTAGAAGGTAGAGAAGTCTTACGGGAGCTTTACGTCTCGCTTTTACTGGGTTTCAGTGCATAGTAGTACTACATGTAAAAAAAATGCATGCGTGAAAATTATCCCCCACCCTTGAAGATTTTTTTAAAACTGTTCGCGGCTCTCTCCGTGTGCTTACACTAATACTGTAATTCACAAAAAAAGATGTGATGTCTACCCGTTATCAGAGCAATATATCAAATCGAAAGGATTCATTTTAGCAGACACTATGAGGGGAATACTTGCCCATAATCACACTAAACGTCTCATCAAGAGAGTTCATTTTCTCAGATTCAGTGGCTCACAGAAGAGGACAGCTTGCCCATCATCATAACAATATAGGGTTCATTTTCTCAGAACCGACAACATAGTGTTTGCCAGCATCTTGCCTGGTGCACCCAAGTGATCCGTATATGAACGGACTATACAACAGACCAGTTTAAATCTTTTCTATATTATTTCCAGAAATCATCTTTACTCAAGAAACTTGATACAGGACAATGCAATGGAAAATAAAGAAAGAAGAAATGATAGACACGAAAATAAACAGACATATCAAACATAATCATAATACCAGTTTACTATTTGAAGACAAAATGTTAACATCTATGAGAGAGAGAGAGAGAGAGGAGAGAGAGAGAGAGAGAGCGTAGGGGGCAAACCGAGTGTATTATGAAAGTTTACATATTTTGGTTTTTAAATGTCCTGTACAATGTCCACTGGGGCTTGGGGCGACGTAACGGTTCTAAGGAGCTATAATCATATAATATATTATAATATATAATGTACAAGACCAGTGTAAATGTAGTCTGGTGTCAGGCCTGACTCGGTGCTTCATAGCCAAACTATGTCGTCAGTGCGACAACAGGGCACTCTCCCATAGAGCCAGTGCCACAGGGCGAACTCGATTTTTACAGTCGATGCAAAAGGGCAACGCAAGACAGTCATTGCCAGTTGCTACATGGCACATTAAAACAGTCATTTACCACATGACGTATTACGACAGTCATTACCACAGATACATCGAGACAGTCATTGCCACATGACGCTTTAAGCTAGTCCTTGCCACATGACACATAAAGACAGTCATTGGCACATTAAGATAATCATTGCCATATGTCACATTAAGATAGTCCTTGCCACATGGCACATAAAGACAGTCATTGCCACATGGCACATTATGATAACCATTGCCACATGGCACATTAAGATAGTCATTGCTGCCATATGTCACATTAAGATAATCATTGCCACATGGCACATTAACATGATCATTGTCACATGGCACATTAGGATAGTCATTGCCATATGTCACATTAAGAGAGTCATTGCCACATGGCACATTAAGACAGTCATTGCCACATGGCACACAAAGATGGTCATTGCCATATGTCACATTAAGATAGTCATTGCCATATGTCACATTAAGATAAGACATTCTGGCCATCATTGGCACATTAAGATAGTCATTGCCACATGGCACATTAAGATAGTCATTGCCACATGGCACATTAAGAGAGTCATTGCCATATGTCACATTAAGAGAGTCATTGCCACAAGGCACATTAAGAGAGTCTTTGCCACATGGCACATTAAGAGAGTCATTGCCACATGGCACATTAAGACAGTCATTGCCACATGGCACATTAAGAGAGTCATTGCCACATGGCACACAAAGACAGTCATTGCCATATGTCACATTAAGATAGACATTGCCACATGGCACATTGAGAGAGCCATTGCCACATGGCACATTAAGATAGTCATTGCCACATGGCACATGAAGAGAGTCACTGCCACATGGCACATGGAATCATGCACAGGTAGTGACTTTGACGGCATAATTGCACAGTCGGTCAAAGCTAGCTGGTCGGTTTGAGAGGTGGATGTTTGTCTCATGGACAGTAACAAAATCAAAAACAAAAACAAAAAAAGACTGGCTGAAACAAATCGCCAATGTATATGACTGTAACTCGGTTGCATGACGTTAACACGTAGTAGAATGACAAACACTAAGAGCTCACTATCGTGATTATTTGAAAGAAAGTCGGATGATACAAACACCGGATACTCGTATTGTAATTTGTGGACAGAAATTCTGGGTGAATAAGTCGCTGAATCGTAGTTTGTAGATAGAAAGTCAAGATGTTGCAGACACTCAAAGCTCTACATTGTAATAGTGAATAGAAAAATGCTGTAAAACGCTGTCGTCCTTTGTTGACAGAAAGTCCGATAATGCAGACACTGGAAACTCGCTGTTTTCTTGTACTTGGTGGATAGCAAGTCAGGGTGAGGTAGACACAGCACACTTGCTCGTTGTAACATGTGGATAGTAAATCGGAGCTCGCTATATTGTAAATAGTGGATTAAAACTCGTGAATAAGACACGTGGATATCACTATATCTTAGCTAGTGGAATTAATAAACACTTGGATTTCACTATAATGTAGTTAGTGATAGAAACTCGGCGTGAATTAGACACTTGGATTTCACTATAATGTAGTTAGTGATAGAAACTCAGCGTGAATTAGACACTTGGATCTCTCTATAATGTAGTTAGTGGATAAAAGTTTAAAATAAATGAGACACTGTAGAAAGAAACTCGTGGAGAGCGTGGCAGCAGAGAGTCCTCAGAAGAGAAGCCCCCTTCAAGCAAGTGTTTCGGCCCTTATCTCCTGACACTCTAGGGGGGTTGGGCCACACCCGGTTCATGACTCCGGATGTCCCTCTGCTGCCCCTTTTTTTTTTTTTTTTTTTTTCCCCCATCTTGGGACGAGCCATGGCTGGGATTCGAACCCATGACCCTCTGGACATGCTCATTTTCCACTTAATGACTCGCGCTTTAACCACTGAGCCACAGGGACACCTGATATTTGTAGGGAAATTAAGCCTTATGAAGTTCACTTTTGTTCCTCCTTGACCAGATCCAGCTTGAACACCTCTCCGCCGCTTCTGCCATTGCTTTCAGGGCTCTGGTTTTTTCCTTCCCTGCAACTGAGAGCTGTTTCATGAGGCTGTATGCAGACGTTCCTACAAACCCCCTAGCTCCAATTTCTGCAGTGAGGACTTTGACCTGATAGCCTTCTCTCCTCAGGCTGTTTGCCAGATCAGCATACTTTTCAGTCTTGTAGATTTGAGCTGCCTCCATTCTGTTCTCATATGGCACCGTGAGCTCGATCATGATCAGCTGCTTGGTTGACTTAGAGTGGACTACTATGTCTGGTCTCATGCCACTCTTGCTGATGATCTCTGGGTGACTCTTCCATTCTGGGAGGTCTGCAGTGCACTCCCAGTCATCTGCCCCGTCCAGCAGACTCTGCCTGCATGTTTCGAGTGGCACTGTTGTTCTTGGCCATGATTTGCTGCCTCCTGCCGTGAAGAATGTTGCGGGTGCTTTTGGAGTCCTGATTTTCCCTTTTGTGGTGTTGGTACTAGCCCAGACTACTTGTACAATTTCTTTGAGCACTTGGTTGTGCCTCCATGTGTACCTTCCTTGAGCCAGGGCTACTTTACATGAGCTTAGGACATGCTCCACTGTTTGTTTTTCATGGCAGAGGGGGCATGCAGGATCGTCTGTTTTCCCCCACTTCACCAGGTTTGCATTTGAGGGCAGAAGGTCATAAGCAGATCTGAGAATGAAGCTGATCCTGAGAGGGGCCATGTGCCAAATGTCATTCCAAGTGAGACTTCTTTGGAGTGCATTCTCCCACGTTGTCCATTGCCCTTGCTGGCTCTGCTGGACTGCTTTTTGGAGTCTTTTTTGGTCTTCTTCACAAGGGGAGTATTGTGCATGTTTATGTCTGTATTTTTTTGTCGCTGAGGAAGGCATATTGCCGAAAATTTCTTGTCCTGTTTTGTGTCGTGCATTAAACCTGCGTTACTTCACACTTTTTTTGTGTGCTCTTCTGCTTTTTTGTCACTATATAGTAGTTAAACTTGCAACTCACTATACCGTTGTTAGTGGATAAATACTCGGAGCGCAACTCATTTTAGTTACTTAACACTTGCAACTCGCTATACCGTAGTTAATGGATAGATACTGAGAGTATAACTCATTAGATACTCGGAGTGCAACTCATTTTAGTTAGTGTACACTTACAACTCACTATACTATAGCTAGTGGATAGACACTCGGAGTGCAGCTCACTATACTGTAGTAAGTGTACACCTGCAATTCACTCTTTTGTCGTTACTGGATAGACACTCACAGTGCAACTCACTATATTGTAGTAAGTGTACACTTGCAACTCGCTATGAAATTTTAGGTGTTAGTGGATAGATATTCACAGTGCAACTCACTATATTATAGTTAGTGTAAACTTGCAACTCACTATTCAGTTGTTGGTGGATAGATACTCATAGTGCAACTCACAATATTGTAGTTAGTGTACACTTGCAGCTCACTATTTAGTCGTTAGTGGATGTACTCGCAGTGCAACTCACTACATCATAGTTAGTGTACACTTGAAAGTACACTTGTAAGTCACTATTTAGTTGTTAGTGGATGTACTCGAGTGCAACTCTACTCATAGTTAGTTACATTGAAAGTACACTTGTAATCACTATTTAGTCGTTAGTGGATGTACTCCAGTGCAACTCACACTATCATAGTTAGTGTACACTTGAAGTACACTTGTAATGTCACTATTTAGTCGTTAGTGGATGTACTGCGCAGTTGCAACTCACTACTCATTGTTAGTTCACTTGAATGTACACTTGTAAGTCACTATTTAGTCGTTAGTGGATGTACTCCAGTGCAACTCACTAATTAGTTAGTGTACACTTGAAAGTACACTTGTAAGTCACTATTTAGTCGTTAGTGGATGTACTCGCAGTGCAACTCACTACATCATAGTTAGTGTACACTGTGAAAGTACACTTAGTTATGTCACTATTTAGTTGTTAGTAGGTGGAAAACGAGCAACTCACTATAATGTAGTTAGTGTACATTTGCAATCAATTAGTCGTTCAGTGGATAATATCACTGAACAGCAACTAACTCTTTTTGTACTTACACTTAATGCTAGACTTGCAACTTGTTCTTTAGTAGTTAGTGGATGGGGACATTACAACTCGCTATATTGTAGTTAGTGTGCGCTTGCAAGTCACTATTTAGTCGTTAAGGGATATATACAGTGCAACTCACTATAATGTAGTTAGTGTACACTTGCAATTCACTATCTAGTCGTTAGTGGATATATACAGTGTAGCTCACTTTGATGTAGTAAGTGTATACTTGCAGCTCACTCTTTAGTCGTTAGTGGATATATATAGTGCAACTCGCTATCATTTAGTTAGTGTGCACTTGAAACTCTGTTTAGTAGTTAGTGGATATATACAGTGCAATGCACTATAATGTAGTTAGTGTACACTTGCCAATTCACTATTCAGTCGTTAGTGGATAGAAATTCGCGGTGATACATGCACTGGGAACTCGCTTTTTCAGTGTTAACTTAATTTTCGCCGCAATCGTTCTCCAATCGCCCCGACCTCCCCTCCACCCCCCCCCCCCCCCCCCACTCCCCCCTCCCCCTCTTCCACCATACTCCCACTCTCCCGTCCTTCAACATGCCACCCCTCCCCAGCCGACTTCGACACACGCTTCCTCACTTTTGGCATTTATTGCACAGTTAGCGCACATGTCAGTCAAAAGATATTACAAACAAATCAAATAGAAAAAAAACATAAAATGAGGCAAGCGGAAGGTGCATAAAGTGCCATCAGATTGCTCTGTGTGTGGCTCTTGAAATAAACAGCTTTCACTTTCGGCTTCGATGCATGTTGAGATTGGTTTTGAGGGTGCCTTAGCTATGTTGCATGACCAGCACGCATTCACACGTGTGTGTGTGTGTGTGTGTGTGTGTGCGTGCGTGCGTGCGTGCGTGCATGCGTGCGTGCGTGTGTATGTGTGTGTGCGCCCGCGCGTGCGCGCATGCACGCGCAGTTTCCAGCTGTCTTTTGTTTTAGAAATTGACACGCATTTGCGTTTTTTTAACTTTCGACTTTTTTTCTCTTTAAAAAAAATCATTTGCTTGTTTGTTTCTGAGGTATGTTTGTATTTCTATAGCTAAAAGTATTCTTGTAGTCCTAAGATGGCATTTACATATATTTTGATATTTCTGTGGTTCGAAATTCTGTAATTCATGAGATGACAGCTCAAGAGTTCCCACGCTGTCAAGAAGGCACAAAGTCCAAGAGGGCACGTTGGTCAAGTGGGCACACAGTATGATGGGGTACACTGGTCAAGATGACACAAAGCACAATGGGACACACTGGTCAAGATGACACAAAGCACAATGAGACACTGGACAAGAGCACACAAAGCACAATGGAACACACTTGTCAAGAGGACACAAAGCACAATGGAACACACTGGTCTAGAGGACACAAAGCATAGAGGTACACACTGGTCTAGAGGACACAAAGCACAATGGAACACACTGGTCAAGAGGACACAAAGCACAATGAGACGCACTGGTCAAGATGACACAAAGCGCAATGGGACACACTGGTCAAGATGACACAAAGCATAGAGGTACACACTGGTCAAGAGGACACAAAGCATAGAGGTACACACTGGTCAAGAGGACACAAAGCATAGAGCTACACACTGGTCAAGTGGATACAAAGCATAGAGGTACACACTGGTCAAGAGGACACAAAGCACAATGGAACACACTGGTCAAGAGGACACAAAGCATAGAGGTGCACACTGGTCAAGAGGACACAAAGCACGAGACACACTGGTCTAGAGGACACAAAGCATAGAGGTACACACTGGTCGAGGACACAAAGCCCAATGGTACACACTGGTCAAGACGACACAAAGCCCAATGGGACACACTGGTCAAGAGGACACAAAGCATAGAGGTACAGACTGGTCTAGAGGGCACAAAGCACAATGGGACACACTGGTCAAGAAGACACAAAGCACAATGGTACACACTGGTCAAGAGTACACAAAGCATAGAGGTACACACTGGTCAAAAGGACACAAAGCACAATGGTGCACATTGGTCAAGACACAAAGCACAATGGTGCACACTGGTCTAGAGGACACCAAGCACAATGGGACACACTGGTAAAGAGGACACAAAGCACAATGGTGCACAATGGTCAAGAGGACACAAAGCACAATGGTGCACACTGGTCAAGAGGACACAAAGCACAATGGTGCACACTGGTCAAGAGGACACCAAGCACAATGGGACACACTGGACAAGAGGACACCAAGCACAATGGTACACAGTGGTCAAGATGACACAAAGCATAGAGTGACACACTGGTCAAGAGGACACAAAGCATAGAGGGAGACACTGGTCAAGAGGACACAAAGCATAGAGGGACACACTGGTCAAGAGGACACAAAGCACAATGGTGCACACTGGTCAATAGGACACAAAGCATAGAGGTACACACTGGTCAAGAGGACACAAAGAACAATGGTGCACACTGGTCAAGACGACACAAAGCATAGAGGTACACACTGGTCAAGAGGACACAGAGCACAATGGGACACACTGGTCAAGAGGACACAAAGCATAGAGGGACACACTGGTCAAGAGGACACAAAGCACAATGGTGCACACTGGTCAATAGGACACAAAGCATAGAGGTACACACTGGTCAAGAGGACACAAAGCACAATGGTACACACTGGTCTAGAGGACACAAAGCACAATGGGACACACTGGTCAAGAGGAACAAAGCATAGAGGTACACACTGGTCAAGAGGACACAAAGCATAGAGGGACACACTGGTCAAGAGGACACAAAGCACAATGGGACACACTGGTCAAGAGGACACAAACCATAGAGGTACATACTGGACAAGAGCACACGAAGCACAATGGTGTACACTGGTCAAGGGGACACAAAGCACAATGGTACACACTGGTCAAGCGGACACAAAGCACAATGGGACACACTGGTCAAGAGCACACAAAGCATAGAGGTACATACTGGTCAAGAGGACACAAAGCACAATGAGACACACTGGTCAAGTGGACACAAAGCATAGAAATACACACTGGTCAAGAGGACACAAGCACAATGGTACACACTGGTCAAGCGGACACAAAGCACAATGGGACACACTGGTCAAGAGGACACAAAGCATAGAGGTACATACTGGTCAAGAGGACACAAAACACAATGAGACACACTGGTCAAGTGGACACAAAGCATAGAAATACACACTGGTCAAGAGACACAAAGCACAATGAGACACACTGGTCAAGAGGACACAAAGAATAGAGGTACACACTGGTCAAGAGGACACAAAGCACAATGGTGCACACTGGTCAAGTGGACACAAAGCATAGAGGTACACACTGGTCAAGAGGACACAAAGCCCAATGAGACACACTGGTCAAGTGGACACAAAGCATAGAGGTACACACTGGTCAAGAGGACACAAAGCACAATGAGACACACTGGTCAAGAGGACACAAAGCATAGAGGTACACACTGGTCAAGAGGACACAAAGCAGAATGGTGCACGCTGGTCAAGAGTACACAAAGCACAGAGGTACACACTGGTCAAGAGGACACAAAGCACAATGAGACACACTGGTCAAGTGGACACAAAGCATAGAGGTACACACTGGTCAAGAGGACACAAAGTATAGAGGTACACACTGGTCAAGTGGACACAAAGCACAATAGTACACACTGGTCAAGAGGACACAAAGCATAGAGGTACACACTGGTCAAGAGGACACAAAGCACAATGGGACACACTGGTCAAGTGGACACAAAGGATAGAGGGACACACTAGTCAAGAGGACACAAAGCACAATAGGACACACTGGTAAAGTAGGACACAAAGCACAATAGGACACACTGTAAAGTGGACACAAAGCACATGGAACACACTGGTCAGGTGGACACAAAGCACAATTGGACACACTGGTCAAGAGGACACAAAGCATAGAGTTACACACCGATCAAGAGGACACAAAGCACAATGAGACACACTGGTCTAGAGGACACAAAGCATAGAGGTACACACTGGTCAAAAGCACACAAAGCACAATGGTACACACTGGTCAAGAGGACACAAAGCACAGAGGTACACACTGGTCAAAAGGACACAAAGCACAATGGGACACACTGGTCAAGAGGACACAAAGCACAATGGGACACACTGGTCAAGTGGACACAAAGCACAATGGGACACACTGGTCTAGAGGACAGAAAGCACAATGGAACACACTGGTGAAAAGGACACAAAGCATAGAGGTACACACTGGTCAAGATGACACAAAGCATAGAGGTACACACTGGTCAAGAGGACACAAAGCACAATGGTGCACACTGGACAAGAGGACACAAAGCACAATGGGACACACTGGTCAAAAGGACACAAAGCATAGAGGTACACACTGGACTAGAGGACACAAAGCACAATGGAACACACTGGACAAGAGGACACAAAGCACAATGGGACACGCTCGTCTAGAGGACACAAAGCACAATGGGACACGCTGGTCAAGAGGACACAAAGCACAATGGGACACACTGGTCTAGAGGACAGAAAGCACAATGGGACAGACTGGTCTAGAGGACAGAAAGGACAATGGGACAGACTGGTCTAGAGGACACAAAGCACAATGGGAAAGACTGGTCTAGAGGACACAAAGCACAATGGGACAGACTGGTCTAGAGGACACAAAGCACAATGGCGCACACTGGTCAAGTGGACACAAAGCATAGAGGTACACACTGGTCAAGAGGACACAAAGCACAATGGGACACACTGGTGAAGAGGACACAAAGCACAATGGGGCACACTGGTCAAGAGGACACAAAGCATAGAGGTACACACTGTTCTACAGGTCACAAAGCACAATAGGACACACTGGTCAAAAGGACACATAGCACAATGGTACACACTGATCAAGAGGATACAAAGCGCAATGGTAGACACTTTTCAAGAGGACACAAAGCACAATGGTACACACGATCAAGAGGACACAAAGCACAATGAGACACACTGGTCTAGAGGACACAAAGCTCAATGGGACACACCGGTCAAGAGGACACAAAGCACAATGGTACACACTGGTCTAGAGGACAGAAAGCACAATGGGACACAATGGTCAAGTGGATACAAAGCACACTGGTACACACTTGTCAAGAGGATACAAAGCATAGAGGTACACACTGGTCAAGAGGACACATAGCAAATGGTACACACTGGTCTAGTGGACACAAAGCAGAAATGGGACACACTGGATCAAGAGGGACACAAAGCACAATGGTACACACTGGGAACAGGATGACACAAGCATAGAGGTACACACTGGTCAAGATGACACTATAGCTAGAGGACACACAGGTCAAGAGGAAACAAAACCACAATGCTGCACGCTGGTCAAGAGGACCACAAAGACACAATGGACAATGGGTCTAGAAGGACACATAGCACAATGGGGGACAAACTGGTCAACGAGGACAGAAAGCAACAATGAGACACCACTGGTCAAGAGGGACACAAGCACAATGAGGACGCACTGGTCAAGAGGGACACAAAGCATAGAGGTCACACTGGTCAAGAGGGACACAAAGCACAATGGGGACACACTGTCCAAGAGGACACAAAGCCACAATGAACACACTGGTTCCAAGTGGGACAAAAAGCACAATGGGACCACACTGGTCAAGAGGACACCAAGACATTGGACACTACTGGTCAAGAGGAAACAAAAGCACAATGGGGACATAATGGTAAAGGGACACAAAGCAAAAAAAACAGGGTAAAAGGGGACAAAAACCTTTTAAAATGGTAGGGAACAAAGAAAGGGACACACTGGCAGAGGACAAAAAAAAGTCCCGGGGTAAAGGGAAAAAACCAAGGGAACCTGGCAAGGGAAAAAGTGGGCCCGGGAAAAGGGACAAAACCCAAAGGGGAACATGGTAAAGAGGACACAAAGCCATGGAAACCCACTGGTCAAAAGGACAAACCCAAAGGGGAAAAAAGGGGAGGACCAAGAAGGGACCCGGGGCAAGGCAAAAAACCCCAAGGGGACACGGGAAAGGGGGCCCAAACCCCAAAGGAACGGCAGGGGGCACAAACAAAAGGGGACATTGGTCAAGGGAAAAGCACAAGGGGGAACATGGTTAGAGGCCCCAAACCCCAAGGGGACACGGGTAAGAGGAAAAAAGAAAAAGGACACAGGTCAGGGACAAAAATAAGGGAACCCCTGGTCAAGGGGACACAACCCAAGGGAACACGTGGGTCAGAGAACAAGACAAGGACCCCATGGTAGAAACCCCAGCATGGGAACAGGTTTAAGGGGAAAACAAAACAATGGGCCACTGGTAAGAGGAAAAAGAAGGGGAAACACTGGTAAAGAGCAAAAAAGAAAGGGACCATGGTCAAAGGACACAGAAAAAGGACCCGGGTCAAGGGGACAAAAAGCAAATGGAACATGGTCGAGGAAAAAAGGGGAAAGGCCACATGGTAAGGGCACAAACACAATGGACCCCGGGCAGAGGACACAAAGAAAGGGACACAGGTAAGGGAAAAAGGGAAAGGGGAACACCTGGCCCGAGGGACACAAACCAAGGGACACCTGGCAAGAGGACACAAAGCCATGGGACCATGTCAAACACAAGACATGGAAACAGGAAAAGGGACCAAAAAGCCGGGGGAAAGGAAAAAGGCAAAAGCAAAGGGACAATGGTAAGGGACAAACACAATGGGAACTGGAAGGGGACAAAAAAAAGAACAATGGACAGGACAAAAACAATGGGACCAGGCAAAGGAAAAAGCAAAAAGGGACAAATGGAAAGGGACCAACAAAATGGGACAAGGAAAAGGGCACAAAGAAAAGGGAACAGGAAAAAGGACAAAACCCAAAATGGAAAGGGTCAAGTGGGGGGGGACACAAAGAATGGGACAACGGGAAGGGACAAAAAGAAATGGGACCCCCGGAAGACACAACCCCAATGGAACACATGGCAAAAACCCAAGAAAATGGGCCCGGGGAAGGGAAACCCCAAGAATGGGAACACGGGCTAGAGGCCCAAGCAAATGGGACATGGTAGAGGAAAAAAAACCCATGGTACACATGGAAGAGGACAAAGATAAGGGCCATGGTCAGAGAACAACCCAATGGTAAGGGTTTAAGAGAAACAAACCAATGGCCCCTGGTCAAAAGAACAAGCAAAGGACACATGAAAGGACCAAAAAAAAGGCCCCTGGTCAGAGGACAAAAAGCAGGGGTACACGGGGTCAGGGCACAAAGGAATAAGGGTAAGAGGAAAAAAAGATGGACAACCAAAGGGCAAAAGCTGAAAAAAGGGAAAGAGGAACAAAGACAAGGGAAAACCCAGGGACAAGGGGAAAAAGCCAAGGGGCAATTTTTCAAAACAAAAAGCACAAGGAAACCACGTCAAGAGGGACCCAAGCACAAGGGTAAAAAAGGTTGAGGACACAAACCCCAAAGGGAAAAACCGGTAGAGGACAAAAGGGGCAAGGAAAAACACGGGCCCCAATTAACCGAAAGGGAAGGGGGTCACACTGGTTCAAGGGCACAAAAGGGGACAAGGCAGAGGAAAAAACAAAATAAAAAAAAAGAACAAATTCCATGGAAAACACAAACCCTGGGGGCATGGAAAGGGGAAACCCCCAAAAGAAAAATGGGGAAAAAAGAAGGGGGACCGCAAGGACAAAAACAGGGGCACGTGGAACCAAGCCCAATGGGGACCAATGGAATAAAAAAACCCCCCCCCGGGGGGAAAGGACAAACCCAAAAAAGGGGAAAAGCAGGGAAACAACGGGTTCGAGGCACAAAGCAAAGGGCCCCCTTTTTGGGCAACGCCCCAAAGGGGCCCCAAAGGGCCAAAGAAATGTAAAACAAGGCCCCCTGGGAACGAGGGGACCCAAGAAAAGGGGAACCGGGAAAGGGCCAACCCCTGGGCACCGAGACAAACAGCCATTGGCCACTGGTCAAGAGGACACCAACCAAGGGAAATGGTCAAGAGACACAACCAATGGACAGGGTAAGAGGCCAAAAAAGGGGGCCCCCTGGCAGGGGACAAAAGAAAAGGTAACCTGGGAAGAGGAAAAAACCCAAGGACACGGCAGAGCCCAAAGCCAAGGCCCCGTAGGGAACAAAGAAAATGACCCCACTGGCGAGGAAAAAAGCACAAAGAAATGGAAAAGGGAAAAACAAAGAGGCACGGGAAAAAGAGGCCAAAAAGCATAGGGTAAAAATGGTAGAGGACAAAGCCCAATGGGACACCTGGCAGGGACCAAAGACAAAAACACTGGTAAGGGCAAAAGAATGGCACACGGCCAGGAAAACAAGCAAATGGAACATAAAAGGGACAAAAAGAAAGGGTGCACCTGGGAAAGAGCACACGCAAGGGCCCCCTGGAAGACACAAAGCAAATGGACAGGTCAGAGGAAAACCCCAAAGAACACCTGAAGGGCAAAACACCAAGGCCCCCATCCCCGGCCCCCAAAGACTGGCCCCCTGGCCCAGGGACAAAGAAAAAAAGGCCACAGGGTCAAGGAAACAAAGCCCAATGGAACACTAAGGGGGAACAAGCACTGGACATATGGTCAAGGGACACAAACAAAGAGCCAGGGCAAGGGCCCCCAAAGAAAAGGGGACAAAAATGTAAAAGGACACAAGCAAGGGGGACCACTGGTAAGAGGCCCAAGAAAAGAAAAAAAAATGGTCAAGGGCAAAAGAAAAATGGGGGAACCTGGCAAGAGGACCCCCAAGCAAGGGGAAACCACTGGTAAGGGGAACAAACCCCAAAAAAGGGGAAAAAAGGGAAAATTAAAACGGGCAAGAGGAAAAAGCAAATGACCATGGTCAAAGACCAAAGATAGGTCACATGGTAAGGGACCAAAAGCATCAAAGGAAAAAAAACACTGGCAGGAAAGGGACACAAAGCCCCCAAAAAAAGGGAAAAAACAAAACGGGGCCAAGGTGGGGCCAAAAGGAAAAAATGGGAAAAAACCGGGAAAAACAAAGGGGGGACCCCCGCACAAGGGACCCGGAAAAGGACAGAAAGAAAATTTGGGGACACAGGGCAGGGCAAAAAGCAAAATGGGACACCTGGAAGGGACAAACCCCGGGGGCACGGTCAAAAGGACAAAAAGACAAGGGAAATGTAGGGGGAAAAAAGCCATGGACACATGGTAAGGGAAAAAGCAAAGGGGACAGGGGAAAAGATGGAACAAACCCCGGAAACCGTGGTCGAGACCCAAGCACAAGGGCCAGTGGTTAGAGGCCCGATATGGGCACATGGTTGAGGACCCAAGCACAATGGCCAAATGGTCAAGGGAACCCCAACCCCAAGGGTACAATGGTAAGATGCCCAAATTGGGGGAAAACCCGGGGCAAGGGCAAAACAATGGACACTGGTTAGGGGAACAAGAAAAAGGTACACCGGTCGGCACAAGAAAGGACCATGAAAAGGGACACACAAAAATGGTCCCCGGGGGCCGCGGGCACAAAAAGGCCCCCTGGCAAGAGGACAAAAGGAAAGGAACGGGCAAAACCCCAAAAGAAGGGACCTGGCAAGAGGAAAAAAAACCCCCTGGGAAATGGAAGACCCCCAAAAAAAATGAAACCCAAAAAAAGGGAAGAGGACAAAACAAGGGACACACGGGAAAAAAGGGACAAAACCCAAAGGGAACATGGAGGGCCCAAAAAGCAAAGGGGGACACGGGTAAAGAGGACACAAAAAAAGGGGGGGGCCCCCCTGGAAAAGGGCAAAAAACCCCAAAAGGGGGACACATGGAAGAGGAACAAACCAAGGGGACACATGGTCGGGAAAAACCCGAAAAAGGGAAACGTGGTCAGAGACCCAAGCAATGGGACACATGGTTAGAGGACCCAAGAAATGGGCCCCCCTGGTAAGGGCCCCAACCCCTGGTACATGGCAAATGTCAAAATGAGGGACACATGGTCAAGGCACAGGAAAATGGTAACGTGGTTAGAAAACCCCAAAAGCAAAGGTAACAGGGGTCAAGTGACAAAAGATAGAGGTACACATGGTCAAGGGGAAAAAACCCAAAATGGTCCCGTGTTGAGGACAAAAACACCAAAGGGGAAAACCCCCGGCAAGAGGAAAACCCAAAAGGAAACACACTGGTCAAGGGGACAAAAAAAACCAAGAGAACCTGGCAAGGGAACAAAACAGGGGAAACCCCCGGTAAAACAAAGAAAAAAAGGGCCCAAAGGTCAAGGGAACAAAGAAAAATGGCAATGGGAAGGGGACCAAACAAATGGAAACACGAAAGAGGACACCAAATGGGACCACCGGAAAGGGGGACTAAAAGAAAAAGGGGGCCGGGTCAAGGGAACAAACAAGGGAAATGGCAAGAGGCCCAAAAAGACAATGGACACATGGTAAAAGGAAACCCGACAGGGGGACATGCGGGGAACAAAAAGGGAAAAACGGGTAAGGGGAAAAAACCAAGGAAAAAATGGTCAAGAGAAAAACCCCAAAGGGAAAACGTGGTAAAGGGCACAAGCACAAAAAAATGGGACCAAGTGGTTAGGGCAAAGCCAATGGGAAAAAGGTAAAGGGGACAAAACCCAAAGGTCAATGGCAAGGAAAACCCAAGGAACCTGGTCAGGGGGACCCCCCCAAAATGGAAAACCCCGTGGTTGGCCCCAAAAAATGGAAATGGTAAAAGACCAAAAAAAGGGGAACCACCTGGTAAAAGGGACACAAAAGCATTGGGGTACCATGCCGGGACACAAAGCATGGTAACCGGTAAGGGGCACAAAGACAAGGGGGACACACGAAAAGAGGAAAAAAGCACAAGGAAAACAGGCAGGGGGGAACAAAGCCAAGGGGACCAGGAAAGAGGCCAACCCAAAAGGAAAGGGCAAAAGGACAAAAAACAATGGGACACATGGAAGGGACAAAAAGCACTGGGAAAACCTGGTAAAAAGGAAGAAAGACATGGGACAAAAGGTAAGGGGGCAAAAAAAATGGAAATGGTAAGGGCACAAAGAAAAGGGGGAACACGGTCAAGAGAACAAAGCCAAATGGAAAAAAAAGTGGTCAGAGCCCCAAAGCCATGGGAACGTGGTTGAGGCCCCAAATTTGGGACCCCGGGTTTAGAGGACACAAGAAAGGGCCACTGGTAAGGGCCACCCCCCATGGTAACACGGGTAAGAGCCAAAAAGATGGGGGCACCTGGAAGGGGCAAGCAAATGGTCCCGGGGTTGGGGAAAAAAAGACAAGGGTTCCCCTGGTAAAGGGGGGCCCCAAAAGGATAGGGGTCCCTGGTAAGGGGCCAAAAGTGGGGGACACATGGTAAGGGAAAAAACCCCAAAGGACCACTGGTCAAGGGCACAAAGCAAAAAGGGGAAAACCGGAAAAGAGGAAAAAGCAAAGTACCATGGAAAGGGACAAAAAAACTTAGAGGTAAACATGGTAAAGAGACACAACAAAGGACAGGGGTTTAGGGAAAAAAGCACAAGGCCCAAATGGTAAAGTGACCCCAAAGCACAAGGGACAAAACTGGAAAGCAAACATGGGGAACCGGTAAGAGGCACA
>CM065725.1:55121674-55359174 GCA_033310375.1 Conus canariensis
CTGTTTGTTTGTTTGTCTTGAAACAAGATTAAAGAACATTTCTTCAACCGGATTTCACGGAATTTTGTTACAAAGATGGAATGTAGCCCAAGGACGAAGTTTTTTGTATTCGCGATGCGGATCTGTGGTGAGAACCCCATGGTGAGACTGTCGTGCGAATCCGATCAAAGGGGGTGGATCAACGTGTCCTTGTACCACTCCGCAAATGATAAACCACTGATTTTAAAAGAAAACTTGGTGGAAAGATGGATTGTGGAACAGGAAAGAACCTATTTAATTTTGGTGCGGATCCCTGTCGAAGATCTCAATACAGGGGCGGATTCAGGATCCGTTCAAACCTTGGCGGGGATCTGCACTTTTTTCCCGAGTTCCTTTATAGTTTAAGAAAGTATCACCTGCTATCAGACTAAAATTTCTTGCGGATTTTTTTTTTCGTTGGAGAAACGGTGATGGGGTTTTTTCGTGTGTGTGTGTGTGGTGGTGTGCGTGTGTGTGTGTGGGGTGTGTGTGTGTGTGTGTGTGTGTGTGTGTGTGGGGTTGTGCACTGTGTGTGTGTGCACTGTGTGTTTATGTGTGTATGTGTGTGCGCGCGCGCGCGCTGTGTGTGTGTGTTTTGTGTGTGTACAAGAGTGTGTATGGTGTGCGTGCGTGAGCGCGTTTTTGTGCACGGTGTTTGTTTTACGTCGCGTTTGTATGTGTGGGTGTTTACGGTATTTGTGTGTATGCGTGTATCCCTTTAAATTGCGCGTGCATGTGCATGTGTGTGCATGTGCATGCGTGCGCGTGGTTTTAAATGAAAATGTCATTTATCAGATGATATTTTCAATAAGCAACATATTCATTTTCATTCGTCAAACCATCCATTAGAAGAACAAAACAATAAATCAACAACAACAAAATTAATCAGCTGTATCCTGGCAGCCTGAGGCGCTGGGTCTTTCGTGTCAATGTGAACGGGTAAACGCCGTGGGATCGCCATCTGGTTGCCCCCTCCTGGGGCCCGTGTCGCCTGGTCCCCATCCACCCGGGCGACTTCCGTTCTCTGAAAAAGGGTGGGTTTAGTTCATTTTCTCGCTGAGCAGCGGGCAGATCAGCCAAGCAGCACAGGTCGTCGGAAGACTGTGACCGCGGCAGGGTGCCAGAGGGAGGTAGGGTACCTTGCCAGCAATAGCCGCCTCCAGTCTTTCATCTCCTGCCGACAGCACTGCACCCCTGGCATACGTGCTGCTGGCCGTGACGCACTTCCGCTCTACAAATACACACCCATTCCGATCATTTTTTATTTAACACGTTTGTTGCCCTTTTTTTAGTTTTTTATGTTTGTTAATATTTTATTTGTTTGATCGTTTTTTTTTATTTTCACATGATGAACATGTTCTTTCTTTTTTTCCTATTTGTTTCTTTTGTTTTTTCTGAGCAGGATTGCTCCCGCTGGTGTTTGTGCGTACATATGCGCTCGCACGCGCGCGCGTTTTGTGTGTGTGTGTGTGGGGTGTGTGTTTTTGGTGGGGTTGGTGTGTGTGTTCTGTGTGCGTGCGCGCGCGCGAACGGAGCACTCGCGGTGTGTGCATACGCTTTGTGCACCCTTTGTGCATGAGTGCACATGTGCGTTTGTTGAAGGGGGGCGGTTTCAGTGTGTGCGTGTGCAAGCGCTTTTTGTGTGTGTACTTTTTCATCATGCATGTGTTCAAACCGCGTGTGCATGTGTGTGTAAAAAGAGAGAAGAGAGAGGAGAGAGAGAGAGAGAGAGAGAGAGAGAGAGAGAGGAGAGAGAGAGAGAGAGAGAGAGAATTGTGACTCGTTACAATTATACAAATTGACGTTTTGAAAATTTCATGTTTACAACAATAGATGCAACTGTTTAGGTCAGCTTTACAAGCAAGTATTTGTCCAACCACAGGTTTAATAGAATGTTACCGTGTAACGAAAAGTTTGAACTCCCTGAATGGTTAATCTCCCAGGGAGTTATGTAGATTTTAACTCCCCGAGAGTTAAACTAGAATATAAAAAGCTAACTTCCTCCTTGTTTCAGTTTGACTCCAGGGAAGTTATTCTGACGTACCACCAGAATGACCCACCACCCACTCCCGCACCTCGCTACCACCCATGCATCTTATATACATTTTCGAAATCTGTGTGTGTGTGTGTGTGTGGTGTTGTGTGGTGTGTGTGTGTGTTGTGTGTGTGTGTGTTTCTTATGCACGGCCACAGTTCTTAACCGATCGACACCAAATTTGGTATCAAGCATCCTTAGCACACCGGAAAGGTCATGGGCTATTTAGTTTTGGGCGGCACTGTTTTCTAGGCGCAGAAAAAGTAAATATTTGAAACATTGGAGCCATAGTTCTCAACCGATCGACACCAGATTTGGCACAAAAGCATTCTTGGCACCCTGGGAGTGTCATGGGCTATTCAGTTTGGGGCGGCACTGTTTCTAGGGCGCAGCAAAATCAAATATTCAGAAAGTCGGAGCTCCACTCCACCAGCTGACCTCAGTTCTCAACCGATCAACACCAAATTTGGCACAAAGCATCATTGACAACGCTTGGAATGTCATGGGTATTTACTTTTGGCTGGCACTGTTTCTAGAGCGCAGCAAAATTAAATGTTTGAAAAATCGATTTTTCTGCCTATAATATGTACAGTGAGCAGGGACACAAAAATTATAAACCTTTCACTTCACGCGGCACCGAGTGGGAGGAAGGGGGGAAGGGGGAGGATGGGGGAGGGGTGGGGGAGGAAGGATGGAGAAGGGGGAAGTGGGAAGGAGGGGAGGAGGGGGAGGGAATCTATAAATCTATCTGTGTGTGGTGTGTGTGTGTTGTGTGTGTGGTGTGTGTTGTGTGTGTGTTGTGTGTGTGTGTTGCGGTGCGTGTGTGTGTTCCTTCTGCACAGTCACAATGACCGTAGGCCATTCCACACTGCCTGTAACTCCAGGTAGTTTACATGTTGCTTGCATTCTTGTTTCGCCCACACGCCGCTTGCTGTCAGAGACTGACGGCTGCCTCCCCATCCCGAACTTGATGCGTCCGTTGCGCCATTATTAGCTGTGAGTGTGGTCGACGAATCGGGAGCGGAGATGGGGTGAATGCCATTCCGTAGTACAGATTGTCCCTCGCTTCTCGGTGCAGTCGTACCCGTTTGAAGAGCTGCGCTGGTCTCTTGTAGACTGCATGAAGGGCGGCTTGCAATTCGCGAGAATGCAGTCTGGCTAGGGGCGGCACCATGGGAGGTGAAGGTGGTCTTGCCTAGGAAAGCCAACAGCTGCCTCACAAGAAACCACTGGGCGTAGGGACAGTTTGCTAGTAACTGGATCTCCTGCACTTTGTCGTGTGGCAGGGTCACAATCATATGGCGAGTAAGGCCCAGTACAGAAACTGTTGGCGGGGGGAGGGGGGGGAGGGGGGAGGGGGGAGGGGGGGGGGGGGGGGGGTGGGGGGTAGGGTCTGACTTCTCCACATTGAGGGAAAAGCCCAGGTCTGCCAACAGCGAAGTGGACAAAGCGCAGGTGGTTGTTGGCCTGGGACCTGGACGAGGCTAGGATGGGGATGGTCGTCCAGGTAGAAGACCATCCTGACTCCTTGGGCCAAAGGCTGCCAGCAAATACGGAGGAAATCGGTCCAGAAACACGGCCGTGGCTGTCGATTGAACATTTCCTTCTCTCCTGATATCCAGTTTTGCGTCTATCGACGCAAATTAGGTCAAGACGCAATGTCATGCGGCCGACCAGCCCAGGACCTTTCCAGGGTGCCAAGGATACTTGATACTAAATTTGGTGGAGATTGGCCGAAAAGCGTGGCCTTGCATGCATAAGACAGACAGACAGACAGACAGACAGACAGGCACACACACACACACACACATAACGAGTTATATATATATATTATATATATATATATAAGATAATGACGACGACGACAACATCGACAACGACCACGATGGTTAAGACGTTGTTGCTGTTGCTGTTGTTGTTGTTGTTGCTGCTGCTGTGGTTGTTGTTGTTGATGATGACAATGATGATGATGATGACGATGATGATTATGATGATGAACGTTAAATCTCCTTCTGCATTCTCTTACAGAAAGACATTTGGGAATAGGTGGATAGGGAGTCATCTTAGTCATGATCAGATTAACTGCCCTGGAATCGTTTCATGTCAGAAAAAACTTGAACACATTAACTCCCAGGGGAGTTATTCTAAACTGTGAAAAACTGACCCCCCCCTTAGTGGGCAGGGAGTTAAAACTTTTACACACCTGGATTAACTCCTGGGAGTTGATCTGGATATAGTACAGACTAACTCCCGGGGGGGGGGGGGGGGGGGGGGGGGGGGGGATTCTGTTACAGGGTGGGAGTTAAGTTATGTACAAAATGCCCTCCCCTTAATGTTTTCATATGATCCAAATGAAACACGGAAACACCATTTTGAGCTTTCGGAGCTCTGATGCTCCTTCTTTAGCAGTCATATTTTATTTGTCAATAGTGAAAAAAAAAAACGTCACAGCACAATGTCACGGATAAACGAAGGATGAAAAAAAAACGTCACGGCACAACGTCACAGATAACAGAAAGAACAATGAAGAAAAGTCACGGCACAAAGTCAGAAAAAAAGTCATGGTACATGAGAGGGAGAGAGGGAGGAAGGGAGATTGGTGCTGGGGGAGAGGGAGAGTTGGGAGGGAGGGAGAGAAGGAAGGAGAGTGTGAAAGAGGGAGAGAGGGAGGGAGGAAAGTAGGGAGAGAGAGGAGGGAGGAAGGAGGAATAGAGAGAGGGAGAGAGAAGGGGGAGGGGAGAGACAGGAGGGAGGGGAGAAAAGGGGGAGAGAATGATCGGGTGAATCCTTTTGCAATGAAGAACTGTCTTTCCTCCAAGTCCTCCAGGTATTCAAGTTGGCCACTACTGATACAGGAAGACGAAGGACAGATACCAGAAGAGGCAATCAACACCAACCACCCCAAAGGGATTAGTCAAAAACATTCAGACCATTGGGGTAGTTGGTGCGCAGCTTCCACCTCCAGAACCTCTCCCTCCCCCTCCTGATCCCCGGATTTTCTGAGTGGACCTGTTCTATAACAGTGCACCTCATGTCTTGTAGACTGTGATCTGGCTGTCGGGAAATGTCTTGCAACTGGGGGAGTTTGTTCTCGTTTTCAGTTGTACACCGAATGTTGTACCTGTGGTTGTAGAACCTCTTCCGAATAATATATATATATATATATATATATATATATATATATTGCTGGGAATGTTCCGCTGTCATTGGGGCTGTACTGCATGGATAATTGAAGACTCGCCGGTGTGGACATGTGATGTTACAGTCTGGAGTGCCCTGTTCTCAGTCTCACAATGATAGTCTTCTTCTTCGTTCACTTGGGTAGGAATCCTGGAGGTACTGACGGAGGCTGCTGTATGGTGAAGACCCTCCAGTGGTCAGTAAGTGAGTTGGTAGGCTAGGTTTTTACTCAGGTTTGCTGGGAATGTTCCGCTGTCATTGGGGCTGTACTGCATTGATAATTTGAAGACTCGCCGGTGTGGAATATTGTGGACATGTGATGTCACATGATACATCATTCCTATCCTTTCTCAACCAACATGAGCATATTCATGCCAACACATTATTTCATCTGTTACAATGAACATCATCCCACAGTATTGTTCACTTTTTCAACAACACTATTTGTATAAACTTCCCAACCCCCACACCCCCACCCACAGTGGATGGAGAGATATGAGCTCCCCCTCCCCCCCCCCCCACATTGCCCTCTCCCCCACCCACCCCCTTTTTTCCTCCCCCCCCCCCCCCCCCCCACAACTATACCTTATCACCCATTAATCATTTCCATCCCCTTCCCACCATCATATACAACTTCCCACGCGCAACCACTATCCACCCAGCAAAATCATTCATTTACTTTATTTATTTAATTACTTTCATTCCTTTTTCTCTTACTTTCATTCTATTTATCTATTTATTTATTTATTATAATTACTACTACTATCGTTATCATTATTACTATCCTTTCTATTTTTTTTAAATTGTATTATTGATTTATTTTATATTATATCTATCTATCTATATAATATATATACAATTCCCCCCCCCCCCCCCCCCCATAACCACTACCATCACAAATATATCATACTACTCCACTAACCAGCTACACAAGCTACAAACCCCCATCGTTTCACTCCCCCCCCCCCCTCCCCCATTTCCTCTCCCATAATCCCCTTTGTCTTTTCCGTCTGGCAGCCATTTTATTGGGTGCCGAATACATGGAAAGATAAGTGACTCTTCGTTCTTTGTTCGTACTGTCCTAAATGTTAAATGTTATCTGTTTTTGCCTGAAGAAGACCCAAGAAGTCGAAATGCATTGTATTTTGTCCAGGGCCGTACTTACATATCGTCGGTAAACCTAGTTCTACAACGAGATTAACTCCTGGGTGCAAACCCTGTGGGTTCAGCGCATTCTACTTTCGTACCTATATCCTCTGGGAGAGAGATTGCAAACCATGAGATTAAAGGTTACTCTCGTCATGTGGATCTGCAAGTAACGGACCTTCGAGCTTACAACGAGGTAGTAGGTAACTTCCCCGTTACCCACGACATGTAAGTACGGCCCCTGTGCTTTGTTTGTCAATGTCCTTGGCGGAAACTAACCCCCTATCTTTCTAAATTTTGCTAATTTAGCAACAAATTTCATATTATTCAGGTAAGTTTTACACTTATCTTCCGACCTTGAAGGGGGAGGGGAGAGACAGAAGGAGGGAGGGGGAGAGAGGGGGAGAGAATGATCGGGTGAATCCTTTTGCAATCTCTCCTCCCTCTCTCTTCGCTTGTCTCTCTCTGTCTGCCTGTCTTTGTTTTCTATCTCTGTCTCTTCTCTATCTCCCCCCACTCCCCCTCTGTCTGTCTTTTCTTTTTCTTCCCCCCCCCCCCTCCTCTCTCTCTCCTTCTCTCCCCCCCCCCCCCCCCCCCCCCCCCTCTCTGCACGCTTCTAGTCAGATTTGTTTACTATTATTAGTGGTTATCAAAGACAGATTGGATTAACAGACTTTTATGTTAACCTAAGATCTTTATCTTTGTCAAGTATAATTTTCAAGTGTCATGTGTCAAGTGTCTCTCTGCAGTGTGTGTGTGTAGGGGGGAGGGGGGCAGTCCTGGCATTAGGCCCCCCCCCTCCCCCCCTTCTATTTTTTAACTGCCCGGGAGTCAATCTAGATCAACATTTCTTGATCGAAAGTAACTCCCAGGGAGTTAGTTTAGGCACGTGCGTATTTTGACCCCACCCGGGGGGGGGGGGGGGGGGGGGGGGGTAGGATAAAGATCTTAGGCTAACATAAAATCCAATCTCTCTTTGATAAATACTAATCATAGTAAACAAATCTGACTAGAAGCATGCACAGAGAGAGAAGGAGAGAGAGAGAGAAGGAGAGAGAGGGAGAGAGAAGGAGAGAGAGAGAGAAAGAGAGCAAGTGAAGGGGGGAGGGGGGGAGTAAAAGAAAGAAAGAAAAACAGACAGACAGAGGGGGAGTGGGGGGAGACACTAGAGAGAGAGACACTGAGATAGATAAATAAATAGACAGGCAGACAGAGAGACAAGCGAAGAGAGAGGGAGAGAGATTAAGAGAGACAAACAGACAGACAAGCAAAAAAGCAGACAGATAAGCAAGGAGAGTGAGAGAGTGAGCGAGAGACTGAAAGAAAGTTGGGGGCGGGGGGAGAGGGAGACAGACAGACAGGCAGACAGACAGAAGAGAGGGGGAGGGAGGAAGGGGTGTATATTAAATGTTTATTTCTCATATCGTGACCAACACATAAAACTGAATGTTTTGTGAGCGTAAATGATATGTTCATTGGCAGTATGATGTCTGGGAAGGGTCAGAGTCGCGGGGGAGGGGAGGGCTGGGAGGCTGGGGGGAAGAAAGAAAGAATGAAAAAGACGGGAAGGAAGTAGGAGTGTTGGTGGGGATTGGGGATGGGGAGTGAAGGAGAAGGGGGAAGAGGCGAAACAAAGGGAGGAGGAGAGGGTGCTTGAGGGAGGATTTTCAGGAGGTGAAGGGATGGTGGGGATGGAGGTGGGGAGATTTAAAAAAAGAAAAGAAGGAAAGAAAAGAAAGTATGGGGCGTCAAAGGCCGGAAGAGGTGGAGGACAGAAAAGGATAAATTGAGGGCAGTTTTAGGCTTAAAGGGGGATGGGGGGGGGGGGGGGGGGGGTAGGAAGTGGGAAGGGAGGTGGTGGAGGGGAGAGGACACAGAAGGAAAGAGTTTACAAACAACACAGAAGGGCGAGGAGCGGGAGGGGAGAGGACACAGAGGGTTGGAGATCACAAACAACACAGAAGGGCACTGGGGAGAGCCCAGACCTCCGCCACACATTTTTTCTGCTTATACCAGGGGAAGTAATAGTTGGCACCGACTCAGAGAATTACTTTGCATAATTGTGTGTGTGTGTGTGTGTGTGTGTGTGTGTGTGTGTGTGTGTGTGTGTGTGTATGTGTGTGTGTGTGTGTGTGTGTGTGTATCAGGTTCGCTAAGACCTGAGAGTTTACAACCTAATCTAGTTACTTCCCAACAGACCTAGGACTACTGAACACAGATTAACATTCACACAACATTTATTGACCGTGAATACATGAACATTTTTACTGACAATATAAGCATGACAACCTTTTACCCCGATCAATCCTTCCCACACCAACAAAGCACGCCACAACCAACACTCCCACTCGCATACACTCAATCACATCGCATCCACGTCTCCGCCACGAGCTCCGTCCACTGCAGCCGGCAGTACCTAGAGACGCTCACACCACATAGGTCATAGGGCACATGACACATAGCATCAACATAATGCATATAACACAGTGCCAAAGTTAATCACAGACGGAGACCTCAACAGACTCCAACGACATGGATAACCAAAGCCAAAATCACGCTGCCCAAATTATACCACCTAGTTATTGTTCACGACAAACACATTAAACAGTATACAGATTCCCCCCACGACTCACGTTATCGTCGTCCAAGACCCCCAAATACTATCACAATTATGTACCACTCGTACTGTTGTTTTCAATTGTTCAGTGTGCACAACGCACACGCACGCGCACGTCCATCGGAACAGACACACCTGACAAGAGTGCGTTTCTTGTAACTACACTGCTAACAGACGGGGCGTACGATCGGCCGTGTGATGCTCTGTGTCGACACGTTTTGAAAATAAACTCGACACGTTTTGAAATAATTATTTCAAATCGTGTCGTTATTTCAAAACGCGTTGGTGTGTCGACACGTTTTGAAATAACGACGCGATTTGAAATAATTATTTCAAAACGTGTTGAGTTTATTTCAAAACGCGTTGGTGTGTGTCGACACGTTTTGAAATAAGACCGCAATTTGAAATAAATTCACCAAAGTGTTTGAGTACAACCATTCAGACCTCAACACGCTGACATGGATCATTGTAGAGTGTTTGTAGACTTAACACGCTGACATGGATCACAGTAGAGTGTTTGTAATCTCAACACGCTGAAATGGATCATTGTAGAGTGTTTGTAGACATCAACATACTGACATGGAATATGATAGAGTGTTTTTAGACTCAATACGCTGACACGGTTCATTGTAGAATGTTTGTAGACCTCAACACGCTGACATGGATCATTCTAGAGTGTTTGTAGACCTCAACACGCTGCATGGATCATTGTAGAGTGTTTGTATACTTCAACACGCTGACATGGGTTATTGTAGAGTGTAGACCTCCACACGCTGACATGGATCATTGTAGAGTGTTTGTAGACCTCAACAAGCTCACATGGATCATTGTAGAGTGTTTGAGGACCTCAACACGCAAACATGGATCATTGTAGAGTGTTCAACACGCTGACATAGATCATTGTAGAGTGTTTGTAGACCTCAACGTGCTGACATGGAATATGATAGAGTGTTTGTAGACTTCAACACACTCACACGGATAATTGTAGAGTGTTTGTAGACCTCCACACGCTGACATGGATCATTGTAGAATGTTTGTAGACATCAACACGCTGACATGGATCATTAAAGTGTGTTTGTAGACCTCAACATGCTGACATGGATCATTGTTGAGTGTTTGTAGACCTCAACACGCTGTCATGGATCATTGTAGAGTGTTTGTAGACCTCAACACGCTGACATGGATCATTGTAGAGTGTTTGTAGACCTCAACACGCTGACATGGATCATGATAGAGTGTATGTAGACCTCAGCACACTGACATGAATCATTGCAGAGTGTTTGTAGACCTCAACACGCTGACATGGATCATTGTAGAGTGTTTGTAGACCTCAACACGCAGATATGGATCATTGTAGAGTGTTTGTAGACCTCCACAAGCTGATGTGGATCATTGATATGGATCATTGTAGAGTGTTTGTAGACCTCCACAAGCTGATGTGGATCATTGTAGAGTGTTTGCAGACCTCAACACGCTAACATGGATTACGATAGTGTTTGTAGACATCAAAACGCTGACATGGATCACTGCAGAGTGTTTGTAGACCTCAACACGCTGACATGGATCATTGTAGAGTGTTGTGTTTGTAGACCTCAACACGCTGACATGGATCATTGTAGATGATTTGTAGACCTCCAGACGCTGACATGGATCACTGCAGAGTGTTTGTAGATCTCAACACGCTGACATGGATCATTGTAGAGTGTTTGTAGACCTCAACACGCTGACATGGATCATTGTAGAGTGTTTGTAGACCTCAACACGCTGACATGGATCATTGTGGAGTGTTTGTAGACCTCAACACGCTGACATGGATTACGATAGTGTGTTTGTAGACCTCAACACGCTGACATGGATCATTGTAGAGTGTTTGTAAACCTCAATACGCTGATATGGATCATTGTACATTGTTTGTAGACCTTCACACGCTGATATGGATCATTGTAGTGTGTTTGCAGACCTCAACACCCTGACATGGATCACTGTAGAGTGTTTGTAGACCTCAACACGCTGACATGGATTATGGTAGTGTTTGTAGACCTCAACACGCTGACATGGATCATTGCAGGGTGTTTGTAGACCTCAACACGCTGACATGGATTACTATAGAGTGTTTGTAGACCTCAACATGCTGACATGGATCATTGTTAAGTGTTTGTAGACCTCAACACGCTGACATGAATTATGATGGTGTGTTTGTAGACCTCATAACGCTGACATGGATCATTGTACATTGTTTGTAGACCTCAACACGCTGACATGGATTATGATACTCTGATTGTATACCTCAACACGCTGACATGGATTATTGCAGAGTGTTTGTAGACCTCAACACGCTGACATGGGTCATTGTAGAGTGTTTGTAGACCTCAACACGCTGCCATGGATCATTGAAGAGTGTTTGTAGACCTCAACACACTGACATGGATTATGATAGAGTGTTTGTAGACCTCAACACGCTGTCATGGATCATTGTAGAGTGTTTTGTAGACCTCAACACGCGGACACGGATCATCGTAGAGTGTTTGTAGACACCAGTATCGACTCGTTTTGAAATAACGACGCGATTTGAAATAATTATTTCAAAACGTGTGGAGTTTATTTCAAAACGCATTGGTGTGTGTCGACACATTTTTGAAATAACGACGCGATTTGAAATAATTATTTTTAAACGTGTCGAGTTTATTTCAAAACGTGTTGGTGTGTGTCGACACGTTTTGAAATAATGACGTGATTTGAAATATTTCAAAACGTGTCGAGTTTATTTCAAAACGCGTTGGTGTGTGTCGACACGTTTTGAAATAAAACCGCAATTTAAAATAAATTCACCAAAGTGTTTGAGTACAACCATTCAGGACAAACACCCACTGAACAAAACACTACCCATGCAGGACAAAACACCACTGGACAAAATACCACGTATGAGGACAAAATCCTACTGGAGAAAACATTACCCACGCAGGACAAAAGCCCAATAGACAAAAGACCACACCTACAGGACAAAAAAAAACAAAACCACTAGACAAAACACCACTCTACAATGATCCATGTCAGCGTGTTTAGGTCTACAAACACTCTACAATGATCCATGTCAGTGTATTGAGGTCTACAAACACTCTATCATGATCCATGTCATCGTGTTGAGGTGTGCAAACACTCTAAAATGATCTACGTCGTCGTGTTGATGTGTGCAAACACTCTAAAATGATCCATGTCAGCGTGTTGAGGTGAGCAAAACTCTAAAATGATCCATATCAGCGCGCGGCGATCTTTGTCGGCATACGTTGTCGGGCGCTCTTTGTCGGCATAATTTGTCGGGCGATCTTTGTCGGCATACTTTGTCGGGCGACCTTTGTCGCATACTTTGTCGGGCGATCTTTGTCGGCATACTTTGTCGGGCAGTTGGAAAGAATCGACCGGATATGTCCTCCTATAAAAGGTCTGAATTTTCACATTGGAGGCCAGGAGCTTCTGAGCAACTGTTGATTTCGTCAGAGACCTGTTGCAGGTAAGAGTTTTCCAGACAGCCACCCAGCGCCCCGTATTAATCTATGTGTCTACCTACCTAACTACATACCCACCCACCCACCCACCTACCTACCTACCTATCTTTCTGTCCGTCTGTCTGTCTATCAATCTATCTATCGATCTATCTATCTGTCTGTCTATCTGCCTATCTGTCTGTCTGTATGTCTGCCTATCTGCCTGCCTGTCTGTCTGTATGTCTATCTATCTCTATCTGTCTGTCTATATATATATATATATATATATATATATATATATATATATGTCTGTCTCTCTGTCTGGTCTTCCTATCTACCTACCTGCTTGGCTGCCTGCCGGCCTGCCTGTCTACATACCTACATATCTGTTTACCTGTCCGCCTGTCTATGCGTCTGTGTGTTTGTCTGTTCACCCTTCACTCTCGCGCTCCTACAATCCATAAATCTTAAGGACACCATGTTCACAGGGGAGAAATATCTGAATGGTTTCTCTGAGGAAACAATAGATCCCTTCACATATTATTACCATTATTATTACTATAGTAGGAGGAGGAGTAGTAGTATGTGTGTGTGTTCCAGATCGAATGAGAAAATGGATCAAGCAAAGCAAGTCGACCAGGAAGACAGCTGCCCTAGCGCCAGAGGATACTTGCAATCAGTATTTCACACTTCGACGTCTTCTGAAAGGAAAGTTGAAAGTTCCAAAGAAAAACCGCACTGCTGTGGAAAAAAGTACTGTGAGGCAGTATCAAAGACGCAAACATGACTTTTCTTTGGTAGAAGGAAATGTACATTTCAGAACCAGTTCTGATTGAAAGTGAGGCACCACAGACAGTAAAACATAGATTTGATGAAAATCTCGGATCTGGTCTAGAACAGTTTGGAGGCAAATCACAGAGAAATTTGCTCGTGTTTCGTACACAAAAGTACGAACAGTTCTTGGTGTGTCAAAAGAAATGCAAGGTTTACAAACACAGTCCCCCCCAAACCAGTCATGACCACTGCAGTAAATGAACGCTGGCAGCTTGATTTAATTGACATGAGAAATGAGCTGGTCCTTCACAACGGAAAACCGCAGCAGTACATTCTCTTGTTTTCTGATCCAGAGACCACTTGCAAGCAAGATTAGTAGGACTGTAGCTAGAACACTGAATGAAATTTTCTCAGGACACGGAGTTCCTACTTGTGTTCAGTTCGATCAGGGCACGGAATTCAAGGGGGAGACGGAACGACTGTTGCATTCCAAAAATGTCAGAACCATCAGGAGCAGTGCGTATCACCCACAGTCTCAAGGCAAATGTGAGCGATCACATCGGGAGATCCGAAAGAAAATTTCATTCATGACAGCTTGCAAAGGAGGATTCAATTGGGCAAAGAATTTGCACCTCATTCAAGAATCCGTCAATGACACACCCAAAGATTTACTGGCCAAAAAATGCCCGTCTGAGGTATATTTCAGCAGATCAGAATCACTGATAAACAAAGTAAGAGAAGCCTCTGAAAAAGCAGCAAAGAAAAGCATCGCATCACATTGCCAATGTCCATCCCTGTACAGTCTTGGCGAAGAGGTTCTGATCCGGTACCACCCAAAATCCACCAGTAGGATACGTGTTCCCTATCGAAGAGGGTCACTGAGCGATCTTTGGCTCGAAATAAATACAAGATTCAATACCACAAACCAACCGGAGAAATGGTGAATCAGTCACTGATATTACAAGCACAACAGCTACAAAGGAACGAAGAAAGAAAAGAGATGCCAGGAAAAAAATGGAAACAGCGCTCAATACAGAAGAACACAGACAAAAGTATTCCATTTCCTTGAATCATTCTGACAGAATCAAAAACCTGGAGGCCATGAACATTGAAGTGATCCTAGATCCAACAGATATTCTTGGTAACTTTGAGGCTATTGGCCATCAGCTTTCTCTGTTTGGAGTCAACAGAACTGCAGAAGCTCTCCGAAGGGACGCTGTAAACCATAGCATCGACAACATGGACACATACAGCCCATTCATTGACGGAAACGTTCATGATTATGTCATGGACATGACAAGACGGTACGTACGGCGACCACCTGACTTTGTCCGCGCTCTCAGCCGTCTACCATGTTCAAATATTGGTGGTATCAGGAAATGGCCCTGATTATTCTACTCTCATCACCATACCAACCAAGGACCATACCATCCTGGTATTTTCACTCTGACTCTGAACATTACACCAGTATTGTAATGGAGAAGTGCGACTTACACTGATTTTGCAATGTATTTGTACTGACGACAACGGCACTGCGACTCCTACAGTCAATGCCAAAGTCCCTGGTAACAACGACAACGGCACTGCGACTCCTGCAGCCAATGCAGATGTCCCTGACAACAACGACAACGGCACTGCGACTCCTACTACAGTCAATGCCAATGTCCCTGACAACAACGACGACGGCATCGAGACTCCTACAGTCAATGCCAATGTCCCTGACAACAACGGCACTGCGACTCCTACAGTCAATGACGATGTCCCCGACAACAACGACAACGGCACTCCGACTCCTACAGTCCCTTTCGATAGTCGCGAGTTTTGCCTCAAGAAATCCAGGCTTTGATAATCCACCATGCAGTCCGAATGGATCCAAGCTTCAGATACACGCTGCAAAATGTGAACACATTTTTCAGGCAAAATGTGGACACATTTTCCAGAATCCCTTTACCCAGACTGCACATTGACTTCTCTGTTATCCCCAACGTTCCAAATCCCGTCAGTATTAGAAGACTGATACGTGCAGCACGACGAGCAAGCGGTCTTGCCTTGGAAATCAGGCGGATTGTAAATAATAGACAGTGGTACAACACTTGGCTCTGGTTGAGGGAAGACGATTTCAGAAACTTTTATATCACTGGCATTTGGACAAATCAGAGGTACTGATCAGTTTCTGAAATCGTCTTCTCACAGCCACAGCATAAAGGTTGTACGAAAGTGCACATCACAGTTCTCTTTTCAATTGTCATTTTGAAAGACTGTTTCTTTTATGTATAATGTGAGCAAATCAAAGATTTGCAGTTCCTCACAAGTTTGCATTTAAAGACTGGCTGGTAGGAAAAGAACTGGGCCTTGTTACGGCATACTTTGTCGCCCCTGCACACGTTGTCGTCGCCGACAAACTGTGCTGCATGCTTTGTCGCCGACGACAAAGTGTGCTGCACAGTTTGTCGTTCCAGCCATGAGAAATATCGACAAGTTTGCACACTTTGTCGCCCTTGCACACTTTGTCGTCATATGTGACATTGCTGCACACTTTGTCGCCCCTCGAAAGAAAAAAAACTTCAGATCTGAAGTCAATCGTGTACACTGGACTTTTTTTTTTTTTTTTTTTGTAATCCGTTATAAGACTGTGTGCGTGCGCGCGCGCGCGTGTGTGTGTGTGTAAAAGATATGTTCCACACGCTACAGACGAAACAACTGTGATGATCTTCTCTGAAATGTAGGACATATGTTTGCTGTGGGTCAGGGACGATGACATTTTCACTTTATTTACATATTTGTTACAATTCTTTAACTGTTAAAAACTGTTGAAATATCAGGAAAATATGTTTCACTCTTTTCACAGAAAACTGATCGTTCTGAAAATTGGTAGGTATGTTAAATATGGTTAAGGCTGATGCTGACATTTAATTTTCAACGATCTTCGCCGGCTTCTGCCGTGACGACCATAAATGTTTCTTCTCTCTCCTTTATTGAATATCTTAGAATCTACTTGACTGAGTTTTAAGCGATTTTTGAGAGATTGTGGCAAAGCAAAGAGCTCTTGATACAAATATGGGCCTATTCAAGATAAACTGGGAGTACAATCATATGCTTTGCATCTTGTTATAATTATTTCCCTTGTAATAGGTCTGTTCCCCTCTATTTGATTACGTGCCTATTTTAACCATTTTAAAACAGCCCCCCCCCCCCAAAAAAAAAAAAAAAGAAAAAAGATCACATCTCGTGATTAATCTGAGTTTTCGTGTGTGCAGTGTTTGTCGTTGGCAAGCATGAGTGAAAAAGATTATATGTGATTATATGTATCGGGGCTGGGGATAAAGAAAAGTTACTATTTTTCGCCAGAGTATTTCAGCGTGGCTCTTTTGTCTTTGACAGGCTTCCTGCAGTTCCTACATCCAACTTGTCCATGTTGAGCGTAGATACCACAAAACTAGACTTAATGAAACTGGGAGTATAAAAATGAGGCCCTTGTGTGGCATTAACTGAACTGAATGCTTCTGGTGTAAACTCAGACGCTCGAAATGGGGTTTATTTGTCTGGGACATAAAATTGACTACATTTTAGGATATAGATTTAAAGACAGAAATAATAATAGGTTAGACAAAAAAAGAACTTTGCATTCAAACAGAAGAAAGAAAAATCTAGGGTACAAGTTAAAAAAAACAATGGAAACATTCTTTCTGCAGATCGTTTTATTCAATTTGTCATCAACAGGGAAGCACAGGCGTATTTAAACATCTAATCATTGTTCAAAGAAAGCATTGTCACACATATATTCTACAAAAATCAAACCGTTGTCACATGAACAACACTCCAATGTAAAACAATGCAGTTGTTTTAAAAAGAAACTTGTTATCGTCAAATCGAAAATCAAAGTGTTCTAAAACGTAACACCATATACATGCAACCTGCAAGTGTACTTTCTGGGTTTTTTCCAGGTCTTTGTGAGTGATGAATTTTTGTAGTTGTGTTATTGCTGTATGTTTTACACGAGTGTGTATGTACCATGTGAACAGAGGTCTGTGGTCGAAGTTCGAAAAACAGTTTGAAAAGTCCTTGAAATATAAAGTCACTTATACGATTTATACTCATTCAAAATTCTCGTTCAAAACGGTGAACACGGAACTGCCAGATGAATCACTTTTAAATGTTGAACACATTAACATATTACTGAGCACACAATTTGGCACACAGATTTTCAACAAGCAAACAAAAAATAATAAAACGCTGTCACATGAACAATATCCGAGTGTCAAATTCAGCTGGATGTATACTGTGCACAATTATCAAAAACAAATTACAGAGTACAAACCGTAACAGCGAAACTTAACAAAAATATTACCGTCACATCGACAATGAAAATGTCAAACGCAACATCGTAGCCATATTACACATAAGGCCCTGTTACGCCCCTGCACACTTTGTCGCCGGCGACAAACTGTGCTGCATGCTTTGTCGCCGACGACAAAGTGTGCTGCACAGTTTGTCGTCCCAGCCATGAGAAATATCGACAAGTTTGCACACTTTGTCGCCCCTTGCACACTTTGTCGTCACTTTTCATATGTGACATTGCTGCACACTTTGTCGCCCCTCGAAAGAAGAAACTTCAGATCTGAAGTCAATCGTGCATACTGGGCATAGACTAATTGGTTATGTTTTTTGTAATTCCGTTATAAAACCGTACTTTACAATCAAAATGGAAAAATTCTCTCTTTCTGTGTGCGTTTGTGTGTGTGTGTGTGTGTGTGTGTGTGTGTGCGCGCGCGCGCGCGTGCGCATGTGTGTATGTGTGTGTGTGCGTCTGTGTGTGTGTGTGTGTGCGTCGTGTGTGTGTGTGTGTGTGTGTAAAAGATATGTTCCACGCGCTGCAGACGAAACAACAGGGATGATCTTCTCTAAAACGTAGGACATATGTTTACTATGGATCAAGGATGATGCCGACATTTTATTTAGTCATTTATTATTATATATATTTTTTTTTACAGAATAACCGTTAATAATGGTTATAACGGCCAGTAACTGTTTTTTCTTTATTACCAAATATCTCAGAAACTATTTGACCGATTTAAAGCGGTTTGGACGAATTTGTGTCAAATCAAGGCCTTCCTTCAGATGGATATAACTGTGACAATTCGTTATATAACTGTTAAATACCGTTGAAATATCAGGAAAACATATTTCACTCTTTTCACAGATCGTTCTGAAAATTGGTAGGTATGTTAAATATGAGTGAAGGCCGATGCCGACATTTCATTTTTCTACGATCTTCACCGGCTTCCGCCATAACGACCATAAATGTTTTGTTGTTTTTTTTCTCTCTTCTTTATGGAGTATCTTAGAATCTACTTGGCTGATTTTTAAGTGATTTTTGAGAGATTGTGGCAAAGCAAAGAGCTCTTGATACAAATATGGATTTATATTTGTGACCGTTAGAAAACATTGCTTATTTGCATCTTGTTATAATTATTTCCATTATTATCGATCTGTTCGCCTCTATGTCATTAAGGGCCTATTTTAACCGATTTACAACAACCAAAAAAAAAAATAAAAAAAATCACATTTTGTGATTAATTTGTGAGTTTTCGTGTGTGCAGTATTTGTCATCAGCAAGCGTATAAGTGAAAAAGATTATATGTATTATGCTGGGGTAAAGAAAAGGTACTACTTTTCACCACAGTATTTGAGTGTGGCACTTTTACCTTTGACAGGCTTCCTGCAGTTCCTACGCCACACGCAACTGGAAAGTATTCTGTTCGGAATCCAACTTGTCCATGTTGAGTGCAGATGCCACAAACCTAGATTTAATGAAACTGGGAGTACAAAAATGAGGCCAACTGAATTGAATGCTTCTAGTGTAAACCCAGGCGCTCGAAATGGGGTTTATTTGTCTGAGAACATAAAATTCACTACGTTTTAGGATAGAGATTTAAAGACAGAAATAAGAATAGGTTAGACAGAAAAAAAAAAACTTTGCATTTAAACACACTGAACAGAAGAAAGAGAAATCTGGGGTACCTCTGATTTGTCCAAATGCCAGTGATATAAAAGTTTCTGAAATCGTCTTCTCTCAGCCAAGTGTTGTACCACTGTCTATTATTTACAATCCGCCTGGTTTCCAAGGCAAGACCGCTTGCTTGTCCTGCTGCACGAATCAGTCTTCAAAAACTGACGGGATTTGGAACGTTGGGGATAACAGAGAAGTCAGTGTGCAGTCTGGGTAAAGGGATTCTGGAAACTGTCAGCCTGAAAAATGTGTTCACCTTTTGGATCCATTCGGACTGTATGGTGGATTTAATTATTAAAGCCTGGGATTTCTTGAGGCAAGTGCTCGCGACTATCGACCATGAAAGGCAGAAATATTGCCACAGTGTTGAGAACTATAGACGACGCTATAAATTACTTAAATGTAACAGGCAGAGCTGGACTATGCGAAAGCGTTTGACTCAATATCTAGGACATACTTGTTGCACACGTTCAATGTTTTTGGTTTGGGACTAGATTTTTCATACGTTGGGTGTCCGTTTTAATGAAAAATAACGTAAGTTGTATCAATCATGGAGGGTGGTTGTCTGAGTATTTTAAAGTCAACTGTGGCATTCGACAGGGGTGCCCATTTTCGCCTCTGGCCGTAGAAATACTGGCCTGTAAAGTTAGAAATAGCTCAGTCACCGGAATAAAATTGCCAAGTACACAAAACGTGAACTCAAAAAGCATTCGTATAAAACAAATGGCAGATGACACTACCTTTTTTTTAAAAGGTCAAACGGACTTAAAAATTGCAACGGATATAATAATGCAATTTGGAAGGTTTAGTGGGTTACTGTTGAACAATCAAAAAACTAAAATACTACGAATACTACGGGTTGTTGCTCAACCCTTGCAGGACTGCCCGTTTGAGCTTGTAGATACGATTAAGATTGTTTTTAGCCGAAATAACCTGGCTCAGGACAACGAGGAAAATTGGCAAACACGAATGAACAGTCTACATAAATCGATAAGGGAGTGGAGCAAAAGGGATCTCAGCATTCAGGGGAAAATTGTGATAATAAAAACATTTCTCATAAGTCAGTTCGTGTAATTCATGCAGTCAATAGGTCTTCCAGTTCATGTTTTAACAAAGATTAACACCGTGCTATATAAATTTATCTGGCAACGGAAAATGTCTAACAAAAGAGCGTTCGAAAAGGTTAAACGAAAAACTATGGAGTATCGAGGGTGGAATTCAAATGGTCAATATGCTAGAACTTCAACAGATATTTAACTTGCAATGGATCGGAAGATTGTTCAACGAGGAACAAAACTGGACATGTTTGCCTAAATGGCTTCCAAAATCTCTTTAAAATTAACTGCTCTAGAAAGGAATTTATTGGAAAGGAACAAGTTTTGGTTGGAAGCTTTCTTGACATACCTAAATCAAAAATCAAGGATTCCGCTCAATGAAGTTTCACAGGAAAACGTGTTGGATCAAGGTCTTTTTAATAATCATCTTATTCAGTTTAAGAACAAAATGTTATTTTTCCCACAGTGGCAAAAGGCAGGCTTTAGAACACTAAGCTTAGCTTGAATGAAAACAGACTTCTTGCTGTAGAAGAAGTACAAGAAAGAATTAACCAAAATCCAGCTGTTACACTCTTTCAGTATAATGCTTGTCCAAGGAAATGGGTCGATTGGATAGAGAGAGGCGAAGCAAATAGAGGTCTAGTAAACGAATCAGAAGCGGGTCACTTCCATAGAAAACCTAATTATATAAGTTACTTAGAGTCAAAAAGTAACGAATTGCCAGTAACAACACATGCTGTCAACTTTCCGCAAAGAAAAGTAAATATTACAATTAACAAACACATGGAAAGTCACAAAAGAGGTGCGACTACGAGAGTTGCAATGGAAAATTTTGCATAATCTTTACCCAACTAATATTCTGCTGCAAAAAATGGGAAAGTGTAACTCACCAAATTGTTATCACTGTCCGGATACCCTTGATGTGTTGGAACATTTTTTCTCTGATTGCCCCCTCGTAAATACATTTTGGAAGTATGTAGAATTGAGTCAGTGATTTTATACACAAATCTGTCACGTTATCTAGGGATATTGTTCTTCTTGGTTGTTATGATGTTCAGACCGCAAAGGAAGAGTGCGACCTTATAAATTGGGTATCGTTAGTGGGGAAAATGTGTATCAGTAAACTGAAAAAAACGAAATCAATTACCCCCTTGGAAATCATATTTGAACAAGAGGCAAGACTTAGAAAAATGTTCTAAACACACACACGCGCACGAGCGCAAATGCGCACATACACACGCGCGCGCGCACGCGCACACACACACACTCGCGGGCACTCACACTCACACACACACGCGCGCGCGCACACACACACACGCGCACACACTCATACACGCGCACACAGAGACGAACACAGATACAGCAATTTTTCTTTCGCATGTGTTTATTGACATTTCGCCATAAATTTAAGCTCCGCCATGTTAACAAAAAAAAAAAAAAAAAAAGGGGGGGGGGGGGGGGAAGAAAAGGGAAAGATAAGACAAGAATGGACTGGACAGAAAGAAAATATTTTTTAACAATCTCTCCCCCCTCCCCCCCCCCCCCCCTTTTTTTTTTCCCCCCTCCAACTCTTCGTTATTGCGCTCCTTGGTTTTCTTGTCTTCCTTTTTTTTCCGTTCACTTCTCGCGCTGTCTTTGAGTAATTTTCGGTCCATCGTCAAGGACAGCTCATTGACAGCTCAACGTGCGGGAGGGTAGTAAGGGAAATCCAAACTTGGAACACACACCGACACACATGCACACACAACACACTCACACACACTCTCTCTCTCTTTCTCTCTCTCTCTCTCACACACACACACACACGCACATACACACATAAGCACCAGCACACTTTTTTTTTTTTGTACTCTTATTTCTATATTTTATTACCCTTGCTGTAGAAGAACAGTTGATTTAATTGTATCCATTTGTTAGAATGAAGTTATTACAGCAGAATGAAAGCGTCAGGACACCACACATCGGTACATAAACAAACCCAGACATTTTGTATCTTTCTTGACTCACGCTCACCATGCAAAATCTGTGTGTACATTACCGATAACAATGATAGTTTTAGTGTCTACACACTAAAACTATCAAACAATTGTTCATCGGTAATGTACACACAGATTTTGCATGGTGAGCGTGAGTCAAGAAAGTAAGGGAAAAAAAAGAAGAAAAAAAAAAGACCGCCTTAAAAAAAATGGGAAAAAAAGGAAAATAGAGGGGGAAAAAAAAAAAAAAAAAGGAAGAGAAGTCAAGGTGGTGGGAAAAAAAATTTTGGTCTAAGAGTTTATGTTGGTTAGTTATGATAATGTTAAGTTTTTGGCAATAGCTGCGAATGGCATTTATTGATATTAATTGAAAATTCATGGAATGCAAATTCATGGTAAATCCAATGCTCATTTTCGTTGACCAATTGTGTAATGAAGAAAATTCCATAATTACACCATTCCTGTACAAAAATAACTTTTATCTCTTAAAATTTTAATGTGAATACACTAACATGAAATCATATACTGTAGTCGGACAGCACTTTGAGCAGTTTCTTGTAGTGTTTCATCACATCATTCCAGAATGGGTTATTGACATCTTGCAAATTAGAAAATTCAGCACCAATGTTTTTTATATTGTCCAGCTTAGGGAACATATTAATGGTAAATTCCCGCCAACCTGACTCATACATTAATCTTCTCAGCCAGCTTATCTTCATAGAAGAAATAAAAAATGTAAAAACATTTAACATTTTTAATCCACCTTCACACTTTTAATTCCTTTAATTCATTAGAGCGAATTAATGACAGAACCTCAGCACAAATTAGGTATAGATAACGGGATGATGGGTCGCCCTGTCTTACCCCTCTCTCAGTCGGAAACCATGGGGAGTACAGGTCATTTACAGAAATACAGGTAAAAATTTGTGAATAAAATGTTCTTATCCAATTAATTAAGTCAGGTCCAAACTTGAAAAAATTAAGGCAGTTATGTAAGAATGACCATGAGACGCTATCAAACGCCTTCTTAAAGTCAACTAAAAAAAGCATTCCTGGAGTACATCAATCTTGTATTCTCTGCAATAAATCTGCCCTTCAAAAAACCTCTTTGTATAAAGTTTGGAAGAACACTTTTCAATCGATTGGCAACACAAGCAGAACCTATCTTATATGCGGTGTTCAACAAAGAGATGGGGCGCCAGTTTTACACAAATCTTTTCGGCTTCCCTTCCATGGGGATGCATATTATGATCATGATCAACTTGATCATCGTGATAATTATGAAGGTGACCATGGGCAAAATTTAAAACACGGAAGGGGAAACGCAAAACGTAAAGGGACAAAACGCAAAATGTAAAACACAAGAGTCAGAATGGGAATGGAAAACGGAAAATGGAAAACGGAGGCCCCCCCCCCCCCCCCCCCCCCCCCCCCCCCCGAAAACGCATGACACATGCAACAACACCAAACAATAAATCAAGCACAAGGAAACCGAAACAGAAGAAAACACAAAACACCAGACTGGGATGAGAAAACAAAACAAAAAACAAAAAAATAATAAAATAAAGCACAACATACAAAACAACAGCAAAACAGAAAGCGAAAAAAGCCAAAACTCCAAACATAAACTGGGAAACAGAAACAAAAAGACAAAAGCAAAATACAAAACAGAACCACAATCTCAAAATACAAACAAAAACAAACAAAAACACTACGCAAAACACACACACACACACACACACACAAACCACAACGCAAACGCAAACACAAAACGGAAAACAAAAAACGCAAAATCATAAAATGGAAAACATTCCTGTTTTTGTTTCTGTTTTGTGAAACAAAACAAGGAAAACAAAAGTAATGGATAAACACAAAATGGAAAAACAGAAAACGTAAAACACTCACAAACAAACGCGCACAAACATACAAAAAAAAAAAAAAAAAAAAGCAAACGTGAATTGAAACAAAACTACGAGCATAGATTAAAAAAAAATATATATAAAAAAACCACTAATCACACAAACACAAAAGACAAAACACAAAATCCAAGCACAAACGCAATGGAAAAGCCAAAACACATAAAACAAATCGGAAAATGCAAAACGTGAAAAATGAAACTCCAGGCGCAAAATGGAAAACGCAAGAACCAAAATAGAAAACGCAAAACAGAAAACAAAAAGAGAAAACAAACACAAACACAAGGTCTTGCTTTGCCTTTTGCCTTTTTGTTGCGTGTTCGTCTTCTGTTTTGCGTCTTGTATTTTGGGTCTTTGTGCCTTGCGTTCCGCGTTTGTGTTTTTACCTATTTTGTTTGTTTGTTTCTGTTGATGTTGGTTTATGTGTCCACGTTTGCGTTTCGCTTTTAGCGTTTTGTGTTGCGCGTTTTATGTTTGTGTTTTTAATGTCACATTTTTGTTTTTTGTTTTATCTTTTTGCGTTTTGCTGATTGCGATTTATTTTTGCTTCTTGTGCTTTCTGTTTTGCCTTTTGCGTTTGGTGTTTTTTGTTTCGCGTTTTAAGGTTTGTGTTTCACATTTCGCATTTTACGTGTTGTGTTTTGCGTTTCCGTTTTCTGTTTTGCATTTTTGGTTTTTCACTTTTTGTTTTGTAATTTGTGTCCTTATGAGCTAAGTGAATTTTCGTTGTTCTATTCATTTGTGTCTTACCTGAGAGGTCGAAACGCTTAGTGTTTTGTCTTGTGACTCATTTGTCCACGTTTTTCTGGGCGGTTCGCTAACATTTAATTAAGATTTGTTTAGATTTCCGCCTGCAGTCGTCTCACTTTGCAACGTTGAGTCTTTTTGTTTTCTCTTTACCTTTTACCGCTTCGTTTTGTGTTTTACGTTTGCCTTTTCGTGTTGCTTTTACTGTTTTGTGCTTCTGTTTGAGTTTAACGTGTTATGTTTTCCGTTTTCCATTTGTGTTTATTTTTTCGTTTTGTAGACCTGCGTCCTGTATCTAGTGTATTGCCTTTCGCATTTTGCATTTCGTGTTTTCACTTCTTTGTTTTGCGTGTAGCGTTTCCGTTTTAAGTTTTGCAAGTTGCATTTGGCAACAAAGTATACCTTTTCTGCATCCCCTTTGCGTAAAACACGCCTGTTGAAGCTCCCCAAGAAGGGCGACCTCTCGGAATACGGCAATTTGTGGGGAATCAACTTGCCGTGTCCTTCCATGAGGCAAGCCATCGAGAAGAACAGATGAGGGAGAAGCTGTACAGACCAGATCTTTGTTTTAGGAACAATTGTGGTGGAACAGTCCATCGAATGGAATTTTCATCACTATACTGCTCAAAACAATTTAAGAGCCACCTGCATTTTTCATATGGTTTAGATCGTAGTATATGGAATTCAAAGCTCTTGTCCAATTTTTGCACTGAAAGTGTGACAACTGCTTCAATGCAAAACTGGTTTTGGTATGTGTTCAGTTGAATCCGAGTCTAGTGGGTTGAACGAGTTCACAAAAGAAACATTGAAATCACGAAAACATGGTCGCGGTTTGCGAGCGCATAGCTGAGACAGCAGAATTCGGCTGACTGCAAACCGCATGTCATTCCTTTACTGAACACATGGCAACCAGTTTTGCTGACCAGTGGGTATAAAAAAAAAAAGCCGCTATGCCACCAAGACGGGGCTGTTGCATGGCTTCAAGAAGGTGTAGGTTTCAGAGAGTTGGTCGTCGCTTTTAAGTGCATCATGAAGTCATCCAGACCTCGTGACCGCTTCAACGCCACCGGTAGTACTGCTGAACGAAGACCGGTCTGGCCGGCCTAGGTCCACCTGCCACTGCAAACATCCTCAGGCGACAACTGCGTGCTGCAGCGAATGTCAACATTTCCGACCAAACTGTTCAGAACCACCTCAGAGAAGTTAACCTCTGAGCAAGACGGCCAGCTGTTCAACCTGTGCTGACAGCGGCTCACCGTAGGGCGCGACTGACCTGGTGCCAAGCTCATGTGGCCTGGACGAGGCAGCACTGGGCCCTGTTACGGCGACAAAGTATGCCGTAACACGCCTACACACCGCTAACCTCCGTGCTCGACGACCAGCCATAAGACCTCGTTTGACTGATGCCCACAGAGCAGCAGCAGCACGTGAGATGTACACGTGATGTTTACAGATGAGTCGCGGTTCTGCCTGGATCCCACCGATAGACAGAACAGGGTCTGGAGACGCCGTGGGGAGCGTTTTGCAGAAGAAGCTGCCCTGGAAAGGAACCGCTATGGTGGGGGATCCGTTATGATTTGGGGCGGCATAAGCACACCTACAGAACGGTTCTCTACAATGTGGCAGGGAACTTGAATGGTGTTCGCTACCAAACAGAGATTTTGCAACCCCTGGTGCTGCTTGGACCTCAAGACGACAATGCACGGCCCCATCATGCAGTAAACACGTTTCTCCAAGCTGCTGGTGTCAACAGAATGCAGTGGCCCGCAAACAGCCCAGACCTGAACCCCATCGAACATCTTTGGGATGAGCTGGGCCGGAGACTGCAGCAGCGTCGTGCTTCTCCTGCTAACCTGGGTCAGCTGTTCGAGTCACTCCAGCAGGAGTGGGCTGCTGTCCCCCAGGCCTTTCTGCGCACACTGGTGAAGTATATGCGACAACGCTGCCTTGAATGCCTTGCCAGTAACGGGGGACACACGTTATTAACCATGACATTGAACAAACACTCCTCCTGTGACTTTCAAATTTGGGGGTGGGGGTGTTTGTACTGCGCTCAATTCCAGTTTGTTGATTCCTCGGACTTGTCTTTACACACTTTTCACATATTTAATAAATTCATGTTACACTTGGAGATTGATCACTTCCCAATTTTCTTTTTTGTAAGTCAGTGAAATGTTGGTCCTTAACTTTTTTTGAACAGTATATGTACACAACTTGAGTATCCCAACCTAGATAAAGGTCTTCCGTCCATTCTCTTCTTGTAATTACCCATTTACCCATTAGCATTTTCTCTCTCTCTCTCTTCTCTCTCTCTCTCTCAGCCTCTCGCCCCTGCCACCCCTTGGTATTTTCCTTGTTTTTCGAGGTTATACATTTGTACATGTGTGTGTGTGTGTGTGTGTGTGAGTTTATGCATAGATATCCTGTATGTTTGTGTGTCTGCGACTTTTTCATTCTCCCATTGTAAGAACATCAAGTTTAAAAACTGAAAAAAAAAAAAAAATTAAGAACCTCTTTGACACCAATAACTCCAGGGAGGTGATGTGTGTAGGCATGCACCTTCAGGTCCCCTACTGGCTCCTCGCAGCCCGGTACCATGCACTCTTCCTCCCGGGACTCGACTGGCCGAGTGTGACTGGTTACAGGGACGGCCTCCCTCGGCCCGACCGAAGAGGGGGTGAAGGTGGCGCTTGGAATCGCCTTAGGCAGCTTAGCCTGTTTTTTCTTCATTCTCCTCCTGGCCGAAGCCGAGTAGTGTCTTCCTGCTTCCTCACTCGCAGTCCTCCAGAAAGTACGGGAGGTGAATGAAGGTCCACTTTCTACTGGGCAAGCTTTAGAGACCTTACCTAGAGCCTCTCGACGTGCTGAGGCTGCCCGCTTGCGCGACGCTCTAGACTTCCGGAGGCTCCCAGTCCAGAATGCCACTTCCTGGGAGGGGGCTGTACTTTTAGCCTCAGCTCCCGTATCGGTCCGAACCACACCAGGCGGCCACCCCAAGGATGAGGAAGAGCACCCGGCAGCGTGTTCAGGTGTTTCCTGGTCTTCGTGGGCGACTCCCGTGGGGACAGCAACCCAGGAATATCTTCCCCAGTATCCATCATGCTGAGGATGTCCGAATGCTCATACCCCACACTCTGGGCCGGCTCATCCCTCGTGGAGGCCCGCTCGATATGGCATTCCAAATTGGGGTCGGTCAGCAAGCGTATGTCAAGGCCCCCCCCCCCCTCCCCCCCCCCCCCCCTCCAATTGCTCAGAGGCTGGTTTGGACTTGCCCAGGCGGCCAGACCGCGAAGTTACAGGTGCCACATTTTCTGTGATCCACCGATCACTCCGCAGCTGGTAAGTCTGCACCGCCCCGGCAACCTTCTTGAGAAAGGGTCATCCCGCTGCTTGGCGACATCGACCATCCGAAGCAAGCATGTTTCACGCTCATCCTCGGACGCCTCCTTAGTAAGCCAGAGGTCCTGCACCAACTGGTCTGTGTGCGGGAATAGCTGACCTGCTGCTGAAAACTTATCAGTGCGCTCCAGGGCATTCGGTTTTCCAGTGGCCATCCTGAAACAGAACTCCTGTCTAATAAGTTCACTGCCTGCAAGCCCTGCACTTGTACTTGTCAATATCAAGTGCGTCAGTGGCGGTGACGTTAACACATGACCCATGGCAGAAGTCGCATTGGATCATGAAACGCCCGTCCCACTGCTTCCTGCAGACGCAGTAAACTCCCTGATCCTCATCCTCCGGCCTTTCTTCTTCCCCTTCCGGATGTGACTTGAACCGCTGGATCCATGCGGGCAGTTTCCTATCTCTGCACGGCATCAGTCTGTCATGGTTTGTCACGAAGACCGAGTTCCAGAGTTTGACCTGATACAGGTAGGCAGACAGCTTCCTCAAGATGACCCCCGGACCTTTCCAGGGTGAACAGAGTTTCCTGCACTTACCCTTCACAACTGCAGTGTCCAAGAGATATACAACATCACCTTCGGCATATGGTCTCAACAAGATCTTGAGATCATAATTTCTTTTCATGTGTCGAAGGGATGTCTTCAGATTCTCTCTTGCAGCTGTGTGGGCATCCAGCAAGGACTGGACCAAGTGGGACACGTACTCGTCCTCACACTCGAACCTCTGGCCTGGAACCGGGAACATCAGCTGTGCTGGTATGTTCACTTCCCTCCCTCAACATGTTAGGGGTAAAGCCAGAGGACCAGATAGCTCCAGCTATCTGCTTTACATGTTCGTCCCACTTGTTCTGTGCTTTCCCCAGGAAGCACCTTATGGCATCCATCAACGTCCGGTTGTACCGCTCCACCTGACCGTTTGACGCAGGGCGATATGGCGTTGTTCGGGCCTTGTGGATTTTGAAAGCATGGCACAACGCCTCGAACAACTTGCTTTCAAAATTGCGTCCCTGATCAGAGAACAGCTGGAACGGGCAACCGAAACGTGAGAAGAACCCATCCACCACAGCTTTTGCTGTTGTCTCGGCCTTTTGAGACGGAAGAGGCACGCACTCCACCCATTTGGTGAATTGGTCCACCATCATGAGGCAGTGCTCATTTCCATGTGCTGTCCTGGGCAGGGGGCCAATGAAGTCAATGTGGACCCGCTCCATCGGGGCCCCTGCATGGTACTCTGTCAATGGGACCTTCCCATAACGCTTCTTTTTGTTTCGACTGCACACGTCACAGGACAACACATAGGCTTTGACATCGCGAGCTAAAGCAAACCAAAAGAATTTCTCCTTTAGTCTGGCCTTAGTTCTCGCTACGCCTTGGTGTGCTGCTGATGGAAGGTCATGGTGCCACTGTATTGCCTGTTCCTGGAGGGAAGCGGGAACTACCAGTTCCAAGTCCTTGGAATCTGGCTTGCGCCTGAATAGCAAGCCTTCCTTAAGCAGGAACAACCCTCTGTTCAGCCAATGGTATTTTGCACTTGGCGAAGCTAACCATCCGTCCCAGGAACTCAACTTCAAGCTGGAAGAAAAGGCACTTCTTTGGCTTATAAGCTTAAGCTTAAGACCATGCTTAAGACCTTTGCAGCGCCTCCCTCAAGTTCTGCAGATGATCTTCAAAGCTGTCCCCTAACACCAAAATGTCGTCTAGGAAAGCGAGCACGGTCTTCCATGTCAGACCTCTCAGGATAAGGTTCACCACGCGTGAGAATGTGGCTGGTGCATTGGTGAGCCCAAATCCCACCCGAACATGTTCGAACAGACCGTACTTGGTCAAGAAGGCAGTTTTCTTCCTATCAGCTTCTTTGACTCTCACTTGCCAGTACGCATTGTTGGCATCCAGTTTTGAAAACCAAGTGCTCCCCGACAAAGTATCAAGACAGTCTTCAACTAATGGCAGTGGGAAAGTATCCTTGACTGTGACCTCATTTAGGGCTCGGTAATCGATGCACCAGCGAACTGATCCGTCTTTCTTCCGGATGAGTACTGGCGCTGACGCCCACTCTGACAATGACTCCTGAATGACACCAGCCTTCAGCATTTTCTGCAAATGTGCCTCCTCCTCTCCTGCAAACACAGCAGGCGTACGGCGTATTCTCTGCTTAATGGGCTTGGCATCACCAGTGTCAATTGAGTGCTCGATACCGGTGAAGTTCCCTAAATCGAAGTCACAAGCCAATTTCTGCAGATGCTCCGGTACTTGGGTCCTTCGGGGGTGGTTTAACCCCCACACGTACCATTCTGCAGCTTGCTTCCCCCCTTACCACTTGATTACAGCTTCTACTTTCAGAGGAAGAGTTCTGCTGTACCTGGTCCAGTATCTCCTGCACTTCATATGCAGTGGCTAACAGCTCCCCCTTCCTGATGGTATGGTACCTGTCACTGGGGTTTACCAGGCAGAGGATTGGATCGTCCCCAGACCTCCGCACTGTCCTTGGGATTAAGAGCTCAGAGCCCACCGAGGACTCAGTGCAGTAATCCTGAAGGACTGTATCCAATCTGCCGGTTATCCTTATGACAGTGTTAGGTGGTACCAAAACTTTACGGGCAGCCGTAACCCTGGCTATGGTTGGCGGTCCCTGACCAAAACTCATGTCTAAAGGGATAATTTCGTCCCCTATCAACAGAGTTTCAACTCTCATGTCATGGATCGCCCCCCAATGATGCAGAAGATCATGCCCTAAGATCTCGTCAGCAATCGGAGCCACATACAGCCCCTCTCTGAAGGTTGACTGGCCAATCTTCAGGGGTACAGGTGCGGTGACAAAACCCTTCAGAGTGGAACCCTGGTCAGCCATTTGCATCACCACTTCCTTCAGCTTTCTTGGCTTTTTAGAAAGCCTATCATAGACAGAAGTGGCAACATCCACCCTGGCCTTAACCGGAATGTCACCCACCATGATGTGTACCCCGGAAGAGCCTGGACAAACCCGATTAACTCGTATGACTTCGGGCTGTTGGCCGATTGCTTCCGATGAACCCTTGCATTGCCACAGGGGTGTTTGGACCAGTGGCAGTTTTGTCTACTACAGAACCCTGCGGACCACCAGAAATGCCAGGCACTATCTTGGTCTGCTTAGGCTTTTGGGTAGCCGAATCTAAGATGTCCGATTCGGCTGGGCAGGATAAGGAACGACACGCCCCGGGAGTGATGACCCTCCGGCCAACGCTTTCTGTGGACTCAAACTTCGAAAATTTCTGGCCCTTTGGTGTTTCCGGCTCAGAGGATCGGCCATCATCCCCAAGCCTTAGGCGTTTAAAGCCCCTTTTTTGCTCTTCTTGCCCTCTTTCGCAGCCAGTTCCGATAACGCTGGCAGTCCTTCTTCAGGTGGCCCTTCTGTTGACAGAAGAAGCATTTTACCCGGGAGTCCTGTGTGGCGGTAGTTTTTGGGTTCTGGGAAGAAGTGGTTTCCTTAGTTTCTAGTTTCGAGAGCTGCAGAGTAAGCCTCTCTATGGCCTTCTGCAGACCCTCGAACTCTTCCCCTGGTGACAGGTGAAACTGTCCCTACCCGTCCTACCCGAGGATCTTCCAGGTGCTTGCGCCTTCTGTCACCCACTGCTTGGGAGATGTGCTGGAACTGTTTGATTTTGTTCACAGCCTCCTCAATGGATTCGGGTTCCTCTAAACAGACATGCTTTCCTGCCTCCTTATCCAAACTCCCTAGGCAGAATTTATTGATGGCTTCCTCTCTGACCTGCTTCTCAGGCAGGGTATGGTATGCTGACGTTGCTAGCGTAAGCACCCTATCAGCCCAATCGTCCAAAGATTCCCCTGCGTTTTGGTGGGCCTGTTGGAAACGCATCCTGGCAGTCCCCACATACTCTTTGGCCCCAAATCGAGCTGCAAGCTTCCCCATCAACTGATGGTACGAAAACTCACTGCCCAACTGGGTGAGCATAGTGAAGAAATCCAGGGCCTTCCCTTCCAGGCACCAACCTAAGTAGTCCCTACTCTCCAGTTCTGACCAGCGGAGGACTACCCGGTAGCTGTCGAACTTTTGCTGGAAAGACTGCCAATTAGTCTTTCCATCGAACTGAAGGTTCTTTGGCAGCATCCGGGGGTCTCCTCTTGGTTCAGAGAGACGGCCTACCACAGGGACACCTTCACTACCGCCAGGTAAGTGAGGCGTATATGCCCCATCCTGAGCTTTATCTTGGCGGTAGGGACGACGGTACTGACTGTCACCTGCCTGGGCATGCCCACAGGTTTGACTCGAGGGGGGGATGTCTTACCTGGGTCACCTCCCGCCGCCGCCGCCGCTGTTCATGCCCATCGCCACTCCGCTCGTGATCCCACCAGCCCTTGTCGTCCTGGTGATATCTCCGGCTTCTTACACCTCTCTCTGCCGGTGACCTGGATCCAACTGGACTGGGAGGACCCTGTTGGGATCCAGATACCTGGTCACTCCCACGGCACTCACGATTTCGGCCATCCGGCAATGCCTTTTCGAATTGCCCGGAACCTCTCGTGTGTGTTTGCCGCGGGCGTAACAGAGGCTCATATGATCCTTTGGCTCCATGGCTACGGGAAACAGACGACGCCCCAGAGGCGGACCGCTGGGAAGTACCTCTACCTCCGTCCTCCGATCCAAGAACAGGGGTGTGTCTCTCCACCCAATCTTCCGTTCTGACTCACGGACGGAAAGACTCTGATTTAGCGTGTCGCGAGTCAGACGAGGTTGGGACGAGGCTGTGGCCACTTTACAGGGTATCCTTGAATGACTGGAAAGAACTGTTGAGTATCGTGAGGTTTACGAGGCAGTTCAAGTACTACCTATTAGGTAGGACTTTTTACGTCAGGACTGACCACTCAAGTCTTACATGGCTCTTGCGGTTCAAACACCCACAGGGACAGTTGGCCCGATGGATGGAGGAACTTTCCCAGTTCCATATGATTATCAAACATCGGGCCGAGGCAAAGCATCAGAACGCCGATGCGCTGTCCAGAATTCCTGATGCTTTGACCCCTTGTCCATCTTTTGTGGCTGGCATGCGGCCTTGTGGGGGTTGCAAGTACTGCAAGAGAGCCGACGAACAGTGGGGAGAGTTCATTTAGGCTGTGGACGAAGCCCGGGGCCTGACGGTTTTGACCCCCGAGGATCCTGCCTCATGATGGTGGACCAGCCGGATGGACCTACAGTAGCTTCTGTGGGGGGGTCTCTCTCGAGGAGTCACGGAAGGGGTGCCATGGGGTTTGCCAGCCATCATGACCGTGACCATCCTGCAGGGAGGGGTACCATGGGGTTTGCTAGTCATGATGGCCGAGTACCTACTTCTGAAGGATGGGATGCACATGACAGTGGGCAAAATTCCTTGTGCATTCCGAAAGTCTTGCTTGCCCATGCGCCAACAAGCATGACAGTTACCCAACCTCGTGCGGTCCCAAAAGGGGGAACGCATGCCAGTTCCCGGGTGCAAATGGGGGTTGCACCTGAAGGGCGTTCGGGCTCTGTGTCTGCCAGTTCTCTGGGATGTCCGGACATCCCTGCCAGTTTTCTGGTGCAGAGTGTGCCTGCCAGTTCTCTGGTCCACCCGCAGGGTGAACCTGACAGTTTTCTGGCTCCGAAGGGGCCTGACAGTTTTCTGGCACACTCGAAGGTTGCACCTGCCAGTTTTCTGACACATCCCGACCGCCGAAGTACTTCGTCTGGCCGGCCACTACCTTCATCTTGGTTTCACCTTCGGCAACAAGGTTACAACGAGCGGTTGACCAGCACGAGTATCCAAAGTCACTGTCCTCGGGACAGCCAGAATGCCTCACTGCCTGAAAAGGCAGTGCAGGAAAGTCTTACCGGTCTGGAAGACTTTGAGACTGGCAGCACTGATGGCGTAAGCTTTGAGGTAGAGATTCTGGTTGGACAGGTGCAGCTGAGGACCTGCAATGTGCGACTTGCACAAGAGGCTACCTCAGAAACCCCCTCGTACTGGGGGTTTACGGTTCAGGAACTCCAGACAGCACAGGGGAAAGATAGAGATTTACACCTGATCCTCCAATACATTCAAAAAGGGACTGAACCCGATGAAGGGGAACTCTTCTCAGCTTCGCCAAGTGCAAAATACCATTGGCTGAACATTGGCTGTTCCTGCTTAAGGAAGGCTTGCTATTCAGGCGCAAGCCAGATTCCAAGGACTTGGAACTGGTAGTTCCCGCTTCCCTCCAGGAACAGGCAATACAGTGGCACCATGACCTTCCATCACACCAAGGCGTGGCGAGAACTAAGGCCAGACTAAAGGAGAAATTCTTTTGGTTTGCTTTAGCTCGCGATGTCAAAGCCTATGTGTTGTCCTGTGACGTGTGCAGTCGAAACAAAAAGAACAAGCGTTATGGGAAGGTCCCATTGACAGAGTACCATGCAGGGGCCCTGATGGAGCGGGTCCACATCGACTTTATTGGCCCCCTGCCCAGGACAGCACATGGAAATGAGCACTGCCTCATGATGGTGGACCAATTCACCAAATGGGTGGAGTGCATGCCTCTTCCGTCTCAAAAGGCCGAGACAACAGCAAAAGCTGTGGTGGATGGGTTCTTCTCACGTTTCAGTTGCCCGTTCCAGCTGTTCTCTGATCAGGGACGCAATTTTGAAAGCAAGTTGTTCGAGGCGTTGTGCCATGCTTTCAAAATCCACAAGGCCCGAACAACGCCATATCGCCCTGCGTCAAACGGTCAGGTGGAGCGGTACAACCGGACGTAAGGTGCCATAAGGTGCTTCCTGGGGCAAGTGGGACAAACATGTACAGCAGATAGCTGGAGCTATCCGGTCCTCTGTAAACCGAACTTTATACCCCTACCATGTTGATGTTGGGGAGGGAAGTGAACATACCAGCACAGCTGATGTTCCCGGTTCCAGGCCAGAGGTTCGAGTGTGAGAACGAGTACGTGTCCCACTTGGTCCAGTCCTTGCTGGATGCCCACACAGCTGCAAGAGAGAATCTGAAGACATCCCTTCGACACATGAAAAGAAATTATGATCTCAAGATCTTGTTGAGACCATATGCCGAAGGTGATGTTGTATATCTCTTGGACACTGCAGTTGTGAAGGGTAAGTGCAGGAAACTCTGTTCACCCTGGAAAGGTCCGGGGGTCATCTTGAGGAAGCTGTCTGCCTACCTGTATCAGGTCAAACTCTGGAACTCGGTCTTCGTGACAAACCATGACAGACTGATGCCGTGCAGAGATAGGAAACTGCCCGCATGGATCCAGCGGTTCAAGTCACATCCGGAAGGGGAAGAAGGGCCGGAGGATGAGGATCAGGGAGTTTACTGCGTCTGCAGGAAGCAGTGGGACGGGCGTTTCATGATCCAATGCGACTTCTGCCAGGAGTGGTACCATGGGTCATGTGTTAACGTCACCGCCACTGACGCACTTGATATTGACAAGTACAAGTGCAGGGCTTGCAGGCAGTGAACTTATTAGACAGGAGTTCTGTTTCAGGATGGCCACTGGAAAACCCTGGAGCGCACTGATAAGTTTTCAGCAGCAGGTCGGCTATTCCCGCACCAGTTGGTGCAGGACCTCTGGCTTACTAAGGAGGCGTCCGAGAGTGAGCATGAAACACGCTTGCTCCGGATGGTCGATGTCGCCAAGCAGCGGGATGACCCTTTCTCAAGGAAGTGGCTGAAGAAGGTTGCTGGGGCGGTGCAGACTTACCAGCTGCGGAGTGATCGGTGGATCGCAGAAAATGTGGCACCTGTAACTTCGCGGTCTGGCCGCCTGGGCAAGTCCAAACCAGCCTCTGAGCAATTTTGGGGGGGGGGGGCCTTGATATACGCTTGCTGACCGACCCCAATTTGGAATGCCATATCGAGCGGGCCTCCACGAGGGATGAGCCGGCCCAGAGTGGGGGGTATGAGCGTGATGGATCCTCAGCGTGATGGATACTGGGGAAGATATTCCTGGGTTGCTCTCCCCACGGGAGTCGCCCATGAAAACCGTTTCCCAGGAAAGACCTGAACACGCTAGCACTTCCTCATCCTTGGGGTGGCCGCCTGGTGTGGTACGGACTGATACGGGAGCCGAGGCCAAAAGTACAGCCTCCTCCCAGGAAGTGGCATTCTGGACTGGGAGCCTCCGGAAGTCTAGAGGGTCGCGCAAGCGGGCAGCCTCAGCACGTCGAGAGGCTCTGGGTAAGGTCTCTAAAGCTTGCCCAGTAGAAAGTGGACCTTCATTCACCTCCCGTACTTTCTGGAGGATTGCGAAGTGAGGAAGCACTCGGCTTCGGCCAGGAAGAGAATGAAGAAAAAACAGGCTAAGCTGCCTAAGGCGATTCCAAGCGCCACCTTCACCCCCTCTTCGGTCGGGCCGAGGGAGGCCGTCCCTGTAGTCACACTTGGCCAGTCGAGTCCCGGGAGGAAGAGTGCATGGTACCGAGCTGCGAGGAGCTAGTTGGGGACCTGAAGGTGCATGCCTTCACACATCACCTCCCTGGAGTTTTCGATGAAAGGCTGCCCCCAACATCAGAAAACGTGCTGAAGTGGCGTAAGAAGGCGTTGTGGCAGGCCATGGACTGGCTGATTATGTCGTCTGGTCGCTGGGAGGACTTGGTTCGGTTTCTCAACATGCAGCGTCTCCTGTCCACCCTGAAGGATGCACGCATCTTGGATGGGCAGAGGGAGGCTATGACAGCTTTCTGTCAATACATTCCCCAATGTGCCGGTGCCGACTACCTTGCCGACTACCTTCCAGCTGTACCCGGCGGAGTCACCAGCCGTGTTGGTCCATTGGAGGGTGGTGCTGCTTCTGGTGGCACGGATGGACCGCCAGGAGAGTGAGTACTGGCGGGAACACTATCCGTCGCCGGAGGCCTTGGAGCCTGCCCAAGCAGCCATGATGCCCGAAACCCAGTTCCCGCGGGCATTTGACGCTCATTTCCACCTGGACAGAACTGTCAAATCTATGCAGCTCCCGCTGGACTCCTGCGACTTCTGCCAGGAGTGGTACCATGGGTAATGTGTTAACGTCACCGCCACTGACGCACTTGATATGCAGGATGGGACCTTTGTGAGGATGGAAAAACGGGTCCGATTGGTAGGGACTTGCGCCTCCTTTTGTGATCCCGTCTCCTACCCCTCCTCCGAGGATCTCGCTCAGTACCCTCAGGATATGGTGGTAGCGGTTGGGCTGCATCCAAAACATTGTGCGAAACTGGCTGGTCGGGATATGGAGAGAGTCCTCGTTAAGCTGCGGGAACTTGTCTCATCGCCACGGGTGGCTGCTGTGGGTGAGATTGGACTCGACCACAGCATGCCAATTGAGACCTGGTCCCAGCAAGCTGTGAATCTCCAGGGGATTCTGCCCTTGGTCTCACCCCACCATGTTGTTGTGCTGCATTGCCGGGGGATGCCCGAGGATGATGGGGCGGAGGCGTACCTCCAAACGCTGTGCCTGGTCCGGATGGTCCTACCCCGTGAGCAGCGTGTCTATGTTCACTGCTTCACGGGGGATGAGAACGTCCGTGACCGGTGGGTGGAGGCCTTCCCCAATGTCCATTTCGGGTTTACCCGGCTAGCCAGATCCTTTAACCTGGAACAGGCTAAGGCACTATGTGGGATGGACCGGGACTGCATCCTTCTGGAGACGGAGGCTCCATATTTCCGTCCCCCGAAGACCCAGTGGTCTGCACCCAACCAGCTCTTCCAGGTGGCTGAGTGTGTTGCACCGAAGCTGTCAATGCCTGTGGAGGAGCTCTTGGACCTGACTGCTGACAACACTCTGCGCCTCTACAGCTGTTAGGGAAAGCAGATGCTAGCCAGACCTGGGCTCTTGCGAGGGTACTACACTCACTAAAGATTTCTTCATAAAGTCGGGGGGAGTGTAGTGACGCACAAACGCAGTGCCGGAACCGGAAGGTGCACCTCGCATGAGCAGTGCTCACTTATCAGCAGACGACAGGGTGGGAGGAAGAAGCTGGGTATTCAACTCGCAGCCCCCGACGAGTGAACACCACCTCAAGTCGTTGCACGATTATATAATTCCAACATATACATGTTGTCAGTTGTGTCAACTCATTCTCCCATTCATTCCTTCAAATACAAAGAACATCAAGACAAATGTCATAGGATATTTTGAATTGACCTCTTTATTATAACAATATATATATATTTGTACATAAATGAATTTGTTATTAATTTGTTTAAGTAAATACTTTGCCAAATATATGTTGAGGGATGAATGTGTGCCTCCCTCCCCATAGACTTGAGGATAATCTGGATCTTCTTCTTGGCCAACCTTGCCAACACACTGTGTTTTCGACCGGCGCCATTGTGTTTAGCCTGTGTATCGCACGGGCAGGGACACATGCTGACTCACTTTCTCGCCAAGGCTTACTCACCCCAGCCTCTACCACCCAACCTCTCCCTACCTGTTACAGCATATAACGGCCCTCCACTGTCACACCCACCACTACCCTACCCTGTGGTGACCGACTTTACGCGTCACTACCCACACCCTTTCCCTCGTCAAATCACTCGCCTGACCTACACACGGGACCAGCTGCTGGCTGGCAGGGAGCGACCTTCACCCCTTGACCCTTCGCTCAACGTGACACTGCGGCGTCTCAGGATTGGCCGTGACCTTCCTCTGTCGCACAGCACGGGGAGGGAGGAGGAAACGGAGGACGATACCTACAGTCGGTAACGTTGCCCATCTCTCTCACCACTCTCGCCACAACCACACTCGCTCAGTAAACTGTCGCAACTTGATTCAAGTGCCTATGGCTCCTCGCACACAAACAACAACGAACATTTCGCTGACACTTTTCAATGCTCAGTCACTTGGTAATACTTGTAAAAAGAAACGATCTGCCGTAAATGACTTTATACTCTCCAATGATATTGACATTCTTTGTGTAACGGAAACGTGGTTCAAGGAAAGCGGCGATGAACCAAAGCTACGTGACCTCGCCCCAGCTGGCTATACCACCAAGTCCTTCCCCCGCCCCACCACGACCTGCGGGGGCGGAATCGCATTCGTCATCTCGGATAAGCTGCTCCCCTATTGCTCTTTTGACTCGTCTTTTGATTTTCAGCATCGGACCTTTGAACTTGTTCACCTGAAACTGTCCCTACCTAGCGCTCCTGTCACTAACATTTTTGGGATTTATAGACCGGTACCCAGCAGAAAGAACAAATTTACGCCCAGCATGTTTGTCAACGAACTTCCAGACTTTCTTGAATTTGTAAATGACCTTCCAGGAACATTGTTATTGATCGGCGACTTCAACTTCCATTTCAATAAGCCCACAGTTGGATACACGCCCGAAGTGTTAGAAATTTTAGATACTTTCGGACTCCAGCAGTCCGTGAATGAAATGACGAACAAACAGGGTAACATAGTAGACTGGGTAGTCTACAGAGACAGTGATCATCTTCTCAAATCCTCAACCGTTGACGATAACCTAGCATCGGATCATTATGCTGTGAAGTGTGAATTAGATATCGTTAGGCCCGCCGTTCCAAAGACTTACAAGGAAGTTAGGAAAATTTCTGCTATCGATATAGAGGCTTTCAATTCTGATCTGAGCACGGCCATACCGAGTGAGCCATCGGCCTGTCAGCTGACCTCTGCCCTCCGTGCCATGCTTGATAAGCATGCTCCAGTGAGCAGGCGCTTGATCACTGATCGCTCACTGTGTCAATGGCACAACACAGTGGGTCCCGAGTTGTCCGAGGCCAAGCAGGAGAGGAGGGGGGCTGAGAGGCGATGGCGCGCCACGGGACTGACTGTGCACAGGGAAATATATCAAACTGCGAGAAATCATGTTACTGACATTGTTCATCAAGCAAAAACTTTGTTCTATTCTTCAAAGATATTGGCCTGTAATACGGCCAAGCAACTATTTAATGTCACAAATAGTCTCCTAGGCAAAGTCAGCTACTCCCCCCTTCCCACCATCTTCCAAACTCAAGAGCTCCCTCAGAAATTCTTAGAGTTTTTCAATGGAAAAATTGACACTATCCATGAAAAGCTAGATTCTACTGCACCTGTACATCCTCTGAATGACAAAGTTTACTGTGGACCTCCTTTGGCTTGTTTTAGTCCTGTTAGTCAAGACTATGTCAAAAAACTTTGTTTGCGATGCAGCCCTAAATCATGTGAACTTGATGCCATTCCCACTAACTTGCTCTTTCAGTGCACTGATGATGTCCTACCCCATCTTACTCATGTTATCAATACCTCTTTATCCTCTGGTCACGTTCCTGAAATCTTCCGGTCCGCAGTGGTACGTCCATTGATCAAGAAACCTTCATTAGATAAAAATGTTTTAAAGAATTATCGGCCTGTATCAAATTTGTCATTTCTATCAAAATTATTGGAGAAGATCGTTTTGGAACAAATTCTAGAACATCTCGAAAAGAATCACCTTTTGAATCCTCATCAATCTGCTAACAGACAAGGCCATAGTTGTGAGACAGCACTCCTCCGTATAGTCAATGACCTCCTCTGCGGGCTTGACGATGGGAACGTTTCCTTATTAGCGATGTTAGACCTCTCTGCAGCATTTGACACGATCGATCATAATATTTTGTTCTCACGGCTTCAAACTTCCTTTGGATTCAAAGACACAGCTCTCGACTGGATTATCTCTTACTTGACTGGACGGACTCAGACAGTGTGTGTACAGGGAAGATACTCAGACAGTTCTCCTCTTAGGTACGGTGTGCCTCAGGGTTCTGTACTTGGGCCAGTCCTTTTTGTGCTGTATGCTAGTCCTGTGTCTGACGTCATCAGTGGTCACGCCATGTCGCATGAGAGCTTTGCTGACGATACTCAGCTTCATCAGTCGGCTCCCATTGCTGAAACTGACTCACTGATTTCTCGGATGCGGGGCTGCATTGCAGACCTGAAGGACTGGATGACAACCAACAAACTACAACTAAACGACGACAAGACGGAACTCATGTTCGTGACAAAACAGCCTAACCATCCTTCTCTGCCTTCAACTGTCACTATCAACGACTGTGCTGTCTCTGTCTCCACCTCTGTCCGCAGTCTAGGGGTCATACTTGACCAATCCCTCTCCTTTGAGAAACAGGTTTCAAATATTTGCAAGATTGCCTATTTAGAACTAAGAAGAATCAGCTCTGTACGTCACCTTCTCTCTACAGATGCTACAGAAACTCTCATTTGTGCATTTGTCTTATCTAGAATAGATTACTGCAACTCACTTTTGGCCGGCCTTCCAAAATACCTGATAGAAAGATTACAGCGAATCCAAAATCATGCAGCCCGAGTCGTCTGTAGAGCAAGAAAACATGCTCACATTTCGCCTCTCCTCCACTCTCTTCACTGGCTATCTGTCTCAAACCGTATCTCGTACAAAATCTCAACTCTCACTTTCTCTGCTCTCTTTGAAAATGGACCTTCTTATCTCTCAGATCTCCTTAAAATCTACACCCCCTCTCGACAACTACGCTCCTGTGCTGACGACCGCCTTCTGCGAATGACTCGCTTCAGGACTACTACTGGTGAAAGATCTTTCTCTTTTCAAGCTCCAGCAACGTGGAACAGACTGCCAGACTGTCTCAGACATTCAGATTCTATCTCTTCTTTCAAGTCTAAACTTAAAACCCATCTATTTTCTCATAATTAGTCAATGCTGTGGGGAGGGGGGGGGGGGGGGTACAACCTAACTCATAGCCGTCTGGGCCTTTTCAAATGTAGCGTATGTGTATGTTCTCTATAATATGTATTCGTTGTATGATTGAACGTTATAGGATTAAGTTTTTGTAGTGATATTTGAAGAATAAGTGAATGTCACATTGGTAGGATTAGGATTTGTTAGTTATTGTAGTAATAGTATTTGTAGTTGGGTGTAAGGTGTATTATTGTATATGAGAAGGGTGAATGTAGTATGACTTTGTAAAGCGCTTAGAGAAATTCGTTTGATTAAGCGCTATATAAGAAAGCATTATTATTATTATTATTAATGTGTGATGATGGCCATAATCATAATCATCATTCTGATCATCATCATCATGATCATGATCATAATCATTAACATCAACATCATCACAACCGTCATCATCATCCGGATCATCATCCTGATTATAATCATCATCATCATCATTCATGATCATCATCATCATAATCATTGTCATCGTGAACAACATCATCATGATGATCATGATCATAATCATAATGATCATCATCATGATCATCATAATGATCACCATGATCATGGTCATCATGATCATTGTCATGATTATCATCATGACCATACTAATAATCATCATCATGATGAAAGTGGTCATCTTCATAATCATCATCACCATGATTATCAATCATCATCATTATAATCACCATCACCATGATCATCACCATCACCATGATCGAAAGCATCATGATCATAATGATCACCATGAGCATGATCATCATTATGATCAACATCATAATGATCATCATCATCACCATGATCATCGTCATTAGGATCATCAACATCATTATCACCATGATCATCATTATCATTATCTTGATCAAGATTATAGTCATCACGATCATGATCATCATCATGTTTATCATGATCATGATCTTCATCATCAGGACCATGATTATCATGAGGAGCATGATCATGATCATGACGATCATGATCTGATCATGAGGTTCATGATGATGACATTGATGATCATGATGATGAATCATGATTAGTAATATCATGTTCATGATAATCATCATTATGATAGTTCATCATGATGATCGTGACGATGATGATAATGATGATGATGATGATGACCATCATCATAGTGGTCAGATATTCAGGATGATGATGATGATGATGATGATGATAATCATTATAATGATGATGACGATGATGATAATCAGTGTGATGATGATCATTATGTTCATGATGATTGTGATGATGACGATAATGATAATGGTGATCATGATGATCATAATGATGATGATGATCACGATGATAATCATGATGATGATGACTATCATGATGATGATGATGCATGATCATGATGATGATGGTTCACATGGTGATGATATTATGATGATGATGATTTGATGATGATCATGAGGATCTTTACCATGATGATGATCCATGATGATAATTATGATAATAATGATGATCATCATGATTATAAGATGATAATCATCAATAAAGATCAAGATGATAATCATGATGATGATCATGAGAATCATTGTGATGATGATGATGATGATGATGATCACGATCATTATGATCATGAACATGATGATGATGATGATAATCATGATTGACGATCATGTTGATCATGATGTTGACCATCATGATTATAATGATCATGGTGATCATCATGATAATAATAATGATTGTCATGATCTTTATTGTCATAATGATGATAATCATCATCGTGATCATCATCATGATCATCATAATGATCATCAACATGGATCATCATGATGGTAACGATCACCATCAACCTCATGAATGGTGATGATGATAATGATGGTGATGATTATTATGATCATGATGATGATAATGATGATCTTGTTGATTATGATCCTGCTGCTGCTGCAGATTATGATAATGATGATGATGATGAACATGATGATCGTCATAATGATCATGATGATGATGATCATGATGATCATAATCATGAAAGTCATGCTCATCATGACAATCACCATGATGGTTATTATGATCATGACGATGATCACGATGATTATGATCATGATTATGATGATGATGATGCTTACGATGATGATCCTTATGATGATGATCATGATAATCATGACGATGATGACCATGGTGATCATCATGATCAAGATGATCATTGTGATCATCATCATGAACATGAAGATCATCATGATATTCATAATCATTACTATCATGATTAATCATGATCATGATGATTATCATCATAAGGACGATCATGATGACGATGATTATGATCATGATCATCATGATGGTCTTGATCATGATTGTCATAATGCTGTTGATCACCATGATGATGATATTACCATGATGATGATCATCATCATGATATGGTTACGATGATGATGATGACTCTAATCATCTTCATGTTTATGATGATGATCATGACGATCAAGATGATGATCATTATAATCATAATGGTGATTAGCATGATGAAAATCATGATGACGATCATGAGGATGATCATGATGATGATGATCATATTGATGATCATAATGATCATTATCATCATCATTATGATCATGATGATGATGGCCATGATGATGATGATCAAGATGAACATGATGATGATCAAGATCTACATGATCATGATGATGATAATCATGTTGATGATGATCATGAATATGAACATAATGATGGTGATGATGATGATGATAATGATAATTATGATCATAATGATCGTGATGATGATAATGCTCTTGATGATAATGATGATGATGATGATGATAGCGATGATGATGATGATAATAATGATCATTATGATTCTCATGCTCTTTATTATCATGATGATGATCATGACGATGATGATGATAAAGATGATGATCACCACGATGATGATGACTTTGATGATGATGATGATGATGATGATGGTGATGATCATCATAATGATGAAGATAATGTTGGTGATGATTATGTTGATAATGATAGTGATGATTATGTTGATAATGATGATCATGATAATTATGATGATGATGATGATGCTCTTGTTGATGATGATGCTGATAATAATGATCATGATGATCACGATCATGATCATGGTGACCATGATGGTAAGGATGATCATGATGATGACGATCATCATTATTGTGATGATGATGATTATGATCAAGCTGATCATGACGATGATCAAGATGCTTATGATGATGATGATCATGATGATGATCATGAGGATAATGACAATGACGATGATCATCATCATTATGATGATGATCATCATCATCATCATCATCACCATGATCATCATCATCACGATTATCATCATCATGGTTATCATGATCAAAGTGATCATGATATCATAGTGATCATCATAACCACGGTCTTCATCATGATCAGTATCATCATCATCATCATCATGATCATCAACATGATCACGACGACAATGAAAATGATGCTTATGATGAAGATGATGATCATGATGATGGTCATGTTGATGATCATGATAATGATGATCATCATCATCATCATCATCATTATGATTGAGGATCATGTTGATGATGATGATGATGATGATGCTGCTGCTGCTGCTGGTGGTGGTCATGATATTGATCATAATGACGATGATGATGATGATGATGCTGATGGCGATGATCATGATCATGACTATGATGATGATCATCATGATGACATGATGATCATGATCAGAGTGATCATCATGATCATTATTATCACGATGATCATGATCAGGATGATGATCGTGATGATAACGATGATCATGACGATGATGATAATAATCATGTTGAGGATGATGATGATGATGAAGACAAAGATGGTGATGATGATGACAATGATGATCTTGATACTGATGACGATGATCTTGATGATGATAATGATGAAAATGATGATTATGATGATCATGATCAGGATGATCGTGATCATGATTATGATCATCATCATGATCGTCATGCTCATGGTGATCACCATCATGATCATTATGAAAATGATGGTCATGATCATGACGATCATCATCGTAAGATAGTCATGATCATGGTGATCATCATGATTATAATTATTAAGATCATGATAATGATGATGATCTTACTGATGATGATGATCATGATGATAATCATGATGATCAAGATGATAAGGATCATGATGATTATGATTCCTATCATGATGATGATCATGAAGATGATCAATATGATGATCATGACTGACGATCATGTTGATCATAATGATGATCGTGATGATGATCATAATCAAGATGATCATGGTTATTATAGTGATCGAAATTATCTTCATAATCATCTTGATCAATTATCGTCGTCATCATCATCATCATGGTCATCATCATTACGATGATAATCATCATCATGGTCATCATCATCATTTTCCTCATGATCATCATCATCAACACGATCATCATCATGATCATCATAACTACCACGCTCATCGTCATGAGCATCATGCTCAGCATCATAATAATGATGATCATCATAATCATCATGACGATGATCATAATCATCATGACGTTGATCAATCATGATCATCATCGTCTTCATCATCATGCTGATCATCATCATGATCATCGTCATCATCATCATCATCATCATTTTTGATCACGATGATCACCATGATGATCTTGATCGTGATCATCATCATGATCCTCATCGTGACATGATCAAAATCATTATGATCAACATCATCATGAGGATCATCATCATAATCATGATGATGAAGATGGTGATGATCATCATCATGATTATCATCATGATCATGTTCATGATCATCACCTTGATCGTTATCATCATCATCATGAACATTATCATCAACATCATCATTATGAATATCATCATCATTATGAGGATCATCAGCATGATCATGATGATGAAGATGATGATGATGATCATCATGATTTTGATCGTTATCAGCATCATCATGAATATCACGATTAGATATTGATGATCATCACGATTATTATGATCATGATGATCATCATGACGATGATCATCACGATCATGAGAATCATGATGATGATGATGACCATGATCATTATGATCATCATCGTGATGATGATCATGCCGATCATGGCGATGACCAAGATGGTTATGATGATCATGATGTTGATTACGATGATCATGTTGATGATGATGATGTTGATGATGAGGATAATGATGATCATGATGATGATCATGATAATGATGGTGATAATGATGACGATGATGATGATCATGGTCATGAAAATGATGATCATGATTGGTGATCATAAGGATGATGATGAGGATCATGACGATCGTGATGATTATGATGACCATCACAGTGATCATAGATCATGATAATTATGATCATGATGATGATCATGTTGATGATGATGATGATGATGAAGACAATGATGGTGCTGATGATGATGATCTTGATGATGAAGAAGATGATGTTGCTGCTGCTGCTGCTGCTGCTAATGATGAACATGACGATCGTCATAATGATCATGATGAACGTGATTATGACGATCATCATCACGATAAATCATCATGTTTATCACGATCATGACGATGATGATGACGATCATCTGCATTATGATCTTCGTGATCATCATCATGATCATAATAATGATCATGATTATTATGATCATAACCATGGTTATGATGATAAAGATGATTATCACGGTGATCATGATGATGATTAACATGATGATGATGATGATCATCATCATCATCATGACTATAATGATGATATTGATGATGATGATGCTAATGATGATGATGGTGATCATGATGTATGATCATGATGATGATCTTGATAATAAACATGATGATCATCATCATCATCGTCATCATGATGATGATAATCATGACTATGATGATCATAATGATTGATGATGATTACGATCATTTTCATGATGATGATCATGATAAAAAGGAAACCTTCGAAAGTGTAACAACTACAGGACAATCAGCCTGATCAGCCACACTAGCAAGAGTCATTCTCAACAGACTCAAAAGCGAAGCTGAAGAACACTTGGCAGAAGAACAAGCCGGATTCAGGGCAGGCCGAAGCACAGTTGAACAGATTTTCAACTGCCGCATTATGATGGAAAAACACCTCCAACACCAAAAAGAACTATACCACAACTTCATAGACTTCAAAAAAGCCTTTGACAGAGTGTGGCACGAAGGACTGTGGCATGTTTTGAGAGGCTTTGGCATCGAGAAGGGACTAATTCAAACCATCCAGTCCCTGTACAACTCTGCCAGTAGTGCGGTCCTCCTCAACAACAACATCGGAAAGTACTTCAAGACAACCGTCGGTGTCCGTCAAGGATGCCTACTCTCTCCGGTGCTGTTGAATCTCTATCTGGAAAACATCATGAATGAGACTCTACATGATTTTGAGTCCACAATCTCCATCGGTGGGCGAACGATCAACAACCTACGTTTCGCCGATGACATCGACCTGATGGGGGGCAGCAACAACGAACTGCAAGGTCTCACCAACAGACTGGCAGACACATGAAAGGCATATGGCATGGAGGTCAACTGCGAAAAGAGCAAAGTCATGGTCAACAGCGCAAACAACACCGCTGCACGGATCACCATGAACGGACCAACAGCTCGAAGAGGTGGACGCTTTTAAATACCTCGGCGCCACACTCACCAAGGACGGATGCTCCACCACCGAAATCAAGACTAGGCTTGCCATCGCAACATCCACCATGGCAAAATTTGATAAGATCTGGAGCAGCAAAGACATCAGCTTCCCAACAAAGATCACACTATACAAAGCCCTGGTTCTGTCCATCTTTGCGAGAGCTGGACCATGACAGCTGAGACGACCAGAAGAGTCCAAACGTTTGAGACCAAGTGCTACAGACGCATGCTAGGGATCTCCTGGAAAGACCACAAGGCCAACGACTTCGTTCGTGCCCAAATAACATCACGGGCAGGCCCGCAGGAACCCCTCCTAGCGCTTGTGAAAAGGAGGAAGTTGACATGGTTTGGTCACGTCACTCGCCACAACAGCCTACCCAAGACAGTGCTGCAAGGAACATTGGAAGGTGGCCGCAGACGCGGACGACCAGCAAAGAACTGGATGGATAACATCAAAGAGTGGACCCGAATGGACAGCCCCTCCCTGATCAGAGCGGCAGAAGACAGACCTGGCTGGCGCTCTCTGGCCCGCAAGACGTCCATCATGTCTCCCCCACGACCATCCGGTCAAGGGAGAGAGGAGATCATGATAATGATAATGATGAAGATGATGATGATAATGATGGTCATGATGATGATGACGATGATCTACCTGATGACCATGATGGTGATCATCATGATGATCATGACGATGATAATGATGATCTTGATGATGATGATGATGATTATCAAGATGCTTCTGCTGCTCCTGCTGATGATGTTCATGATGATGATGATGATGATGATCATAATGATTATGATGATGATCATGATGATGATGCTTATGCTGCTGATGATGATCATGATGACGATGATGATGATGATGATCATGGTGTTGATCCATCATAATGATGATGATGATAATGAAGACGATTATCATGATGATAATGATCATGATGACCATGATGATGATCATGATGATGAAAATAATTATGGTGATGATTACGATGCTAATGATGATTATGATAATCTTGTTAATGCTGATCATGATTATGACGATCATGATGATAATCACGATCATGATGATGGTGATAATGATGATGATCATCATCATCATGATCATGGTGATCATCATCATGTTGATCATGATGATTATATTGATCATGATGATCACGATCATCATGATAAAAAGGAAACCTTCGAAAGTGATGAAAATCATGATCAGGATGATCAAGATGATGGTCATAATTATTATGATGATGATCATGATGATGATGAACATGATGGTGATCATGATAATATAATGATGACGATCATGATGATGATAAGAATGATGATGATGATTGTTATGATTATGATTATCATGATGATGACAGTGATCATAATGATAATGAGAATGATATTGCTGATGATGATGCTGATGATCATGAACATGATTATTATAGTCATGATGATCATGATCAGATGATCATTATCATGTTGATCGTGATGATCATTACGATTATTCTTATGATGATGATGATGATGACAATCATCATAATCAAAATCATGATCATGGTGATGGTGATGGTGATGATGATGATGAGATGATCATCATCATCATCATCATCATCATCATCATCATCATCATCATCATCATCATTAAGATAAGATGTTCATGATGATGATGTTGATCATAATGATGATGATCAAAACGATCATGATGATGAAGATGATGATATCATCATCATGATAATGAACATGATGATGAGCATGACGATGATGTTCATGATCATCATGATGAATATGATCAACATGAATGTGATGATGATGTCTCATGATCATGACGATGACCAAGATGATTATGATGATCATGATGATGATCATAATGATGACGATGATCATGTTGATCATGATGATGACGATGATGAGGAGGAGGATCATGATGATTACGGTCATGAAAATGATGATGATGGTCATGATTGAGGATGATAATGATGATCATCACGATCATCATCATGTTGATGATGATTATGATCAAGATAATAATGATGATAATGATTAGGATAAAGATTATCATGATGACAATGATGATCTTGACGATGATGATGAACATGATGATCATGATCTAGATCATGATGATCGTGATCATCGTCATGATCTTCATGATGATTATCATCATCATGATTATTCTTATGATGGTCATGATGATGATGATCATCATCATCATGATCATCATCATAATGAACATGATTCTAATAATGATCATCATGATTAGTATGATCATGATCATTACCATGATGATTATGATCAAGATGACGATCATGATCAAGATGATGATGATGATCATCATCATCATCATCATTGTGTTCGTGGTGATCAGCATCATGATCATGAGGATGGTGATCATGATGATGATGATGATGAATATGTTGATGATGATGCTTATGATGATGATGCTGATCATGATGATGATGATGATGACCAAGATGATGATGGTCATAATCATGCTCATGATGATTATATAATGATGATCATCATGATCACGCTGATGATCATGAAGATGACCATTATCATGATGATGATGATCTAGATTAACGATCAGGTTGATCATGACGTTGATGATCTTGATCATGGATATCATCATCATGATGTTCATAATTATCATCATGATCATGATTATCATGACGATATTGATCATGACAATGATGATCATGAAGATCATCACGATGATGATGATGCTGATGATGATGATGAAGATAATGAAGGTGATAATAATCATTACAATGATGATCAAGATGATGATCATGATGATGATCAAGATGGTGATCATAATGATAATGAGGATGATCATGATGATGATGCTCGTTATGCTGCTGCTGCTGCTGCTGCTGATGATGATGCGATGATCATGATGATCATGATGATAATCATGACCATGATGATGATCATCATGATTGACGATCATGTTGATCATGACGATGATGTTCATCATCAGGGTGATGATCATGATCGAGATGATCACGATGAACATGATGATCATTACTATCATGTGATCAGCATCATCATGATGATGATGAATATGTTGATGATGATGCTTATGATGATGTTGATGATGACCAAGATGACGATCATGATAATGATGATCATAATCATGCTCATGATAATAATGATCATCCTGACCACGATGGTGATAATGATGATTATCATGATCATGACAATGATGCTCATGATGATGATGATCATGGTGATGTTCATGATGATGATCATGATGATGATGATGATCATGCTGTTGATGATGATGATCAAGATGATGATCATCATAATGATGATAATGATAATGATGATCATGCTGTTGACCATCATGATGATGATCATGATCACGATAATGATGATCACGATAATGATGATCATGATAATGATGACGATGATGCTTATGATGACCATCATGATGATGATGATGATGAGGTTGATGATCATCATCATAATCCATGATAATGAAGATGATGATCATGCTGATGATGGTGATCACGATGACGAGGAGGAGGAGGAGGATGATAATGATCATCATGACCATGATTGACGATCATGACGTTGATGATCATCATCATGATCTATATTATCATGATGATGATCATGATAATGATCATCACCATGATCATTAATATCATGATTATAATGATCAGAATGATGATCATGACGATGTTGATCATGACGATGATAATAATGATAATCATGAAGATAATCACGATCATCATCATCATGATAATGATGAAGAAGATATTATGTTAATAATGATAATGATGATGATTATGATGATCATGATTGACGATCATGTTGATCAGGATGCTCCTGACGTTGATGATCATCTAAATGATTCTCATGAGCTTTATCATTATGATGATCATGATGATCATCACGATCATGATCACAAGGATGATGGTGATTAAGATCATGATGATGTCGATGATGAAGATAATGGTTATGATGATAATGATAATCATGATGTCGATAATAATATTGATGATAATGATGATCATGGTGACGGTAATGATGATGATGTTCACGAGGATGGTGATGATGATGATCATGATGATGATCCTGAGGATGATGATGATGATGGTTATGATCATGTTGATGAAGATAATGATGGTGATGATTATGATGATGACGATGATGATGCCGATATTCATGATGATGATGAACATGATGATCGTCATGATGATCAGGAGATCATGATCATCATCATGATGATCGCCATGATCATGGTGACCAGCATGATTATGATGATTATTATGATCATGATAATTATGATTATCAGGATTGTTATGATCATGATTATCATCATTATTATGATCATGATTATTATGGTCATGTTGATGATGATGATGGTCATAAAAATGATCATGATGCTGCTGCTGTTGCTGCTGCTGATCATGATGATGATGTTGATCATGAAGATGATCATGATGATGATCATGGTGATGATGATGATCATGATTATGATCATGATGGTGCTGATGATGATGATCATGATGTTGATGATGATAACGATGAATATGATGTTGATCATGATGATGATGACGATGATAATCATGATAATGATCGTAATGTTGATGATCATGATGATGATTATTATCGACGATCATGTTGATCATGACGTTGATGATTATCTTAATAATCATCATGATCATGATCAAGATGATGACCATGATGATCATGACGATGATTTTCATGATAATCATGAAGATCATCACGATGATGATGATGATCATGATGATGTTGATGATGATCATGATGATGATGATGAAGATGATGATGGTTATGATGACCATGACAATGTTGATCATGATGATCATGATGATGATCATGGTGATTGTCATGATGATGACCTTGATAATTATCAAGATGTTCATGATGATGATCATGATAATGATTAAGACGATGATGATGATCATGATAATTATTATGATGATCATGATGATAATGCTTATGATGATCATGATGAAGATCAAGATGATGATCATGATGACGATAATCATTATGATGATGATCATGATCCATAATGATAATAATTCGTATAATGATCATGATGATGATGAGATTGATGATCAAGATCATGATGATGAAGATGATCACCATCATCATGACGATCATAATAATCATGATGATCATCACCATCATGATGACCATGATGTTGATGATGATAATGGTGATGATAATCCTGACAATGATGATCATGATGATGATAATCATGATGATGATGATGATGATGATGCTGATGCTGATCATGGTGATTATGTTCATGATCATGATGTCGATGATCTTGATGATTATCATGATGATCACGATGATGATGATGATTATGATGATGATCAAGATGATGATGATCATCATGGTCATGATGATTATGATCATGATGATGATCCATGATTATATTGATAATGATCATCAGGTTGACGATAATAATGATGATCCTGATCCATGATGATGATGACGATCATGATGCTTATGATGATAATGATGTTGGTAATGATCTTGTTGATGCTGATGATCATGATGATGAACATGATGATCGTCATGATGATCAGGATCGTGATCATCATCATGATAACCATGATCATGGTGATCATCATGATGATCACCATGATCATGGTGATCAGGATCATGTTGATCATCATCATGATTATTATAATCATGATGCTGATGATGACGATCATCATCATGGTGATAATGATAATTATGATCATGATTTATTATGATGATGATCATGATGAACATCACGATCATAATCACGATGATGATGGTGATGATGATGAAGATAATGATGGTGATGATTATGATGATAATGATGAGCATGATAATGATACTGATGATGATGATGATGATGATGGTGATGATGATGAAGATGATGATCTTGTTCTTGATGATGCTGATGATCATGATGATGATGATGAACATGATGATCGTCATGAAGATCAAGGTCAGGATCATGATCATCATCGTGATGATCACCATGATGATGGTGGTCAGCATCATTATCATGTTGATCATGATCCTCATCATATTATTGTTATATTTGATATTTATATAGCGCCTATCCTCGCTCACAGACCAAGCACTAAGCGCTTTACAATAAATACACAACCTCACTCACTGAACGGGCTGCCTACCCAGGTAGAGCCGGCCGAAGAGCAGCCTATTGGCGCTCTTTCAGTCGTTTCCCGTCCCATTCAAATATCAGTCACTCATTTTCATTTATCTCATTTATTCCTCCAGATGATGATGATGATCATAATCATGACGATAATGATGTTGATGATTATGATTGACGATCATGACGTTGATGATCATGATCATAATAATGATCATGATGATGAACATGATTATCGTCATAATGATAGGATCATCATGATGATGATCATCACCATGATCATGGTGATCAGCATCATGATCATCATCATGATAATGATGACGATCATCATCTACATCATGATGATCATCATGATGTTGATCATGATTATTATGATACTGATCATCATCATCATGATGGTAATGATGATCATGATGATGATCAAGATCATGATGATGATCATCATGATTATGATCATGATGCTGCTGCTGTTGCTGATCATGATGATGGTGATCATGAAGATGATCATGATGATGCTGATGATCATGATGTTGATGATCATAATGATGAATATGATGTTGATCATGTTTATGATGATCACGATGATGATGTTGATGATGATCACAATGATGATCATGATGTTGATGATCATGATGATGATCATGATTGACGATCATGTTGATCATGACGTTGATGATCATGATGATCATAATAATCATGATCATGATCAAGACGACGACGATCATGATGATCATAGCGATAATTTTCATGATAATCACGATGATGATGATGGTGATGATGATCATGACAATGTTGATCATGATGATGATCATGGTGATTGTCATGATGATGATCTTCATAATTATCAAGATGTTCAACATGATAATAATGATCATGATGATGATCAAGATGATGACGATGATCATAATTATGATGATAATGCTTATGATGATCATGATGATGATCATGATGAAGATCAAGATGATGATGACCATGATAATGATCATGACCCATAAAGATGATAATGCTTATAATGATCATGATGATGAGATTGATGATTATGATTGACGATCATGACGTTGATGATCATGATCATCATCATAATAATTACCATGATGCTGATGATCATGATGATGAACCTGATTATCGTCATGATGATCAGGATCCTCATGATGATGATCATCACCATGATCATGGTGATCAGCATCTTGATTATGATGATGACGATCATCATCATCTACATCATGATCATGGTGATCATCATGATGTTGTTCATGACTATTATGATACTGATCATGATGATGATGATGATAATGATGATCATGATGATGATCAAGATCATGATGATGATCATGATGCTGCTGCTGATCATGATGATGATGGTGATCATGAAGATGATCATGATGATGATCATACTGCTGATGATGATCATGATGTTGATAATCATAATGATGAATATGATGTTGATGTTGTTTATGATGATCACGATGATGATGATGACCAAGATGATGATCATGAAGATGATGATGATCACGATGATGATCGTGATGTTGATGATCATGATTGACGATCTTGTTGATCATGACGTTGATGATCATAATAATCATGATGATGATGATGATCAAGACGACGACGATCATGATGATCATAGCGATGATTTTCATGATAATCATGATTATGAAGATGATGATCATGACAATGATGATCATGGTGATTGTCATGATGATGATCTTGATAATTATCAAGATGTTCATCATGATAATAATGATCATGATGATGGTCAAGATGATGATGATGACGATGATCATGATAATTATGATGATGATAATACTTATGATGATCATGATGAAGATCATGATGAAGATCAAGATGATGATGATGACCATGATGATGATCATGATCCATAATGATGATAATGCTTATAATGATCATGATGATGATGAGATTGATGATCATGATGCATGATGCTGATCATCTTAATGATGATGATGATCATCATCATCATGACGATGATCATAATAATTATGATGATCATCACCATCATGATGACCATGATAATGATGATGATGATGATGAAAATGATGATGTTGACGATGAAGGTAATGATGGTGATGATGATTATGACAATGATGATGACCATTATGATCATGCTGCTGCTGCTGCTGCTGATCATGGTGATTGTTATGTTGATGATCAAAATGTTGATGATTATCATAATCACGATGACGATGATGATGATGATCAAGATGATGATGATCATCATCCTGATGTTCATGATATTGATGATGATCATCATGATTATGATTATAATGATGATGATTATATTGTTGATGATCATCATCAGGTTGACGATAATCATAATCATGATGATGATACATGATGATGATGATGATGAAGACGATCATCACGATCATGATGATGATCACGATGATGATGATGATGATGATGATGATGACGAAGATGCTCATGATTCACGATTATCTTGATCAAGATGACGTTGTTGATCATGATCATGGTGATCATCATCATGATTCTCACGATATGATCATGATCATAATGATGATCATCACGATCATAATCATGATGATGATGTTGATGATGATGGTGATGATCATCATGATAAAGATAATGATTCTTAAATAAATGTTAGCGAACTGCCCAGAGAACGTGGACAAACGAGTCACAAGACGAAACACAACACGTTTCGACCTCTTAGGTCTTCATCAGGTGAGACATAAACGAATAAAACAACGAAAATTCACTTAGCTTTGATCGCTTCAGATCACTTCGCAGGGTTCAGCGCAAGGAAGAAGGCGCTGAATGAGAACGAGGCTGTTGGAAGGAAAATAGTGAGCGAGTCAAAGTCGTAATGAAGATAATAATATTACTGATAGGAATACTAATAATGGTCAAAATATTCAGAAAAAAAAAAGAAAAAAAAAAGGGACAAGATTACTACCAATCTTAGTGTCAATAAGTATGGGTATGGGAGAAAGGAGAGTGGGTTAGAGGATTCTTAAACAGCAGGGTTGCCGTGGCAACAGTCCCAGAGGCGAAGGCGATGGTGATGTCAATGCCAGTGGTAGTATCAATACTAGCAATAGTATTACTGAATGATACTGCTAACAACGATAGTGAAGGTTAAGGTAATGAAAGCATGATACAGAAATATATTTAGAAAATACATTTTTATAATAATCAAATAAATAAATAAATGAAACATTAAAAATAGTAATAATAAATTAAAAATTAAGTAAATAAAAAAAAATAATAATAATGATAATAAATGCATAAATAAGATAGCTATAAGTTGTGTGTTAGGTGAATAGTGGGAGATAAGGTAGTATGGTGTGTGTTGTGGGAGGATATTATGGGCTGAGATTGAAGTGGTGGGTTGGTACATGTTACTTTAAGGTGTTGATGCTATGAGGGTGGAGGGTAGAAGGGGATGGGTTTACATACTAACTGGGGGAGGGGGAGGGGCAACATATTCACACCTATACACAATCTCTCTTTCTTCCTCCCCCCCCCCCCCCCTCCCACCCCTTCACGACCAACGATAAAGGAGCCAGCATTCTCTTTATTATGTGTGTGTGTATGTGCGAGTGTGAGTGTGTGTGTGTGTGTGTGAGTGTGGTGTGTGTGTGTGTGTGTTCCATTTGTAATATCAGCCTTATTCATTGGTTACCCCCACCTCCACCCCCAGCAACCGCCATATCCACCAACACCCCTACACACATCATTACTAGGGCAGGGGGAGGGGGGAGTAAGTCGATTGATGTAGCAAATGGAGAGACTCGGAGAGTGTAGGAAAAGGGAAGATGATGATAGCTGCAACCTATGTCTGAGGTAAACAGTGGGAGGTAGGGTGGTATGGGTGTGTGTAGGTGGGGGATATTTCAGGCTGGAGCTGCAGAGATGGAATGGTACATACTACTTTTGGACGTTGATGCCATGAGGGTGGACGGTGCCCAGTTTGGCAATGAGATGAGATTCCTGCATAAGGCGTTCCAAGTTGTCACTCTTAGATTGCCAAAGTGCCAAGACTTTGACATGGTTGATGTTGTGTTGGGCATGATTGAAGTGTAGAGCGACTGGTTTGGGCCGATGGTGGTGGATGTCGGCCAGGTGTTCAGAGATGTGCGTCTCAAGTGTACGAGATGTCTCACCTACATAGATCTTACCGCACAGCTGACAGTGGATGGCATACACAATGTTGTGGCTCTGGCAGGAGAAAGTGCATTTAATAGTGAAAGAGCCTGTGGGGCCATGTAGGATGGTGTCTGAATCACTGAGACAAAAGACATTGTCATCAAACCAGCAGACAAGGGTGGTGCAGTGGTGGTCTGGGACAAACAGTTGTACATAAAAGAAGCACACAGACAACTGTCAGACACAAATTTCTATACACCACTCACAGCATCACCCCTCCCCCAACACCAGAAACTCATCTCAACCACAGTTAAACAAGAAATCAAACATAACAACTTACCGAAGACAGCCAAACTCCTCATAAGACAGACACCAAACAACCCACCTTCTACCTGCTCCCTAAAATACACAAAACCAATACTCCTGGCACACCCATTGTATCTGCATGCAGCTGCCCTACAGAGCACATTTCACAGTACTTAGACTCTCTCCTCCAACCATAGTACAAGGCCTCCCCACATACCTCAATGACACTACACACACACTCAACATGATTAATTCATACAGCACAGATCCCACTTTCAAACCCAGCCTCCTCTTTACCCTTGATGTCGTCTCTCTCTACACTTCCATCCCTCATGCTGATGGACTGAAGGACCTCGCATTCTTTCTTAACAAACGGCCCCCCAACCAACAACACCCTCCCACAGCTACACTGGTCAGACTTGCAGAATTAGTCCTTACCCTCAATACTTTTGAATTCAACAACCACACATTCTCACAAATCAGTGGTGTTGCTATGGGAACCAAAATGGGACCATCCTATGCCTGCCTCTTCATGGGACACCTAGAACACCGCCTACTAACCTCTTACACAGGCCTAACACCAGAGCTCTACAAAAGATACATAGATGGGATTGGGAGCCACATCAATGCCAGAACATGACCTCCAGAATTTCCTCAACTTTGCAGACCTTCCATCCATCCATCCAGCTGACCTACACCATTTCACAGTCAGTTAATTTCCTGGACATCACTATCTCCCTCAAAGATGGACTGCTTCAAACCTCAGTCTTCTACAAACCTACTGATGCGCACTCATACCTGGACTACACATCTTCCCACCACCAGTCCACTAAAAACTAGCATTCCATATTCTGAATTCCTTCGCCTACGCAGACTCTGCTCTAGCGAAGAGGATTTCACTATACAAGCAGCCAAAATGTCTGATTTTTTCACCAACCGTGGATACCCTAGTGCCGTCATCAGTGATGCTCTCAGCCGCACTGCAGCTAAATCCAGAACGTCTACTCTGGAAACTAAACCTCCCAAAGAGACAGACAGACCCACTGCCTGCCTTCTCTTCCATCCTCACAATCTGCCCATCTGCAGGATCCTGAAGTCTAACTGGCACATAGTAGAAAATCATAAACCTGCCTTTGAGACCACACCAATGATCACTTTCAAACGTGACAAAAACCTCAACGACCTACTGGTGCGCTCTAAGCTGAACAAAATCTCCACACCTAAGCCACCAGGTACTTTCCCCTGCTCAAAACCCAACTGCAAAATCTGCTCTCTCACCAAACCAGACACCATCCTACATGGCCCCACAGGCTCTTTCACTATTAAACGCACTTTCTCCTGCCAGAGCCACAACATGTGTATGCCATCCACTGTCAGCTGTGCGGTAACATCTATGTAGGTGAGACATCTCGCACACTTGAGACGCGCATCTCTGAACACCTGGCCGACATCCGCCACCATCGGCCCAAACCAGTCGCTCTACACTTCAACCATGCCCAACACAACATCAACCATGTCAAAGTCTTGGCACTTTGGCAATCTGAGAGTGACAACTTGGAACGCCTTATGCAGGAATCTCATCTCATTGCCAAACTGAGCACCGTCCACCCTCATGGCATCAACGTCCAAAAGTAGTATGTACCATTCCATCTCTGCAGCTCCAGCCTGAAATATCCCCCACCTACACACACCCATACCACCCTACCTCCCACTGTTTACCTCAGACATAGGTTGCAGCTATCATCATCTTCCCTTTTCCTACACTCTCCGAGTCTCTCCATTTGCTACATCAATCGACTTACTCCCCCCTCCCCCTGCCCTAGTAATGATGTGTGTAGGGGTGTTGGTGGATATGGCGGTCGCTGGGGGTGGAGGTGGGGGTAACCAATGAATAAGGCTGATATTACAAATGGAACACACACACACACCACACACATAATAAATAGAATGCTGGCTCCTTTATCGTTGGTCGTGAAGGGGGGTGGGGGGGGAAGAGAGAGAGAGAGAGAGATTGTGTATAGGTGTGAATATGTTGCCCCTCCCCCTCCCCCAGTTAGTACGTAAACCCATCCCCTTCTTCCCTCCACCCTCATAGCATCAACACCTTAAAGTACCATGTACCAACCCACCACTTCAATCTCAGCCCATAATATCCTCCCACAACACACACCATACTACCTTATCTCCCACTATTCACCTCACACACAACTTATAGCTATCTTATTTATGCACTTATTATCATTATCATTATTATTTTTTATTATTTACTTAATTTTTAATTTATTATTATTATTTTTAATGTTTCATTTATTTATTTATTTGATTATTATAAAAATGTATTTTCTAAATATATTTCTGTATCATGCTTTCATTACCTTAACCTTCACTATCGTTGTTAGCAGTATCATTCAGTAATACTATTGCTAGTATTGATACTACCACTGGCATTGACATCACCATCGCCTTCGCCTCTGGGACTGTTGCCACGGCAACCCTGCTGTTTAAGAATCCTCTAACCCACTCTCCTTTCTCCCATACCCATACTTATTGACACTAAGATTGGTAGTAATCTTGTCCTCTTTTTTTTTTTCTCTCAATATTTTGACCATTATTAGTATTCCTATCAGTAATATTATTATCTTCATTACGACTTTGACTCGCTCACCATTTCCCTTCCAACAGCCTCGTTCTCATTCAACGCCTTCTTCCTTGCGCTGAACCCTGCGAAGTGATCTGAAGCGATCAAAGCTAAGTGAATTTTCGTTGTTTTATTCGTTTATGTCTCACCTGATGAAGACCTAAGAGGTCGAAACGCGTTGTGTTTCGTCTTGTGACTCGTTTGTCCACGTTCTCTGGGCAGTTCGCTAACATTTATTTAAGATTTGTTTAGATTTCCGCCTGCAGTCCTCTCGCTTTGCAACTAGATCTATTTTGATTCATACTGACTGCTACCCTTCGTTGTTTTGCATTTCTGTTTACGTCATCAGTGTGTGTGATTGTTATCGTGTATACGTCTTTCGATCATTGTATACTGTTAATCATTGATCCGTATTTCATTTAACATACGTTTTTAGTCGTGTACGTGCGATCGCAATCAGGCACTCCTGACCTCTCAACTCTACTTCTCTCAACCAACTCTACAGTAAGAACCTAAATCAGAACATAATGCCGGCCCCCCAATTCCTCTCCCGTACACATGCCAGTTTTCACCAGTCCATTCATTTTCTGCCACCTATCATCCAGCCATTTGCACTAGGATATGCTAAAACACAGTTTCAGATAATGAAATCTGCATCTCATCTCAACTTTCTAAAACAATGCATTCGACTGCGAATCACCCCTCGCGGCTTCTCACTTTCTCACGCCCCATCCGATCTTCATAACACCGCTCTTACCACTACCACTACAAGAATTCTATTCCAAGCCAGCCGTAGACTCATGTTGGCACATATCAAAACACTCAATTCATCCCTGGAATCTCTCTCCCGTCTTCTTCAACATTTCAAACAACAAACCACAATCATCATGCCCATAGCCACTGCTTCAAGACTCAGACAGCTCATCCATACACACAACCAGCTCATTCACAATCACTGCTACCAGATTAAGCAAGACAAGTTATCAAAATTACAAAACAAACACGAGGCAAACCCAGACCAGTTGAATCCCCCTACACACAACACTGACCCTTCTATCACCCATGAGCAACACCGCCACCTTGTTCGCTGCATTCCTGATAATCTGACTCTCACCAATGATGAAAGATCAGTCCTGGCAAAAGGTCTGAAATTTATTCCCATTCAGCCTGCCACCAATAAATATCAAAACCACGTTGATGTTGAAAGATTCTTTAGAAAATTAAGATGGATGGCTGCACTTGACGGTGTGCCCAAGCCCCCTCTACCAGACAGCTCAGACATTTTTACCCACCTTTTTCGAACTCCAGTGCTTCGCCAGCCACCTCTTGACAAATCCACTGAAGTTGAACTCTACATCAAAAAGTGTAGAAAAGAAATCTCTCAAGTTAAATCCAAACCTGTCCGCAATTCCAACCTCTAACGGGATGAACAAAAAGCCCTTGAATCACTGAGACAAAGACAAGACATTGTCATCAAACCAGCAGACAAGGGTGGTGCAGTGGTGGTCTGGGACAAACAGTTGTACATAAAAGAAGCACACAGACAACTGTCAGACACAAATTTCTATACACCACTCACAGCATCACCCTCCCCCAACACCAGAAACTCATCTCAACCACAGTTAAACAAGAAATCAAACATAACAACTTACCGAAGACAGCCAAACTCCTCATAACGACAGACACCAAACAACCCACCTTCTACCTGCTCCCTAAAATACACAAAACCAATACTCCCGGCAGATCCATTGTATCTGCATGCAGCTGCCCTACAGAGCACATTTCACAGTACTTAGACTCTCTCCTCCAACCCATAGTACAAGGCCTCCCCACATACCTCAAAGACACTACACACACACTCAACATGATTAATTCATACAACACAGATCCCACTTTCAAACCCAGCCTCCTCTTTACCCTTGATGTCGTCTCTCTCTACATTTCCATCCCTCATGCTGATGGACTGAAGGACCTCGCATTCTTTCTTAACAAACGGCCCCCCAACCAACAACACCCTCCCACAGCTACACTGGTCAGACTTGCAGAATTAGTCCTCACCCTCAATACTTTTGAATTCAACAACCACACATTCTCACAAATCAGTGGTGTTGCTATGGGAACCAAAATGGGACCATCCTATGCCTGCCTCTTCATGGGACACCTAGAACACCGCCTACTAACCTCTTACACAGGCCCAACACCAGAGCTCTACAAAAGATACATAGATGATGGATTGGGAGCCACATCAATGCCAGAACATGACCTCCAGAATTTCCTCAACTTTGCACAGACCTTCCATCCATCCATCCAGCTGACCTACACCATTTCACAGTCAGTTAATTTCCTGGACATCACTATCTCCCTCAAAGATGGACTGCTTCAAACCTCAGTCTTCTACAAACCTACTGATGCGCACTCATACCTGGACTACACATCTTCCCACCACCAGTCCACTAAAAACAGCATTCCATATTCTGAATTCCTTCGCCTACGCAGACTCTGCTCTAGCGAAGAGGATTTCACTATACAAGCAGCCAAAATGTCTGATTTTTTCACCAACCGTGGATACCCTAGTGCCGTCATCAGTGATGCTCTCAGCCGCACTGCAGCTAAATCCAGAACGTCTACTCTGGAAACTAAACCTCCCAAAGAGACAGACAGACCCACTGCCTGCCTTCTCTTCCATCCTCACAATCTGCCCATCTGCAGGATCCTGAAGTCTAACTGGCACATAGTAGAAAATCATAAACCTGCCTTTGAGACCACACCAATGATCACTTTCAAACGTGACAAAAACCTCAACGACCTACTGGTGCGCTCTAAGCTGAACAAAATCTCCACACCTAAGCCACCAGGTACTTTCCCCTGCTCAAAACCCAACTGCAAAATCTGCTCTCTCACCAAACCAGACACCATCCTACATGGCCCCACAGGCTCTTTCACTATTAAACGCACTTTCTCCTGCCAGAGCCACAACATTGTGTATGCCATCCACTGTCAGCTGTGCGGTAACATCTATGTAGGTGAGACATCTCGCACACTTGAGACGCGCATCTCTGAACACCTGGCCGACATCCGCCACCATCGGCCCAAACCAGTCGCTCTACACTTCAACCATGCCCAACACAACATCAACCATGTCAAAGTCTTGGCACTTTGGCAATCTGAGAGTGACAACTTGGAACGCCTTATGCAGGAATCTCATCTCATTGCCAAACTGAGCACCGTCCACCCTCATGGCATCAACGTCCAAAAGTAGTATGTACCATTCCATCTCTGCAGCTCCAGCCTGAAATATCCCCCACCTACACACACCCATACCACCCTACCTCCCACTGTTTACCTCAGACATAGGTTGCAGCTATCATCATCTTCCCTTTTCCTACACTCTCTGAGTCTCTCCATTTGCTACATCAATCGACTTACTCCCCCCTCCCCCTGCCCTAGTAATGATGTGTGTAGGGGTGTTGGTGGATATGGCGGTTGCTGGGGGTGGAGGTGGGGGTAACCAATGAATAAGGCTGTTATTACAAATGGAACACACACACACACACTCACACTTACACACACACATAATAAATAGAATGCTGGCTCCGTTATCGTTGGTCGTGAATGCGGGTGGGGGGGGGGGGGGGGGGGAGGAAGAGGGAGAGAGAGAGAGATTGTGTATAGGTGTGAATATGTTGCCCCTCCCCCTCCCCCAGTTAGTACGTAAACCCATCCCCTTCTTCCCTCCACCCTCATAGCATCAACACCTTAAAGTAACATGTACCAACCCACCACTTCAATCTCAGCCCATAATATCCTCCCACAACACACACACATACTACCTTATCTCCCACTATTCACCTCACACACAACTTATAGCTATCTTATTTATGCATTTATTATCATTATTTTTTTTTTATTATTATTATTTACTTAATTTTTAATTTATTATTATTATTTTTAATGTTTCATTTATTTATTTATTTGATTATTATAAAAATGTATTTTCTAAATATATTTCTGTATCATGCTTTCATTACCTTAACCTTCACTATCGTTGTTAGCAGTATCATTCAGTAATACTATTGCTAGTATTGATACTACCACTGGCATTGACATCACCATCGCCTTCGCCTCTGGGACTGTTGCCACGGCAACCCTGCTGTTTAAGAATCCTCTAACCCACTCTCCTTTCTCCCATACCCATACTTATTGACACTAAGATTGGTAGTAATCTTGTCCCTTTTTTTTTTTTCTTCAATATTTTGACCATTATTAGTATTCCTATCAGTAATATTATTATCTTCATTACGACTTTGACTCGCTCACCATTTCCCTTCCAACAGCCTCGTTCTCATTCAACGCCTTCTTCCTTGCGCTGAACCCTGCGAAGTGATCTGAAGCGATCAAAGCTAAGTGAATTTTCGTTGTTTTATTCGTTTATGTCTCACCTGATGAAGACCTAAGAGGTCGAAACGCGTTGTGTTTCGTCTTGTGACTCATTTGTCCACGTTCTCTGGGCAGTTCGCTAACATTTATTTAAGATTTGTTTAGATTTCCGCCTGCAGTCCTCTCGCTTTGCAACTAGATCTATTTTGATTCATACTGACTGCTACCCTTCGTTGTTTTGCATTTCTGTTTACGTCATCAGTGTGTGTGATTGTTATCGTGTATACGTCTTTCGATCATTGTATACTGTTAATCATTGATCCGTATTTCGTTTAACATACGTTTTTAGTCGTGTACGTGCGATCGCAATCAGGCACTCCTGACCTCTCAACTCTACTTCTCTCAACCAACTCTACAGTAAGAACCTAAATCAGAACATAATGCCGGCCCCCCAATTCCTCTCCCGTACACATGCCAGTTTTCACCAGTCCATTCATTTTCTGCCACCTATCATCCAGCCATTTGCACTAGGATATGCTAAAACACAGTTTCAGAAAATGAAATCTGCATCTCATCTCAACTTTCTAAAACAATGCATTCGACTGCGAATCACCCCTCGCGGCTTCTCACTTTCTCACACCCCATCCGATCTTCATAACACCGCTCTTACCACTACCACTACAAGAATTCTATTCCAAGCCAGCCGTAGACTCATGTTGGCACATATCAAAACACTCAATTCATCCCTGGAATCTCTCTCCCGTCTTCTTCAACATTTCAAACAACAAACCACAATCATCATGCCCATAGCCACTGCTTCAAGACTCAGACAGCTCATCCATACACACAACCAGCTCATTCACAATCACTGCTACCAGATTAAGCAAGACAAGTTATCAAAATTACAAAACAAACACGAGGCAAACCCAAACCAGTTGAATTCCCCTACACACAACACTGACCCTTCTATCACCCATGAGCAACACCGCCACCTTGTTCGCTGCATTCCTGATAATCTGACTCTCACCAATGATGAAAGATCAGTCCTGGCAAAAGGTCTGAAATTTATTCCCATTCAGCCTGCCACCAATAAATATCAAAACCACGTTGATGTTGAAAGATTCTTTAGAAAATTAAGATGGATGGCTGCACTTGACAGTGTGCCCAAGCCCCCTCTACCAGACAGCTCAGACATTTTTACCCACCTTTTTCGAACTCCAGTGCTTCGCCAGCCACCTCTTGACAAATCCACTGAAGTTGAACTCTACATCAAAAAGTGTAGAAAAGAAATCTCTCAAGTTAAATCCAAACCTGTCCGCAATTCCAACCTCTCAGGGATGAACAAAAAGCCCTTGAATCACTGAGACAAAGACAAGACAATGTCATCAAACCAGCAGACAAGGGTGGTGCAGTGGTGGTCTGGGACAAACAGTTGTACATAAAAGAAGCACACAGACAACTGTCAGACACAAATTTCTATACACCACTCACAGCATCACCCCTCCCCCAACACCAGAAACTCATCTCAACCACAGTTAAACAAGAAATCAAACATAACAACTTACCGAAGACAGCCAAACTCCTCATAACGACAGACACCAAACAACCCACCTTCTACCTGCTCCCTAAAATACACAAAACCAATACTCCGGCAGACCATTGTATCTGCATGCAGCTGCCCTACAGAACACATTTCACAGTACTTAGACTCTCTCCTCCAACCCATAGTACAAGGCCTCCCCACATACCTCAAAGACACTACACACACACTCAACATGATTAATTCATACAACACAGATCCCACTTTCAAACCCAGCCTCCTCTTTACCCTTGATGTCGTCTCTCTCTACACTTCCATCCCTCATGCTGATGGACTGAAGGCCCTCGCATTCTTTCTTAACAAACGGCCCCCCCAACCAACAACACCCTCCCACAGCTACACTGGTCAGACTTGCAGAATTAGTCCTCACCCTCAATACTTTTGAATTCAACAACCACACATTCTCACAAATCAGTGGTGTTGCTATGGGAACCAAAATGGGACCATCCTATGCCTGCCTCTTCATGGGACACCTAGAACACCGCCTACTAACCTCTTACACAGGCCCTAACACCAGAGCTCTACAAAAGATACATAGATGATGGATTGGGAGCCACATCAATGCCAGAACATGACCTCCAGAATTTCCTCAACTTTGCACAGACCTTCCATCCATCCATCCAGCTGACCTACACCATTTCACAGTCAGTTAATTTCCTGGACATCACTATCTCCCTCAAAGATGGACTGCTTCAAACCTCAGTCTTCTACAAACCTACTGATGCGCACTCATACCTGGACTACACATCTTCCCACCACCAGTCCACTAAAAATAGCATTCCATATTCTGAATTCCTTCGCCTACGCAGACTCTGCTCTAGCGAAGAGGATTTCACTATACAAGCAGCCAAAATGTCTGATTTTTTCACCAACCGTGGATACCCTAGTGCCGTCATCAGTGATGCTCTCAGCCGCACTGCGCTAAATCCAGAACGTCTACTCTGGAAACTAAACCTCCCCAAGAGACAGACAGACCCACTGCCTGCCTTCTCTTCCATCCTCACAATCTGCCCATCTGCAGGATCCTGAAGTCTAACTGGCACATAGTAGAAAATCATAAACCTGCCTTTGAGACCACACCAATGATCACTTTCAAACGTAGACAAAAACCTCAACGACCTACTGGTGCGTTCTAAGCTGAACAAAATCTCCACACCTAAGCCACCAGGTACTTTCCCCTGCTCAAAACCCAACTGCAAAATCTGCTCTCTCACCAAACCAGACACCATCCTACATGGCCCCACAGGCTCTTTCACTATTAAACGCACTTTCTCCTGCCAGAGCCACAACACTGTGTATGCCATCCACTGTCAGCTGTGCGGTAACATCTATGTAGGTGAGACATCTCGCACACTTGAGACGCGCATCTCTGAACACCTGGCCGACATCCGCCACCATCGGCCCAAACCAGTCGCTCTACACTTCAACCATGCCCAACACAACATCAACCATGTCAAAGTCTTGGCACTTTGGCAATCTGAAGAGTGACAACTTGGAACGCCTTATGCAGGAATCTCATCTCATTGCCAAACTGGGCACCGTCCACCCTCATGGCATCAACGTCCAAAAGTAGTATGTACCATTCCATCTCTGCAGCTCCAGCCTGAAATATCCCCCACCTACACACACCCATACCACCCTACCTCCCACTGTTTACCTCAGACATAGGTTGCAGCTATCATCATCTTCCCTTTTCCTACACTCTCTGAGTCTCTCCATTTGCTACATCAATCGACTTACTCCCCCCTCCCCCTGCCCTAGTAATGATGTGTGTAGGGTGTTGGTGGATATGGCGGTTGCTGGGGGTGGAGGTGGGGGTAACCAATGAATAAGGCTGATATTACAAATGGAACACACACACACTCACTCACACACACACATAATAAATAGAATGCTGGCTCCTTTATCGTTGGTCGTGAAGGGGGGGGGGGGGGGGGGAGAGAGAGGAGAGAGAGAGAGAGAGAGATTGTGTATAGGTGTGAATATGTTGCCCCTCCCCCTCCCCCAGTTAGTACGTAAACCCATCCCCTTCTTCCCTCCACCCTCATAGCATCAACACCTTAAAGTAACCATGTACCAACCCACCACTTCAATCTCAGCCCATAATATCCTCCCACAACACACACACATACTACCTTATCTCCCACTATTCACCTCACACACAACTTATAGCTATCTTATTTATGCACTTATTATCATTATTATTATTATTTTTTTATTATTTACTTAATTTTTAATTTATTATTATTATTTTTAATGTTTCATTATTTATTTATTTGATTATTATAAAAATGTATTTTCTTGGCCGATCTTTCTGAAAATTTGTAGGTATGTTCATTCCAGTAGGAGTTGTGAAACCCTGACACTATTCCACGATGTCGCCAAGAATCAAGATAGTAAACGACAGACAGATATGATCATTCTGGACTTCTCTAAGGCCTTCGACAAGGTCCCTCACAAACGCCTCCTCCGTAAGCTGAACCATTATGGTATACGAGGATCGACGTTGGACTGGATCAAGGCCTTTCTTTCTGACCGCTCGCAGATTGTCGTAGTCGACAATGAAAGATCAGAGCCAGCACCTGTCATCAGTGGAGTCCCACAGGGAACAGTTCTAGGGCCGATACTATTTCTGATCTTCATCAATGACATGCCTCAGAACATCAAGGCCAACATCAGACTATTCGCCGATGACTGCACAGTCTATTCCACCATTAAATCCAGCCAAGACTGCAAGGCGCTCCAAGAAGATCTCAACTTACTGAATGATTGGGAACAATGATGGGGGATGGAATTTCACCCCGAAAAATGTAATGTCCTTACCTGCTCAACATCAAGAAACCCAATCAACTTCAACCACAAACTTAAAGGACATACCCTGGACCATGTCGACAGCTCGAAATACCTTGGCATTGACATAAGAAGTGACCTCAACTGGAAAGACCACGTTACAAGAGTCACTAACAAGGCCAACAGCATGGTAGGCTTCCTGAAAAGAAACCTGAAGAGCTCCAATAAAGCCAATGCTTACCTAACACTGGTACGCCCTCACCTCGAGTATTGCTCATCAGTGTGGAGTCCATACAAAGCAGGCCAGAAGAAAAAGATCGAATGGTGCAAAGAAGAGCAGCCCGATATGTATGCAAAAAATATGATTGTACCAGCAGCGTAACAGCCATGCTGCAAGATCTGGAATGGGAACCCCTTGAAGCACGAAGAAACAGGCGGAGGCTAACCTTCATGTACAAGATCGTCAATGGCCCTGTGGACATACCTCCTGACAAATTCCTCATGAAAGGACCTGCCAAAACCAGATCAAACCACAAACACAAATTTGCTCATCTGGGCACTTCCTCTGACCCATACAAGTACAGCTTCTTCCCATCAACCATCCCAGCCTGGAACTCCCTGCCTGCAACAGCAGCAGAGCTCCCTCCTTGGTATCATTCAAGAGGGAGCTGAACAAAACCCCAGCCTAGATCCCTATCCCAACTAGCCAAACGGTAAATGATGGGCAGGGTTGTGCTGGTCCAGGTCACGACCTGGGGGTCGCCACGATTACCGGGTAAGCCTCCCCAGATACTAATTAGGCTAGTTGAGTCCCCCTTTTTTTTTTTGCCTGCCGCAACATGCTGCCCCAGAGCTGAACTCAGGGGTATGCAGTTGGGGTACTAAGGCGACTTTACAGCTCTTTAGCTATCTTTCTGTTGTCCCTATTAGATCTTTGTTTATTTTATCTTACACCTCTGTGCACACAGGTCAATAATAGTCAACTATGACGGCTGACCTACAAATTTGAAGGCTGAAGGGTCACAGATGATGCCCGATGTTTTACTTCACCGTTATAGCCGTTACTAAGGGCTATAACAGCCCATAACGGTTTTTCTTCTTTACGGAATATCTCAGAAAGTACTTGGCTGATCTTTCTGAAAATTTGTAGGGATTTTATTATGGGTTATGGACGATGCCCGATGTGTTATTTTACCGTTATAGCCATTACTAATGGCTATAACGGCCCATAACGGTTCTTCTTTTTTATGGAATATCTTAGAAAGTATTTGGCCGATATTTCTGAAAATTTGTGGGTATGTTCATTATGGGGCACGGATGATGCCAGATGTTTTAGTTTACCGTTATAGCCATTACTAATGGCCCTTAATGGTTTTCTTCTTTATGGAAAATCTCAGAAAGTACTTGGCTGATCTTTCTGAAAATTTGTATGTTCATTATAGGTCACAGATGATGGCCGATGTTTACCAGAATAGCCATTACTTACGGCTACACCAGCCCAAGACGGTTTTTCCTCTTTATGGAATATCTCACGCGTATTCAGGATAAACTGGGAGTATGTTTATATACTTTGCATCTTGTTTCTCAACTGAGAAGGCAAAGATAAAAAAACATCCTCTGAAAATTTTTAAAAAATTCTCCAAACTTAACACATGTACCATGACTAAAACACAAAGAACCATGTGGTCTAGACATTTCCTCCACTAAAACCATGTGATGTGACAAACACCATTTTACAGCAAGGAACAAGAAAAGTAAGATATATATCTTGGACCATGTGGCCAAAACCTCATTCTTACAAAATTATGCCTAGGACCATGTGGTGCCATTAACATTTCATGCCAAGGACAAGGGAAAATGACATTTAACACAATCTCTCAAAAATGTTACTAAAACAATGTGGTGTGAACCACACTCTAAAAGCAACTGAACTCACCATCGAATAACACAGTTAGGTTTAAACTTAATTCAACATGTGGGCCTACATTTCAGCAGCAAAAACAGCTGAAGCCAAGTCCAATTTTTATAGGAAAATCTACCAAAAATCAATGCCATCCAGCCGACAGCGTAAGAAATATTACTGCAATTCTAAAGGAAAAGAATCAGTTGGTATCTTTTAGAAGCATAATTATCAAAACTTAGAGTAACTAACCTGGATTAGCATCCCCAAGCTACGCAGAGCATTTCCCATAACTTGTCTGCCTGTAGGTACCGGCAACCAAAATTAGCATATTGTTTTTCATACTAAAGATCCATACCATTGCAAAGTAAATGGGAAAACATACAAAACGCAACAAGAATGAAGTCTCTATCTTCCGTAGTTTTCGAGATATTGCAGTTTAAAGTTGCAACGTTTTTATGCACCTGACAAAATGAGATATCTTCCAAGTTTTCAAGCCAATAGGATCATACATGATTCATTCATCTGGTTATAAACTGGTGTTCTCAATCTATACAACTTGGACTCTTTGAACATGTAAGTTCCATGGTGTAAGTTTACATGACATGTGATAAAGTGTCAAACTTGTAATAAATCGCAACTCAGCGCTGTTCGAATTTGCATGATGTGGCTACTTTCAAGCACTGCAGCAAAGCAATAATGGCCATTTCAGAGCTTCCAGTGGCATCAGAGGCAACGAAAAAAGCGGACATTCTGGCAAAAGATGGTGCACAGAAGGAGCAGGCCAACAACCTGGTGTCATACGATGAAATTAAGACAATCATCAAGGCACAACAAGGAATAAAATGGCGCCTCCTGCATCCCAAATACAACCCAGAAGACACATACCATTTGCTGGGACGACGGGAACAGGTCAAGATCTTCCGCCTGAGGACTGGACACAATCGCCTGCTCCACCACATGCACACAAAATTTGGCATTGGACAGAGTGGAGAGTGCCCTTGTAGTGAGGGACCAATGACAACTGACCACATCCTTCAAGTCTGTACGACGTATGCAGCATCCAGGAGAAAGTACTGGCCAACACCGACAACAGTGGAAGCCAAGCTGTATGGCACCCTGGAGGAGCTGCGACGGACGGCAGCCTTCATCGAGGACACCGGGCTGCTCATCTAACGGGATGGCGAACGAGGAAGAAGAAGAAGAGCTTCCAGTGGTTTGGACAAACTTTCTAAGTTGTACTAAGCAAAGTCATTTTTTTCTGAGGTGTCTGCTATAAAACATTTATGAAAACTTCTGTGCTAAAAACAGGAAATATTGCAATTTGGACAGCGGAAAAAATGGGGGTAGAATCGCCTGCCACACTTAAAATTGCTATAACTTCTAAACTACTTCATGAACTGTTTCCAAATTTTGTATACAGTTTCTGTACAGTATTTCCTGTAAATCAAAGTGTACTTTTTTGTTATTTTGTACCCAACATTTTATTTCTTGTACTGGAATAGTGGCCAACAGGGGTGGAATGATGATGATGTCTGAATTAAAACGGACAGTTTTTCAAAACTTATTGACAGATTTCAACAAAAATTTGCCACGATGTTGTCTGCATTGTTATTTATAAAATCATGTTATTTTTGCTGTTTCTGACAAGTGCTGGCAGCTACCAAACAAAAGGTCACTGACGATAAGGGTGGGAAGTGCACTCTTGCTGACGGGCAGATTGGGTTGACTACGTATACTTCTTTCTGTATGCAGCATACTTCAGGCAGAGTTCATTGTTAATTGGAACAGACCAGGCATGGCCAGTTGTTGTTTTGGAGACTATGTTGAAGTCACTGGCAAACACAAATATGCTCTGTACCAATGCTGTCTGTCTTGGTTGGCCACATATGCATGTTGTTTGCAAAAGCACATTTCCTCAGAAAATTAATGTCTGCTTTCTCAGGAGAGTGGATCTGTGACACACTGCCAAATTATCATCACAAAAAACTACATTCTGGCCAATTTTGGTAAAGATGAAGTCTTCCAGAAGGCAATCAGTGGCATGTTCACTGATTTCATCACTGATGCAGCATGACTGCATCCTCAAAATGAGTGATAACTTTTGTCTCCATCTCTTCCTCGGTCACCATCACTTCATCAGTCTTCAAGCCCAGCTGCTCTGCCTCAGGAAAATGCTGAACTGGAGACACAGCTCACACTTCATCTACTTTATCCTGGTCTGGTGGTCCTCCAACTAACAACACAGCTAATAGTGAACACTGGCACTTGTGGTAAAGACTGTGGCCTATATAAAGGTTTTGGGTGACCAGCCACCCATGAACCCTGGCATGTCGGGTAAAGGCTGTGGCCTATATGAAGGTTATGGATGACCAGCCACCCACAAGCACCGGCATGTGAGAATGCTTTTTTAATTGGTATGGGTGACATGCCAACCACAGTATCTGGTGAGGATTATACATTTTAAAAAAATTATTTTCTCCTTTATTTACTACCAAAACACCACAATATTTAATGGGGGCAAGCACAAATATACAATGAACAAAGTCATGAAATTTTAGTTCCACATTATGAAAACTGAGTGAGTTATGAAGATTTAAATGACAGTCTGGTAATTTTTCACCCACAAGCTCTGGCAAAGGTTAAACAAATATAAAAAAATTTGGATGCATTTTCTCAGTTAAAGAAAAAAAAAGAAAAGAAAGAAAAAAGAAAAAGCATTAAAGCATGGCACAGGACCACTTAATTGAACTATGAGTGCATGCTTTTATGTAAATTTCCCTGTCTGTTTCTTTATCATTGTGTGATATCATGTGGTGTGTGTGTGTGAGAGTGTGTGTGAAAAAAACATTAAAGCATGGCATAGGACCACTTATCTGAACTATCAGTGCATGCTTTTATGTAAAATTGCCTGTCTGTTTCTTCAATATTGTGTGATATCATGTGGTGGGTGTGTGTGTGTGTGTGTGTGTGTGTGTGTGTGTGTGTGTGTGTGTGTGTGTGTGTGTGTTGTTGTTGTTGTTTTGTTACTGCTCACTGTCCATTCCTTATAATTTAATTTTAGTATCTATTGTTCTTTGTAAGCAAAAATGTATTGCATGTTCTTTGTAAACAAAAGGTGTGTCCACTGCAACACATTATTTTGTCAACAGGGTGTGATTTATGCATTGCGAATAACATGTTCATCATTATGATTTTGAATTAACTTGCTGATTTAATCATTGTGAATGTAAAGAAACATAACTATACATTATAATGCTTTTTTTTTAACAAAAGGTAAAATTAATGAAAGATTTAACATCATTTTGGACTCTACCTTTTTATCAACTGCTCTGTTTGTTCAGTATATTTGTGCTGTTACAGCAATATACATAAGTGTGGAGCATTACATACAATCACCAAAAAATATAAATGTTACTCACTTACTGTCACAACAATGTAATGTCTTGGCAACGCAATGTTACTGTAGTTGTATTCTAGCAGTTTTACTTGAAAGTAATCACTAAGTGTTCAAAGCCTTGCTGTGTTAGCCAGTAAGGAGGGGGGGGGGGGGAAGAAAGCAAACTTTTACAGTTAAATTACAGAAATTTCAAATACATTTTGGAAAAAAATTAGACTGCTAAACTAAACTTCACTGAGTCAGATTGACTCAACATTGAACCCCCCCCCCCCTCCCCTACCATACCCCAACCCCCACCACACCCTTAATTCAATTCAATTCAATTCAATCAACTTTATTGTCCATCGGAAATTTTTCTTCTGCTCCACATCATTTCACAAGTACACAAGACCTTACAAAGAGACATTATAAATCGTTACATAAAAGCCTGTGTTAGCATTTGTATTTGATCAACACTCACACCCCCCTCCCCACCCCCCACACATACACCTGCACATACACACGCATACACCCACCCACACACACATACACACACACACATATACACACACACACACACATACACACGCATACACACATGAAATAAACATTAAATCCATAAGACATAAAACCTTACATAGATTATAAAAACAATACATAAAAACACAAACTCACCCGTACCAATGCCAAACACTAAAAACACACACACACATGCGTACACATACACACACACACACACACCCACACACAGTCATAGTCACAGTAAAAGCATAATATTGCAGACTGAATTGTTCATGTCTTAAAGACAAGGGTCATGGCAGTCAATCACAGGCTTTAGAGTTTAAAATGCTAATGGCACTTGGTATAAAGGACTTCTTGAAGACATTCTTCTGTGCTCTGGGCATTCTGCAGCGTCTTCCTGAAGGAAGTTTTTCAAAGTGGCAGTGGAGTGGGTGTGAGGGATCAGAGGTAATATTCACAGATGTCCTGATTACAGAAACAGTACAGACTTCTCTGAGAGCAGATTGCTTTTTCCCTATAACCTTACTTGCCTGATTGACAATTCTGGCGAGCTTTGCTCGCTCTTTCTCTGAAAGATTTCCAAACCAGACAGTAATCTTGAATGACATTAGACTTCATATTAAACATACATATATACCTTTTCTAGCACATGCTGACTGACATTAAAACTACGTCATTTTCTCAACAGAAACAACCTTTGATTTGCTTTTTTGAAGATACTGTCAGTATGTTGACTAAAAGACAGCTTATGGTCAATGTGTATACCAAGATATCTGAAACAGTCAACAGTTTCTATTGTCTGTCCATTTATCACAACTGGTTGAAATGAACTATCTGATGTTGAAAAGTTTAATACAAGTTCTTTGGTCTTACCACAATAAGTTGCAAGAAGCTGGAAGAGCACCAATCCTGTAGTTCTAAGATGTGACTGAAGTATGCTTGCTCATTTACAGACCCTTCTTTAAACAAGAGACTTACAGTTACAAGAGCCATATTATCAGCATATCTAAATAGTTTCAGAAGTGCACCCTGCATTTTCATTCCATTTGTGTAAATTGAAAATAACAAAGGAGATAGAACACATCCTTTACAGGAGCACCTGTGTTTAAGACAATTTCCTCTGACAAACAACCATTCATTATTAATACTCTCTGGGGTCGGTTTTCAAGAAAATTTCTGACCCACTTACTGTCCAGCTTCAGACTCTGTTCTCTCTCTCACTCTCTCTCTTTTTTTTCTTTTTTTTTTTTTTTCATCCCCCAAACACACTTTGCACAGCAAGTATGACTGTAATGATCGGTGTTTCGATTGATGGTCATTATCAGAAGACAGTGCTTTCAAAGCGTCTGACCATCTTGTACGCGCAGTTGTAACTTCCGGTTTGAATATCTGTCTCAAACAGATGTTTCAAACTACGATTTTCTCTGTAATCGTGCAATGGAATCAGTAACCTGTTCATAAATACATGAATCGACGTAAGTAAAGCCCATTACTGATATCTATTTTCATTAGTTTGTCTTGCAAAAAAAAATATGATCGCTTCGAACGGCGCAATGCATGGGCCGTTTCCAACCTGTTTAATCTTGACTAATACCAGCTGAATTACAAACAAAATAACTAAGCATTGGCACGGTATTTTGCGAAATAAAAGAATCGAATCATTTCATTAATGTTCTTGTTTGTTATTATATGCGTTATCTTACCAAGTGCGTCTTGCAATTTAACAACGATTAGCGCGTTCGACTCGGTTATTGTCAGACCTCGGCTTCTCGCCATTGTTGAAATCTTGGGCAGCAAGCGAATGTTTGCATTTGATACCTTTGCTTTGATTGGCTTGCACTTTTCGAGTACTCAACCAATCGCTTAGCTTGATACACCAATGAATGTGGGAGAGAACGGCCTTTCTAGCACATCGTTAATGTGTTGGGGGGGGTTTTCGGTAGTTTTTTTTAGCTATGATGTTGGAAAGACGACACTTGTAAGAAGCCTCATAAAAACTTCAATTCTAGTTAATTTAATCACATCGTACTAAAAAGAAAAATAGACTGAAATAAAGCTGGAAACATGCTCTTGTATTCTGACCTATTTAAACGCCAATAGCTTTTGAGCCATTGACGTCACATGCAATGATTTATGGGATCGCCCCCAATCTTGGGGAGCAGGAAGTAAGACAACAAGTGATAAACACAGTGGAACACTGTTGTGTTTTGGCTATCATAGCTCTTTCACACACATGGGTGCCAAAGGAAAATGGATTGCATTTTTAGAATTCGAGGGTGAATGCATGCGGAAATTAATGGAAGGAGGGCAACTGGAGAAGAAGAGGTGATTGCCGCGATAGGGTACAACACACGTTTGAGCACAGTGGGGAGGGTTTGAGTCTGTTCCAAACATTTCATGGATGTAGTTAGAACCTCGATTCTGTATGCACCATGCATTAATTTTAAGTGGATGGAAGGGGCACCAGTGTTTAAATGCCCGATGAATATATGTGGTGTGTGTGTGTGTGTGTGTGGTGTCAGTGGCCGTGTATGTGCGCATGCTGCGGCGGGTGTGCGTGAGTGCGTGCGCAGTACGAGTGTGCTTCGTGTGTGTGTGTGTGTGTTGTGTGTGTGAGTGAGTGAGTGAGTGAGTGGTGAGTGAAGGGTGTGTGTGTGTGTGTGTGTGGGTGTTGTGAGTGTGTGTGGTGTGTTTTAAGTCCAACTTCCTTACTATGAAGACTTCATTCACTGATTCAGCTTGTCAGTATGGTTCTTCTTTAGCCACATGTCTTGGTATAGCAACATAGGAGATCAATCTGAATGACTGACATGAAACCTCATATCTATCAGTGAAGTGATACAGGAAAGTAATGAGGCAGGAAAACTTTGAAACTGTCATTTCACATATCAAAAAGTTCAGTGCTATTCCTGAAAGAGTGGGAAGAAATTATCAAAATTTCCAGATTTAATATAGTAATAATTAGTCTGCTAATCTGTATCTTGTGCAGTATAACAACGCACAACCACCACACAGACACACACACTACCCAATATGTTGGAACACAACTGACACACAACTAGCAAAACAACTCAGAATGTACACGCTACTTTTACTCAAAATATTTCCCCGCTTTTTTCTCTCCATTTTGATTAAAATCATGAAAGTCAAAGAATCAATAGCATGCAATTTGTACCAAAAGTAGCACTGAAAGGACACTGTAGAATCATGATTTGAAAAAACAATGTACCAAGTATTTCCTTTAGACACAATCTGAAACATCACATTCCAACGCATGACAGCTGACTAAAAACAAGATTAGAAAGAGAAGGGTTGTTACACCAGGACCCTAGGCAACAAAGTACAGGACAAGACACAATGCATTCGACCTCTGGGTCTTTCAGGAAAAAAAACAAGTTTGCTATAACGATAGTGTATTTGCCACTGCCACAGCAACTTTTCAAGATGATTTTTCTGCCAGTTATCTTCGTTTCTACTGTGACCTTAGGCACAACAGAGAAGCAAAAGATGGGAAAATAGAAATATTTCAAGATGATTTTTTCCACGATCTTAAAGTTGTTCTGCTCCTTTGAGGGCACAAAGATGAAGCAGAAACTGGTAAAATAGAAATATCATTAAGATGATTTTTTCTCATGTATATCTCGCTTGCTCTGTGCCTTTGAGGCACAAGATGAAGCAAAAGACTGGTAAAATAGAAATATTAAGATGATTTTTTTCTCCATGTTATCTTCAATTTGTATGTGTTTCCCCTGAGGGCTACAGATGAAAGCAAAAGACTGTTTCAATAGAAATATTTCAAATGACTTTCTCTCCATATCTTCAATCTACTGTTGCTTTGAGGCACAAAGATGAAGCAATAGACTGGTAAAATAGAAATATTTCAAATGACCTTTGTCTCCATGTATATACTCAACTTGTATTGTACCTGTAAGGCACAAAGATGAGCAGAAGACTGTTGAAATTTAAATGTTTCAAGATGACATTTTCCTCCCTGTCATTGGCATACATTAGTGATCATATTTAGGCACAAAACCGTGTCAGTGGGTTTTCCATGAAAATTGTCTGTCTTCCTCCAGTATTATTTTACGAGTGGAGAGTTTGTAAAAATCAAACAAACAAAAAAAAAGAAAAAAATACTTTTCATTTATGATCTGTGTGGCATTGTGTTCCTCTGAGTTTCAAAACAAACTGATTCTGAAGTTCAGCTATTGTGTGCACTATTAATATTCTACTATGTTTGTGTGATGTGATTCAAGAGCAGTTGTTTTGCAGCAGTGCACACATGCTGATTTTTGTACACATGCATGAGCAGTACAATTTTAAAAAATTCCCACAATAACAATGACTGATTTAAAAGAGGAAAAATATCCTGCAAAGGTAACACAGCTGTACTGTATGCAACATAACACATGATTTTGCTTTTACACACTTCAAACAAAATGATCAGTGCGAAAGTTGAAAAAAAACTACAAAATAGATTGTGGTATAAGAACATTATTTTCCCAGCAGTGTTACTCAACCGTATCTGAGTTGTATGCATGAACAGTGCAGCTGAAAAACGCATCACCATTATTAACAAAGACTGGTTTACAAGAGAGAAAAATTCCTGAAAAAATTAAAAAGAGCTGTAAATGACAAGACATGATTTTGCTGTTACACGCATCAAGAGAGAGAATGAATTTTCACACACAGTTTTCTGAAAACTACAGGGGAAAATGCATCAACCATTACACTTGAATGCATTTACCAATTCTAAATAATGCACATGGTATTATGATGAACATTCTTTGCAGTACCAAAAAAAGGCAAATTTCAAGTGACATGATGACTGCAAATGAAAAACTAGTAGAGGAAATATCTATGGTCATTGTGAGAGCTAAATGTGTATCACACTTAAACTCCAACATTTAGAGTTAACTCTGTTTTAGAGTTCTTTTCCTTTTTTTTTTTTTTTTTGGCTCAGTGTTGGTGGCTTTGTGGCCTTTAAAGTAGTGCGCCTGCCAAGGAAGCGAAAAGTCCCCTGCGAAGGCAGAGGAAGAGGAAGAAGTTCCTCAGTCTGGAAGAGAAATTATACTTTAACTGCTGAATGTTGATGCAAGTTTAATAAGAAAAAAAAACATCTTCATGACCTAGATGTATCTTTTTAAACTCTTTGAAAAAAGGTGCAAGATATCAGCTTGATCTACATAATGAAAAAAAACCACATCAAATAATGCAAGACACATCAGACATGCACACGAAAAGAAAAAACTCACACGCACTTGCACACAACATGCTGAGAAAAAATCAAAGTTTAATCAAATTTGTTTATAAATTTTATCTCCTTTGCCTTTGTTAATGAAATAAACAATGTATGAGCACACTCACAGCCCTACATCTACACAGCATAACCTAGTGGAGGAACAAAGGATGTGTGGTGCATTGATTTGGTGCATACTCAGTGGATGTTTGTTGTTTGTGGGCTAGATCTTCACCGTCACCAAATCCATGTTGACCAGTATTAATACATTTAATTCAAGCATCCCCTTATCAGGCATTTCACACGAATGCTGCTTCAAACAAATAACTGATAACCTGGATGACTGAATCATGATTTTTTTCCCCCTCATGTTTCTTTACTGCTGTAATGTGACACAACACACACACACACACACACATACACACACACACACACACTACTTTAAATAAATTATAAAATTAAAATTAGAAAAAAAACTATGCCTTTGAATCGAAGAGAAGATTCTCCAACTCTTGTACATCTAGTGAATTATTGCATTCAAATGTTGCATTCAATGACACATTTTAACAGAGCTGACAGAGAAGACTTTGTAAAATCTACCTTTTGCTCTGACAACCGAGTGTTCACAGATGGGGGTTGGGGGGGGGGGGGGGGGGGGGGGGGTGCGTCTTGTAGACTTTCAGTTCCTGCACCCAACCATCAGTAAACTGCATATGTGCATCAAGGCTTTTGTAGCACTCAAACTGCTGCAAGGTATATGTGTTTACACCACAGACAAAGGTAACTCACGAGTCCAAGGAACTTCAGTGGTGGTATAAGATTGACACCATTTGACCACTCTTTTTCCCTGGAATCGTATGGATCAAATCCATTCAATCAGTCCAATATTTGGCAATAGCGAGATCTACACTCCCCATCTAACTTGTCAATGAATTTGACGTTCTCTTTTGCTGCTGGCCGTCATCGAAAAATTGGCTTCCCAACATGGAGGTTTCCGTTCACTTCGGTAGAAACGTGACGTCATCGCTCGAAACCTATGAATGCAATGAACACATTGTATGTGTTGATTTTCGACACTGTGTTAACTCAACGCTCGGCCACCTGCCGCCTGCGGCACATCGGGCTGTGTGACGCGCTTCGTTTTCGTGTGAACGAGTGGGTGTATTTGGAATAAAACAATGATCATACCGTCTCTTGCAAACACAAATAAACAACACAGAGTTCAAGAGGAAACTGTATTCTATATTCCTCACAATTTTCATCTGATTCTAAATGCGTTTTTCATAGTTACCGCCTATTGAAAAGCATATTTTTCACTCGGCTGAACTTTCCCGTACGCTGAAAGAAGGGCTGCCGGTACCTACTGCCTGGCTCAACACTTTTGCAGGAAGAGACCAGGCAACAGGAAATGGCCAAACAGGAAATAAGGTGTCTTAGTGCTAAAATTGGCCAAACAATCAGGCATACAAAACAAGCAATATTAGGGGAACACAGTAAATGTGTTTACCTCAGAATGATACTGTCACTGCCAATAAGAGATCTTTAAAACGTACTAAAACCGCTTAGAACCTTAGTAAACTGTGAAACCCGACAGGTTACAGTAAAATAACATCCCTTTCTGTCACAGATATTTCTGTCCATGGACTTTCACATATGATTTAACAAACACACAAAAACAAAAACAAAAGCCAGGAAAGAAAAAACTTACAAGCAGGAAGGAGTGGACCTGTCTGCCTTTGGTGCTGCTTCTAAATCCACATCAATGTGCTGCTCATGATCAGAGTCTTCCCCACTGCTGGTGTCAAAGACAGCAAGGTGAGACTCGCACACAGGTTCACGGCTGCAACAAAGCATAATGTAAGCGTTTAGCTGAGGGAAGCAGAAAGCTATATAAATTTATCAAATCAAATTCTTCTTCTTCTGCATTCTCTCCATAACAAGAAGGAATTGCGTATGTGACTGTTTTCTGTTTCCTACCACTTAGGTAGCCACATTCCATCTTCAGGGAGTGTGCATGTTTGGTACATATGTATCTGTAGCCGGCACTCACCCTGTATAGCACATGAGCGTCAGGATCTTTTAAGTCCATGCATGATGGAAATGCATGCAACATAGACTAGACCTTGGTTCATACTTCATCCAAAAGAGAGTCAAACTGAATAAAATGGATCTGAAATATAGAACATGAATATTTTAGATTTTAATACTACTTTCAAGGGCTTCATGTAATCCATAACATTTACCAATTTCAGGTCCTATAAAGACAATGGAAATAAATATCAAATTCTTTCAGGGCTGTTCAGCTCTACTTCAGGCACATGTAAAGAAAAAAAATACTGCAGTTCCAGATAAAAGAAAAACTCCCCTGCAGTGCTAATTATTAAACTATCCTGCAGTACTGATATCTATCTATTTATATACTTGTATAAAATGTACTGCAGAAGGCATACAGATCAGTAAACATGACAGGCCAATCAAGGAGAGAGAGAGAGAGAAGTCTGTAAACACAGAAAGTTTGGAAACATTCTGCATCACAGAATACTATAACAGTTGAAGTTACGATTTTTTTTATACAATTTTACGGGGTGTCAATAATCTCCCTCTGCATAAAAATGAGCTCAATGACACTGACATGCATGAATTACTTTCAGTGTAGCCTGAGCAAAGTTCAAAGGTCACTGCAACGATGCATGTGTGTGTAATTCTTGCTGGAATTTATATTCCTGGGTTGAAGAAATCTGTACCAGTCTTCTAAAACATACCAGTCTTCTAAAACAGTCAATGTTACAATTTTTTGCAAATTTCATCAACTACCTACCCTTTGATTGAAAACAGCACCATAAAACAGTTATGTATGAATTGCTTTGACTTAGGTTACATCCGAACAAAGGGGTTTTTTTCATCTTTTTAATGGGTTTTTTTTTTGTTCTTTTAATACATATGCAGACTGTCAGGATCTGCCAGAACTTCCTGCAACCTGTTGCAGGCTTGCAAATCTCTGAGAAGTAAAAATCCCATATCTTTTAAAAATCTTTAACGAATGTAACAGCCAGTTTTGTTCACTTTACCTAGGGCGTCCTGAGCTTCACATAATTCAGCGCGTTGGCAGTATGGTTTTAAAATCGCCGAGATAACCTGTTACCTGCGGAGTGAGTTTGGTTCCGTTCTGGTGGTTCCAACAACTGAAACAACAGCATTTATAAACTGGTTCATCGATGACAATCTCAGAATGCTGTTATTTCTAGTTGCAGATAGCACTACATACACACACAAAACCAAATGAGAAAGGATGGAAATAAAAAAAAAAGAAACACATGCTGAATTTCAAGTCACAACTTAAGAGTTGATAAATTGGAAAAAATCTTACCTATATATTGTATTATTTTAGTAAATGTCAACAGTAATTCATCTACAATCAATTTATCAATACTAGAACTTTGGGAAAAGCATTTTACCAAGTAATTCATGATATTGTCGAGGTGATTTGCAATTTCCCTTATGTCATATCTCAACAGCAAAACAGACCAGTTCCAGACACAAAGGCAGACAGACACAATGAGTGAAAGACAGATCAGCTACTGGAATGACACATGCAGACAATACAATATTGAAGACACAAATTTCAAAACACGGTTTGGATCAGTGTCCTCTGCTAACCTTTCCAGGAGGTGATTTTGTAGACCTGTGGGTTATTGATTTTTGAACTCAAAGCCGCCTGCAGCATCCTCATTCCATACAAATATGGCAACATGGTGGTGGTTCAGAAATTAGCTTCTGAAAAAGAAAATCTTCCTTGTTACAATGAAAAACATTTATGGAATAAATGCTTTTATTTCAATTTTTTTTTTGTGACTGCATTTTTTCAATAGTAAAAAAATTAACCAATCTGAGAAAAGGGCACTGTCCACCCCATTCCCCCCCCCCCCCTCCCCCCTTCCACCCCCATCCCCAAGAGAAGGTAATCTATGACGGAAAGAATTGGCTTTGTTCCTTCAATGAATTATCTCCTCATTGGCATGATTGGGTGAGAAATGTGGAGGGGGGAGGATGGAGAATGCCAAAAAGAAAGCAACAGATACCCTTTCCCTTCAGGTTCCCAGATTCAAACTGTCCACAGTTGGCCAGTGCTCTTTTGCAGGATCAGGACCATATGCCTGAAATAAACTTCCACTCTCCTTCCACCAAACATCTACCCTTTCTGCTTTCAGATCAAGTCTAAAAACTCATCTTTTTCCCCAACAATGAACTCCAGAACCATTTAATCCCCCAGTCTGTTAAACCTTTTGTATTTTGTTGCTGCTGTTGTTTGTTTTCTTTGTAGGCTCAGTGTGTTGACTGCTTGTGTATGTATGATGTGTATTTACCTCAGTCTCCCAGTCCGTGTAGGTCTTGCATATTTTGTATTGTAGCCCATGGTTGAATTGCATGTGTCTGACCAACCTGATGTGTGACAGAGCTTTGATCTGATTTATCAAGATTTAGTGCTAAACAAATACTGCAATCATTATCATTATTAACACAGCTATTATTATAAAATATACATTTCAATTCAAAAAGGGGAGGGGGGGGGGGGGGCGCAAATACCAGCAGAAAAGGAGGGGCAAGGGGGGGGGGGGGGGGGGGATTGGTATGAGGCAGAGTTGTGGATGTATGAGAAAAACACAACACACAAAAAAATAGCGACTGAAACTGAGGAAGGAGGAAAGCGGGAGGTTTGGGGTACAGAGGCAGCAGGGAAAATGCGTGTGTATGTTTGGAAGGGGGGGAGAGGGGGAGTGGAGAGAGGGGTCGGGTGTACGAGTCACGATTGTCATACGCTCTCTCCCTCTCCCGACTGGGACAATCGATCGATCGTCTTCTTCTTCTTCTTCCTAGAAGACTGGTTCACTCAAAAACGAGTTGGTCACCAGTGTGCATGTTAAAAAGTAAAATAAAATAAAATAAAGTGCGACTCAGCCTGTTGGCCCCTGGAGCAAAACCCGGCAACAAGGGGTCGCACTCGATATTCAAAAAGTTAAAAGCAATGGCCAGATTCAGGCCCAGGTAACCATAAAATATCTGGGAAGTTAAAATAGAAAAGTCGTCAAGATGCAGATCTCAAGACTGTCGTATCAATTTGATTTTTAAATGAGACTGCATTTGTGGCAATCTTGATGACGCCCGGCAGTGAGTTCCACAGCCATACAGAACTAGGATAAAATGAACGTAAGTGGCTGTCAATATTTGATGCAGGTATGGCATAACATTGACCGCCACTCCTGGTGCTACTTTTATTCAATACTAGTTGTTCCATTGGGATATCAATTAGTTTAGCTCTGCCTTTGAAGAAGATATTGAGTTTGATAAAAGCTCTTCTCTCTTCTAAGGGTTTCCATTCTAATTTCCTCATGTTCTTCCTAGTATTCCCCTTCTCTCTGATACGGTTCCCTGTTACGAACTGTGCTGCTCTCTTCTGAATCTTTTCGAGGTTATCAATGTCCTTTAGATGGTAAGGATCCCAGGCTGAGCAACCATATTCCAGTACTGGTCTAACCAGTGTTTTGTAGCAGTCGTCTTTAACCTTTTTGGGGCAGTCGTTGATCTTGAACTTGAACTTGTAGGTGCTAGAGGCCTTAAGAGGCCTGTTCACCATTCTAAGTATAACATTGAGATGAAAAACACCGCATGCGTGGAAGGAAGAGAGTCACGACTGAGACTATCTATGTTGATAGCATTCTGGATTATATTTTGTCGGAAGTTCCTACCAATGAGCGTCTAACCGTGATTTGAAGATGTTGACTGTAGGGGCTGTTACTACGGAGTCAGGAAGACCATTCCAAACATCAATCACATGAAGAGAGAAGTAGTTTCCTCTGATATTCAGTCTGTGATGAACTTTGGATAGTTTCAAGGAGTGTCCTCTGCTGTCCCTATTGGTAAACAGTTCAAACCGTGGTTTATCATTCCGGTAAATGCCATGTATAAACTTGTACAAGTCTATCATGTCACCCCTTTTTCTTCTGTGCTCAAGGCTTGGAAGTTTGAGAGTAGAAAGACACTCAGGATATGGTTTATCTTTGAGAGATGCTAAAAGTTTAGTTGCTCTGCGCTGAACATCTTCTACATCCTGGCACAGTGTTTTGTAGTAGGGTTGCCAGACAGAATGTCCATACTCTAGTACTGGTCGTACAAGAGACTTGTACAATTGTAGGAATGTATCTTCAGTCAGGAAGTCAAAGGAGCGACGGATGATACCAACAACTCTATTTGCTTTAGCAGTTGCCTTGGCCACATGTTCTCTGAAATTCAGTTTGTTGTCAATGTAAACCCCAAGGTCCTTCTCAACTTCGCTTTCAGACAGAGTTGTGGTACATGTCTCACCTTCGATGTTTACTTCGGTCATGTGGTACACAGCATCGGACTTCTTGTTCCCCAGTTTCAGGACATGGCATTTTTCAGGGTGGAACTTCAGCAGCCATTGTCTTGACCAAGTTTGCAGCCTGTTTAGATCTTCCTGTAAAACATGTGTAGCTCCTTCATCATCACTTCGTGCAAAAATCTTAGTGTCCTCTGCGAAAAGGTGTACAGTGTTATGAATGAGATTCGGCAGATCGTTAATATACAGCACAAACAAAATAGGTCCTAGAAGTAGAACACTACCCTGGGGAATCCCACTCGAGACATTGGCTTCTTGTGACTGTGCTCCATTGACGACAACCCGCTGACGCCTGTTGTGTAGGAAGTCCTGTATCCAAAGTAATATCTTCCCTTTGATACCATGTGCCTGAACTTTCAAAGCAAGTCGTCTGTGTGGAACGCTATCAAACGCTTTCTGGAAGTCCATGTAAACAATGTCGACTGAGCCTCCATCGTCTAAGACCTTAGTCCATGTGTCCAAGACATCGAGAAGCTGAGTGATGCACGACCTCCCTTTACAAACCCATGTTGTTTCTCACTGACAAGGTTGTTTTCTTCTAGGTGTTTGACAATTTGTTCTCTTACTAATTTTTCCATTACTTTGCAGAGAATGCATGTAAGGCTAACTGGCCTATAGTTATTAGCTAGCATTTTGTTGCCTTTCTTGAAGATAGGTGTGACCCGTGCCAAACGCCAGTCTTCTGGGATTTTCCCTTCGTTCAAGGATTTTCTAAACAACATGGCCACTGGGGTGGCAAGAACATCTGCAGTCTTGGACAAAAGCATTGGGTTTAGCCCATCCGGTCCCGAAGCCTTACTAGTGTTTAAGTCTGCTAAAAGTTTTCTGACTTTCTCAGTATCGATCTCGAAGTCACTTACTTCTTCATCGTAACTGCATTCCTGTAGTTCCGGCAGGTCCCCATCCTCCTCTACAGTAAAGACGCTATGAAAGAATGCATTCAAAATCTCAGCTTTCTCTTGATCCGACTTTGATTTGCTGCCATCCTCTTTTTTCAGGTCTGCTACACCACTCCTTGTCTTGGTTTTGCTGCTTACGTATGACCAGAAAGCCTTTGGATTTTGTTTTGCTTGTGCAGCTACTACTTGCTCCATTCGACGTTGTGCCTTCTGACATTCTTTCTTAGATTTGTTCCTTGCTTTGGCATACAGTTGATATTCCTTTCCATCCCTAGTCTCCTGCCAACGGCGGAATAGCTTGTGCTTTTTCCTCACCGATGTTAGGGTTCCCTTATCCATCCATTTCTTAAATCGTTTGCCAGAGAATTTTGTCTTTGGAACATGTGCTGCTATTGCTGAATTGATCTCATCTTTGATTCTGGTCCACATCTCGTTAACGTTCAGGCTACTTAACTCTTTGTCCCAATCGACATCTCCTAACTGTTTCCCAATTGCACCAAAATCTGCTTTTGAGTAATTGTGTATAACCTCTTTCGAGTCTTCCTTACCACTATATGCCAGGTGTATGAGCAGAGTCACATGGTCACTTTTCCCTAAGCCAGCATACGTGTTTAATTCACTAATTGTGTCCTCTCTGTTTGTCAGTACTAGGTCCACAAGGCTAGGTGCTTGTCCCTCTCTGATGTGGGTAGGTTCCCTCTGGTGCTGAATCAGATATGAATCCCTGCAGGTCTTCTTCAAGAACTGGGAGGCTGGATGTCCTACTCCTGATCTACATGTTTCTTTGTTCCATTCAATTTCTGGATAGTTAAAATCACCCAAGATGAGTAGATTCCCAGATTTGGGTGCTGCTGCCTTTGCTATCAGGTCATTCAATTTGCCTGAATTTTCAACAGTACTACTGGGGCTTCTATACACCACGCCCAGGGTCAGTGATTCTCCTCTCTGCAGTTGACATTCAATAAAAATTGACTCCTGGAAATCAGAGTACAGATCTTCACACAAAGACAGGTTCATGCTACTTTTGACATAGAGTGCCACTCCCCTGCCGTTCTTCTCAAGATTGTGAAAAAGATCGTATCCAAAGATGGCTATCTCGGACTCTTGTACTGCATAACAACAGGTCTTCGGTTTCACTTCTGTGATAGCTATGACATCTGGTTCATGTAATTCAATCATTGCTTGTAGTTCTGCTCTTTTGTTTAATAAGGAATCGGAGTTGGTATACAAACAAACACAAGACGTTTTATCATTCACCAAATGACTAGAAGAGGAAATAATTTTGTCTTTTTTCACATGACTAGTAGAAAGTTTAAAATTATGTACATCTGATGTTGTTTTCTTCAAACTTCTTCTTTCTTGTCTACCGTTGGTCTGTGAGGGTACTTCCCTATGTTGACGATCTGTCCGTTTCTTCTCACCCATTTCGCTTGTTCGTCCCCCGAAGCCTTGGAGTCTTCCCGTTTCTTCTTCATTTCTTTATACAGGTCTTCATCCTGTTTTCTCTCAGATGGAGTCATGTCTTTTCTCACTGAGACCTTTGTACACAACCTGGTGTCCCTGCCTTCCGACTCCGAATCCAGTCCTCCTTCCTTTCTTGTTTTAATGAATGCCTTTAGTGTTTCATCCCTGGCAGACTGATTTTCGAAGGATATTCTTATAGGTCTGATTTTGTTCTGTTTTGCTCGTGGCAGAATTTCCCAGTCTTCGGATATCAACTGGCTGATGAGGTTGGTTAATTTCACTAAGAATCTTCTTAACCTTGTCTTTGTCCTCCTCCTTCCTTCCATCAGCAGTCTGAACTGTGCTTTCTGGCATCTTAAAGATCAACAAGTTGGTCTGTCTTCGAGCCTCATCCTCTGCTTCAGCTACCTGCTCCTTGGTTTTAATGGCAACAAGCTTCTCTACGTCATCCTTTTTAAGAATGTTACTCTCCGCAGACTGGTTTTCCTGTTGCAAATTTTTCACCACTTTATCATGGGCTCAGTGAATTTTCCCTCTTCAATCGTCTTCACCCTGTCACAAAACTCAGTTACTGTTTCTTTAAGTTTGCCAACGTCGTGCTGGAGCTTTGTCATATTACTGATGAATCTCGTTGCCAGTATGTTGCATGAACTGTTGCAATACCAATGAATCTGTGGCATCTTTGAGTTGCTGTCATTCTTGACAACTTCATAGACATCATCCGTGATTGCCTGACATGAAGCATGGAACCACCTATCGCACAGTCCACACTGCACTGACTTTTGGTTGTCTTTTACTACCTTCTTACAATGACCACATTGCACAGTAACTGCCGCCGATGCCGAACTCTTCCTCGTCGATGTACTGCTCATTATGGCGTAGACGAATAAAAGCAAGGTAAAAGTCCACTCACCTCGAATTCGATAGGTAAACAGCCCAGCCCAAGCCACCGGAAGTGCCCCAGATACAGCGCGGGAACAGGACACAGCAACAAAAACGTGTTTGTACAATACTTTTTACCCAATTTGCCTTTCAACTTTCACGAGTTGTTCCCAAATTCCCCCAACAACTTGCAGCTTTAAGCTTGTTTATGTCTAACACCAACGTCTTGGGAAATTTGCTAATATTTGCTAATATTCCAGAGCCATCAGTCGAAGAACGTCTCTCCTCCACGCATGCTGTTATTCCTGTATAAGAAAGCTAAGATGTTATTTGCTTTCTTACATACTAAATTGTAATGTTCTTTCCATTTGAGACCACTATCTATAATCACGCCTAAATATTTTGCAGCATTGGTTTCTTTAAGGATAGTATTATGAACAGAATATTCTGATCTAGTTGGTGAGCGTTTATTACACATATGCAACACTTGACACTTCTTGCGAAGACCATCGATCGTGTTTGCACTTTGTCTGCGCAAGACGATCGACCGATCGTGCTAGGTGGGCCAAGTGCGCATGACAATCGATTTGTGACAGTCACAATGCATGAATCACTCGGCTTGTGGTGGCCTTTCCTTTACTCAGATCTATCAGGAAGGGTAGTTTTTTTTTCTCGAAGACAGGGAATAAACTACAAGTTAGGACTACAGTATGCTAATGGCATAAAGACTAAGTAATAAAAGCAACGAACATAAGCCACAAAATTACCGTTACAAAATAAAATCAATAGCACATGTTCAGTTCCGAACGTCGGGCCGTAGTCAGTCGCCATTGCTTGCATGAGCGCTCGTTCGTAGGGCCTAGATCTAAGGAAGATGTTGATTGGTTCCGTGCAAATACCTAAAACTGAGAACCCCGTAGCATCGCATGTAGGCTACTGCAAAATTTCACACACTTAGCAGTGCCAGGGCGGAGTGTGTGAAAAAGTGTGTGAACGATGCAAATTCAAACTGAGCCGATTGCCTAGGTAGGCACTGACGCATCACTTATGACGTTCTGCACTGCAGTATGGGCTTTGAAAAAATAAGGCGAAAAAAAATTCGCTCATTTTAGAAATCGCGTGGTTTGTGTACACTTTGCAGGGAGCAATCCTCTCATTTACGCCATTTTGTAAACACACACACACACACACAGCGATTGATCCCTGTGTCAGTGTGTATGCGCTCACATGATATTACATATATATGTGTTTGAATGTGTGCGCACATGTGCATGAGTATGCATGTTTTTGAGAGAGGAGAGAGAGAGAGAAACGGCCAGTGAGAGAGAGCATGAAACCTGTTTGCTTCGTTGGGAGCACAGCAGGCCAACCGTGTTATTCGCACACAGGCCGTGACGTCAGACTGGCAACAAACACGACTTTCAGCACTCCAACAACACCCACGTACAGCCTTCCAGCGGCTTGTTTCCGATATATGACTTTGATAACTTAATACTTGAAACTAAAAACTTTCCTGTGAACAATTGTCAGAGCGGAAAAAAGCATCCAACAGACCAAAATTTCAGTAAGTTTTAATTTTTTCAACAAACCCCAAAATGCTTGATTTTTTACTCTCAAAGAAGCAACATTTTTCCAGTTGTTCTCACTGAGGGCGATAGCACTCTGAAGATTTGGACAAAAGTGATATTCTGTCTACTTCTTTGCAGAGCTGTGACTATATGAAAACGGAAACAAGCAAAGATGATGAGCAGAAGTATCCAAAACACACTGAAATTAGCACTTCTGCACAAATTCAGCAGACAGCACCACGCCCTAGAATGGCGGACGTTTCACCTTCTTTTGCTTGACTGTGGAGCTCGCATGTACGCGCGCTTGCAGGGATTGGCCAGAAGCAGGGCGCTATATTTAGCCGCAGTCTCGTAAAATGACTAGTCTAGCTCAAGCTAAGAGAAGAAATAAACGGCGGGGTCTCCAGTGCCGTGGATCATAATGATCATGATGGGGCCGGTAGAGCGCCGGACTCGTGATCCTAGGGTTGCGGGTTCGAATTTCGGTACAGGGGGGATTTTTCCTCGGAGTTAACATTAGTTCTGACTCCATTCCCCACACAGTCCTTCGAATGAGACTATAAACCGAGGTTCAGTGTGTGAACGCACACACATCTTCCACACACGTAAAATCCCATCACCAACTTTCGGAAGAGAAGGCTAGTTTGGTCGTTGGTATGGATGACACGTTACACATACCATGCACCTTCTCCAAAGATGGAGTATGGCTGCCTTAATGGCAGGATAAAAAACGGTCATACACACAAAACTCCATTGCCTGTCTATATAGGCAGTGTCTGCAGGAGTATCAGCCTGCGTACGAAGAAAGAAAGGAAAGAAAAAAATAATGATCATGATGATGACCATGATGGTCATCATGATCATCATGATAAAGATCATTATGATGATCATGATCATGGTGATAATCCGATGATCCAAATCATGCTGATGATGATGATCATGATGATGATGATCATAATCATGATGATCATCAATACGATCATGGTCATCAAGATGAAGATCATAATGATGATCATGATGATGATGATAATAATCATGATGATTATGATGATCATGATCATGATGATCATGATCATCTCATGATTATGGTGATGATGATCATCATGGTAATGATGATGATCTTGATTATAATCGGGATTATCAGCATGACGATGATCATCATGAGGGCGATAGCACTCTGAAGATTTGGAATGATAATAATGATGATCAAGAGAATCATGATGATATTAATGATGATCATGATGAAGATCATGATGCTGACGGTAATGATGATGATAATCATGATCATGTTCATGACGATCATGATGATGATGATGATGATGATCATCATCATCATCATCATCATCATGATGTTCAAGAGGATAATCATGGTGATGATCATACTGATCATGATGATAATCATGATGCCTATGATGATGACGATCCTGATGACGACGATAATGATAATCATGATTATGATGATGATATGATCACGATGGTGATGATGATGATCATCATCCTAATTATGATGATCATGATAATGATGATCATGATAATGATGATCATGATCATGGTGATCATGATCACGATTATCACACCGATGATCACGAACATCACCCTCATGATCATGAGGATCATGAAGATCATACTGATCACGATGTTCATGATGATGATGATGATGATGATCATCATCATCATCATCATCATCATCATGTTCATGGTCATCATTATGATGCTAACAATCATGATGGTCATGATGATGGTCATCATCATGATCATGATGGTCAAGATAGACATCAGGATGATCATAATGATCATGATCATCATGTTCACTCATTATCATCATAATGAAGCTGCTGGTAATGGTGATGATCATAATAATCACCATACTCATGATCATCATGAACATCATGATCACGATCACTATGATGGTGATATCAAGAGTATGATGAAATGATGATGATCATCATCATGATGTTTATGATCATAATGATCATGATGATGATGACATGATGATCAAGATTATAGTCATTGTTATCATAATGATGATCATTATGATCATAATCATTATGATCATGAATTTGATAATTATGATCATGATCATGGTGATCATCATCATCGTGATGATGACCATAATGATCATGATGATAATGATGATCATAAAATTCATGCTTATGATCATGAAGATTGTCATGATGATGATGAGATAGATCATGCTGATGATTATGATCATGAACATGATGATGATGATCATGATGGCGATCATGATGATGATGATGATGATGATGATAAAGATGATCATGATCATGATGATGATGATCAAGAACCTGATTCTGATGATGATGACTGATGATCATGATGGTTATCATGATGATTGTAATGATGATGATAACAATGATTTTCATGTTGATGGTGCTGCTTATGATGATCACGGTGATGTTGTTCATCGTGATGATGATGATGGTGATGATGATGATCATCATCATCATCATTATGATCATCATCTTCATCATCATCAAAATCATGATTATGATAATGATGGTCATGGTCATGATGACGACCAGGATGATGATGATGATGATGATGATGATGATGATGAGGTATTGTATGAAGACTTGTCTGTTTTTTGTCGGGAGTGTTTTGCTTTGTGTCTTGTGTTTTGTGCCAAAAGTTTTGCTTTTGTCTTTTGTCTTCTTTCTTGTGTTTTGCATTTTGGTTTTCCGTTTTATGCCTTGTGTCTTGTGTCTTCTGTCGTGTGTCTTGCTTTTTGCGTTTCCGTTTTACGTTTCACTTTCTGCATGACGTCTTTCACGTTTGGTATTTTACGTTTTCGTTTATGCGATGTGCGGTTAGTGTTTTGCGTTTTTCATTTTCTGTTTTGCTTTTTCTTTTATGTGTCTTGTATCAAGACCCTTGCGTTTTGTGTCTTGTGTTCTGTTTTGTGTTTTGCGTTTTGTGTTTCGCGTTTATGTATTTTGCTTTGCTTGTTGCGTTTTGTGTATTGTGGTTCTATTTGTGTTGTATCTTGTTTCTTTGGTCTTGTGTATTTTGTTTGTTCGTTTTGCAAGACGCATTTGGTGTCTCCCATTTTGTGTTTTACGATTTACGTTTCACGTTTTGTATTTTACGTGTTGTGTTTCGCGTTTCCATTTTGCATTTTGCGTGTTTGTGTTTCTGGTTGTGTGTGAAGCTTTGCGTTTTCCCTTTGTATTTTGTGTTTTCTGTTTGTGTTTTTTCTTTTTTTTTTGCGTTTTGTATTTGCGTTTTGCGCATTATTTTGTGTTTTGTGTCATGCGTTTTCTGGGGTTTTTTTTTTTTTTTTTGAAAGTATATTTTTTTGCGGTTTCCATTTTCCAATTTCCTTTCCTGTTTTGTGTTTTGTGTTTTAAGTTCTGCATTTTGTCTCTTTTGTTTTGCGTTTTGAGTTTCGCGTTTCCCCTTTCACGTTTTAAATTTGGACTATTTCACTTGTGTTTTGTATTTTGCATTTCAGGTTTTGTGATGACCGTTTCAGGTTTTTTATTTTGCTTATTTTTATTTTATTTATTTTTTTTCCCACTTTTGCTTCTTCCCTATGTTTTCTGTGTTCCCTTTTGCATTTTCCTTTCTTTTCTTTTACGTTTTGCGTTTTCCGTTTTCCATTTTGTGTTTTGCATTTTCGGTTTCTACTCTGCAAGCGCAAGACAGAAAACGGAGAATAGAAAAGAGAAAGCTTTGTGTTGGCGCACAAAGCTTTCTTTTTTCCATTCTCCGTTTTTTGTCTTGTGCTTTGTATTTTTGTTTTCTACAGTGTGTATTCTACGTTGCGTGCATGCGAGCGTTCGTTTGAGCTTGTGTTTTGTTTTGTATTGAACGGTTTGTCTTTTGTTTACGTTTTCTGTTTTCATTAATGCATTTCCTGCTTTGCGTGTTCAGTGTTTTCTGTTTAGCGTGTGTGTTCCGGTTTGTGTTTCGCATCTTGCGTTGTTTGTTTTACGTTTTGCCTTTGGCGTTTTGCTTTTGACGTTTTTGCCTTGGACGTTTTGTATTTTGCGTTTTGCTTTTTGCGTTTTGCTTTTTGTGTTTCTGTGTCACGTTCAGAAATTTTATGAAATTGTATCAGCTTGTTTCCTTTTACGAGATTTCTTTCCCTTGCAGGTGCGTCAGCCAAGGTTAGCTGACGGACAGAATATCGGTTGACGGGAACAGAAAGAATTACTTCACTTAAATAAGCTCTGTAACTGGTCTTGGAGATGTCGTAGCGAGTTTTAAATCCTACTTTTAGTGCTTTATCGTGAATTTGGCTGACCCCAGCAGCTGTGAAACAAAGGAACTGGCAGCGCTGGGTTCTCCTGCTAAGCGCGCGCGCGGCAGGTATTTTCTATGCCAGAAAAAACGTCGGTCAGGGGAAGGTGTGGTAGCTTAGTGTGGATAGAAAACTATGAAAGAGAAGAGAAAAGTGGAGTGATAGAGAGATAGAAAACTATGAAAGAGAAGAGAAATGCAGCCATTCCTTCATATTCTGATTTGGTGTTGTAAAAGAATGGAACACAATTTTTCACTTGTCAGACATGTTTTTTTAACGCACAGTCGTGTTAACACATTGAAAGTATATGATTCCAAATGACTGTGTTCGATTAGTTGAGTGTTTGTTCTTTCCTACGACACCTAACACTACACTGTCAGTTATTGTCTATTTACCGTAAAAATAAATTAAAAAGTATCGAAATATGAGCGTCGGCAGGGACTGAGCACGGAATCGTGACGTGCGGGCCGTCCTCGGCTAGTAGATAGTACGAACTCCGCCAGGAGGCCCTTTTTGTGAACATGCCGGTCGCAAGCCCACCCCGTAAAACAAACCACAGCTACAAAAACGCCAACCAAAGATCAAATCGACACCTCAGCCCTGGGAAGGGATGGGTCTTCAACAAGAAGATGTATGACGCCATGTGGTGAAAGCCTGAAATCTCGGGAAGCCACAAGGCCGACCGCAATCAGGGCAGCCAACATCCGAACATGGAAGTCAGGACGAGGTCGGCCAAGGAACACCTGGCGCAGGGACCTGGAAGCAGACATCAGAAATATAGGGATGACGGAACCAGGTGGAGAAAAGAACCCAGGACAGAGATGCCTGGAGGTCCTTGGTTGGCGGCCTGTACCCCAGGAGGGGTAACAGGCGATGATAATGATGAATGATGATACGAATTGCTTCTAGGTGTAGTTTTTCTAACATAATTGGCTGGGTGTCTGTGCAGTTGTCCCAGGAAATCGCTGCGTAGTCAAAATGGGGATTTCTACATCGTCTCCAAAGCATTTCCGCTTAGTCTATATTTTTTTTTATTTTTTTTTTTTTAAACACACAATTAATATATTCACTTTGTTAAAACTTAAAACGTGAAGCACAAAATTGAAAACGCAAAACAAAAAACGCGAAACAAAAACGTTAACCGCAAAATTGTAAACGCAAAACAAAAAACGCGAAACAAAAACGCTAACCGCAAAATTGTAAACGCAAAACAAAAAGAAGGGGAAAAAAAATTTAAACGCAAAATAAACAACGCAAAACACACAAAAAAATTAAGTGCAAAAATCAAAATGCAGACGAAAAAATGCTTAATACCATAACACAAAACGCAGAACAAAAAACGTAAAATGCAAAATGCAAAACGCAAAGCAAGTCAAGCACGACAAAAACGCAAAATGAAAAACGCAAAACCCAAGTCAAAACGGGAAATACAAAATACCAAATGCAAAGCAAATCAAGCAATGTGTACGACAAAAACGCAAAACCCAAAATCGCACAAAAAACGCAGGAACACAAAATCCAAAATAAAAAAATCCAAAATGGAAAATACAAAATACGGAATACAAAGCGATCACCGGAAAACGGAAAGCGCTCAAACAAAAACAGAAAAAAACGCAAAAATGATGCATGATGATACGAATTGCTTCTAGGTGTTTTTCTAACATAATTGACTAGGTGTCTGTGCAGTTGTTCCACAAAATGTCTGCGTAGTCAAAATGGGCATTTGTACATCGTCTGCAAAGCATTCCTGCTTAGTCTATATTTGTATTTTTTTTAAGACACCCAATTAACATATTCACTTTGTTGGAAGGTTCATTGCTCCTTGCAGCTTTTTGAAAGCAAGTTTTTGGGTTTTTTTTTTTTTTTTTTTTTTTTTTTAAAGAATTACATACACGCTCCGCCGAAGCAAGTCGTAGAGTCAGTCACCGCCTGAAATAACTTTTTTGAATTTTTTGTGCAATATTAAACAGGACGGGGTTTGCAAAAACATAGGGGAAAGTATTTTTTACAGTGATCATTTTTTAATGAGTAGTTTTTCAAAAGCGTCAGCAAATGTACTGAAACAAAACTCTGTATACTATATACAAGGCACTCATTTCACACAAGCTAGAAAGAGCCGAATGGGGATATGATTGTTATTTCGCCTCACAATCAAGGGAGATTGCAACTTTGATATTAAAGTGAAAAAAATTATTAAGGACACAAAGGGTGAATTACATTATCGTTATTATTCGCACTATGGAAAAAGAATTAACCCTTGTAAACTTTTATGGTCCAAACACACATTCCCCTATTTTATACACAGTAAAGTTCAACTAACGAACGACGGAATCATTTTTGGAGGGGACTGGAACTTAGTTTTAAATCCAGCAAAAGACTATAACAATTATAAACATAATAACACAAGCGTTCAAGTACAGGTGATAGAACTGTCAAATGAAATGGAATTAATCGATATATGGACAGAAATCTATCCTGATACACATGAAGAAGGCTAAATCTACCACAACAAGCTAGACTACACTTATTTCAGAAAACTGCATCTGCAAACGCAGAGCAAATCAAGCAATGTGTACGACAAAAACGCAAAGTGAAAAACGCAAAAGCCAAAATCGCACAAAAACAGTAAACAAAACGCAAAACAAAAACCGCAAAACGCAAAATGCAAATCTAAAGCAAATTGTACAGAGCATCAAACCCACACCGCAAAACACAAAATGCAAAATGCAACGGGCAGAACAAAAAGACAAAACAGAAACAAAAAGCACAAAACGCAACATGCAAATACACCGACAAAACGCAAGACACAAACGCAAATGCAGGGCGCTAAACGTAAAAACAAATAATGCAAAATGCAAAACATAAAATGTGAAAGAAAGTGCAAAAACAGTTGCAAAACTAAGACGCAAAACAAAAAACACAAAACATAAAAAGCGAAACGTAGAAAAAAAAAAAAAAAAAAAAGGCAAACCGCAAAACGCAAAAAGGAACGACAAGAGAGAGAGAGAGAGAGAGAGAGAGAGAGAGAGAGAGAGAGAGAGAGAAAGCATAGCGCGAAACTTAACACGCAAAACAAAAAACGCAAAGCAAAAAAACACAAAACACAAAACGCAAGGACAAAACAAAAAATCTAGATTGGCAATGGATATTCACTATTACTAATTTGTGCTACTGAAAATAGTGTTTTAAAGATGTGTACCTTCAACTTTACAGTTGAAGGTACACATCTTTAAAACACTGGTCTGAATGATATGAGAAAAAGAAAAGATGTTTTTGATTTTTTGAGACAACAGGATTGCAGCATATATCTTTTACAAGAAACCCACTGGAAAACTGAATCTGAAAACTTTATTAGATCAAACTGGGGTTACAATGTGTGGATTAGTGGCGAGGACACAAACAAGAACGGTGTTGCAGTATTTTTTAATAACAATTTTGAATACAAAATAACTAACGTAATTAGAGATCAAGATGGTTGCTATATTTTTATGGATGTGCAATTGTCAAATAAGAATGTTACTATAGTAAACATTTATGGCCAAGTAGCGGAGATGACCCAGCCTTTTTTGACAAGATTTTTGAGTTGATTGAAACCAACAACAGTGAACAAGTTATTGTTGGAGGAGACTGGACTTGTGTACTAAATTTGAAATTGGATGTTCGTAATTATGAGCACAGCAAACCGTCAGAGCACCCGTAAGAAAATCATTGATATTATGGGACGTTATGGTTTTTACGACATGTACAGAACATTATATCCAGACAAACGCTCATATAACTGGCGTAAATTCAATACAGTTAAGCAGGCCAGGCTAGACTATTTTATATGTTCTGAGGATATAATGAATGACGTCAAAGGTATTGATGTCAAACCAGGCTATCAATCTGACTCACTGGTGCAGCTATCCTTAAAAATAGATGAATTAGAACGTGACAGACGTTTATGGAAATTCAACAATTCACTATTAACAGATGAACAATCCATAGCAGATACTAAAAAAGTAATTACCAATATCAAACAGCAATATGCTGTACCAGTATACAACAATGGCCAGTACTGACAATGTTGCTAATGACAATAAGTGATAAATTGTTCTTTGAGACTCTACTACTAGAAATAAGAGGTAGAACAATTTCTTATGCAACTTTTAAGAAAAGGTCAACAAACCAGCAAGACTTAAAAGAATCGAATGCATGAACTAGAGAACTTAAAAATACTACTACAAGAAATAAGAAATCGAAGGCAAACTAATTCGCTCCAGAATCAGATGGATAAATGAAGGTGAAAAGGTCAGTAAGTATTTTTGTAACCTTGAAAAAAAAAAAAAAATTTATCGATAAAACTATGCCCTTTTTGGAAACAGTCTGGTAACATTATCTCAGAACAAGAAACCATTCTGAAAGAAGTACAACAATTTTACAAACAACTATACTCCCACAGGACTGTCCGTGATTTTTGTTTAACATCTCATATACTGGAAGCAACAAAATTAACTGACATAGGGCATAGCATAGAAGGAAAAATTTTCGTATACGGAAGCAGCGGCCTCTTTAAAATCTATGAAAAATGGTAAAAGCCCTGGCCCTGACGGCTTTACAGCTGAGTTCTATAAGTCCTTTGTTGATATTGGAGCTTTTCTTGTTAGATCTATAAACGAAGGTTTTATTAATGCTGAACTTTCTGTAACACAAGGTCAAGGTGTCATTATATGCATACCTAAGGAAGGCAAACCAAAACGTGTTGTAAAAAACTGGCGTCTAAACTCATTACTAAATATTTCCTATAAAATTGCATCAGCATGCATTGCCAACCGCTTGAAGTCTGTCTTACCTTCCATAATCCATGAAAGCCAGACGGGCTTCTTGAAAGGTGAGAATATTCGCATGTTATATGATACCTTAGTATATGCTGATAGAAAAAAAAAAAAAAACATCCCAAGGTCTGTCAACAGACCTTGAGAAAGCCTTCGACAGTATTTCATGGTCGTTTTTGTACAAATGCTTGGATTTTTCCAACTTTGGCCCAGATATGATTCACTGGGTCAAAACTTTTTATTCACATATTAATAATACTTGTTTCTGTCAACGGTCAATATTCTAGCTGGTTTGCAATAGAACGTGGTGATCCGTCATCCCATATCTTTATCTTCTTTTGTGCAGAGATACTGTCACTAAAGATCAGACATAACAATTTAATCAAGGACATAAAAATTCAAAATAGGGAAAGCTTATTGTCACAATTTGTAGATGACACTGCTTTGTGTTTGGACGGCAGCGAAAATTCATTTAATGAAGCCATTGCCACAGTTTGCTGAAATATCAAACATGAACTTTGATAAAACCCAGATCATTTGGATAGGTAGCAGAAAAAACTGCAATTTCAGGTTTATACGCGACAAAACTTCATGGACACGGTATCTTCAAGTACTTCGCATTAATTTTCAGTTGATACAAAGTCCATTAGCACCATCAACTATGATGACAAATTAATTCAGATGAAAAGGATTTTATCCCATTGGAAAGAAGACAGCTAACACCACTAGGGAAAAATAACAGTAGTGAAAACTCTTGTCCTGTCCAAAATAACGTATTTGTTAATAAATCTACCAGATCCACCAGATATTTTTATCTCTGAACCAGAGAAAGAGTTGTTTACATTCTTATGGAATGGTGAAAATAGTAAAATTAGGAAATCAGTTGCATGTAGCTCATACGTCTGTGGTGGACTGCGCATAATTGATATCAGAGCTTTCATTGCCGCTATGAAATTAAGCTGGCTTTATAAAATACAGTCCGAGGGTGACTCCAAGCAACTTTCTCTTTGATATGTACCCTGAAATGGAAAATATTAAATTCTTAGGGGCAGATTATATCAAAACTTTAACCAAGTCTGTTAAGAATCCTTTCTAGAATGACGTATTTAGGCACTATGGGAGAGTTTGTAGAGTGTGTCGTCCTGGAAATATTGACGAATTTATGGCTGAATGCATTCACTTCACTAAAGACATTCTGAGGGGTGAAAAAACTATATTTGTAAAAGAATGGTGTGAAAATAACATCTACTTCATCAGACAACTCGTTAGTGAAGCAGGGCAGTACATGTCACATCATCAATTTAAAACAAAATACTCTACCATAAGAAAAACAATTTTTTTTGTCTTACAATAGAATCCTGAACGCAATCAAAGGATACCAAAATAAATTACAAGTAGAACTTCCCTTTTAAATTCTTGAAACCAAATCATGGTTTTCTATCGGGAAAGGCAATAAATTGATTCAAACTGTACTTGTTGGCAGCGAAACTGTTCCAGATGCGGTTTTGAAATGGAGCAAATCGTTCGAAAATTTAAACTGGAATGCTATATTTTTACACTGTTTTAAAACTACTAATGGTTTCAATTCCGACTGTTGCACAGAATTCTGCCATCACAGAAGTACCTACATCAGTGTAAAATTGTTAACACATCAAACTGTAATTTCTGTGACCACAGGACATAAAACATATAATTTTCGATTGTGACATTGTACGGGCATTTTGATTGGAGTTTCAGCAAAATATTATTGATAAGCTTGAGCACTGCCATAATGTTAATATTGATAAGAACCTAGCATTATTTGGAGTAACAGACAATATACAGGCTGTGTTATGGACTTTTTAATACTGTATGCTAAATTCTTCATTTCTAAATCCAAACTACAAAATGATAAATCCAGTTTTTTGTAACTTCAGAAGTCCATTAGCACCATCAACTATGATGACAAATTAATTCAGATGAAAAGGATTTTATCACATTGGAAAAAAAGACAGCTAACACCACTAGGGAAAATAACAGTAGTGAAAACTCTTGTCCTGTCCAAAATAACGTATTTGTTAATAAATCTACCAGATCCACCAGATATTTTTATCTCTGAACCAGAGAAAGAGTTGTTTATATTCTTATGGAATGGTGAAAATAGTAAAATTAGGAAATCAGTTGCATGTAGCTCATACGTCTGTGGTGGACTGCGCATAATTGATATCAGAGCTTTCATTGCCGCTATGAAATTAAGCTGGCTTTATAAAATACAGTCCGAGGGTGACTCCAAGCTTAAAGACTTTCTCTTTGATATGTACCCTGAAATGGAAAATATTAAATTCTTAGGGGCAGATTATATCAAAACTTTAACCAAGTCTGTTAAGAATCCTTTCTAGAATGACGTATTTAGGCACTATGGGAGAGTTTGTAGAGTGTGTCGTCCTGGAAATATTGACGAATTTATGGCTGAATGCATTCACTTCACTAAAGACATTCTGAGGGGTGAAAAAACTATATTTGTAAAAGAATGGTGTGAAATAACATCTACTTCATCAGACAACTCGTTAGTGAAGCAGGGCAGTACATGTCACATCATCAATTTAAAACAAAATACTCTACCATAAGAAAAACAATTTTTTTTGTCTTACAATAGAATCCTGAACGCAATCAAAGGATACCAAAATAAATTACAAGTAGAACTTCCCTTTTAAATTCTTGAAACCAAATCATGGTTTTCTATCAGAAAAGGCAATAAATTGATTCAAACTGTACTTGTTGGCAGCGAAACTGTTCCAGATGCGGTTTTGAAATGGAGCAAATCGTTCGAAAATTTAAACTGGAATGCTATATTTTTACACTGTTTTAAAACTACTAATGGTTTCAATTCCGACTGTTGCACAGAATTCTGCCATCACAGAAGTACCTACATCAGTGTAAAATTGTTAACACATCAAACTGTAATTTCTGTGACCACAGGACATAAAACATAATTTTATTTCTCGATGTGTACAATTAACGGGCATTTTGATTGGAGTTTCAGCAAAATATTGTTGATAAGCTTGAGCACTGCCATAATGTTAATATTGATAAGAACCTAGCATTATTTGGAGTAACAGACAATATACAGGCTGTGTTATGGACTTTTTAATACTGTATGCTAAATTCTTCATTTCTAAATCCAAACTACAAAATGATAAATCCAGTTTTTTGTAACTTCAGAAGTCATTAGCACCATCAACTATGATGACAAATTAATTCAGATGAAAAGGATTTTATCACATTGGAAAAAAAGACAGCTAACACCACTAGGGAAAATAACAGTAGTGAAAACTCTTGTCCTGTCCAAAATAACGTATTTGTTAATAAATCTACCAGATCCACCAGATATTTTTATCTCTGAACCAGAGAAAGAGTTGTTTATATTCTTATGGAATGGTGAAAATAGTAAAATTAGGAAATCAGTTGCATGTAGCTCATACGTCTGTGGTGGACTGCGCATAATTGATATCAGAGCTTTCATTGCCGCTATGAAATTAAGCTGGCTTTATAAAATACAGTCCGAGGGTGACTCCAAGCTTAAAGACTTTCTCTTTGATATGTACCCTGAAATGGAAAATATTAAATTCTTAGGGCAGATTATATCAAAACTTTAAACCAAGTCTGTTAAGAATCCTTTCTAGAATGACGTATTTAGGCACTATGGGAGAGTTTGTAGAGTGTGTCGTCCTGGAAATATGACGAATTTATGGCTGAATGCATTCACTTCACTAAAGACATTCTGAGGGGTGAAAAAACTATATTTGTAAAAGAATGGTGTGAAAATAACATCTACTTCATCAGACAACTCGTTAGTGAAGCAGGGCAGTACATGTCACATCATCAATTTAAAACAAAATACTCTACCATAAGAAAAACAATTTTTTTTGTCTTACAATAGAATCCTGAACGCAATCAAAGGATACCAAAATAAATTACAAGTAGAACTTCCCTTTTAAATTCTTGAAACCAAATCATGGTTTTCTATCAGAAAGGCAATAAATTGATTCAAACTGTACTTGTTGGCAGCGAAACTGTTCCAGATGCGGTTTTGAAATGGAGCAAATCGTTCGAAAATTTAAACTGGAATGCTATATTTTTACACTGTTTTAAAACTACTAATGGTTTCAATTCCGGGCTGTTGCACAGAATTCTGCCATCACGGAAGTACCTACATCAGTGTAAAATTGTTAACACATCAAACTGTAATTTCTGTGACCACAGGACATAAAACATATATTTTCGATTGTGACATTGTACGGGCATTTTGATTGGAGTTTCAGCAAAAATTTTTGATAAGCTTGAGCACTGCCATAATGTTAATATTGATAAGAACCTAGCATTATTTGGAGTAACAGACAATATACAGGCTGTGTTATGGACTTTTAATACTGTATGCTAAATTCTTCATTTCTAAATCCAAACTACAAAATGATAAATCCAGTTTTTTGTAACTTCAGAAGTCCATTAGCACCATCAACTATGATGACAAATTAATTCAGATGAAAAGGATTTTATCACATTGGAAAAAAAGACAGCTAACACCACTAGGGAAAATAACAGTAGTGAAAACTCTTGTCCTGTCCAAAATAACGTATTTGTTAATAAATCTACCAGATCCACCAGATATTTTTATCTCTGAACCAGAGAAAGAGTTGTTTATATTCTATGGAATGGTGAAAATAGTAAATTAGGAAATCAGTTGCATGTAGCTCATACGTCTGTGGTGGACTGCGCATAATTGATATCAGAGCTTTCATGCCGCTATGAAATTAAGCTGGCTTTATAAAAATACAGTCCGAGGGTGACTCCAAGCTTAAAGACTTTCTCTTTGATATGTACCCTGAAATGGAAAATATTAAATTCTTAGGGCAGATTATATCAAAACTTTAACCAAGTCTGTTAAGAATCCTTTCTGGAATGACGTATTTAGGCACTATGGGAGAGTTTGTAGAGTGTGTCGTCCTGGAAATATTGACGAATTTATGGCTGAATGCATTCACTTCACTAAAGACATTCTGAGGGGTGAAAAAAACTATATTTGTAAAAGAATGGTGTGAAAATAACATCTACTTCATCAGACAACTCGTTAGTGAAGCAGGGCAGTACATGTCACATCATCAATTTAAAACAAAATACTCTACCATAAGAAAAACAATTTTTTTTGTCTTACAATAGAATCCTGAACGCAATCAAAGGATACCAAAATAAATTACAAGTAGAACTTCCCTTTTAAATTCTTGAAACCAAATCATGGTTTTCTATCAGGAAAGGCAATAAATTGATTCAAACTGTACTTGTTGGCAGCGAAACTGTTCCAGCTGCGGTTTTGAAATGGAGCAAACTCGTTCGAAAATTTAAACTGGAATGCTATATTTTTACACTGTTTTAAAACTACTAATGGTTTCAATTCCGACTGTTGCACAGAATTCTGCCATCACAGAAGTACCTACATCAGTATAAAATTGTTAACACATCAAACTGTAATTTCTGTGACCACAGGATATAAAACATAAATTTTCGATTGTGACATTGTACGGGCATTTTGATTGGAGTTTCAGCAAAATATTGTTGATAAGCTTGAGCACTGCCATAATGTTAATATTGATAAGAACCTAGCATTATTTGGAGTAACAGACAATATACAGGCTGTGTTATGGACTTTTTAATACTGTATGCTAAATTCTTCATTTCTAAATCCAAACTACAAAATGATAAATCCAGTTTTTGTAACTTCAGAAGTCCATTAGCACCATCAACTATGATGACAAATTAATCTATGATGAAAAGATTTATATCACATTGGAAAAAAAGACAGCTAACACCACTAGGGAAAATAACATAGTGAAAACTCTTGTCCTGTCCAAAATAACGTATTTGTTAATAAATCTACCAGACCACCAGATATTTTTATCTCTGAACCAGAGAAAGAGTTGTTTAACTTCTTATGGAATGGTGAAAAATAGTAAAATTAGGAAATCAGTTGATGTAGCTATACGTCTGTGGTGGACTGCAATTGATATCAGAGCTTTCTGCCGCTATGAAATTAAGCTGCTTTAATAAATAAAATACAGTCCGAGGTTGAACTCCAAGCTTAAAGATTTCCTCATTTGATATGTACCCTGAAATGGAAAATATTAAATTCTTAGGGCAGATTATATCAAAACTTTAACCAAGTCTGTTAAGAATCCTTTCTGGAATGACGTATTTAGGCACTATGGGAGAGTTTGTAGAGTGTTCGTCCTGGAAATTTGAAATTTATGGCTGAATGCATTCACTTCACTAAAGACATTTGAGGGGTGAAAAAACTATATTTGTAAAAGAATGGTGTGAAAATAACATCTACTTCATCAGAAACTCGTTAGTGAAGCAGGGCAGTACATGTCACATCATCAATTTAAAACAAAATACTCTACCATAAAAAAACAATTTTTTTTGTCTTACAATAGAATCCTGAACGCAATCAAAGATACCAAAATAAATTACAAGTTTTGAAACCAAATCATGGTTTTCTATCAGGAAAGGCAATAAATTGATTAACTGTACTTTTGGCAGCGAAACTGTTCCAGCTGCGGTTTTGAAATGGAGCAACTCGTTCGAAAATTTAAACTGGAATGCTATATTTTTACACTTTTAAAATACTAATGGTTTCAATTCCGACTGTTGCACAGAATTCTGCCATCACAGAAGTACCTACATCAGTGTAAAATTGTTAACACATCAAACTGTAATTTCTGTGACCACAGGACATAAACATAATTTCGAATTTGATCGAATGTTAGGTGAATCATTTCGATTTATGGAGTTTATATTTGAGCTTGCAGCTAAAATAATTTGGTTAAGCATAACGCTTGATGACTTATCATCAAATCATTTAATAATAAAATGATAAACCTTTTATGCTAATTATTTGTGAGTAAACAGACAATATAACAGCTTGATAGTTATGGAACTTTTTAATACTGTATGTCTAAAATTCATTCATTTTCTAATCCAAATACAAAAATGAATAAATCCAGTTTTGTAACTTCAGAAGTCACATTAGCACAACATGCAGCATGATAATGAAATAAAACAGCAGATAAGTTAAAATTCAGAATGTAATAGGATGAAAATTTAATCACATTGACAAAAAAAGAACATGTAAACCCAACTAGACAAATAACAGTTGAAAACATTATGCCTGTCCAAAACTAAGAATTTAATAAATAACAATCCACCAATATTTTAATCTTGAACCAGAGAAAAGTTGTTTAACATTCTTATGAATGGGAAAATAGTAAAATTAGGAAATCAGTTGCATGTAACTCATACTCAGTGGTGGACTGCGCAAATTGATATCAGGCTTTCATGCCGCTATGAAATTAAGCATGGCTTTATAAAATAAAATACAGTCCGAGGGGACTCCAAGCTTAAAGACTTTCTCTTTGAAATGTAACCCTGAAATGGAAAATATTAAATTCTTAGGGGCAATTAATTTCAAAATTAACCAAGTCTGTTAAGAATCCTTTCTGAAGACGTATTTAGGCACTATGGGAGAGTTTGTAGTGTTCGTCCTGGAAATATTGACGAATTTATGCTGAATGCATTCACTTCACTAAAGACATTCTGAGGGGTGAAAAACTATATTTGTAAAAGAAGGTGTGAAAATAACATCTACTTCATCAACACTCGTTAGTGAAGCAGGGCAGTACATGTCACATCATAATTTAAACAAATACTCTACCAAAGAAAACAATTTTTTTGTCTTACAATAGAATCCTAACGCAATCAAAGATACCAAAATAAATTACAAGTCTTAAACCAAATCATGGTTTCTATCAGGAAAGGCAATAAATTGATTCAAACTGTACTTGTTGGCAGCGAACTGTTCCAGCTGCGTTTTGAAATGGAGCAACTCGTTCGAAAATTAACTGGAATGCTATTTTTACACGTTTTAAAACTATATGGTTCAATTCCGACTGTTGCACGAATTCTGCATCACAGAAGTACCTACATCAGTAAAATTGTTAACACATCAACTGTAATTTCTGTGACCACAGGACATAAAACATAAATTTTCGATTGTCATTATACGGGCATTTTGATTGGAGTTCAGCAAAATATTGTTGATAAGCTTGAGCACTGCCATAATTTAATATTGATAAGAACCTAGCATTATTTGAGTAACAGACAATATACAGGCTGTGTTATGGACTTTTAATACTGTATGCAAATTCTCATTCTAATCCAACTACAAAATGATAAATCCAGTTTTTGTAACTTCAGAAGTCCATACTATTATGAAAATTATCAGTGAATAGATTTATCAATGAAAAAAGCTACCCATAGGAATAACATGTGACTTTCCTTCCAAAAACATTTGTAAACACCAGACCACCGAATTTTATCGAAAGAAGAGTGTACATCTTATGAATGTGAAAAAAAAAAGGAAAGGCATGAGCTCAACGCGTGGGACGGCAAATGAACAACTCACCATGAAAAAGCGCTAAAAAAAAACACCAGACCCAAGCTAAAACTTCCGAATACCGAAGAAAAATAAATCTTACAAAACAAAACTAGTTTTTTAACACATCAAACTGTAATTTCTGTGACCACAGGACATAAAACATAATTTTCGATTGTGACCTCAGAATGTCTTTAGTGAAGTGAATACATTCAATCATAATACGGGCATTTTGATTGGAGTTTCAGCAAAATATTGTTGATAAGCTTGAGCACTGCCATAATGTTAATATTGATAAGAACCTAGCATTATTTGGAGTAACAGACAATATACAGGCTGTGTTATGGACTTTTTAATACTGTATGCTAAATTCTTCATTTCTAAATCCAAACTACAAAATGATAAATCCAGTTTTTTGTAACTTCAGAAGTCCATTAGCACCATCAACTATGATGACAAATTAATTCAGATGAAAGGATTTTATCACATGGAAAAAAACAGCTACACCACTAGGGAAAATAACAGTAGTGAAAACTCTTGTCCTGTCCAAAATAACGTATTTGTTAATAAATCTACCAGATCCACCAGATATTTTTATCTCTGAACCAGAGAAAGAGTTGTTTACATTCTTATGGAATGGTGAAAATAGTAAAATTAGGAAATCAGTTGCATGTAGCTCATAACGTCTGTGGTGGACTGCGCATAATTGATATCAGAGCTTTCATGCCGCTATGAAATTAAGCTGGCTTTATAAATAAAATACAGTCCGAGGGTGACTCCAAGCTTAAAGACTTTCTCTTTGATATGTACCCTGAAATGGAAAATATTAAATTCTTAGGGGCAGATTATATCAAAACTTTAACCAAGTCTGTTAAGAATCCTTTCTGGAATGACGTATTTAGGCACTATGGGAGAGTTTGTAGAGTGTGTCGTCCTGGAAATATTGACGAATTTATGGCTGAATGCATTCACTTCACTAAAGACATTCTGAGGGTGAAAAAACTATATTTGTAAAAGAATGGTGTGAAAATAACATCTACTTCATCAGACAACTCGTTAGTGAAGCAGGGCAGTACATGTCACATCATCAATTTAAAACAAAATACTCTACCATAAGAAAAACAATTTTTTTGTCTTACAATAGAATCCTGAACGCAATCAAACGATACCAAAATAAATTACAAGTAGAACTTCCCTTTTAAATTCTTGAAACCAAATCATGGTTTTCTATCAGGAAAGGCAATAAATTGATTCAAACTGTACTTGTTGGCAGCGAAACTGTTCCAGCTGCGGTTTTGAAATGGAGCAACTCGTTCGAAAATTTAAACTGGAATGCTATATTTTTACACTGTTTTAAAACTACTAATGGTTTCAATTCCGACTGTTGCACAGAATTCTGCCATCACAGAAGTACCTACATCAGTGTAAAATTGTTAACACATCAAACTGTAATTTCTGTGACCACAGGACATAAAACATATAATTTTCGATTGTGACATTGTACGGGCATTTTGATTGGAGTTTCAGCAAAATATTGTTGATAAGCTTGAGCACTGCCATAATGTTAATATTGATAAGAACCTAGCATTATTTGGAGTAACAGACAATATACAGGCTGTGTTATGGACTTTTTAATACTGTATGCCAAATTCTTCATTTCTAAATCCAAACTACAAAATGATAAATCCAGTTTTTTGTAACTTCAGAAGTCTACTTAATAAGTCTGCTTACTCTTTGGAAAAGTATATTGCTAGTGTCAAGTCAAACTTAAGTCTAATCGACAAACATAGGCTTCCGTATAGAGCCATTTTACTATAACTTCTTTCGTTAAATGGTGGTACTCTCTCTCTCTTTCTTTCTCCAAAAAAAAACAACCAATAAACCAATGCAAAAACGCAAAACGCAAGACGCAAAACAAAACGCAAACGGAAATGGAATACGGAAAATGCAAGACAGCAAGACACAAGACACACAAAACGTCAAATGCGAAACTCAAGATGCAAACCGAAAAAAAAGGGCAAAAGGCAATGCAAAAAGCAAAATGCAGAACGCAAGATGAGAAACGGAAAATGCAAAACCCGCAAAACACAAAACGCAAAAACTAGCAAAACGCAAAACAAAATGCAAAACGCGGAACGAAAAAACAACAACAAACAAACAAACAAACAAAGAACACAAAACACAAAGCGCAGAATAACACACAAAACCAAAAAAAAAAAAAAAAAATACAAAACGCAAAACGTAAAACAAATCGTATGTGAAACGAACTATGCAAAACGCATGGCACGAAAAAGTAAAACAAAAAACACAACGCAAAACGCAAAGCTCAAAACAAAACACGAAACGCAAAACGAAAAATGAAAAACGTAAAGCGCAAAAGGCAAAAAGGCAAAATGCAGAAAGTAAAAAGAAAATACAAAAGGAAAAGCCAGAATGCAACACGCAAAATATGAAACGCAAAACACAAAACGGAAAATACAAAATGCTTAAGGCAAAATAAGAAAAGGAAAACAAAAAAAAAAAATGCAACGCAAAAGGCAACAGACAAAAACAACAAAAATGCAAAACACAAAACACAAAAGAAAAAAAAAAAACGCTAAACCCAAATGCGAAACAAAACAAACCCAAAACCAAAACAAAACCAAAAACAAAAAAGAAAAAGGCAAAAAGCAAAACCAAAAAAAGCAAACCAGAATACAAAACAAAAACAAAAATGAAAAACACAAAACGCAAAATGTGACGCGCAAAATGCAAAACGCATTAAACAAAGAACATAACGCAAAACGCAAAACACAAAACTCAAATCAAAAAAATTAAAATACAAAACGAAAAATTGAAAACGTAAAACGCAAAAGACAAAACCAAAAACGCAAAATGCAAAAAGCAAAAAGAAAACGCGAAAAGAAAAACCAGTAACACAAAACGCAAAACACAACATAGCATGGAGGGAATTTCAGATGATCGTGCACTTGGTGACAAGTTTTTGAAATCTGGCATGGAGTTAGATATGGATATGAGGATTTCAGAAACCACCGCAAACAAAATGAATTCGACCTATACTTTGGCCTGTTTGCACAAAATCCAATATGGCCGTCACCCAGAAAAGTGACTGTCAAATTGTAGCTTTCGTTACTACTAGCACCTTATGAAATACTATTATTTATATTGTTTTTGGGATAAGGAATCCATATTTGACATTGTTGAGGTCATTTTGAAGGTCAAATTTTATTTTCAATGTCATTTCGGCCCAAATTTGTTCTAACTCTGAAAGGAATCTACTTCAAAAGAAAATATTGAGTTTTCCTGTCATGGTTCTAAATTTTGAGAGCTCATTTATGTCCTTAAATGCATCGCTCTTAACACAAGATGTCCGACCAAGAGCTGCAGTTGGAATTTTCCCAGTCTTTTATGGCAAGGCATCATCAATGGCTATGCAGAAACACTCCATGCTCATTTCCAAGAAGGCAGTTGACTTTGTCAGATTCCATGATTGTAGGTGACTGTCCCCTCTATGCTCAACAGAAGAAGTGTCAGTGGAGGTTTCCTGAGGAGGTTGGTGAATCAAAGATGGTGTGCTTCATGGGATTCCTCCACACTAAGATGGCATCCCAACAATGTGAGGGAAAGCTGCTGGAGCGGATGTTCTCCTTGGCAAGAGTGTTCACCCCTGGTATTACAGCATCTCTTCTAGGAAGCAGTCATGTCAAGCGCACACGGTATTCATACCAGCTGACTCTGACCTGGCTCAATGCTCTGAAGGTTCAAGCGTACAATGAGTACTGCCAGACGGGCTATGGGCCTCACGAAACCATGGAGATGTGGGAGAAGAGACTTGCTGCAAATGCTCCAACTGTCTGCTACTGGTCAACTGTCCAAGTATTTCTCCTGATCTGTAGCCGCTTTCTTCGAGGTCAGCGAATGGGTGATTGGCCACTGACTCTGAGTGCCCTGTGAAGACCTGTGTCCATGGTTCTTTGCTTTTGGACACACAAACTATGCCCGCTGGATGCCTGTCTTCTTGGAAGACATGGCATGTCTGCCAGAGACCCACCCAAGTGTACATGAAGCCTTCATGGAAGGAAAGTTTGTTGTGCAACGCAGTGAAAAAAAAGTTCTCTCTGATGGCACTTCACTAGAGCCAGGAGCACAGTATCAAGTTCCTCAAAGAGGACAGCGGAACAAAAGGATTCTATGGACAGGCAGAGGTTTTCAAAACCTGAGGTGCTGAGGGTCATTGATGAATTTGAGAACGCCAATTTCTCTGCTTCAAACAAGGGTATCAGCTTGGAACATCCAGAGTCTTCTGCTGCTGAGCAGAACAAATTTTTGAAAGATCTCAAGCTCTGCTCTATCTTGTCAACTCTTGTCAACCCATTCAAAGAGACAGGCCCAGAGCTTGTCACACTGGACACTGGTAAAGTCATGGACCCGATGATTGCCAACAACTTGAAGGAAGCTCCCAACATATGCAAGGCCATGTTTGCAGAGTTTGTGCAGGACAGAACTGAAACCTGGTCAAAACCCTTGTCTGATGTTATCCCAAGGGCCAATTTGTACACCTTCAGCAATCAGGCACCTGTGGACTTGAAGAAGGGAGCTGACAAGTTGGGATCAGCAAAGGCAGCACTCATCACAACGTTGTTTCTGTCTCTTCAAGGACGACCAGACGGGGATATAGATGACTTTTCAGGCATGAGAATCAGTGTGAGCCTTGAGTGACAGGAGAAAACATGACAGGTACCAAATCAGCTCTTTTTGGCTGTCTTCCTGGTATGCCTGATCCTGGACGTTCCCCTGAAGCCAAGGAAGCCTCTGTGGTTGTGCTGGATATGTCAGCCATCATTCACATCGTCAAGCCCCAGCATGCCACTGTGTTTGGAGACTATACACACATGCACTTGCTACCCTTCTTAGAAAGCCAGATGACCAACAAGATCACCAGAATAGATGCTGTCTGGGACACATATCAGGAAGTAAGTATCAACTCACAAACTCGTGCAAAATGGGATGAATGTGAAGGGCGACGAACAAATCTCTGCAAAGATACCTATACCAAAGGGAGCTGACTGGCAGAAGAGCAAACAAGAATGAACTGTTTCAGTCCCTCAGCGACTGACACAAAATATCATCTCTTCACCACGAAAGATGACCTTGTCCTCAGTAACAGACCAACTGATGTATCGGCCTTGTCTCCCTGCTCTCAAGAAGAAGCTGACACCCGGATGATGCTGCACCTGCACCATGCTGCTGTTCAAGGACACACTGGGGCCTACCTCAGGACAGTGGACATTGATATGGTGGTTCTTGCCATCTATCATTTCCATGAATTGAACTTGTCACAGCTGTGGATCGGATTTGGACCTGGAAAAATATTCAGACATTCCCATTCATCACATCTCAGGACCTCAGCGCTCTGAGGCTCTCCTCTTCTTCCATTCATTGACGGGGTGTGGTGTAACATCGGCAATGTCTGGGATTGAGAAAAAGACAAGCATGGAATGCGTGGGCTGCTCTTCCTGAGGTCACTGACACCTTCATCGCTGTCACCCAGGATCCAGCCAGCTTCACACTTGACTCACTGCACACGCAACGTCTGGAGCAACTGACTGTGCTGACGTACAGCGAAAACTGCCGATCCACTTCTGTCAATGAAGCAAGAAAGCTGTTGTTCACCATTGGCCTCAAACCTCTTGAGTCCGTCCCACCAACTCAGCATGCCTTGTTCCAGCGTGTGAGGCGAGCACTACTCGTTGCGGCTTTCATCTGGAAAGAGTCTCTCTCCAAACTTCTCAACATTCCAAGCCCGAGTGAACGGGGATGGCAGTGGAATGACAGAACCAAGGCATGTTCTGCCAGATGCCAGCAAAGGATGCTCATTGTTGCTCCACTGTGGCTGCTTGGTTGCTTGCAAAGGAAACTGCAAGTGTCACCGAGCTGCACTTCGCTGTAGCCCACTGTGCAAGTGTGAAGGGGGGGGGGGGGGGGGTGCAAAAACAGTGCTGGTCACAAAGTTTCAGAACTAGCAACCACATCCAGAACATTCAAAGTCATTTGAACACCATGCTGCATTTCTAACTTGGACTCATTAGTCTTTTTGATAAACTGCTCAATCAGGAGTTCAAGAACGTGAAAAATTACATCTCGAACAAGGAATGTACGTAATGTCACATTTATCCTGGTAAAACGGTCTGGAATGTTTCTAAAAGTTTCATTTCATATACTGGAATGTTCAAGAACATTTGTAAAATGTTCTAGTATATCTAGAATATTCTAGAAACACTCCAGTCGGTTTCACTACGGTCGAAATCGATAAAGTGCAAAAGTTGTTATTTGTCTTACTGATTTGACCTTGAAAATAACCTTTGACCCTGGCAATACCTATAGAATACTAAAGTGACTTCAGAAGTAGGTTGCCTGCACCATAAAACGTATAATAAGTGACATTTGACAATAATATGATGGTAATGCGGGCTGTGATTGGCATGAACAGTTTCGGTAGCCATATTCGATTTTGCGCAAACAGGGTGAAATAGGTCAAGCTCAATTTGTTTGCGGTGGTTTTTGAAAACCTTATACCCCTAACCTAACCTAACCTAACACCATGCCAAATTTCAAAAACTTGTCACCAAGTGCACGATGGTCCCAGTTTTGAGGAAATTCCTTCCCCGCTAACACGCAAAACGAAAAATGAAAAAGTAACATAATGCAAAACGCTAGAGCGAATGGGAAAACAAAAACAGCAAAACGCAAATTGCAAAACAAAAAACGCAAAAAAAAAAAAAAAAAAAAAAACCGCAGAACACGTAAAACGCAAAACAACGAACCAAACTGTAAAACGCAAAACGCTTTTCCCAATCACAGCACGGTAAACGACGAACGGACAAGACAAGACACAACACAGAAAACGACAAACAACACGGCAAACGACAAACGGAAAAGACAAAACGCAAACGCAAAAGGCTAAACGACAAAACGCAAACGCAAAACCCTAAACACAAAATACAAATCGTAAATCAAAAAACGCAAAACACAAAACGGAAATAGGCAAAGTACAAAACGTGCGCCGTCAACCACAAAGCGCAAAACGTAAACACAAAATGAAAAACAAAACAAAAAAGGAGAAGAAAAAAAAAAAAAGGGAAACACTAAACGCAAAAGGTAAAATGCAAAATATAGAACGCAAAATGCAAAATATTGACCCGCTAAACGCAAAAAGAAAAAGAAAACAAGAAAGAAAGAAAAAAAGACGTATAACTCAAATTGCAAAATAAAAACACGGAATACGTAAAACGCAAAATGCAAAACGCACAACAAGAAACATTAAAGCTGAAAAGCAAAACGCCAAAGCGGAAAAGGCAAAAGACAAAAGGCAAAACGCTTTATTCAAACACAAAATGAAAAGGACAAACATCCAAAAAAAAAAAAAAATGCAAAACGCAGAAACGCAAAAGATACAACGTAAAACACAAAGCGCAAAACGCAAAAAAGAAAATGCAAAATGCAAAACTAAAAAAGCAAAATACCACACACAAAACGCAAAATGTAAAACATATAACGCAAAATGTAAAATACATCACACAAAACGCCAAACACAAAATGCAAGTTGCAAAATGGAATACGCAAAACAAAGCACGTAAAATGCAAACTGCAAAACCAAAAAAAAGTAAGTGAAAAGAAAAACTCGAAACGCAAAACGCAATTCCCAAACGCAAATTACAACATGGCTCACGCCAAACACACATACACACACACACACACACACACACACACACACACACACACACACAACGCTAAACGCAAAAGGCAAAAACACAAAAGCAAAGCACAAAAAAGCCAAAACGGAAAACGGAAAAGGCAAATCTCAAAACACAAAAACGCAAAACGGAAAATGCAAAACGCAAAACGTACAACGTAAAACACAAAGCGCAAAACGCAAAAAGAAAAAGAAAATGCAAAGTGCAAAACAAAACAACGCAAAACACAAAATGCCAAATGCAAAATGCAAGACGTAACACCGAAAATGCCAAACGCAAAACATAAAAACACAAAACGCAAAAGACAACACGCAAAACGCAAAATGCGAAAGAAAAAAAAAGATTGCAAAACGCATATTGCAAAACAAAAATCGTAAAACACTAAACAAAACGCAAAACAAAACACGTAAAAAGTGAAAAGCAAAAGGCAAAACGCAACACGCAATTCCAAAACGCTAAACGCTAAACGCAGAACACAATTATCCAAACTCAAAACATAAATCGCAAATTTAAAAGGCAAAACGCAAAACGGAAAAAGAAAATCCCAAAACACAAAACGGAAAATGTAAAATGCGTTTTGTGCCTGCATTACGTCATCATCAACATCATCATCATCATCATCATCATTATCAACATCATCATCATCACCATCACCATCATGACATCATCATCATCATTTTCTTCATTATCATCAACATGATGATACCATAAGCATCATTATCATCATCATTATCATCGACATCATCATCATAATGACATAATCATTTTCATCATCGTCATTGTCATCATCATCATCATCATGACGATATCAACAAGACGTCATCATCATCTTTATGACGTCATCATTATCATTATATAATCATCATCACCGTCATCATCATCATAATGTCGTCGTCGTCGTCATCATCATCATCATGACGTCATCGTGACATCGTCATCGTCATCATCATCATCATCATTATCGTCATCGTCATCATCATCATCATGACGTCATCATCATTATCATCGTCATCTTCATCATCATTATCATCATCACATTCACCATCATCATCATTATCATCATCATCAACATCATCATCATCTTGCCGTCCTCCCCCTCCTCCTGCTCCTCCTCCTCCTCCTACTCATCATCATCTTGACGTCATCATCATCATTTTCATCATGACGTATTCATCACCTTCATCATCATCATTGTCATTGTCATCATGATCATCATGATAATCATCATCATCATGATCATCATCATCGTCATCACCATGACGTCATCATCATCAACAATATCATCATCACCATCATCTTCATCATAGACGTCATCATCATCATGATGTCATTATCACGCTAACATCGTCATTGTCTATCATCATCATCATCATCATCATCATCATCAACATCATCATCATCAACATCAACACGTCTTCATGACGTCATCATGATCATGATCATGATCATTGTCGTCATCATCATCACCATCATATATACGTGGTAGTTTGAAACGTGGTGACAGTCCTGAGATAACCTCTGCTGTTGACGGGACTATAATTTTAATCTTAATCTTAATCTCATCACCATCATTATCATCATGTCGTCTTCATCACCACCATCATCATTATAATCATGGCGTACTCATCATTATTAGCATCACCCTCATTATCATTATGTCATCATCATCATGATCATGATCATGGCGTCATCATTATTATCATCATCATCATCACCGCCGGTGTCATGACGTCATTGTGACATTACCATGACGACGTCACCGCGACGTCATCACCATTATTTTGACGCCATCGTGCCGTGATCATAATAAAAATCAACATCATCATCATAACGTCATTATCATCATCAACATAACAGATAGTTATGATGATGATAATGACGTTATGATGATGATGTTGATCATCATCATCATGAAGTCGTTGTCATCATCATCATCTTCATTCTTATTGTCATAACGTCATCATCGTCACCATCATCTTGATATCATCATCATCATCATCATCGTCGTCATCTTGACGTCATCATCATCATCATCATCATAAGAACCTACTCATCATCATCATCATGACGAGATCATGACGTCATCATCAATCGTAATCATCGTCATCATCATGACATCATCATCATCATTATGATGGCGTCATCATGTGCAGCTCCCTTTGGGAAAACTGGTATGAATGTACCACCCGAACATACGAAATGAGAGAACAGACACATCGGCAGGCAAGCCTGGCCAATCTCATGTGATAAAAAAAAAAAACCTAAACAACAACAACAAAATCACCCCAACAAACAAGATCGATCCAGATTAAATATGATAACAAGAGTCATTACCAATTAAACAAATGTTTGAATAATCTCAAGAGCAACATTGCGAAAAACCGAAGCATCGAGCGGCCAAACGAACACTCCAAAATTGAAAGTAACAAGCCTTGACCAATTGGTCCTTTTCTTGCCGGACGATGACAACAAACAACGAAGTAAACGTGTAGCGGGGAGAAACAAGTGTGGGTAAATCGCTCTCAGTTACTATGAAAATGATTTTTAAGGAGATAGGTTGGGAAAGGGGAGGGGAGTACATGGCAAATTGGATGAAAAAGACGATATTGAAATAAAAATTTTAAATCCTTAACTGACAGCATTTAGAATCAGTGAGTTCCTATTTTTATGAAAAATAAAAGTCTGGAATAAATGTTCTTTTGTGTTCGTTCATTTCTCTAGTCATTGATGTGTTAGGTACAGGGTATAAGGACAACCTTTGATTTTTTTTTGTGTGGGGGGGGGGGGGGAGGAGAGGGGATGTCTCCTTGTTTGTTCTGTGTGCTCTGTGAGGGCATTTCTGTTGGGCGAGGTGTTGTAAACAGCATTCGTTTGCAGTAATGGGCGTGTAGTCAATTTGATCGTGGGCGAAGGAGTTGTTCAATATCTATGGTCTCTTCGTAAACAAAGTCTCGTGTTTGATATTTTGATTAGGAGTAAATAACTGTCTTCGCATGGGCTCACGAAAATGTCCTTAGGTCTCGCAGAATGGGTACTGGGGATGTTCCAGTCTGACAGTGCGGGAAAAGTAATCAAGCATTGCGGGTCGCGGTGGAGTTGGGGTTCTGCTGGTCGGGCCCCCACCTTTATCTGGTTTTAGCTAAGACCAGGGTTTTGCATTTGACATGCTTCTGTTCACAATAAACAAGTAGGGTAACTCTTGCTCCCATAACAAAACCTAACTCAGAGTAACTTTTATTCAAGACTGGCACAGCCTTTTAAACTTGAATAAAGTCAGACAAATAAAAAGACGAACAATCTAATAGTGAGGGAACAACAAGCGCAGGCCAACAACCCGTCCGTCATCACGGTAATGACTTGGCAAATATTTGAACTTAATTGGAGGGGGGGGGGGGGGGGGGGGGGGGGTTGAAGATGAAGAAAATGGGAACATAAAATTAAGAAAATATATTATAAATATGAAAAGTCTTCACTAGTTGCATGAGGGAACCATCGTAATCCCTTTTAAAGGCAGATCTATTTGTATTGCCTGCTCCTAGGCCTTTCGTCCGCTGGATCGGACTCATCAGGGAGACACGGCTGGTTGTGTCTGTGCTCCTGGCGTCAAATAGAGACACACCATACAGCTAGATCTGCCTTTAAGAGGGATTACGATGGTTCCCTCATGCAGCTAGTGAAGAGTTTTCGTATCCCTCATGCAGCTAGTGAAGAGTTTTCGTATTTATGATATATTTTCTTAATTTTATGTTCCTATTTCTTCATCTTCACCCCCCCCCCCCCCACCCTCCCCACGTCGTTCAAATCTTTGCCAAGTCATTACTGTGATGACAGAGGAGTTGTTGGCCTGCGCTTGTTTTCCCCCCACTTTTAGATTGTGCGTCTTTGTATTTGTCTGACTTTATTCAAGTATAAAAGGCTGTGCCAGTCTTGAATAAAAGTTACTCTTCTTGAATAAAAGTTACTCTGAGTTAGGTTTTGTTATGGGAGCAAGAGTTACCCTACTTGTTTATTATTTACTGTTCCCTGCCTCATTTCATGTTCAGTTATGCTTCTGTTCGTTATCAGTGAATTGATAGAAAAAATGTGAAGCGGTTGGCAAGACTTCGTAGATTATCGGTGCCACCGCTGCCAGTTCAATGTGGGACACTTCTGTTGTTTAATCGTGTTAGACTCACTTGAACAATCGTCACCGTGAAAAAGTGTGCGCACTATGCAGCCTGTATGTGCTGGATGTCTTTTGTTTGTTTTTCCCAACTTGAGTTCTATAAATCAGAGGCATGTTCAAGGTGGATGAGATCTTTCGTAGGTCTCTTATGGCCTTCACCGTCGTTTGAGTGGGTGTGTGGCCAGATATCAATACACTTCCGGGCCTTGGCGAGCAACAGGAAGGGGCGCCGTTGTCTGCTCTTGCATGGTGTCCGTCGTTTGAGCTTGTTAAAGTCATGGGTAAAATAGAATGGTCAATATGGGCCAACGAACAGGCTCTTGTGAGCAGTGCAGGTACTTAAGAGTCCAGCTCCCGTGGGAGAGAGTTGGATCTTTACATTTACTCACATATGATTTTGCATGGATAAGTAACATGAGTTCGTAGTTGGCAAAACTAGTTTCAGATTGGAGCGGCTTACCGAGTTCACTGTTGTCTTAATCACTCCCCATCAAACAAGATTTCTTTTAGTCGTATTTTCATCCCGCAAAAAAGTCAGTGAAAGTAATTAGAAAATACTCTTGAATGTTCAAAGGGCATAAAAAAAAAATCTAAAGTTGGCGTGTTTCACCTATTCCGACTCTTTTGTCGGATTGAAGCTCTTTGAACCCCCAAAACTTCAGGATTGCTCACAAGAGAGACTTTTGGTTATAGGAATCAAAACTTACAGAACTTTGCTGAAATTTAGAACCTAAATCCCGTGTTTTTCTTTTTTGTTTTTTTTTTTTTTGTTGTCTGAAGCGAAAAGTGTTACCGAGTCGTAGTTCGACCATTCCATGTTTGTCCTAACTCGCATTTGCAGCGACAATTGTCAACTTGTTGGACATGCAGAATTTAATGAAGTAAGTTACGTAACTTTTTAGAAGAACGAGAGTGGGATACAAGGCTGAAATAATGGTTATTATTATTGTTATTATTATCATCATTATTGTTATTATTATTATAATTGTACAGTGTGTGTTGACAAATTCATAGTATAACATACTCCCACTCTGTCCATTGAAGAGCCACGCTGGTTTATCTTGAATTCAAAGTTCACAGTAAAATATCATGAATGCAGATCATGGTGGTGCTTAACATGAAAGCCGTCATTTTTGCTGCCCATTTTGATGTATTGCTGCTCTGCTGGTACCGTATAAGTAGAATAGGTATTACTGTCCAGGAGGTACAACAGGCCACTTAATATATTGCCTTCTGGTGGTACAGTATAGGTAAAAACAGGCGATTTTGATATTTACTGTTCAGGTGGGACATATAGTTGAAATAGGACATTTTAATGTATTGGCCTTCTGGTGGTACAGTATAGGTAAAATAATTGGTAAAATAGTCTAGGTAAAACAGGGCATTTTAATGTATTGCACTTTTGGTGAAACAGAATAGGTAAAATAGGCCGTTTTAATGTATTGCCCATCTGGTGGTACAGTTTAGGTAAAATAGTTGGTAAAATAGTCTAGGTAAAACAGGGCATTTTAATGTCTTGCAGTCCAGGTAGCACAGTATAGGTAAAACAGCCCATGTTAATGCATTGCCATTCTGGTGGTACATTATAGGTAAATTATGCCACTTTAATGTATTGCTGCCCAGGTGGTATAGTACAGGTGAAATAGGCCAATTTAATGTATGGTCATTCTGGTGGTACAGTATAGGTAAAGTAATCCATTGCAAAGTATTGCTGTTTATTTTGTGCAGTATAAGTAAAACAGGCCATAGTAATGTATTTCCATTCAGGCAATACAGTATAGGTAAAACAGACCATGTTAATCTATTGCTGTCCAAGTGGTACGGTACAGGTAAACCACACCATTCATGGATTGCCATGCTGGTGGTTCAGTATAGATATGATAAGTGGGCCATTTTGGTATATTACTGTTCAGATGGTATAGGTCAGATAAGATATGCCATTTTAATGTATTGCTGTTCAGGTGGTGCAGTGCAGGTAAAATATGGCATTTTGATGTATTGCCATTCAGGTGATACAGTATAGGTAAAATAGGCCATTTTCATACATTAGTGTTCTGGCTTTGATAAAATGGGCCATTTCTACTAACGTTTTGCTACAGTGGTACAGTATAGGTAAAGCAGGCCATTTTTTTTTTTTATAGGTAAAATAGGCATATTTAGTCTATTGTTATTCAAGTTGTACAAGATAGGTATAAAAGGCATTTTATTAATGCAATCTAGGTCATACATTATTGGGAAAATGGGCCATTTTTATGTATTGCTGTCAAAGTGGTACAGTTTAGGTAGAACAAGCCAATTTAATGTTTTGCCGTTCAGGTGGTGCAGTATAAGTAAAACAGGCCATTTTAATATATTGCTGTTCTGATGGTACAGTGTAGAAGCCATTCTAATGGATTGCTGTTCAGGTGGTATAGTGTAAGTAAATAGGCCATTTTAGTGTGTTGCCTTTCGGATGGTTCAGTATAGGTAAAATAGGACATACTAATGTATTGCCATTGACTAGGCGCTACAGTATAGGTAAAACAGTTTATTGTAATGTATTGCCATTCAGGTGATGCAGAATAGGTAAAAGAGGCCATTGTAATGTATTGCCATTCAGGTGGTACAGCATAGGTTAAATAGGTCATTTAAATACATTGCCCATGCTGGTTTTGTGGTGCAGTATAGAGTTAGCCATTTGAATGTATTGTCATTCAGGTGGTACAGTAAAGGTAAATGAGGCCACTGTAATGTATTGCCATTCAGGTGGTGAGTATTGGTAAGATAGGCCATTTTAATGTATTGTCATTCAGGTTGTACGATACAGGTAAATCAGGCCATTTTAATATATTACCATTCAGGTGGTACAGTATAGGTAAAACAGGGGATTTTAATCTGTTGCAATGCAGATGGTACAGTGTAGGTAAAATAAGCCATTCTAATGTATTGCCCTTCCGGTGCAGCATAAAATGATGCCATTTTAATGTATTTTCATTCAGGTTGTCCAGTATAGGTAAATCAGGTGATTGTAATGTATTGTCATTAAGGTAGTACAGTATAGGTAAGTCAGGCCATTTTAGTGTATTGCCCCTCAGGCAGTACAGTGTCGTTAAAATAGACAATTCTGATGTATTGCTGTTCAGTGTTCAGGTGGTACAGTATAGGTAAATCAGGCCATTTTATGTATTGCTATTCAGGTGGTGCAGTATAGGTAAAACAGGCCATTTTTATTGCTATTCAGGTGGTACAGTATAGGTGAAACAGACGATTACACCTTACAGGTGGTACAGTGCAGGTACAATAGGCCATTGTAATGTATTGCCGTCCAGGCAGTATTATATAGGTAAAATAGGCCATTTTAAAATCAGCCTCTCCCTCCGGACAGAGGCTCTCCTGTGTTGGTGTCTGGCACATGGTGTCACGCTGAGAGCGAGACACATAGCGGGCATACGCAACATCCTGGCAGACTCCCTCAGTCGGTCCAAATCTCTCCTACACACAGAATGGACGCTCAACATGCTAACCCTAGCGTCGGTGTGGGCTCATTGGTTCAGGCCGATGGTCGACCTGTTTGCCACCCGGTTCAACCATCGTCTGCCAGTCTATGTCTCTCCCGTGCCCAATCCCCAGGCACATGCCATCGACGCCCTGTCCCTGTCTTGGTCGGGTCTCATAGCCTACACCTTCCCCCCCTTCCCGATCCTCCACAAAGTGATCAGGAAGGCGAGACTGGAGAGACCCAAGCTGATCCTCATAACCCCTTGGTGGCCGACCCAGTCCTGGTTTCCGGACCTAAAAGCCCTCTCCCATGTTTCCCCTCTGCAACTAAATCCCAGGTGGGACATGCTCAGGCAACCCCGCTCCGGACGCCCTCACTCCAACCCCCAGATGCTCCGCCTCCACGCCTGGCTGCTGTGTCCGCCCGGCTTCGAGCATCTACCCCTGTCTCCCACTCGGACAGAGCCCGGTCCGTCCTAGACATCCTCGCGGGGGCTGGAGCCTCGCAGGACCTGCGAGATTTAGCCTCGGCCTCGCGCAGACCCAGCACCAAGTCCCTATATGACTGCCGCTGGGAGAGATGGGTCTCCTGGTGCTCTGACAACTCCGTTCCCCATGATTCCCCTTCTAGCATCCAGATAGGCAACTTCTTATCTCACTTAGCCTTGGCGCAGAAACTATCTGCTAGCTCCATCCGGGGTTACAGATCAGCCATCTGCACCACTATCCGCCAACTAGGCGGACCATCCTTTGAGAATGATTTCCTCCTCAGAGAGATCTCGAGGGGGGTGGCCCTACGGGAGGCCCAGTCCCCTAGGCGTGTACCCCTTTGGGACCTCTTTATTGTTCTGGACGCTCTTAGGAAACCCCTTTCAAGCCTATTGCCACCATCCCCTTTGACCTCCTTTCTATGAAGACCACATTTCTCCTCGCCCTGGCTTCGGCCAGACGGCGAAGTGAGATCCATGCCCTTAGCGGAGACCCCAGAGACATGGCCTTCCACAGGGATGGCTCTGTCTCCCTGAAGTTCCTCCCTGAATTCTTAGCTAAGAACCAGGACCCGGGCTCTTCCTCCCCCTCCATCGTCATCCGCTCACTCGCGGATATCCTCGGCACTCAAGAAAAAGGGGGGGACATGGACCTGTGCCCGTCTAGGTGCCTTAGATACTACTGGGAACGCTCGTGCCCCAAGCGCGCATCCCAGAGACGCCTCCTCATCTCCATTAACCCGAACAGTTCTAAGGACATCTCGGCGGGCACCATCTCCAGATGGCTGTCCACGACGGTCAGATCTGCCTACGCCCAGGCGTACAAGGATCTCCCGCCTACAAGGATCTCCCGCCCATATCCCCCCGAGCTCATGAGGTCAGAGTGCTGGCCACCTCCGCGGCATTCCAGCACTCTGTCCCTGTGCGCCACCTATTGGAGGCAGCCTTCTGGCGTTCAGAAAACCCCTTCATAAACTTCTACTTGAGGGATATCCGAATGACCCGAGCTGATGGTTCAAAAGGGATCTCCTTTGTGGCGGCTAATGCAGCTATTTCCGTTCCGCCATCTAACCCCAAGAACCATTAGGGCACTGCCCTCCTCCAATTCCTTTAAATTCTGCTATGGTCTGACATGGTAAAGTATATGACGCCAAAATGGGGAGTTTTTCTTATACTCCCTGTTTGGCTAGTATACTTACCATGTCAGACTCAGATGCCCGCCCTCCTTCCCCTCTAGCGCCAAGGTTCCCGGGGTTACCTTAGTGTGGCCTCAGAAGAATGAGGTAAACAAGCTCACCTCGGCCTTCTGCGCATGGCGGAAGTGGGGTAGGCTTCACTTGACTGTCTTATCACTGTCTTATTACTGCATTAGCCACAAAAATCTTCGGCCTGGCAGAGCTGACTAACTGCCGTTGAATGCTATAGTCTGACATGGTAAGTATACTAGCCAAACAGGGAGTATAAGAAAAACTTCCCATACTGGTCAGGTGGCACAGCACAAGTGAAACAGGCTATTGTAATATATTGCTGTTGAGGTAGGCCATTGTAATGTATTGCTGTTTAGATTGGACAGTACAGATAATAATGATAATGTTAATTTATGTAGTGCCTATTCTCTCAAAATCAGGGCTCTAAGCAACATACAATAAAGTTATACAATAAGACATGACAAGCTAGAAACAAGACAGGAACTTACTTTACACAAAAAACAATAACAAGGAACATAGTGCAAGTACACCACATCGCCCGTGCGGGAGCGCATGCGCACACATGCTCACACATGACCATACACCCACTTTCACAGACACACGCATGCACGCAGGCACACACTCACATCAACACAGCCTGCACACATAAGTGACACAACCACCAGGCACAAGCCTGGCAGCGCTATTCTGAACCTGCTGTAGTTTATTGAGTAGGTGCCTTTGGGAGCCAGCCAAGAGACTGTTGCAGTAGTCCAGCCTCGGGAACAAACCAGAGCTTTTGTGGCTTTAGTGGAAAGGAAGTGTCTGATTGACCTGATCTTAGGTATTTCCAGATATGGTGACTTTCAGACATTAGACACGTGGTGCTTGAAAGAAAGGGTGGAATCAAAAGTCACACCGAGGTTACGAGCCTGGAATGAGAGCTGAATATCAGAACTTCCGATAGTGATGGAAGAAGGAAGGGAGGGATGACCTTGGGGTTTGGGAGGAGCAAGGAGAATAACTTCAATTTTGTTGTCATTCAGCTGCAACTTATTCAAAGTCATCCATTTCTATAAATCTTGAGAACAGCTTTGAACATCTCTGACAACATCCTTGAGTTCAGATTCAGTGCTTTGACTTGTGCATCTGAGTGTCATCAGCAAAGCTCTCATGCAGCAATGAGTGCTGATCGATAATGTCGGACACAGGTCTGACATACAGAGCAAACAGAACTGGCCCAAGGACGGACCCTTGTGGAACACCCCAGGTTAGAGGTGTAGGAGATGAAGAAAGACGGTTGACAACAATTGTCTGGGAACGATCACTGAGATAAGACCTCACCCATGCAAGAACGGTGCACTGAATGCCAAATCAAGTTTGGAGTCCAGAAAGGAGAATGTCATGATCGATGGTGTCAAATGCCACGGAAAGATCTAAAAGAGAGGGAAGAGAGACTTTGTCATCATCAAGGGCAAGAAGGAGACTGTTTACAACTTTCAGGAATGCGGTCTCTGTGCTATGGCCAGCCCTGTAAGCAGACTGGTGGGGGTCATTCAACTCATTCTGAGTAAGATGAGCTGAGAGCTGAGCAAGTACAATTTTCTCAAGGACTTTTGCAAGGAAGGGGAGATTTGAGACAGGTCTGTAATTTTTGAGTGAATTTGGATCCATGGAGGGCTTTCTGAGAAGGGGACGAACAACAGCAGATTTGTATTGTTGGGGAAGACACCAGACGAGAGGGAAGCATTTATAACATGGGTTGAAGGCAAGCAAAACATCAGTACAGTGGAACAGGATGGATGCAGGCAGTGGATCAAGGTCACATGATTTTCTAGGCGAACTATCACTTTTCTTACATCATCCTCAGTCACAGAACTGAAAACAAAGGTTGGCCTGAAAAAGAACGATCACTATCAAGAGGGGATCCAGTGAAATTTGAACTGACCAGATTGTCTCTGATTGTTTTGATTTTGGCATTGAACAAGTCAGAGAAGAGGATGGGGAGTGCGGAAGAGAGAAAACAGTGGGGAGCACAGCATTGCTTTTCCTGCCTAGCAAACTGTTTGTGAGCTGATACAGCTGAGCAGACGTCTTACTGTCTAGTATTTTTTTCAAAAGAAGGAAGACTGAGCGTTAAACACAATTCTATGTACAAAATATTTCTTCTTGTTGAAGATTTCTTTGTGGACATGAAGGCCAGATCTGTCCCACTGGCGTTCAGCTCTCCATCGATCTGCCTTCGCAGCTTTGATCTGGTCGGCAGCAGCACTGTATCACCTGGCAGCATTGGCCGGGGCGTAGGTGTTGAGGGTGTCCTGGAGACACAGGTCAAGCTGATGAGGGGTGAGGGGCTGGGGGTGAGTCCATGGAGGTCTTCAAATCAGGTAATAAAACAGGCAGTTTTAAGATATTGCTGTTATGGTGTTAGAGTACAGGTAAAACAGGCCATTATCAGTGCATTGTCATTCAAAAGTGGTATAGTATAAGTAAAAAAATGCCAATTTGGTGTATTGCAAAATAGGTGGTGCAGTGTAAGTAAAATAGGCCATTATGGTGTAATGCCATTAAAGTGATATGGTATAGATGAAATAGGCTATTTTAATGCATTGCCATTGAGGTGGTACAGTATAGGTAAATTAGGCCATTTCAGTGTATTACCGTTCAGGTGGTACAGTGTAACTAAGTAAAGAGACCATTTTAATGTTACGCAGTTCAGGTAAAATGTATTACTGTTCAGGTGGTACAGTACAGGCAAAAAAAAAACAAGCCATTGTAATGTATTGCTGCTCAGGTGGTACAGTACAGGTAAAACAGGCCCCCTGCCCCCACCCTCCTGGAGTGGTTCTCTCTGTCTGCGGTATCATTTCAGGCAGGTGTCGATGTTAGATCTAAATGTAACTTGCCCATAATGCTTTAAAACTAACAGCTGTGAGGTTACATTAAATGATTTTAAAAGATGAAGGAAATGGGGGGAAAAAAGGGCTCTTGGGTGAGACTTTAAGAGATGCCTGACCTGCGCATTGACCTAATTTGTTTTTCAGGCTTAGATCACATGGTCTGTGCCACGACTATTGTGTGTGTGTGTTTGTGTTTGTGTATGTGTGCATATGCGTGGTTATGCATGTATACGTGTGTACGCATGCACACTGTAATACCTGAGCACCAACTCGTGCAAGTGTGTGGGCTGTTTGTGGTGACATTTTGGCAGAAAACACTGTGTGTATGTGTTGGGGGTGAGAAGGTGTGTGACTGCATTTCTGTGTTTGTTGCTCTCCTTCTTATGGCAATCCTCTATTTGAGCTCAGAGATAAAGTGGCAGTAAAAGATGTTTTTAAGTTGTTAATCCAAAGTTTAATGGGACATGCACTGAAAAAATTGTTTTCATGATTTCATTGTGTCTTTTAGTTGCAGTCCTAGGAGGAATTTTAGCCATTGCTGGGCAGTTCAAGCACTGGCAGTTTGGTGTGTATGCAATGTATCCTTTCACAAAATTATTTGTTAAATATCTAGTGTAGTTTAATGTTGCAGTCGTATTTTCAAATTTAAATCGCTCACTGTTGTCAAGGCAAAATGCTTATGATACAGACTTGTTCAGAATAACTGGCTGTTGTTGGTTCCCGGCCATGTGGGCATTTGAAGCAATGAGGTGGCTGATCAACTTGCCAAGAGTGCCACAAAGAAAGAGTTGAGCAGGTTGTCTGTCCCTCACACCGATCTGAAACCCAGAGCTCAGGCTTATATCAAAGACCTCTGGCATGAGGAAGGAAACTTGTAGTTGGATAACAAACTCTTCCAAATCCGTCCAGACCTGAAAGACTTTTTACCATGTTCCAGAGGTGGCCATAAAGAAGAAGCAATCTTGTGCTGTTTGCGCACAGGCCACTCCTTTTACACTCAGTCTTATCTTTTAAAAGGTGAAGAAGCTCTGTAGTACATTCGCTGTCATGTACAACTCACAGTGAAACATGTTCTTTTAGAGTGTTGGGGCTTGATGATGTGAGACATGAACACTTTACAGCAGACTCCATGAAAACCTTGTTCAGAGATGTCCCACCTGATGTGATCTTTGAATATCTGAAAGAGTTCAACATTTTTCATCTGATCTAAGAAAGATTTTTAACTAAATTTCCTATGTGTATTTAGAAGGCCTATTTTAAAGGATCATGTAGATGAGGTTTTGTCAGTTGACTTCAATTATATTAGAGCCCTGATATGGCCCTTTGCAGTCAGATGGGCTATAAGCAACATTATCTCTCTCTCTCTTATCTCTCGCCTACAGGGGTGACATGCAACATCTGTCACACTGAAAAGTGAGGAAATTTTAAAAGGGCAAAAATCTCGTATAACTGGTCAAAGATCATAGGCACTTTCATTCTGTGATATCACTTGGCCACATATACAAAACCATGTCATACTCTTAGCTAAAATTTTCCTTCCATAAATTCTGAGATCAGATGGAAAATATTTATCTCTTTCAGGAACTAAAAAATCACTACTGGTAGAACATCTCTGAACAAGGATTTTATGGAGTCTGCAGTAAAGTGTTTATGTATGACATCATATGAGTCCCCACACGCTACAAGAATATGAATTGTATCGTGTGGTACATCAAATGGAATGCATTGCAGAGCTTTTAAAAGATTAGAAGGTGTAAAAATAAGGGCCTGTGTGTAATCGCCAGAACACTGTTTCTTTCTTGTAGCCACGAGCGATAGATGATAAAGCCTCATTAAGGTTTGGACAGAGCTGAAAGAGTTTGCTATTCATCTATGTACTCCAGTCCAGTTGCCAGACTCTTAGACTTACATCTGACCTTTGGATTTCAGACTGGTGTGAGGGATAGCAAATCTACACAATTGTGTATTTCAAGTAATCTTGATAGGTTTATCAGCCAACTCACTGACTCGAATGCCGACCTGACCAGGAACACAGGCAAAAGCTATTAAAAACACCAGATTTCAGAGAGGCATGCAGTTTCAAACAAACTACAAACAAATCAAACACACACACACACACACACACACACACACACACACACACACACACACACACACACACACACATCACCACCACTACCACCACCACCAGCATCACCCCCCAAAACAACCAACCACAGGAGTGGGGAGTACTTGTGGTTACAGCCTGCAATGGCCTCCAAAGCAGAAAGGGAATCAGAAAGAATGAGAAAGTTTTTATGTTTTGATTAACAGACCATTTGAATTGCCAGGACCAACACTGTAGATGAAGCTGTCCAAGGGAATTTGTTTTGAACATTTCCGAGATGGGGCTGTTGAGCAGTAAGCAGCAGAAGCAACTCCTTCAAATTTGGAACCGTCAGTAAATATTCCTTGACGAGATGGAAATTCTGAGCAAATTCAGCACAAAAAGTCTTTTATGCAGAAAATGGGTGGCGTCTTCATAAGTCCATGGTGGATCATCTGAAAATTTGGAAAAATCACATGCTGCTCCAAGGTCAATGTTTACATTGTTCTGATGGTTAAGAATACAGATTCCTTAAGGTGGAATTAAACTCTGGCTTTCATCAAGTTTCAGTTGAAAAAACACAATCATAAATGGGGTACTCATGTGAAAGGTGACAGAAGGACAGAAAAAGATGAATTTAGAATGAATAGCATTTGGTAAAAAGACTGCATGAAAAGATGTGTTGAGAGATTTCTTGAAAAGAAAATGCAAATGACTGATTGAGAAAGGCAACAAGTTGTATGCTTGTATAACAGAAACATGGCTCTTCAACAATATTTTTCTCCTAAATTTTCTTGCTATAAGCAGAAGAGGCCTGGATGGAATGCATTTATTTGAAATTTCTGAGGGGAACTGAGATGCAGTTTCAGACATAATACTGATGCAAACACAAGTTTGGGACTATTCTTTGTTCAACAGAAAGCCAATGTTGTTCTTTCAGGGAACATGTGCATTGCTAAGATATGTGCTTATAAAGACATGTGCAAGTGCTTGCGTGTAATAGCATGTATAAATGTGTACAGATCTTACTTAGTCTCAGCTGCATACTATGTTTTAGAATTGTTTTGGTTTCATAATTTTGTTCTGTCCTCTACATATTTTCATTTGAAAAAGCTGCGTATTGTGAATATTTGGACAACAGAAGCAGTTATTCATTTCTTTGTCTTTCCTTTTTCTTGTGTTCTGTTTGGTTTTATAACCTGCTGACATGAGTGTCACTCGAAAAGCTAATGGAATCCTTGATATTGTTAAGAGTTGCAGCGGTGCTTGTTGCTGTTCTGGAATATCCCAGAGGCAAGCGTCAGAAAGGACGAACTATTGAAAGAATGTAAGTAGAGTGTGAAATAACATGGTCTGTATCAATATATGTTACTTATCTGCTTCTAAACAGTTAGTTTAAGATAAGATGATGTAGTACCACATTAAAATCAACTCATAAGTCATTCATTCACACAACTCTTCAAAATACATCTTCAAAAAACCCACCTGAAATTTGGTTAAAAATCTTTCCACTATAAAATCTCAGATCCGATGAAAAATGTTGATCTCTTTCAAGAATTCAAAGATTGCATCAGGTGGAACATCTCTGAACAAGGTTTTCATGGAATCTGCTGTAAAATGTTTGTGTCTCACATCATGCAAATCCCAACACTCTAAAATCATGTCTTTCATAGTGAGTGGCACATGACATGGAATGCACCACGGAGCTTCTTCACTCTTTAAAAGGTATGAATGAGTAAAATACGAATGGCCGGTGTGCAACCGGCATAGGACCGTTTCTTCTTTGCAACCACCAGAGGTGGATGAGAGGAACTCCTTTGGGTTTGGATGGATCTGAAAGTTTGTTATCTGTCTGTGTATTCCAATCCTTCTGCCAGAGGTCTCTGACATAATCATTAACTTTTGGTTTTTGATCTGTGTAGGGGATAGATATGTTAGACAGTTTCCCTGTTGTGGCATTCCTGGCCAAACGATCAGCCATTTCATTCCCTCCAATGCCAACATGACCTGGAACCCAAGCCAGAACAATGTTGTGACCTTCCGCTTTCAACATGGGGTAAAAAGTTTTTTAAAAAGTGTAGAAGTTTAGGATGCTGGAGGTTACAGCTAGCTATTGCCTCCAAAGCTGACAGCGAATCAGACAAAATCAGAAAGTCCTTCTTTGTGGATTGAGAGATTATCTTCAGTGCTAGAACCAGGGCTGTGAGTTCACCAGAGTGAAAGCATCTGAAGGAATATGTTCTAACAATATTTGAGAAGGAGCACCTGGGCAAGAGGCTGCACAGGCCACTCCATCTTCAGACTTGGAACTGTCAGTGAATATTTTCTGAAAGAATGGGAATTTTGAACAGAGATCAGCAAACAATGTCTTGTATGCTAGAGAGCTGGTGGATTCTTTACAAAAAGCTGCACGATCAAAGCAAATTTCTGGTGTGAAGAAGGTCCACGGAGGCTTATCTGGAAACTTGGAGAAGTCAGACACAACTCCTAGATAAAGACCTGCATTCTGCGCATGAGGCTGCACATGAAGACCAAACGGAGGAATACAGCTGGGATTTAAAAAAAATTTACTTTGAAACTGAGGGTTTAAAACACAGTCATAGGCAGGGTTTTCTGTACAGAGAACAGTCTGAGATAGTAGTTCAAGGATAGTTTCAGCCTGCGGTTGGATAGTGAGGGTTCACCTGCCTCTGCGTACAGGCTGTACACAGGGGTGGTGCGGAATGCTCCAAGACAGAGACAAAGCCCTTTATGGTGAATAGGGTCCAAGAGTTTCAGGTAAGAGGGTCTTGCAGAGCCATACTCAGCACAACCATAGTCCAGTTTAGAACGGACCAAGGCTCTGTAGAGGTGCAGCAAAGTTTTCTTATCAGTGCCCCAGTCAGTGTGTGCTACGACCCGCAGACTGTTCAGAGCTTTCTGGCTAGAAATTTTTTAGGTTTTTAATGTGACTAAGAAAGTTGAGTTTTTGGTCAAAAAGAATTCCTAGAAATTTGGCCTCTTTGACAGCTGGAATATATGAGATTTCCCTATTTGGATTTCAGGATCTGCAAAAAAGTGACGAAAATTATGGAAGTGAATGCACTGTGTCTTAGCAGCAGAAAAAGTGAAGCCATTTTCTTCCGCCCACTGCTGAATTTTATCCACACAAAACTGGAGCCTGTGCTGAACACTTGGGAACAAGCTTCCAGTTGCATAGACGGCAAAATCATCCACAAACAATGAGCAGTCGGAACCCTGTTGAACTGACTTAACAATGTTGTTGATTTTATTGCTAAAGAGGGCAGGAGACAGTATGCTCCCTTGTGGAACACCCAACTCCTGCTCATGAACATCAGAAAGAGTGGTGCCAACCCGAACCTGAAACTGTCGTTCTGCTAAAAAATGTTTAATAAAAAGGGGAAGATGACTCCTAAAACCAAGTACTGCACTTCCACAAGTCATTTCAGTGGTGTTCAGCAGTGCCTCTTCTGGTCCACTACATGCAAGACATCACTTACTAAAGCCACTTCTGATGACAATTATGGATTAGTCATAGCGCCAGCATAAGTGGTTGTTTCTCACCACAGGGTGCCATCATGTCCAGTCAACAACAGTCCTCATGAACTTGACAATTTCAGGGACTTTGACAACACACACTCGCTATGCAATAAACCTAGAGAGGAACTGGAAATGAGGTTTCCATAAAAGCAGAGTATGAAGGGCCACAGAATTTGAGACTTTTTTTAACGCCGGGTGATGAAGATGAAGGTGTGGAGTTCCATTCTGCTCTGAGACTGTATGCAGGGGTGGGAGACCTTCCATATTGATATAGAATTCCGTATAGCAAATTTTTCCTTTTTTTTTTTCCGGTGTAGGCATTCCGATTCAGATTTTCGTGCCACTCGTATTTGAAATCCGCTATCTTATTTTCAAGTGTGAAGACCATATCATCGTGCTTTATATTTGTCAGAAATGGAGCTGATTAACAATGAAGCAGAGGTATGGAAGATCGGCAATGACCTGAAGAAAAACAAGTAGAGAAATGAATGGATGGATGAGATGGACGAATTGAATCATTCGTTCTGAAAATGGCTGTGGAAAACAAATGAAGTGGGCGCTGCTTGGTGTATACTGTGCAGTCAGAAGCTTGTATACAAGTCAAATGGAAAAAAGTCAATCGAAGTGCATTTCCAGGAGATGAAAAATGTGGAGAGATTGAATGTGCTGAAACATACATCAACTCTTCCTGCTGCTGCTTCAGTGATGGTTCCGGTGTCTAAAGGTGATTCCCTGCTGGATGCCAAGATTCGGACTTGTGCATTTTTGGCGGAACACTGCTTACCTCTGTCACAAACTTGCCAAAGATACTCAAAACCTGGAACAGCTTTCCATGTGTAGGAAAACCGCAACATATACTATGACATATGGAGTTGCAGCAGCATTTAGGGAAGACTTGTACTACAAACTGCGTACAGACATACAAACATACATTTCACAAACTCCCACAGACTTAAGAAGCTTCTTCGCAAAGAAGTTAAAAAAACTAAGGAACAAACAGACAACAATCGGATATAATCAGTTAATTTTCATTTCCAAGACTTGTCTCTCTGCTGTTATTGATTTCCATTTTCAGGACTTAACCCACTGCAGCTTCTAGTTTTCAAGACTTGCCCCTCTGCTAACACTGATTTTCATTTTAAAGACTGACCTAGCTGCAGTCTCGGACTTCTGTTTCCAAGACTCGCCCCAATGTAGGTTTAAAAAAAAAAAAAACTGATCCCACTGGTTTCTGTTTCCAAGAATCACCCCACTGTGGTCATTGAAAAGCTGACCCCACTGCTGTCACTGACTTCTGTTACCATGATTCGCCTCACTGCAGTCACTAATTTCCAGTTCCATACTTACCTTGCTGCTTTAGCTGATAGACTTTTTCAAGTTCACTCATTGCAGCCACTGATTTTCTATTCAAGATTTGTTCAGTTAATAATTTATTGCTTCCAGGTTCATCCGCTCTAACCATTGACTTTCATTTTTCAGATGCCCCAGTGCCACCAGCCACTGATTTCTATTGTAAGACTTGGCCCACTGCAGCTTTTAATTTTGCTCTGTTTGTTCCAATCCAGTGCTAGTGCAGACATTGACTCTCTGCTGAATTTAAGCCATGTAAGACTAAAAAAAAACAAACAAACAAAAACAGGATCCTCATTCTTGAACTTATAAATCAAGTGATTGAAATTTGGCCACTATCTTCTATTAACATCACTGGTGAGTAATATTTATACATTGCATCCTATTTTGTTTTGATGGTTTACTGAATTTAAGATGTATTCTAAGTACTTGGCATAACATTTTCAGTTTGATATTTAAGCTGTAAGTCCTGTTTTGTCATATTTGGAATCTTTTTGTATTGAAGTTAATTATTAACTTTGTTTTCAAGGAGAGGCCACAAAAGTGTCTTGGCAACACAATTTTTCTTCAGCCCCCAGACTCCCCACCAGGGCATTCCTTTGCACCCCACCAAGGGCCTTAAGTGTGCCCCCCAGATCCCCAGCCTTTTCAGTATAGCTATGATTTTCTGCTCCCACCTCTGTGTATGACGAGGCTGTACTCAGCACTTCCTTTCATAATATATCTTTGTGTCTGCGAAGCCTAAGAGATGCAGACACCAGCATGTTTTTCAGGACGATGACCAGCACTCAAAGACATGTCCACCGATAAAACTTGACTGTGTTGTTCCAGTTGTTCCATGTGGGTCTCTAGCATGCTTCATCAGCTCAGAAGAGGGATAGCAGGGACTGAGAAATCCCAAAATATGTGCCTTAGATGAAATTTGACTTTACAACCTCCATGCTGGTAATGCTATGCTAACCACTGCAGCTAGTAACAACTGGTTTTATTATATGTTGGTTTGGGCATGTATAAGAATAGACAAATTCAGTGCAACAGTTTCGAACAATGCAAGACTGCAGTCTGTAGAACAGAATGTCATAAAGATGCTGTTTTATGACACAAGTGAAGAATTGTTCATGACAGGTGCTCTAGGCTCATGTTTATGACAGATAAATGTGCCTGCTAGAAAAAGATACACCTGAAGGTGCGGGTAGGACCCAGAAGTACTGTCCTCGACTGCTGAACAAACCAGCTGGGAGCAATCCTGCACCACCCTTGGAAGCCTGCGCTGTGGTCACATAGGGTGCAGGCATGCAAAGGGCATTCTATTAACACGTGAAGGGACATAATTGCTCCCTGGCAGATGCCATTCTGTAATGGCCCCCGGACGTGACACGAGAGAACCTCCACAGCAGCATTCCCATGGGTGTACCAGCCCATATTTCGTGACTAGAGCCCACTGGCAAAAAACACCACCGCCAAGCAACTGCCATGTGCAAACTCAGATGATTTGTTTGGCAGTCGAGGACAGTACTTCTCCGGGTCCTACGTGCACCTTCGGATGTATCTTTTTCTTTTCTTTTGAAAGTAACATGCAGACTGTGAGTAAACACAGTTGAAGCATATTTGTATTAGAGTTTATTGTAATGGAAGTTAGTGATCAACACAGCAGATAATGTTTTTGGTTGAAGCCTTTTTACAGCTGTGGTTGGGTCGTAGCTGTGATTGAGTCATAGTTATGGTTGAGTCATAGCTGAGGTTAGGTTATAGATATGGTTGAGTCATAGTTATGGTTGAGTTATAGCTGTGGTTTAGTCATGGCCAGTTGAGTCATAGATGTTGAGTCATAGGTGTGGTTGAGTCATAGATGTTATTGAGTCGCAGGTGTGATTGAGTCATAGCTGTGGTTGAGTCATGGCTGTGGTTGAGTTCGTAGTTGTGGTTGCAGTAAAACTGAGAGCCAGTTATAACTGAACTAAGAGTCCACTAACCTTATCTCTTCCTTTTGCTTCCTCAACCCTCCTTCCACACTTTCTCTCTCTTACTTTCTTTCTCTGAACATACTCTTTCTATACATATATGTGAAATGTGTTTGCTCATCATGGTGAATGTTTATGTTACAGAGGCCAGTGTGTTTTACTGCCATTGTCAGACAGGGACGACTTCTGACCAGGAACTATTTTGTCAGATTTGTCTTCTATCTTGCGTAAGATATTTACAACTCTGTATCATTTTGTCAATTTGGCTAGCTCTTGCATTGATCTGAAAGTGTAAGACTGAAATAGGGAACAAAACAAAAAAGGTCGACCAAAAGTTACAAAGTGGTTCATTTGTAAGCTTGTAAATTTCTCTCCTATTTGTGTAACAGCTCATATTCTCAGTTTGTTTTATTTGAGTTATATAGGTGTATTGACCTTGAGACATTCCCTCACACTGAAACACTTAAAGTTGTGAAATTCATCTGTTCAGTGTAATATACTGTACTATGTCAAACTCCTGCAAATAAAAACAATTAAAAACTTTGTTTGGCCATATTTTTATGGTTAGTGCAGAAATAAGACATCCACTCAGTGTGTTCCATCTCAAAGAGATGATGCGAGGTTATTTCCATTCCTTCCTCATTCTACATCCAAACGTCTCACTGCACGCACTACTAAGATCTACGCTGTGTCAATCCTTTGAATCGGCTTTCACCTCTCAAGAGGAAAAGACTTCGTCTGTTGCTCAAGAAGAACATAGCAGACAGTTTCATTGCCTGGCTTGCAGTCACTACTTATGCCAAAATCCTTATTCTCCTTTCTCAGCTTCTGATATCATTATAAATGATCTTCCGCACAAGCAAAATCATGACCATGAGAAATGGATGCAAAAGGAAGAAAATATTCAGCAGAAGAAGAAAACTTGTCGACTGTCATCAAAGATACAACCAAGTTTATCGCTGCAGGAATTCCAAAGGATAACTGCTGAAAGACTTGATGAAGAGCAAAAATAAAATGAGAAGCACAAATACTACATGTCTGCTGTATTTAAAAAGATGGATGTTCAGACAGTAGCATATCTCCTTAAATTGGGAGCAAAATGGCAGTGAAATGGAAACAAAATATGGAGTCGACAAAAACCAAATTACTGTAAAATGAGTCTTGAAAACATGAGGTTTGGAAGGTTATCTGAAGATGGAATGCACGAGGGCAAATGGGGCACGTCCGGTTGACTGTGTTAACCTACAGATACAAATACATATCTTTGAGATCAGTATGTTTTCCGAATACATGGCACTCACTTGTAGATAGCTGGAATGAGTGAAGTGGAGTAGATTAAGGATTCAAACAAGGGTCATGAAACTGCAACATCATCTGGCGGAAGAGAAACGGAAACATGATACCCGACTCTTAAAAAAAATGCAAAAAGAGGATTAACTCACTCGCTACCAATGTCCGCATATGCGGACATCGTGCGATGAAGTGTTTGCTACCAATGTCCGCATATGCGGATTCGGATTTTGAAAATTTGTGCTGTCCGAGTGACGTATCGGGTACGAAACTCAAGAACGGAGATGATTCCTTAGTTATCCCGTACCAACTTTTCATTCACTTGAGCTGTGTGTGTAGCGTTGCTCGCTCCATAGCCGACAACAACAAAGAGTACTGTTGGTCAGCTTTGCTATGTGATTGAAAAGATGGCATAGCGACGAAGCGTTCAACACAGTAGGGGTGGTGAAGTGTTAGTTAGCGTTGAAGATGCACTGGAAATGGTCCAGACTGAAGGGTCAGATGTCAAAGAAGACAGCAGCGATTCTTCTGATGAGGATTTTGACCCCTACAGTGGGGAGACAGATGTGGATTCTGACACTGAAGTGGGTGCTGATAGTGGCGAAGAAGCAGACGAAACTGTGCCAGCACACAGGCCTCAAACTCAAGTGTTTGATACTGACGCTGAAATGGGAGAAGAAGTCAACAATTTGGGGCTGTTTTCACTGACGATTGGACTGATAATTTTCATTTCTTTCCTCTCGATCATCCATTCACAGGCACACCAGGTTTATTGAATGACTGGCCAGTCAACACTCAGCCTTTGCAGTTCTTTGAGTTGTCCATGCATTCCGCAGAGGTGGGTAAAGAGAAATTATTACTACATAAATTGTGCTATGTGTCATGTATGTTTTACACACTAAGTGAGTGCATATTTTTTGCAGTGATCCATTCATGTATCAGTAGACTAGGGGGAGAGAGGGGAAGGGGAGGGGGGGGGGGGGAGGAAGGGAGGGATAAACAAAGGGAGTGAGTGATTATATGTACTGAGTATTTGTGCATTACTCTGTGTGTGTGTGTGTGTGTGTGTGTGTGTGTGTGTGTGTGTGTGTGTGTTTGAGAGAGAACAGCTATACATGTTCATGTTTTGTAACTGTGTGCATGGGTATGTTTGTGTATCCAGGCATATTTTTACTGATGTTTACTGTGCAAAAATCCATGATTTGTGCATTTATAGAATAAACTTAAATATAAAGTAATTTAGGTAATTAATGTATTATGGTGCTGGTATTATATAAAAAATCCAGGTTGGTTCTACTTTATAGCTTGTAAAAGCACCAAACTGTGCATCCATACACATGAATGTTTATTACAAACAATGGGATACACAGATACATAAGGAAAAGAAAAGAAAAGTTCATATGATCATTTTTGTGTGTATGGCTGCAGGTCATGTTGCTGTGCTGAGGTGGCAAGCTCCAGGAGGAAAGGAAGTAATATTTGACCAATCCCCTCTCCAGGTACTCTTTTTGCCACCTTTTCCCTTTATTTATTTGAGACGAGTACAGCAGTCACTACTTTATTTTTCAATATTTGACCAAGTTAAACCAACACGTAGCTCAGACTGGCATTGATGATGAAATCACAGAATCTGAACTGGATGACGCAATAGCCAGATGTACAAAGGATAGTGCTCCAGGACCAGACAAAGTACGGTATGCAGATATCAAACGGCTCTCAGAAGAGGAGAGAGCCAAACTCTTCAGTCTCTACCAGGAAAGTTTTGATAAAGGCTATGTCCCAGAAGACTGGACACACAGCTACCTGAAAGCTTTACCAAAGCCAGGAAAAGATCATCATCAGCTAAATGGCTACCGCATACTCACTATGCAAAATATAGCAGGAAAGCTCATGGAACGAACCATAGCAAGAAAACTCGCAAGAGATCTTGAAAGTCAACAAATCCTCCCATCAAATCAAGAAGGCTACAGAACAGGTAATAGTACATGGGAAAATGCGGCCGCTTTTGCCTATGAAGTGTACGAAGGATTCCAAAGAAAGGAAGAAACACTAGCTGTTGCAATAGATCTGGAAGATGCATACAACAAAGTCCAGTTCTCGCTTCTCATGGAACTACTCCTTGCCTATGGAGTCAGTAAGACACTTACACGATGGATAGCTGCGGCACTTCGGGAGCGAACCGTCATCCTATGATTTGGAGATTGGACTTCTGAGCCTCATGAACTTTCTATGGGATTACCTCAAGATTCTCCAAAAGCCCCTACAAAAGCCCAGACATTACTCTGCACTCTCAACAACAAGACATCAGGACAAGTACCCTCACCAGTTTCCTTCAGTGGAATACCAATTGAATCAACTGACAACCTACGCTATTTGGGTGTAGGCTTTGACAGAATGCTAACCTTTAGGAAACATGTTGAGAATATTGTTCTTAAATGCAAAAAAGGCTTATCTGCCATGAAAGCAATGGCAGCTAAAGGCATTGAACAATGCCATCTCTACCGACTATATCACGCACTTGTACTCAGTGTGATAGATTGTGGATTAGGGCTTACAACACTGTCCAACAGCAACCTTCTCAAATTAGAAAGAATTCAAAATGAAGCAGTGAGATTGATCCTGGTAACCACAAAGGACACACCAGTTCAAACTATGCAATACCTGCTCGACCTTCCTTCAATGCAGACAAGACACAAGCTGGAACAGGTGAAGGCATATTTCAGAGCCCTTGAAAATCCCCAAAACCCACTTCATGCGGCGGTCAAGGAAACAAAAGGCACTCGGCTAGGACGTGGAAAATCATGGATGGGACAGGCAGAAGACAGCATACAGCTTGTGTGCCAGTTAGCAGAAGTCAAAGAAACCAAGGAATGGGAGAAATATCCAGACCACTTGAAGCACCTCTACCAAATTGCTATCACTCCAGAACTTGGAAGACATTGTGGAGAAAGGCCAGAAGGCAGAACCAACGCAGAAATTCAGATGTTGGTAAAAGATTACATTTTAATATATACTGATGGTTCTCTCACCAAAGGTAAGTGAGGCTGGGGATACACAGTGAAGCAAAATGGCCGAACTATTCAGGAAGACAATGGTGCGCACAGTTTAACAACTTCAAGTCTAACAATGGAGGTACAAGCAGTGACACAAGCGCTCCACTGGCTTACATCCATAAGCCAGTTTCAAACTCAACAAGCCATAATACTGACTGACTCCATGAACCTACTTCAGAAAGTGAAAATTGGAATGGGAAGCCCTGCTTGGAATGAACTAATGTGCAGCCTTCCATTGGAGAGACTCATATGGATGTACTGCCCTGGACATGCTGGAGTTAAAGTAAATGAGAGAGCAGACACACTGGCTGGCAAGGCAACAATAAGAACTGGATTACTGCTTGGCGATCTGATATCATAAGAAATCTGAAGAATCACTTAAGCAAACAAGAGCAAAGCCACTATACCATAGACCGTCTTTCAGATCTGAACATCAAGAGAGGAAGTGGCCGCACATCCAGACTTAAGGGAAGAGCAAGAAACATCACCAACCAAACAAACATTAGAATAATTTCAAGGCCAACATTGCGAAGACTCCTAGAGATTGGGGCAAACTCATACTGGGCCTTTCCAATAACAGACACAAAAGATGAAACACATGTCAACTGAGATAAGACTTTGAATCTCTCAGGGTCCCCAGCGTAAACTGTAGACGTGTGTGCGCTGGTGTGTGTCCATCAGTGGGGTGATGCCAGCATGTTAATTAGAGTGTCCATGGATATCATGAGTGTGCTAGCGCTGGTGTGTGAGTGTGTGTGGGAGAGAGTGAGTGAGTGTATGTGTGTGTGTATGTGTGTGTGTGTGTGTGTGTTCATCAGTGGGGTAATGCCAGCGTGTTCGAGTCCACAGACGTGTGTGGAAGCGCTGGTGTGTGAGTGTGTGTGTGAGAGAGTGTGTGCATGTGTGTGTGTGTGTGTGTGTGTGTGCGTGTGTGTGTGTGTATGTGTGTGCGTGGGATGTGTTTGAGGGGGAGGAGTTGTTGTTCTTATTGTTATGTGTATGTGTGTGCGCGCGCGAGTGTGCGCGTGCACTTATATGCTGTATTTAATGGTCTTGTTCTTAAGTCATCTTCTGAACATTCACGCATGCAGTCACAACACACACACACACACACGAACGTGTGCGTGTACGTTCGCTTGCTCTTACCCACACACATATACACATGTGTGCATGTGCACGTCCACACCGGCACACACACGCATACACATAAGTGCACAAATGCACACACACATGCACATGCATACACGCCCACATACAAAAACACACACATACACACAGTTATGTACACATATAGCCTATATGCAGATACGTGTGCTCACACAAACCCACAAATTACACACACACACACATATGCACACGCACTTATGCACACGCACACACACGCGCACATACATGCAGACACACACACACGCGCGCACACACACATGCGCCCACATGGGCCCATGCCCACACCATCATACACACACATGTACATCCACTACACATACACAAAAACAAAACAAAAATGGTAGGTAGGCACTCAAAGTCTGACCAGCGCGTTGGGCTAATGCGTAGGTCAGACATCTGTTGAGTCGTAGCCATGAGACCCTCTTCTTCAATTGTCTCATCTTTATTGCTAATTCATTTATCCATCTGCTTCAAATCATGCGTAGTGTGGTCTCAAATCTTAGCGGATGTGGTGTAGCGTATATGGACAAGTCCGCACGCATTGACACCTCCTTGATGAAACTGAAACTGTGCTGAGGTGGCAGGACAAAAAAACCTGTCCACATGCTGACGACAGTGATGCTGCCAACCACCATGATAAGCTTCACAACGCGGCACCACCCTGAGAGAGAGAAACCAGCAGCAGTACAGGACTACTTGGCAGGAGTAGACATGAGTGATCGGCTCATGGCCTACATGCCCCTGAATAGGAAGACCATGAAGTGGTGGAAGAAGCTGTTTTTTGATCTTCTGACCTTGACTCTTATTCAGGGGTCTATTCTCTACAACAAGCAACTTGCAGTCCATGGTTTGCCACTGTGTGTGAAGCTGTGCCCAGGATGCAATGTCACTTGCCATGAGCTTTTCCACTCCAGAAAAGAATAATGCCAGCGATTCATCACCAGTGTTTTGTGCACAGTGAATTTTTTTGTTTGTTTTTCATCCTGTAAAGACACATTTTTTGTATTTTCACGTTCTTCATCACCTGCTTGTGATTCAGTATTATATCTTCCGTGTCTTCAGTGACTCCAGCTGTGCTAGAATGTGATGTAGAACATTTCTGAGCTGCTAAGGAACACTTAGTATATATATTTTTGATGGGTGCGAAAGTGCTGAAAAGCAAAAAATGGAGTCCATTTTCACCACCAAGATGGTAAGTAAATTATTTTATTATTTCTTCACATATAGACTAATATGCATTGTATCCACTCACCAAATTTTAGGGTCTGTCTGCCCATCTATAATTGTGAGAATTTTTTTCCTACCATATACAAACCCCGGTTTTCCCGCAAGGGGAAAAACTCATGGCATGGAGCGAGTTAAACCCAGCAGGACAAGGGGGCAGATAAAAACAAAATAAGAAAGTGTACTAGCTTAGAAGGAGCACTAGTCACAACAGACCATGCATTGCCAGCTGCCGCTCTAGCCAGAAAAAAATTTGGGCTTGGAGACAAATCATCATAACATTCATCAGCACAAAAACCATCCTTGCCTTGCTTGTCAGACATCTGTTCGCTTGCATTCACACCAAACGTACCTTGATATGGATGGTCAGAGCATGCCCAGTCTTCCCTGTGTGCAGAACCCTGGGGTTTGCCCTTCCGCACTACTGACCCCCGTTGGTGTGGCATTATCCTGATCACTCTCCAAGCCAGTGCCTTGCCAAGGAGGCAGACTCAATCAAGGCCTACCTGGCAAACTTTCAGATACCAGCTGATACCCATTACCAGGCACCTGGGGGTAGAGTGTGGAGAGCACACTGGGGGGAGACACTGGCCTGTCTCCACTGGACCTGGGATGGTAGGCTGAAAAATTGAGCAGACCATGGAGTGTATTGAGAAGAGAGCCAAAAATTGTGCACCATATTGAACCATTCCCCTCGCATCAGGGCTATACAAGGTAGAGGCGCATCCCCTGTTGGTGGATTGAGGATCCATCAAGCCTTGCACTTGGGGGGTTCACTGGATAATATAGAAGAAGGTGCTGTGAACCAACATAGCCTAAGAGAAGGAAAACTTGGAGTCTAAACCGGCACTATTTTAACAGCGTAACCAGACAACCATGAGCTGCTCTGAAGTCAGAATGTGTTGGCTGAGGCCAGCGGGCAGACCTCCTGCAGAGTCACAAGCACAGGAGAAGACCAGACACTGTGCATCTCACCCAATATGACCATGGAGAATGATACTGGACAATATGGTGCTTGTCCCATGGTTCTCCAGGCACTGACAGCGCCAGGCCGCCAGCCTCAAAGGGCCCAAACACAGCGACTGGAGAAGCAATACAGGAAGAGAACAGGAGGTGGAAATCAAGCAGCCCTGCGCGTCAGCCGGAAACACCAGCAAACCACCTTGTCTTTGCACAGTGGAATGCTGAGGGCCTTTGAAAGAAGAATTGAGCTGCAAGAGTTCCTCAAAAGGGAGGGAGTGAGGTAAGGTAAGGTAATGTTGCTTGTAGCCCAGCCGACCGCCTGCAAAGAGCCATATTAGGGCTGTCACCACGTTAAAATCAACTCAAGTCATCAGGGAATAAATCTGTGTCCAGGGAACACACCTGACAGATGTCCCCCTCGCTTCACCCTCAGAGGATACAAACTCTTCTAGCATGACTGCACCAACCGATGCAACGGAGGAATTCTCATGCTTGTGCGCAACATGATCCTGGCAATAGAGATTGGGAGATAACAGCAAAGCAGTTATCCAGGGAAGAGAAGTAATAGTCATCAACTGCTCCTGCCCGCCTGACAAAGACCTGCAACAACACACTCTTCCACTGACCAATCAGAACCTACTGATTACTGGCGACTTCAAAAGCCACTCCCCAAGTTGGGGATACCCTGACCTAAACACTAGAGAGAGCAGTTCAAAGACTGGATGAAAGGGGACAACCTGATCCTTATCAATAATCCAGTTGACCAACCCACCTGCCTCTCACGCACATGGAAAACCACTAGCACCCCAGACCTTGCAATTGCACCAGAAGACATTCAGAAAGTCTGCGACAGGGAAGTGTGCACCCAGCTGGGTGGCAGTGACCATCTGCTTGTACAGTTGAAACTATACCTGACAGAGCGGCCTGCCCCTCAGAGGAAGGAAGTCAGCTGGAATTACAAGAAGGCAGACTGGTCAAAACAGACAAGCTCTGCAGAGAAGGTAGCATCAATGTCAAGGTCAAGTAGCAGACCAACTGTATACTCCAGGCTGCCAAGGAGAGTATCCCAAGAGACTGAAGGAAAGATTACAATCCTTATTGGAGCGACCAACCGCAGACTGTCCATGAGCAGCTTACAGCCATTAGAGACCAATTAGAGCAAACTCCCTCCACAGAGAACAACACTGTGTACTGTAGGACAAAGGCCGCCTTTGATGAGCAGAAAACCAAAGAAGCTTGTTAGTCATGGCAGGAGAAAAGCACCCTCAACAAGCACCCTCAACATGGAGAAAGAAACAGAAATTCTAGAATCTGACAAAAGTCCTCAAAGACGAACAGTACCATGCACCAAGAGAAGCTGTCCTGAAAGGTGGCGGCCACATTTACACAGGGAGAAAGGCAGCTGCCCTGGTCGCAGACAACTTTCGACAAGACAGCTTTCTCATTGTTTCTAGGGAGAAGACTGCTGACATCAGAATGAAATCAGATAAGGTATTGTTGCTCATCATCAGGGCTATCACCATGTTCAAGTCAACTCACACGTCATATATGAAAACAAAATTTAGAGAAAAAAAATATTCACACAACCCTTTAAAACACACCTAAAAACACACCAGAAATTTTGTTAAAACACTTTCCCCCGTAAGATCTTGGATCAGATGAAAAGTGTTAATCTCATTCAGATATTCAAAGATCGCATCTCTCTTGTCTCTGAACAAGGTTTTCATGGAGTCTGCTGTAAAACATTTGTCTCACATCATGCAAGTCCCAACACTCTTAAAGAATATGTTTCAGTGAGTGGTACATGACATGGAATGCACTACAGAGCTTCTACACCTTTCAAAAGATAAGAATGGGTGTAAAAGGAGTGGCCTGTGTGCAGACAGCACAATACTGTTTTTTTCTTTACAGCCATCCCTGGAACATAGTAAAAACTCTTTCATTTTTGGACGGATTTTAAATAGTTTGTTATCCGTCTGCAATTTCCATTCCTCTTGCCAGAGTTCTTTGACTTAAGCCTTGGTTTTGGGGTTCAGATCAGTATGAGGGATAGATAATCTGCTCAACTCATTCTTTGTGACACTCTTGGCAAGTTGATCAAGAGGGGGCTGAGGAAGCAGACACTGACTCCAACCATGACCTCCGAACTCATCATTCACAAAGTAAACTGTGCCATTAAGCAGTTGAAGATAAAAAAAAATCATCAGGCAACTACAGGATAACGAACAAAATGATTCGTCACCGTGGAGACTATACCAAACAGAAACTTCTGGACATTTGTTATCAGTCCTTAGACACTGGGGTGTTTCCAACAAGCTGGAAAGAAGCCACCATAGTTCCCATCCTTAAGAAAGGAAAAGACAAACACACAAAGAACAGCTACCACCCCATCAGTCTCCTAAGTTGCTGCAGCAAAACTATGGAGCATGTCATCAACCGGCAGTTCCAGTATCAGCCAGAAAAGAATGGGTTCCTCACACTTCAGAAAGAACAGGAGCACTGAGGACCAGGTCACTTGCTCACACACGACATTGAGGACCGCTCCAACAGAAGATAAGGACACTTGTCATCTTTGAAGGAGGGTCTCGTCTTCAAGCTGCTCAAGAAGAAAGTATGTTGAAGGATGCATGCTTGGATCCGGAGCTGCCTGTTCAACAGGACACACCAGTCTTCTAGTAAAGATCAGAGAAAGAGTACCCCAGGAAGAAGTCATCTTGCTGATCCTCCTTACCATCTCCATTGATGGTATTTCTGACCAGCTTTCTTCCCATATTCCTCGGCACTGCATGCAGATGACCTTGTCTGGACCAAATCAATGTGCAGGAGGTACTGCACCATACCTCAGACTGGGCAAGAGAGTGGCTTGTCACCATCAACAGGACCGAAACTGAAGCAACATGCTTCTCCCTCTCACCCAAGAGAGAAGAGTTTACCCTGCGCATCAGTGGGCAAGAAATTCCCCAGCAGGACACTCAACATATTGGAGTGAGACAGGACTATAAACTAACCTGATATCCGTAAACCAGCATCACGCATAGCAAAAGCCTCAAGAAAATGTCCCTGATGAAGAAACTTGCAGGAACAAAATGGGGAGCCAGCATGAAATTCCTAATGCAAGTGTACACTGCAAACAGCAGACCCCATATGGAGTATGCCTCCAATGCCTGGTCAACTGCGGCAAAGACCAACCTGGACAATCTGACAAAGGTATCGAATGCCGGCCTCAGACTCTTGACAGGAAGCATGAAAACTACCCCAATATGAACCATGGAAAAGACAACAGGCATTTTCTCACTAGAGGAGAGATGACTAGAAAAAATCAAAAGACAGCTATCCTGCTCCCTACATTCCAAGTTTATGGCTTACACAAAGAACAGATTGAAGCGACAGAGCCCACACTACCTCTTAAAGGCTCCAGAGAAGAACCTTTATCAGCCTCTCACAGATTTCAGTCAACCAACTATGATGCTTCAGGACTAGGAGGACTGGCAGGCAGACATCCCGCCTATCACCTTTACTATCCCGGGCGTAACAGCCAAAGCACATCACACAGCAGAGGTACTCAAGTCCCGGACCCTCGAAACTCTCAAGACCTCTTACCAACATACCACCTGGGCTAAAGTATACTCTCTCTCTCTCTCTCTCACTCTCTCTCTCTCTCTCTCTCTCTCTCTCTCTCTGCGTTCGATTGAAGCTGGGTGCATCAGACTTGTAACCCGGCCGCCATGATGAAGCCCGCGGTCTTCTCCAGGTCAGAACGGGCTGAAGTATACAAGGATGGGTCAGCAGATGAGGCTGTGAAAAATGGTGGAGGTGGAGTTTTCATCAAGTCCCTAGACGGTAGATCCTTCAGAAAATCTGTGGGCACAGGCACATATTCCATAAACTACCGAGCTGAAGCCTGTGCCCTACTCCTTGCTGCCCAGACCCTTAACCAGGAATACGGGCACCCCACTAACACAATCTTTCTAACGGACTGTGAATCCATTCTGAAGAGCCTCCAGACACCAGGAGGGGAGCAGATAATCAGAGCCATCAGAGAAGAATTCAATCTCCTCCAGCAGAGAATGACTGTAGTCCTGCAGTGGATCCCATCTCACTGTGGCATTGGAGGGAATGGGGAGGCAGTCTGTTTGTCCAGGATTGGCAGCAGGCAGGAACAGTCAGGGCACATGATATCCTACAGTGAAGCTAAAACCATCCAGAAGAACAACTTCAAAAGAGCATGGCGCCAACAGCTGGACATTGGGACTGACGAGGACAGCATCCACCAGCTCGACAGAGCAGCTGAAGTTACCGTCTTTAGGTTGCGAACAGGACACTGCCAGCTCCTCTCCCATCTCTAGCATCTCAAACTCTCTCATACTGACCAGTGCCCTTGTGGTACAGGCTCCCAAACTCCCACCCACATCTTTCAGTCCTACCCCTCCTTAGAATTCTTGAGAGGCCAGACGTGGCACAGTCTGGTTGAGGTCCAGGACAAGCTGTGGGGACTGGCGGGGTCTCTGTGGCAGACTGTAGACATTGCCTTACTAATCAGATTGAGGATCAAGCATGGCCGGGAACATAAAAGAAAGAAAGAAAGAAAAAAAACAGTCCAACTCTAGCATGAGCTGCATGGAAGGAATGGAGAGCAGCCGGTGCAGCTGATGCAGGTTTCATGAGGTCAGTGTTGGAGACAGCTTTCTGAAACAATGAGCAAATTCTGGAAGAACAAGAAGCAGAAGAAACACCGGTCGACTTAGCAGACGCCAGAGTGCTCTGTGACAATGGCGAGTGTAATGACTAAACCAAGCTTAGTTTTTCTGTCATTTTTTTCAATAGCCAAGGTGAAGTGTTTTCTTTCTGAAAGGTGAAGGCCGACTTAAACGACTGCTTCTGAGAAACCATGATGGAAATCAAACTTGTAAAGTCCTGTCTAGGTCGTGTTTCCTCACTGAAGAAAAGGAGAAAATTGAATTCAGTTACTCAGGTGTAGTATTGTGAACACACTAAGGGAGATTACTTCTGTTGGCTTGTTGGTTAAAGGCTAGAATTAGCTTCCCACTCTCCATTGTTGATATTTTTATGGGAATCCTGATGTGTGTTGTTGTTCCATGCCTAGTGGAGATAAGACATTTGGACAGGTGAGTATGAAGAAAATATTTCTCCAGTTTTTGTGATCTGAATCTTTTCAGCTGGTCAGATATGTTGCATGAAGAAGGTTGAATTAATAATAAAAATTAAAAAAAAGCAGCACCACTCATGGATTTTGTAGGTTTTGGATCTTTATCTTACTAAAATACATCTACTTCTTCATCTGAATCTCCAGTTATCTTAGATGTCAAGTGTATAGAATGAAGTCTGAAGAATTGTAGGGACACTGCCAATCCCCCCCCCCCCCCCCCTTTTTTTTTTTTTTCTTTCTGGAACTAGCAGGTGGGTCAAAATGTGGATTGAGATTGTTGGTCGATTTCTATCTGTGTATTAATCTATGTAGGAAATCTTATTCTGAAGTGTTGGAAAGACTGCAACGTCATATTCTGAACCTGAAGATGATGACTTGCTGGGTTGCTCCTGCTAGTGGATACTGTTCTCTCCAACTCCCAGATGAAGGTCTTTCTGAAATGGCTCCACAGGATGACATCCTTCCTCATGTCTTAGAGGGTGTTCAGTCTGTTCTTACTTCCTGCCTGACATGGAGAGAGTGTCTTTTCATTGCACATGGCACAACAAAGGAGAGAACCCATGGCAGTTCCACTACAGTGCAAACTAACACAAGATCTGCTGTTCCTATTTTAATGTCCTGCAGGATCTGTTCTCAAACTTGTGTCCAATTAGAATATAGTATAGATCAAATTGTGGGTCTCTTGTCTGATGCAGCAAATCTGGTGCAGAAAAAAATTGAAGAAATTAGCATATAAGCACAAGTGCATGTATGAATATAAATGAAAGTGTCATTGTGTCAGTTTCCTATGGGTGTTTCTGCACATTCACTTGACATGCTTGGTAAGTGTTAGCTATTTCCTTTGTGGTTAGCTATAAGTAACATTACCATTACCATTTGCTGTTTCACATTGTCTGCTCTGCTATGAATTATCTGTTTTGCCTGGACAGATTTATTTTCATTCACTGTCAGTGCTCCTTGCTATACATCCTTCTTTGTTTTTATTACATACTTTCCTAGATGCATTCAAGTTCCTCAAGTTGCTTTCTATTGTTGTTGTTTTTCACCGTTGCTAGAATATTGGTGTTTCAATTATAATTTGACCAATGAATGTGTGTTTTTTTCAGCATCAGTGTTGCTTGTTGTTTTCACCTGTCAACCCTGCTGGGTGGAGTCTGCTTCATGATTACTAGCATCATCTACATGGTGGTCAGTATGCTATTTTGTGTTACTCTGTAAGTATCTATCATGATTATGTGTAAGTATCTTATCATGATTATGATTGTTTTTGGACTAGCTTCTCATCAGCTGGACTGTTCAAGGCACCAGACAATCGATATGGATCTCTGGGTGGGAGGAGGGGGGTGTGGGGGGGAGGAAGGCAGTGAATGAGAGAGTGGATGGGTGAATGTGAATGGCGATATGTAAAAGGACAAATAAATGCAAACATTTGCACCTTATTGTCCTTCCCAAAAATGACTTTTACAGATTTGTTTTCCTGTTCTGATTTACTTTTTGGTTTTGCATTATTCAGTGTTTTTAGATTTTAATAGGATTATTTCTTTATCTGCATTTCATTTAATTTCTTGATTATGTATTTATTCATGTTTCATTTATTGATTTTTTTCATATTTTAGTTTTTTTTGTTTTAAATTTATTTTCCCCTGTATTTTCTAACGTTGACACACTTCCAGACAGACAGATAGAAGAAAGATCCCCCGTTTAATTAACAAATTAATTTAACGTTATTTGCTATAAAGGTGTGTTACTATAATCTCACATAATTATAATTATATAATCATGCACTCACATTTCAACACAAAATACTATCAGGTCCTCACAGACTCTCGAGAACTTTTTTCCTTTTACAACTTGGCCTGAAACAGTGCCATCAAAAACACTCTTAGCAAACAAAATGTACTAGTCCTCACAGACCTATAAGCAGCTTTTATTTGTGGTTTTGGCCTTAGCAAAGCCACAAAACCTTCACAATCTTGGCAACCTCACATTGAATGACAAAATGTATATTGTGACTGTGCCTCTCTCGGTAAAACAAAAAAGTGAACTGTGTTTCTAGTCTGTCTGAGGAAAAAGTCCCTGTAAAGAAAAGAAAAACAAATTATCTTGTTAAGCTGATTTAGAAAATGTCTTTATTTGTAGAAATATTGTTCTTCCTTTTCATTTCTTTTTGTTTAAAGGCTTGTGTGGTCTAGTGATCCCTTAGGCTCTGGTGGCAGGGGCATCAATACTTGGATAAAAGCTAGTTTGGCAAAACACTTCTAGGCCTGTATGTTGCTGGCTGGCCTAAAGCACAACGTGGTAGGATTTGATGCCTGTGGTAGGGTCTCCCATGTCTGACAGGTTAAGGGTGAGGGCCCAGAAAAAGGGTAACCTGCCTTATCCCAGTTTTGTCTTCTGCATTTCTTAATGGATCTTTTTTGTCTTCTTCTCCCCTTCAAGTCTTCTTTCTTTATTCTTCTAAGTCTACCACTTTTCAGAGTATCCAGGAGTTTAAAGTATCTGCTTCTGGGTAAAATATAAAAACAGCACTCATGCCTCGACTTATCAAGAGCAGTGCCCATGCAGGCAAAGGAAGGTAAGGTAAGGTACTGTTGCTTATAGCCCAGCTGACCGCAAAGGGCCATATCAGGACTGTCGCCATGTTGAAGTCAACTTACAAGTCATTCATTCACACAACTCTTTAAAATACATCTTCTAAAAACCCACCGGAAATTTGGTTAAAAATCTTTCCACTATAAAATCTCAGATCCGATGAAAAATGTTAATCTCTTTCAAGAATTCAAAGATCGCATCAGGTGGAACATCTCTGAAATGGATTTTCATGGAATCTGCTGTAAAATGTTTGTGTCTCACTTCATGCAAGTCCCAACACTCTAAAATCATGTGTTTCATTGTGAGTGGCACATGACATGGAATGCACCACGGAGCTTCTTCACTCTTTAAAAGGTACGAATGAGTAAAATACGAATGGCCGGTGTGCAGCCGGCATAGAACCGTTTCTTCTTTGCGACCACCAGACGTGGATGAGAGAAACTCTTTTAGGTTTGGATGGATCTGGAAGAGTTTGTTATCCGTCTTGTGTATTCCAATCCTCCTGCCAGATGTCTCTGACATCATTATTCACTTTTGGTTTCAGATCTGTGCAGGGGATAGATATATTAACACATTTTCCCTGTTGTGGCATTCTTGGCCAAGCGATCAGCCATTTCATTCCCTCCGATGCCAACATGACTGGGAACCCAAGCCAGAACAATGTTGTGACCTTCCGCTTTCAGCATGGTAAAAAGTTTAAAAAAAAGTGTAAAAGTTCAGGATGATGGAGGTTACGGCCAGCTATGGCCTCCAAAGCAGACAGCATATCAGAAGAAATAAGAAAGTTCTTGTTTGTAGATTGAGAGGTTATCTTCAGTGCTAGAACCAGGGCTGTAAGTTTAGCAGAGTAAACAGAAGCTGATGGAATTTGTTCTAATAATATTTGAGAAGGAGCACCAGTGCAATAGGCTGTACAGGCCCCTCCATCGTCAGACTTGGAACCGTCAGTTAATATTTTCTGAAGGGATGGGAATTTTGAACAGAGATCAGCAAACAATGCCTTGTATGCTAGAGAGCTGGTGGATTCTTTACAAAAAGCTGCACGATCAAAGCAAATTTCTGGTGTGAAGAAGGTCCACGAAAGCTTATCTGGAAACTTGGAGAAGTCAGACACAATTCCTAGATCAAGACCTGCATTCTACGCATGAGGCTGCATACAAAGACTAAACAGAGGAACACAGTTGGGATTTAAAAAAAATTTACTTTGAAACTGAGGGTTAAAAACACAGTCATAGGCAGGGTTTTCTGTACAGAGAACAGTCTGAGATAGTAGTTCAAGGATAGTTTCAGCCTGCGGTTGGATAGTGAGGGTTCACCTGCCTCTGCTTACAGGCTGTACATAGGGGTGGTGCAGAATGCTCCAAGACAGAGACAAAGCCCTTTATGGTGAATAGAGTCCAAGAGTTTCAGGTAAGGTCTTGCACAGCCGTACACAGCACAACCATAGTCCAGTTTAGAATGGAACAAGGCTCTGTAGAGGTGCAGCAAAGTTTTCTTATCAGTGCCCCAGTCAGTGTATGCTACGACCCGCAGAATGTTCAGAGCTTTCTGGCAAGAAATTTTTAGGTTTTTAATGTGACTAAGAAAGTTGAGTTTATGGTCAAAAAGAATTCCTAGAAATTTGGCTTCTTTGACAGCTGGAATGTGAGATTTCCCTATTTGGATTTCAGGATCTGCAAAAAAGTGATGAAAATTATGGAAGTGAATGCACTGTGTCTTAGTAGCAGAAAAAGTGAAGCCATTTTCTTCCGCCCACTGCTGAATATTATCCACACAAAACTGGAGCCTGCGCTGAACACTTGGGTATAAGCTTCCAGTTGCATAGACGGCAAAATCATCCACAAACAATGAGCAGTTAGAACCCTGTTGAACTGACTTAACAATGTTGTTGATTTTATTGCTAAAGAGGGCAGGAGACAGTATGCTCCCTTGTGGAACACCCAATTCCTGCTCGTGAACATCAGAAAGGGTGGTGCCAACCCGAACCTGAAACTGTCGTTCTGCCAAAACATTTTTGATAAAAGGTGGAAGATGACCCCGAAAACCAAGATCATGGAGATCATGAAGTATCCCAGATTTCCAGGTGGTATCATAGGCCTTCTCCAAGTCAAAGAAAATAACCACAGCATGTTGTTTATTTAGAAAGGCGTTTCAAAGTGTAGATTCCAGACGGATCAAGTGGTCCACTGTAGTTCAATGTTTGCGGAAGCCACACTGTTCTTTCGCCAGAAGGCCGGTGTCAAGTTTCCACATGAGTCTAGCATTGACCATGTTTTCCATCAGTTTGCAGATACAGCTGGTCAAAGCTATCAGACGGTAATTTGATGCGTTCTAAAGATCTTTTCCAGGTTTGGGAATAGGTATGATGAGGGCTTTTCACCAAGAAGGTGGAAAGAATCCTGTAGTCCATACATTGTTGTATACATGTAGCAGGATGTTCAAACCTTTTTGCAGAAGATGCTTCAAAAGTTTATAATGGATTTTGTGTATAGCAGGAGAGGAATCGCTGCAAGAAAGTAAGGCAGATTTCAGTTCGTTTAAAGTGAAAGGAAGATTGTAGTCTTCCATGTTGTCTGATGAAAAGTTGCAGGGTGATTTTTCTTTGAGGGCTTTGTTTTTGACAAAACAGGCTGATTTGTTAGAAGAAGAGGAATTCGTTTCAATAGTTGAAGCAAGTAGAATGGCGACTGCTTTTTTCTCAGTTATTAGAGAGTCCGAAACTTGAGATGGTTCACAGTGGGGCAGGTGTTCTTCCCTTTAATTTTCTTGATGATTTTCCACACTTTTTTCTTCGATGTTTTGGATGTGAGACTTGAGCAAAAAATTGTTTCCAAGAAAAACGTTTACTGGTTTTATAAATGTGTTTAGATTTTGCTTTCAGCTTCTGATGCGCTCAGACGTTAGGCATCGATGGTCTGTGGGAGACCCAGTGTTGTGCTTTTTTGCGGGTTTTGTTAATTTCCTTGCATTCAGAGCTGAAACAAGGAACTTTTGGCATTAGGGGCTTCTTGGAAGATGTGGGAATGGTTGACTTTGCACAGTTCAGTATGAAATCTGAAAGATTTCCTGCTGGATCTTCACTTTGCAGGATCTTGTACTCTTCCAGATCATTAAGAAACCTAGTGGCAAAGAGGTCCCGATCTGCTTTGTTGAAATTGAGGCTTTCTGGTAAGGACTCACTCTCTGCATTTATATACCGAAGCAACACAGGAAAGTGGTTGCTACCATGTAGGTCCTCATCAACCGCCCAAACGAAATCCAGAAACAAAGAAGGGTCACAAACAGAAAGATCCAGACAAGATGTGGTGCCATTAGCGGAGTGAAAGTAAGTTGGCGATTTCCCATTCAAGACACACAAATCAAGCTCTGAAAACACTTCCTCAAAAAGCAGACTCCTTGGTGAAGATCTTTCACTTCCCTATAGAGGAGAGTGACCATTCAGATCGCCCAATAGCAGGAAGGGTCTAGGAAGCTGCTCCAAGAGCGAAATGAGGTCCCGTTTGGTCACACAGATATTTGGAGACAGATACAAGCTACAAATAGTTATTGTTTTGTGGAGAGTAACCCGAGCTGCCACTGCCTGAAACGGAGTCTGCAGAGCAACTGGGCTATACAGAACAGAGTTGTGAATGAATAAGGCTACCCTGCCAGTAACGCCATGTTCAACAGTTTGTGCAGGTTGATTTAGGAAGCTGTAGCCAGAAAAGGGGAAAGTTTTGTCAGACCTTAGAAGAGCTTTTTGCAGTGAAACTAGCACAGGCCTAGCTTCACGACACAAAAGCTGCAGCTCTTCATAATTGGAATACAGTCCTCTGATATTCCTTTGCAAGACTGTTTCCATTTTAGTTAAGGACTTTAATAATCCATGTCTACGTCCTCTTCCTCTTCATCATACAGAGCTTCAAATGCATTCTGCAGTTTGAGCTCCACTTTTTTTAACTTGTCTGGTGGAACTAGTAGTTTCTTCTTTCCTGGAGGAGACGAACTTAATGATCTTGGTGGCGTTGGTGGAGGCTTTCCTTTGCACTCCACCAATGCCATTTTGGTTGAAGCCACTGTCAGGGAGCCTCCTTTGGGATGTGGTCTCGGCTTAGGAGAGATCTCGGGGTGAACCCCTTGCTGGGCAGCCCACACAGCCGCAGGCTTAGTGGATGCACTGGAAGTGCATCCTGTGGTGGGTTTAAGGGCCCCCACCAACGGCCGTTTTCTCTTGCAATGTATTCGAAGCCAGAAGACATTTCAGCAGTTCAAGACCACATGGGTCTGTCTGCTCTGAGTTATTTTTTGACGACACTTGAAAAAAGGAGTGGGGTTCCCTTCTGCTCCTGCACCAATTTTTTGGCTTCAAAGAACGAAATCTTTTTTTCTGTTTTTACGCACTGGATTTCACTTTCTACTCACCAAACAGGGCAGTCTTTTGAAGAAGAAGGGTGGTCACCATCACAGTTCACGCATTTCGTAGATTCACATCCGCCCTCATGAACTGCTTTGCTACAGGTGGCACACACCTCCTGTCCCAAGCATTTCTCCTTGACGTGACCAAATTGTTGACATCTGAAGCACCTCAGTGGGGATGGTACATAGAGGGCTATTTTTCACCCTCAGGTATCCCACCTTTATGGATGCTGGAAGAGTCGGTTTGGCAAAGGTGAGGAACAGAGTATTTGTCGGTTTTCTTTCTGCACCTTTTCGGAAAGTCGCCCTCCTGACCTCTACCACTCCTTGATCAGCCAACTCAGCCTTTATTTCTCCCACAGATAACCCAAACAACTCTCGGCAATGGATGACAGCTTTTGAGGAGTTCAGACTTTTGTGAGAGGACACCCGGATTGGGTAATTCACAAGACTTGCTGACTTTAATAAGTTCTCAGAGTGGGCTTTTCAGTCATCCTGCATGAGCAGGGAACCATCCCTCAACCTCGCTATCCGCCGACTGGATTATCAGCCAAGAGGGCTAAGTGCCTATCGTCTTCCGGACTTCTGTGTCCAAGTCTGTGTCCATGTCCCTTGAAGGGTCGGAACCCAGTTTTCTTCTCTTTCCTGTTTTAGTAGTTTTGGTGGCCATGAAGGTTTTTAAATACTGGCAGAAATAAATGGTCACCCCAGGAAAGCTGCCATGCTGGGGAAGGGACAATGGATGGCCATAGTATGGCGTCCGTAAGCCTGTTATCGTCAAGCATGAAAACCAGACAGTGCACCTTCGCCACTGAATTGGGATCAGCCACTCAGCCCCTCGCCAGGTAACTGTAGTTTGGGCTTCCCTGCTGCTTACGGCAGCGACTCAAGTATCGGAGAAAAAAGAGTGTGGAAAAGAAGGCTTGAAGGGGAGATGGAGAGAGAAAAGATCTGTTAAGAAAGGCAGAAGATAGATTAGGAAAAAGGTGGGTTACTATTTGTCAGGGCCCTCACACTTAACCTTTCTGACATGGGAGACCTTTCCAGGGGCATCAATTCCTACCATATAGTGCTTAGGCCAGTCAGCAGCTTGGCTATACAAGCCTAGCAGCATTGACAAGAACTAACCATCTAGTTGAGTATTGATGCCCCTGTCAGCAAAGCCTAAGGGATCACTGGACCGCGCAAGCCCTCCGACCACGGCAAGGTTGCAACCCCCGGATGGGCAGGCAAAGGAGCCCATTGAAATGTGGATATGGTGGAGATGAAAAAACTACCTCCACCATCTCCTCAAACCAAGCTGTCCCCGCCTGCAGGCTAGTCTGCCTGTGGATCTGGACACTGAACTAGCCTGTTTCTCTTCAAAATACATTTGCTCCTTTAGACATAGATGATGACTTGGAGATGATCTGATTTCTCTCCTGTTTGTTCTCTGCACCATGGGTAGTACATTATTCCATTGGAATGTCCATAGTTTAGACTTTAATTTTGAGGAGCTAAAGCTTCTGTGCTGTACTCTTAAACCTCAGGTAGAGGCTCCTCAGGAAAAGAGGTTTCTGGCCAAAGACATAAGCCTGGCAGATGACCTGTCTAAGCCAGGAGCTTATTGTCAGGGGTCTTACAGCGGCACCAAGTCTCCCGTGCCATAGGCACCCATCATGGGAGTCTGTCTCCTGTCCTCTGAGGGAAGACCTTCAGCACTCTGACAGAATAGTTAACCTGCTCCATCTTCAAATGCCGGGGCCTGGTGCCACACGATGAAGGGGCCAGCGGAAGCAAGGTTAACTGTCAGAGGCTGCTCTTAGGGCTTGGCAGTTTGACTGGGAAAGTAGGGCACATGGACAAGGATTCTGAGCCATCATTATGCCATCGCAGAGACTGTGGGTCCCTGGAGAGGGCATGAATCTCATTGATCCTGCATGCGGAAGCCAGGGTAATGAAAAAGCAAGTTTTCAGAGTGAGATACCTGACACAGCATTTGGTGATAGGCTTGAAGTGCCCTGAGGCCAGATACTCCAGGACAATGGGAAGGCTCCATTTAGGACACCTACATAGTGTAGGGGAGCCCAGTGCAACATATGAAATCAGTTCAGACAAAAAGGGATGGCTACCCATAAGACAAAATGTCTTAGCAATAGCGGATCTGAAACCCATTCAGGTGCTGGCCTTACTTTCAGAGATCTGTAGATCTTCTATAAAATCAGCAATATCCTCAATCGTGCACTCAGCTGGAGAGATACTAGATTGCAAGCACCATTTGGCAAAAATTCTTCACTTATTATCATACACTTTCAAAATGGTTTGTCTTTGCCAACCATGATCTTCATCCTACATGAAGGGTGGAAACGTCTCAGTTCAGAGAGGTGTCATCGGATATAAGACTGGCGTAGAGGAGAGATGTGGGATCAGCATGCCATCACCATACCTGTGGCTGAATCAGAAGATCTTTACGAGAGGGGACTGAGATTGGAATCATCTTCGGTAGGGAAAGCAGCAGGTTTATCCAGCTCTTCAACCACTTTAGTATCAAAATAAGAATCAACAGACATTTCTCTTTGGATGCCTTTTTTAGGACTGCTGCATAGAGGGGATATGGGGGAAAGGAATATGCGAACATCCTATCCCAAGAGACCCACAGAATGTCCACAGTTAAGACTAGTGGGTCTGTAACTGGTGAGACAAACACTGTACATTGATTGTTCCATCTGATTGTGAACAAATCCTCATGAGGAGTCCCCAGACACTGACACACTGATTAGAAGACCTTCCTGTTGAGCATTCACATGGATGGTAACATCTGATCCTTCCTGGGTAGTGTTTGCCAAGACATTGAGTTTCCCCAGAATGTGTCCTAAAAAAGATATTTTCAAATCCTTGCAAAACAGGAGGACCGACTTTGCCAGATCCTTTAGCTGTCTGGAGTGGGTTTCCCCTTGATTCCTCAAATATGCCACCACTATCGAGTTGTCTGAGCACACTGTGATTGTTTTCCCTTTCAAGAGATGGGACCTCTGGCAAAGAGCTAACAAAACCGCTTGGATCTCCAAAGAGTTAGTGTGGTCTGTGATCTGGGTTTCCCAAAAAACACTGCTCTACTAAACTGATGAACACAGAAGAATGCTCTTCCTAAGGCACCTTCCAGGAAAGACGAGGCCATAACTGAGGGGGTGCAGTCTGGGATGAGTTTCTGTGTCAAGAACTGATCCAACTGTGATGATCAACAATAAGGCAGCCAAAAGGAATCGTTGGGGTCGCAGAAACACCAGAGGTAACCAATTACCACACAAGACAAACTCTTACTGAGAGAGAGATGGAGCAGAAGGTGCGACGGGAAATAGAGACCAGTCTCATAAAACTCAAGGAGATCGTGGAGGGAGAAATCTGGAATGGCGAAAAGGCACCAGACAGAAGTCTCAACAAAGGATAAAACTTCATGCTCTTTCTTAAGTTTCTGAAATCATCATAAATTCATATAAACGAAATCACAACCATGAAAAAAGGATGCCAAAAGAGAAGAATATTCAGCAGGAGAAGAAAACTTGTCGACATCAACAAGGTTATGATCAAAGTCACAACAGGTCACAACAGAAGCTGTCCGTGAATTTAAAACAAGACAGTAGTTTTATTCCCACAAATATAGCGGTCTGCCTTAAACAAAAATTCATCCAACACTGTGTCAAAAGAAGACCTTTGTTCTTGTGAATTTCGGCATAAATAACCAAGTTGAGCAGCATCAAGATGACTGTCAAATGCAGCCAGATTGCCATACCCAGTGAAGCTCACAGCACAGATGGGTGAAAACAAATGTCAGAAGCTTGTCCACTCAAGATGGAGGTGGAATTGGCAGGTACAGGCATCCAGATGAGAAAGTTCCATCTGAAAAGAAGATAGTGTGTATTTATAACCGTAATGTTTTCCAGATGAAAGCTTAAACCGATGGCACACCATAACGAGTGGAATGGGAGTTGAGAAGAGCAACATTCATGAAATCATGATACTGCCCCACCTTTTTAGAAACGCGAGGAATGGAATTGGAATCTTTAGTACCGGTTTTCTCAAAGAAGGAAGAACGAAGTCTAGCCTTTTGAGAGACAGGGGCATGAGAATCAAAATAGGACTCGGGAAGAGTACTAGTGATTACGGACCAAGAGTGAACTCAGGAGAAGGAAGGTCATCATCATCAAAATATTCATCAGTATCTTTGTCGGAATGATCAAAATCCTCTCGCTCGTCTGTCTCCCATACACTTGCATCCATATAACGCCTACCTCGCAATTGGTCTGAGTGCAACCTGTCCTCCCTGCTCATATTGCCCGAGGATCGCCCAATCGCACTAGTAATCCCCCTTGCAGCTGCGCCTGCCAGGCCACTCTCCAAGCCAGTGCTGCTTGCATGGGTCCTCTTCCTCTTAGGGCTCTTAGGCCAACATGGAGGAAATGAAGACAGCCGCTCTTCCAAAACAGTTTGTCCGGGGGTAGGGGTACAGAAGCGTCCTGGGTAAGATGATGACCTGTCTCTGCCACACCTGGGACTGTGTCTGAAGCAGCAGAGCAAGGAGCGTTTGTTGCCATCCTTGCCAAAACTGGCTGACTGTTATACTGAAGAGAGAAAACCAAGCACCATGTAGAAGCAAGGCAAAGTTCTTGTGAATGTTCTGACGGTGAAGGCATTGTCTCTTTGAGAGAAGTAAAGGCCTACTCAGAGGGGCATTACTGCTGATCCAATTTCAAGTGCTTGAACTGGGAGAGAGATATATATATATATATATATATATATATATATATATATATATATATATATATGTCCATGACAAGGAGAAAACTGATTTGGTTTGGAGTGAAGGGAGATTATGTGTTACTCAGGGAGACTATGCACACATTCCTGTTGGTTGAATAGAGTGAGCTCCCCATTGTCCACATCATTTTTTTTGTTGTTTCTGGTTGGGAGGGGATTCCTGATGTTCCACAGAGAAAAGGCATTTGTTTGGACAAGTAAGTATGAAGACCAAAAAAATATATGTGTATATAAACAAAGAATAAGAAAAAAAAAAATATATGTGTATATAAACAGGTAAGGTAATGTTGCTTATAGCCCAGCCGACCGCAAAGGGCTATATCAGGGCTGTCACCACGTTAAAATCAACTCACAAATAAATGAAAGAAAAACCCTTTCACATATCTCTTTAAAATACACCTAAAAACGTATCAGAAACTTTGTTAAAAATCTTTCTCCCATAAAATCTTAGATCAGATGAAAAATGTTAATCTCTTTCAGAAACTCAAAGATCACGTCAAGTGGGACATCTCTGAACAGGGTTTTCATGGAGTCTGCTGTAAAGTGTTTATGTTTCACATCGTGCAAGTCCCAACAATCTAAAAGAATATGTTTCAGTGTGAGTGGAACATGACATGGAATGCACCACTGAGCTTCTTCACCTTTTAAAAGATAAGAATGGGTATAAAACGAGTGGCCTGTGTGCAAGCGGCACAAGACTGTTTCATCTTTACAGCCGCCTCTGGAACATGGTAAAAACTCTTTCAAGTTTGGGCGGGAATCACGTGAGCTGTCAATCGCCTAGCAGGCTGAGTGTAGTGTCGCTGTCCGTTTTCATCGCTTTGTGGTTGTTTTTGTGATCGTGGACTGTAAAGATTTGTACCAGGATGTATGTGAAGAACTGCTTGTTATTCTGGATCTATTTCTGTGCCTCCCTCCCCATAGACTTGAGGATAATCTGGATCTTCTTCTTGGCCAACCTTGCCAACACACTGTGTTTTCGACCGGCGCCATTGTGTTTAGCCTGTGTATCGCACGGGCAGGGACACATGCTGACTCACTTTCTCGCCAAGGCTTACTCACCCCAGCCTCTACCACCCAACCTCTCCCTACCCGTTACGGCATGTAACGGCCCTCCGCTGTCACACCCACCACTACCCTACCCTGTGGTGACCGACTTTACGCATCACTACCCACACCCTTTCCCTCGTCAAATCACTCACCTGACCTACACACGGGACCAGCTGCTAGCTGGCAGGGAGCGACCTTCACCCCTTGACCCTTCGCTCAACGTGACACTGCGGCGTCTCAGGATTGGCCGTGACCTTCCTCACTGTCGCACAGCACGGGGAGGGAGGAGGAAACGGAGGACGATACCTACTGTCGGTAACGTTGCCCATCTCTCTCACCACTCTCGCCACAACCACACTCGCTCAGTAAACTGTCGCAACTTGATTCAAGTGCCTATGGCTCCTCGCACACAAACAACAACGAACATTTCGCTGACACTTTTCAATGCTCAGTCACTTGGTAATACTTGTAAAAAGAAACGATCTGCCATAAATGACTTTATACTCTCCAATGATATCGACATTCTTTGTGTAACGGAAACGTGGTTCAAGGAAAGCGGCGATGAACCAAAGCTACGTGACCTCGCCCCAGCTGGCTATACCACCAAGTCCTTCCCCCGCCCCACCACGACCTGCGGGGGCGGAATCGCATTCGTCATCTCGGATAAGCTGCTCCCCTATTGCTCTTTTGACTCGTCTTTTGATTTTCAGCATCGGACCTTTGAACTTGTTCACCTGAAACTGTCCCTACCTAGCGCTCCTGTCACTAACATTTTTGGGATTTATAGACCGGTACCCAGCAGAAAGAACAAATTTACGCCCAGCATGTTTGTCAACGAACTTCCAGACTTTCTTGAATTTGTAAATGACCTTCCAGGAACATTGTTATTGATCGGCGACTTCAACTTCCATTTCAATAAGCCCACAGTTGGATACACGCCCGAAGTGTTAGAAATTTTAGATACTTTCGGACTCCAGCAGTCCGTGAATGAAATGACGAACAAACAGGGTAACATAGTAGACTGGGTAGTCTACAGAGACAGTGATCATCTTCTCAAATCCTCAACCGTTGACGATAACCTAGCATCGGATCATTATGCTGTGAAGTGTGAATTAGATATCGTTAGGCCCGCCGTTCCAAAGACTTACAAGGAAGTTAGGAAAATTTCTGCTATCGATATAGAGGCTTTCAAATCTGATCTGAGCACGGCCATACCAAGCGAGCCATCGGCCTGTCAGCTGACCTCTGCCCTCTGTGCCATGCTTGATAAGCATGCTCCAGTGAGCAGGCGCTTGATCACTGATCGCTCTCTGTGTCAATGGCACAACACAGTGGGTCCCGAGCTGTCCGAGGCCAAGCAGGAGAGGAGGGGGGCTGAGAGGCGATGGCGCGCCACAGGACTGACTGTGCACAGGGAAATATATCAAACTGCGAGAAATCATGTTACTGACATTGTTCATCAAGCAAAAACTTTGTTCTATTCTTCAAAGATATTGGCCTGTAATACGGCCAAGCAACTATTTAATGTCACAAATAGTCTCCTAGGCAAAGTCAGCTACTCCCCCCTTCCCACCATCTTCCAAACTCAAGAGCTCCCTCAGAAATTCTTAGAGTTTTTCAATGGAAAAATTGACACTATCCGTGAAAAGCTAGATTCTACTGCACCTGTACATCCTCTGAATGACAAAGTTTACTGTGGACCTCCTTTGGCTTGTTTTAGTCCTGTTAGTCAAGACTATGTCAAAAAACTTTGTTTGCGATGCAGCCCTAAATCATGTGAACTTGATGCCATTCCCACTAACTTGCTCTTTCAGTGCATTGATGATGTCCTACCCCATCTTACTCATGTTATCAATAACTCTTTATCCTCTGGTCACGTTCCTGAAATCTTCCGGTCCGCAGTGGTACGTCCATTGATCAAGAAACCTTCATTAGATAAAAATGTTTTAAAGAATTATCGGCCTGTATCAAATTTGTCATTTCTATCAAAATTATTGGAGAAGATCGTTTTGGAACAAATTCTAGAACATCTCGAAAAGAATCACCTTTTGAATCCTCATCAATCTGCTTACAGACAAGGCCATAGCTGTGAGACAGCACTCCTCCGTATAGTCAATGACCTCCTCTGCGGGCTTGACGATGGGAACGTTTCCTTATTAGCGATGTTAGACCTCTCTGCAGCATTTGACACGATCGATCATAATATTTTGTTCTCACGGCTTCAAACTTCCTTTGGATTCAAAGACACAGCTCTCGACTGGATTATCTCTTACTTGACTGGACGGACTCAGACAGTGTGTGTACAGGGAAGATACTCAGACAGTTCTCCTCTTAGGTACGGTGTGCCTCAGGGTTCTGTACTTGGGCCAGTCCTTTTTGTGCTGTATGCTAGTCCTGTGTCTGACGTCATCAGTGGTCACGCCATGTCGCATGAGAGCTTTGCTGATGATACTCAGCTTCATCAGTCGGCTCCCATTGCTGAAACTGACTCACTGATTTCTCGGATGCGGGGCTGCATTGCAGACCTGAAGGACTGGATGACAACCAAAAAACTACAACTAAACGACGACAAGACGGAACTCATGTTCGTGACAAAACAGCCTAACCATCCTTCTCTGCCTTCAACTGTCACTATCAACGACTGTGCTGTCTCTGTCTCCACCTCTGTCCGCAGTCTAGGGGTCATACTTGACCAATCCCTCTCCTTTGAGAAACAGGTTTCAAATATTTGCAAGACTGCCTATTTAGAACTAAGAAGAATCAGCTCTGTACGTCACCTTCTCTCTACAGATGCTACAGAAACTCTCATTTGTGCATTTGTCTTACCTAGAATAGATTACTGCAACTCACTTTTGGCCGGCCTTCCAAAATACCTGATAGAAAGATTACAGCGAATCCAAAATCATGCAGCCCGAGTCGTCTGTAGAGCAAGAAAACATGCTCACATTTCGCCTCTCCTCCACTCTCTTCACTGGCTATCTGTCTCAAACCGTATCTCGTACAAAATCTCAACTCTCACTTTCTCTGCTCTCTTTGAAAATGGACCTTCTTATCTCTCAGATCTCCTTAAAATCTACACCCCCTCTCGACAACTACGCTCCTGTGCTGACGACCGCCTTCTGCGAATGACTCGCTTCAGGACTACTACTGGTGAAAGATCTTTCTCTTTTCAAGCTCCAGCGACGTGGAACAGACTGCCAGACTGTCTCAGACATTCAGATTCTATCTTTCTTTCAAGTCTAAACTTAAAACCCATCTATTTTCTCATAATTAGTCAATGCTGTGGGGAGAGGGGGGGGGGGGGGGGTACAACCTAACTCATAGCCGTCTGGGCCTTTTCAAATGTAGCGTATGTGTATGTTCTCTATTATATGTATTTGTTGTATGATTGAACATTATAGGATTAAGTTTTTGTAGTGATATTTGAAGAATAAGTGAATGTCACATTGGTAGGATTAGGATTTGTTAGTTATTGTAGTAATAGTATTTGTAGTTGGGTGTAAGGTGTATTATTGTATATGAGAAGGGTGAATGTAGTATGACTTTGTAAAGCGCTTAGAGAAATTCGTTTGATTAAGCGCTATATAAGAAATCATTATTATTATTATTATTATTATTTTAAAGAGTTTGTTATCCATCTGCAAGTTCCATTCCTCTGCCAGAAGTCTTTGACGTACGCCTGTGTTCTGGGTTTCAAATCAGTGTGAGGACTAGACAACCTGCTCAGCGTTTCCTTTGTGGCACTCTTGGCAAGTTGATCAACCACCTCATTGCCTCGAATGCCCACATGGCTGGGAACCCAAGCAAAAACTATTTTGTATCCATCAGATTTCAGAGAGGTGCACAGTTCGAAAACTTTCAGCAACTGAGGGTGCTTGAGATTACGGCTGGCAATGGCCTCCAAAGCAGAAAGGGAGTCTGGTAAAATAAGGAAATCTTTATGTTTCGATTTGCAGATCATTTACAGAGCCAGGACCAAGGCTGTCAGCTCAGCAGTGTAGATGGAGCTGTCTGTTGGAATGTGTTTGGTACATCTTTGAGGGGGATCTGCTGCATAAAACACAGCAGAGGCAACTCCCTCCTCAGATTTGGAACCGTCTGTGAAAACTCTCTTGTGGGACGGAAACTTAGAACACAGTTCAGCAAAAAGGGACTTGTATGTCAAGGAACTACTGGAATCTTTCTGGTACGAGGCCAAATCAAAGCGGATCTCTGGAGTGAAGGAAGTCCATGGTGGGTCATCAGGAAACTTGGAAAAATCACAAACTACTCCCAGGTCTATATCTGCTTTGTTCAGATTGGGAAGAAGATGAATTCCCAAGGGTGTGGAATGGAACTGGGGTGGTCATTAAATTTTTTTGGAACTTGGGGTCAAAAACACAGTCATATGCAGGGTTTTGAGGTTAAGAAGAGAGACTCGGACAGTAATTCAAGGCATTTTTCAGTCGATGATTTTAGAGGGATGGTTCTCCTACCTCAGCAAACAGGGGTGGTGCGGAATGCAAATAGACACAGTTGAAGTCCTTAATGGTGGATAGGATCTAGACTTTTCAGGTAAGAAGGTCTGGCCGAACCGTACAGTACACACCCATAGGCCAGTTTGGAGCAGCTCAGAGCCCTGTAAAGATGGAAGAGAGTTTTCTTGTCAGCGCCCCAATCTGTGTGTGCCACAACTCACAGAATGTTCAGTGCTTTCTGACGTTCAGTTTTTAAGTGTTGGATATGAGTTTCAAAGTTCAGTTTTTCATCAAAAATAACGCCCAGAAATTTGGCTTCTTTCACAGCTGGAGTGGTGGACTTGTCCAGACGAATTTCAGGATCAGCAAAAAACTCATGAAAATTGTGGAAATGGATTGACTGAGTTTGGTTCTTGAAAAGGTAAACCCGTGTTCCTCAGCCCACTGTTGAATTTTATTGACACGAAGTTGGAGTCAACACTGTACGCTGGCGTAAGAGGCTCCAACTTGCGTACAGTGCGAAGTCATCAACAAACAGAGAGGACTCAGAACCCTGGTTTACTAATTTGGCAATGTTGTTGATTTTGATGCTGAAAAGAGCAGGAGAAAGAATGCTTCCTTGAGATACACGCAACTCCTGCCCATGGATGTCAGACAGCATGATGCCAGTAGGCACCTGGAACTGCCAGTCAGCCAGAAAGTTTTGAATAAACATACGCAGATGACCACGAAAACCAAGTCTATGAAGAGCAATAAGGATTCCTGATTTTCAGGTGGTGTCATACGCTTTTTCGAGATCAGAGAAGACAGCAATCACATGCAGTTTATTGATGAAGGCATTGCGGATGGTGGTTTCCAGATTGACTAAATGGTCAACTGTCGAGTGGTACTTCCGGAACCCGTGCTGTTAACTGGCTCAAAGGCCATTGGTTTCCAGCTTCCATATCAGTCGGGAGTTGACCATTTTTTCCATTAGCTTACAGAGGCAGCTGGTCAGAGTGTCACACTGGGCACAAATGCATGCACGCACTCAGCTCAACATTCACTCCGTGCACACGCAGTCTCTCCAAACAAGCAGAAGGCGCACTACAATAACTCTTCTTCTCCCCCTCCTCTCTGGGGAATAATTTACTAAACGATAATCAACTTTTCCAACGTATTCAACTGGTTTGTTTTCTAAGAATTATTTTTCATTCCTCTTCTCCAGTGGAGGTACAATCATTCCACAGATCCACTAGCTGGGACCAGATTTCATCTCATTATACATAGTAATTCACAAATACATCTTTTACCGGTTTCTCCTCCTCACTGGAGAAACAATCTATACATTTTCCAAAGAAGAATTAAAGATGGCTTAAAATACAAGAACAATATCTGAGTTCCGACCAGAGGGACAATCAAAAATCGTAATGGGACAACATGACAAACGTTTTAAGTTCTCTCACGACTGCCACAGTCGTCTTCTTCACAATTAGGTGCTGCCACAGCACTGGAGCCCAAATACTTCTGCGATTGCCTCAGTTGCTTACCCCTTTTACTGGTGCTGCCACAGCACCGGGAAGGGCTGAAACACGAATGAAGTCCGTGTAAGTAATCAATTTCAAAATCTGAATAATGATAAATTCTTTTCCCTTTTTTCCCTTTTCTTAACTCTCTCTCTTTTCTCTCCCCATCTGTCTATACCTCACCTGGTAATGGTAGATTGCAGGTGAATCTCGTTCTGCAGTTCCAAACAACCTGTCTGGTCAGTGTCCCCAAGCCATCTCCTTCCTATACCTTATTTTTCCTTCCTGAGCTCTTCCTGAGTACATATTCAGTGAGTACTCGTCTAACTCTACGCATTACCAGCCCTTGGTTACTTGACCAATGGACAATGTCCGTCCATTCAACCAATAATCACCCTACGTCTATAGCCACCAGCGACACCGATCACACTGGTCAGGCATGCAATGATCCTTTCTTTTACCTTTTCTTTTCCCTACCTAGGGAAATGCTTTATAACAAATAAGGGCGTAGGCGACAGAACGTCACATGTCGCCATGTGAGGCTACATCACATGACACCCCCCCATCCCGGGGTGAAAAAAAACTTTCGCCAAGAAATTTTTTTTTTTTTAAATACACATACATATCTAGTTAATATACAACTTCAACCATCAATCATCAATTTTTCATCATACAGGAGTTTCCATCAATGCATAGATCTAACCTTTATGAACATCATAAAGATCCAAAATCACATTTCAAAATCTTAGTTTGAAAAAAAAAAAATGCAAAAACAGTTTTTTCCTTTTTAAAAAAAAAACAAATTCATACTCCATCACAAATCACAAGTTACACAGACACGAAGAACATCTAATGATACTGATTGTTCCAAAAGCCAATCATGTTTATATATACCAAAATGTAAACACAGTTTTTCTTGCCTGTTTTCACATAAACATGTGGCCCAAAATCCTCACAAAACGAGAATTTCCTCATGACTCACTGATGAGAAAAATTTGCCAAGTGATAAGTCTTTGTTCAAGCAAGAATATACAACATACTAGTCCACTCGAAAGTTAAACACTTTTTTTTCATTCTTCACAATGGACCGACGTGAAAAAACAAACAAACAAACAAAAAACACTTGTAACACATCAAATGAAGTATTCTGCACACATTCACAAAGTAGCATCCTACAATGAGACACCAATGCCAATACATATGCACTTTTGGAAAAAGATCAATCACAACTACTTATTAATTCAGATTGACAGTAGCAGACATAACACTGCCAAAATGTCAATAATGTCTTTCCACAATGAAAACAAACAGCAGAGTAATAAAGTCTGTCCACAATGAAAACAAACAGCAGAAACAGTCTTTCCTTTTTTATGCAGTTACAGCTGCAAAGGATACTGTGCACTCGCGCACAGGACAGAAAATCTGCCATGACATTCTGAGTTCCAGGGTAATGGCTCAATGTCAAACTTGAACTCCTGCAATGACAAAGCCCATCTTAACAGCCTGCTATTTTTGGTCTTGGACGACTGCAAAAACGTCAATGGCCTGTGGTCTGTTAGTAACCGAAACTGTCTTCCAGTTAGGAATCTGGCAAATTTCTCACAAGCCCAAACAATGGCAAGACCCTCCCTCTCAATTGTTGAGTATTTGACTTGTGTGTTGGAGAACTTTTTACTTGCATATTGCACAGGGTGTAACAATCCATTCTTTTCTTGTAAAAAAGTACAGCTCCCATGCCTTTGGAGCTGGCATCAGTTCTCAAAACAAAATCCTTTGAAAGAGAGGGCAAAAGCAGTACAGGGAATGAATCGAGGGTGTTTTGAACACATTCCAGAGCTTTCTGGCACTCATCTGACCAGACGATACTTTTGTTTTTTGTTCCTTTTGTTAATTCCAGAGCTTTCTGGCACTCATCTGACCAGACGATACTTTTGTTTTTTGTTCCTTTTGTTAAGTCACTCAAAGGGGCTGTCAAAGACACAAAGTGCGGTACATATCTTCTGTAATAGGACAACAATCCAAGGAGTGATCTTATCTGTTTCTTTGTGGTGGGTCTCTTCAAGGCCAAGATCTTTTCAACTTTCTTTTCCTCTGGTGTCAAGACACAAAGTGCGGTACGTATCTTCTGTAATAGGACAACAATCCAAGGAGTGATCTGATCTGTTTCTTTGTACTGGGTCTCTTCAAGGCCAAGATCTTTTCTACTTTCTTTTCCTCTGGTGTCATTTTCCCAACAGAAATGACATGACCCAAAAACTCGAAGAGTCTTGAATCCAGCACGAATTTTGGATGGTCTAGCCGTCAGACCAAAATTCCGGAGTTTACAAAAAACAGCTCTCAAGTTATCCTCCAGATCATTCGATGACTTTGCAGCAAGCAAAATGTCATCAAAAAAACATTCTGCTCCACACTCATGAAGTTTTAGTGCGCGCATCATTCTGGCAAAAGAAGCTGGGGCGTTTTGTAATCCGAATGGCATTTTCGTCCATTGAAACAGTCCAAAAGGTGTCTGAAAAGCTGTTTTTTCCTTGTCTGCTTCAGCCATCGGGATTTGCCAATACCCTTTAGTTAAATCTATTTTGATAAAATATTTTCCTTCTGACAGTTGACAAAGAAGTTCCTCAATGTCTGGGATAGGTTCTGCATCAAACACAGTGATTTTGTTTAACTTCCTGTAATCGATGCAAAACCGCACCGAGGCATCAGGTTTGTCCACCAATACAACTGGTGAGCTGTATGGTGACGAGGACGGTTCAATAACTTTCAACCCGAGCATAACTTGAATCTCTCTTTCGACAACCTGTTTTTCGCAAATGGGAGGGGGTATGGTTTGACTCGGACTGGGTTTTCCGTACTCAAGTGAATAGTATGGGTTTCAATTGCTGTCACTGTCCCTGGGGTATCAGTCAGAACTTCCTGAAAGTCCTTCAAAATACCTTCCAATTGTTCTTTCTGAATCAAAGACAGATCATGCTGAACAATTAAGTAGTGGGTGAAAACAAGTGCAGGTTAACAATTCTTCCATCATTATAATAATGACTTGGCAAAGACAGATCATCACACAAAACAACATCACGATAAGTTTCTCCCTTGACAGAAAGAGTGGGCAGAGGTACAGTATCATCTATACTGGTAGATGTTAACAATCCCACATTTGTTGTTTGCACAGTCTTTGCTCTGTCTCCCTCCGGGGGTTGCAACCTTGCCGTGGTCGGAGGGCTTGCGTGGTCCAGTGATCTTCTAGGCTTTGCTGACGGGGGCATCGATAGTCGACTAGATGGTTAGTTGTCGTGAACGCTTCTAGGCCTGTATAGCCAAGCTGCTGACTGGCCAAGCATTACGTGGTAGGAATTGATGCTCCTGGTAGGGTTTCCCATGTCAGAAAGGTTAGGAGTGAGGGCCCAGACAAATAGTAACCCACCTTTTCCCTATTCTATCTTCTGCCTTTCTTAATGGATCTTTTCATTATTCGTCTCCCCTTCAAGCCTTCTGTTCCACACTCTTTTTTTCTCTGATACTTGAGTCGCTGCCGTAAGCAGCGGGGAAGCCCAAGTTACAGTTACCTGGCGAGGGGCTGAGTGGCTGATCCCAATTCAGTCGCTAAGGTGCACTGTCTGGTTTTCATGCGGGACGGTACCAGGCTCACGGACGCCATTCTATGGCCATCCATTGTCCCTTCCCCAGCACGGCAGCTCTCCTGGGGTGACCGTTTATCTCTGCCGGTATTTAAAACCTTCATGGCCTCAATAAACATAAAAACAGGAAAAAGAAGAAAACTGGGTTCCGACCCTTCCAGGGATACGGACTCGGATTCTGACACTGAAGTTCGGAATAGGATAGGTGCATGGCCCTCTTGGCTGATTATCCAGTCGGCAGATAGCGAGCGACCCATTACTAAGTTGAGTCCTTTTGCTGTTGCAAAGGGGCTGAAAGGTCTTGCAGGCGCAGAGCCGAAATCAGTCAAGAGGTTGAGGGATGGTTCCTTGCTGGTACAGGTCGACCGAAAAGTCCACTCGGACAACTTATTGAGATCCGAAAGCCTTGTAAATTACCCCATCCGGGTGTCCGCTCACAAAAGTCTCAACTCCTCGAAAGGCGTCATCCGTTGCCGAGAATTGTTCGGGATATCTGAGGGAGAGATAAAGGCTGAGTTGGCTGATCAGGGAGTGGTCGAGGTCAGGAGGGCGACTTTTCGGAAAGGTGCGGAGAGGAAACCTACCAACACTCTGTTCCTCACCTTTGCTAAACCGACTCTTCCAGAGTCCATAAAGGTGGGGTACCTGAGAGTGAAAGTAGCCCTGTATGTGCCGTCCCCACTGAGGTGCTTCAAATGTCAACGCTTTGGACATGTCAAAGAGAGATGCCCGGGAGAGGAGGTGTGTGCCACCTGCAGCAAAGCAGTTCATGATGGTGGATGCGAATCCGCGAAATGCGTGAACTGCGATGGTGACCACCCTTCCTTTTCAAGAGACTGCCCTGTCTGGCGAATCGAAAGCGAAATCCAGCGAGTTAAAACAGAAAAAAAGATTTCGTTCTTCGAAGCAAAAAAGCTGGTGCAGGAGCAGAGGGGAACCCCGCTTCTTTTCTCGACAGTAGTCAAAAAATCGCTCAGAGTACCTCAGGTAGAAGTAGGCGTTCAGACAGACCCATGTGGTCTTGAACCTCTGAAATGTATTCCGACTTCAAGAACATCGCAAGAGAAAACGGCCGTTGGTGGGGGCCATAAACCCACCAGAGGATGCACTTCCAGTGCATCCTCTAAGCCTGCAGCTGTGCGGGCTGCCCAGCAAGGGGGTCGCCCCGAGACGGCCCCCAAGCCGAGACCACCTCCCAAGGGAGGAGCCCCGACAGTGGCGTCGGGCAAAGTGGCGTTGGTGGAGTGCAGGGGAAAGCCTCCACCAACGCCATCAAAACCATTGAGTTCTTCCCCTCCAGGGAAGAAGAAACACCAAATTCCACCGGACAGACTGAAAAAAGCGGAGCTGAAATTACAAAATACATTTGATGCTCTATATGACGAAGAGGAAGAGGACATAGACATGGATGATTAAGATCCTCATCCACAATGGATACAGTCTTGCAATGGAATATTAGGGGACTGTCTTCCAATTTTGAAGAATTGCAGCTGTTGTGCCGTGAGGCTAGGCCCATGCTAGTTTCACTGCAAGAAACTCTTCTAAAGTCTGACAAAACTTTTTCACTTTCTGGCTACAGCTCTCTAAACCTACCTGTACAATCTGTTGAACATGGCGTTTCTGGCGGAGTAGCTTTGTTCATTCACAACTCTGTTCTGTACAGCCCAGTTGCTCTGCAGACTCCGCTGCAGGCAGTGGCAGCTCGGGTTACTCTTCACAAAACAGTTACTGTCTGTAGTTTGTATCTATCTCCAAATATCTGCGTCACTAAACGGGGCCTCATTTCGCTCTTGGAGCAGCTTCCCAGACCCTTCCTGCTGTTGGGGGATCTGAATGGCCACTCTCCTCTATGGGGAAGTGAGAGAACATCACCAAGGGGTCTGCTTTTAGAGGAAGTGTTTTCGGAGCTTGATCTGTGTGTCTTGAATGGGAAATCGCCAACTTACTTTCACTCCGCTAATGGCACCACATCTTGTCTGGATCTTTCTGTCTGTGACCCATCTTTGTTTTTGGATTTTGTTTGGGAGGTTGATGAGGACCTGCATGGTAGCGACCACTTTCCTGTGTTGCTTCGGTATACGAACGCAGAGAGTGAGTCTTTACCAGAACGCCTCAATTTCAACAAAGCAGATTGGGACCTCTTTGCCACTAAGTTTCTTATGGATCTGGAAGAGGACAAGATCCTGCAAAGTGAAGATCCGGCAGGAAGTCTTTCAGATTTCATACTGAATTGCGCAAAGTCAACCATCCATACATCTTCCAAGAAGCCCCTAATGCCAAAAGTTCCTTGGTTCAACTCTGAATGCAAGGAAATTAACAAAACCCGCAAAAGAGCTCAACGTCGGGTCTCTTGCAGACCTTCGATGCCCAACGTTCGAGCACATCAGAAACTGAGGGCCAAATCCAAACACATATATAAGACCAGTAAACGTTTATCTTGGAAACAGTTTTGCTCAAGTCTCACATCCAAGACATCGAAGAAAAAAGTGTGGAAAATCATCAAGAAAATCAAAGGGAAGAACACCTGTCCCACTGTGAACCATCTCAAGTTTTCTGACTCTTTAATAACAGAGAAAAAAGCAGTTGCTAATCTGCTTGCTTCAACCATTGAAAAGAATTCCTCCTCTTCTAACAAATCAGCCAGTTTTGTCAAAATCAAAGCCCTCAAAGAAAAATCACCCTGCAACTTTTCATCAGATAACATGGAAGACTACAATCTTCCTTTCACTTTAAACGAATTGAAATCTGCCTTACTTTCTTGCAGCGATTCCTCTCCGGGTATAGATGAAATCCATTACAAACTTTTGAAACATCTTCCGCAAAAAGGTCTGCACATCCTGCTACATGTCTACAACCATGTATGGACTACTGGTTTCTTTCCACCTTCTTGGCGAAAAGCCCTCATCATTCCCATTCCCAAACCTGGAAAAGATCTTTCTAACCCATCAAACTACCGTCCCATAGCTTTGACCAGCTGTGTCTGCAAGTTGATGGAGAAAATGGTCAATGCTAGACTCATGTGGAAACTCGAAACCGATGGCCTTTTGGCGAAAGAACAGTGTGGTTTCCGCAAACATCGAACCACAGTTGACCATTTGATCCGTCTGGAATCTACGCTTCGGAACGCCTTTCTGAACAAACAACACGCAGTGGCTATTTTCTTTGACTTGGAGAAGGCCTACGATACCACCTGGAAATCTGGGATACTTCATGATCTCTATGATCTTGGTTTTCGGGGTCATCTTCCACTTTTCATTCAAAATTTTTTGGCAGAACGACAGTTTCAGGTCCGGGTTGGCACCACTCTCTCTGATGTTCATGAGCAGGAGTTGGGTGTTCCGCAAGGAAGCATACTGTCTCCTGCCCTCTTTAGCATCAAGATCAACAACATTGTTAAATCTGTTCAACAGGGTTCAGACTGCTCATTGTTTGTGGATGATTTTGCTGTTTACGCAACTGGAAGCCTGTACCCGAGTGTCCAGCGCAGGCTCCAGCTTTGTGTAGATAAAATTCATCAGTGGGCGGATGAAAATGGCTTCGTTTTTTCTCCTACAAAGACACAGTGCATTCACTTCCATAATTTCCGTCAGTTTTTTCCAGATCCTGTAATTCAAATAGGGAAATCTCCCATTCCAGCTGTCAAAGAGGCCAAATTTTTAGGAGTTATTTTTGACCAGAAACTCAACTTTCTCAGCCACATTAAAAACCTCAGAACTTCTTGCCAGAAAGCTTTGAATATTCTGCGGGTTGTAGCACACACTGACTGGGGCGCTGATAAGAAAACTTTGCTGCACCTCTACAGAGCCTTGGTCCGTTCCAAACTGGACTATGGTTGTGCTGTGTACGGCTCTGCAAGACCGTCTTACCTAAAACTCTTGGACCCTATCCACCATCAAGGGCTTCGTCTCTGTCTTGGAGCATTCCGCACCACCCCTGTGTACAGCCTGTATGCAGAGGCAGGTGAACCCTCACTGTCCAACCGCAGGCTGAAACTGTCTCTGAATTATTATATCAGACTGTTCTCGGAACCAGAAAACCCTGCCTATGACTGTGTTTTTGACCCTCCGTTCCAAAGTAAATTTGAAAACAACCCTAACTGTATTCCGCCGTTTGGTCTTCGTATGCAGCCTCACGTGCGGAATGCAGGTCTGGACTTAGGAGTTGTGTCCGATTTTTCCAAGTTTCCAGATGAGCCTCCGTGGACCTTTTTCGCACCAGAGATTTGTTTTGATCTTGCAGCTTTTCGCAAAGAGTCTACCAGCTCTCTGGCATACAAGGCATTGTATTCTGACCTCTGTTCAAAATTTCCATCTTATCAGAAAATTTTCACTGACGGTTCCAAGTCTGAGGATGGAGTGGCCTGTGCAGCCTACTGCCCTGGGGCTCCTTCTCAGATACTGTTAGAACATATACCTCCAGATGCTTCTGTCTATTCTGCTGAACTTACTGCTCTGGTTCTGGCATTGAAGATAATCTCACAATCTAAGAAGAGGGACTTTCTGGTTCTGTCAGATTCACTGTCAGCGTTGGAGGCCATAGCTGGCCGCAACCTTCAGCACCCAGAACTTTTACACTTTTTTGAACTTTTGACCAAGTTGAAAGCGGATGGTTACAACATTATTTTGGCTTGGATTCCTGGTCATGTTGGCATTGGAGGGAACGAAATGGTTGATCGTTTAGCCAAGAATGCCACAAGAGAGAAACTGTCCAACATATATATCCCCTGCTCAGATCTGAAACCCAAAATTAACGATTATGTGAGAGACCTCTGGCAGGAGGATTGGAATACACAGACGGATAACAAACTCTTTCAGATCCGTCCAAACCTTAAGGAGTTCCTCCCATCTGCGTCTGGTGGTCGTAAAGAAGAAACAGTTCTGTGCCGGCTGCACACCGGCCATTCGTATTTTACCCATTCCTACCTTTTAAAGAGTGAAGAAGCTCCGTGGTGCATTCCATGTCATGTGCCACTCACAATGAAACATATTCTTTTAGAGTGTTGGGACTTGCACGATGTGAGACACAAACATTTTACGGCAGATTCCATGAAAACCTTGTTCAGAGATGTCCCACCTGATGCCATCTTTGAGTTCTTGAAAGAGATTAACATTTTTCATCGGATCTGAGTTTTTACAGTGGAAAGATTTTTAACAAACTTTCGGATGGTTTTTCGATGTATTTTAAAGAATTGTGTGAATGAATGACTTGTGAGTTGATTTTAACGTGGTGACGGCCTGATGTGGCCCCTTGCGGTCGGCTGGGCTATAAGCAACATTATCTTATCTTATCTTTGCTCTGTCTCTGTATGTGACATCAGGTACAAAATCAGAACCAGTGATTTCTGTAACAACCACATCTGTTCCAGACACTGGACATATCCATTCAGTTGACTCGTTAATGGCAACATTTGTACGTTCAACATACTTTTTTAGCATGTTTACATGGAATACCTTTTCAGCATTTGCTATTTTCACTTTGTAATTCACTCCAGAAAGTTTGTTGTCTTGTCCAGGTACATGCCTGTAGAGGGTGTCAGAGTCCAGTATGTACGTCGGCTTGTCCGTTGGTATGTCAGAGACAGTCTGCTTTGCAGTAGAAAGTATAGTCATCAATGTCTCGTCGCTTCTCTGCATAGTCTTCAAAATGTCTGGTGTAACTTTTAGTTCATCCAGTTTTGAAACCTTGAGCGGTTTTGTTGGTTTTCCCTGCTGTACAACTTTTGATCTTGTACTGATGAGACAAGGAACGAAAGATCCTCTGGCACCACCATGGACTGTCGAGACACCTGGTAGATTTCCCAAAATCAAATCGCAAACTGGATTCTCAATAATGCAGGCGGTAAGTGACCCAGAGTAGTATGGTGTATTGACGGAAATTTTTGCAAGTGGAAAAGTTTCAATTTTTCCACCAAATGATCTGCATCTCTGAACACTCAAGATACTGGTCCGGTAAAACAAAAGATTTCCTTACACCAGCTGTGGTGCAACCTGTATCTCGCAAAGCAGAACCTTGTAAACCATTAATGGCACAATCCTCCAAAAGAAGACCATCAATGGACTGATCTGGCACCAAAACAAGACCTTCTTCACATGTAGTGGAAACAAATCCAGTCTTTGTTCCACTTCCTTTGAAAGGACAGTCCCGTTTTAAATGGAATTTTCCCTCACAAAAATGGCAATGCATGGTTTGGTTGGTGGACAACTGGTTACTGTCAATCTGTGAACCTCGACCTTGTCCATGAACTGGACCAAAGGGTCTGCGCGGTTGTTCACCACGCCCTTGGAAAGGAAAAGGTCTTTCCGGTGGTGAGTATTGGTACTGACGGAAATCGCCAGAACCGACATGGCCCTGAGCACGGAAAGGTCATTGCCTGTTGCCAAAAACATGTAACTGTGAGGACCCTGGAATGAAGCGCGATTTCCTCTTCTATAGTTTCCTTGTCCAGAATGTATCTGAAATGCCACGTGAGACTCGAAAAGGGACGAATCCCCCTTGCAGGCAACACCTTTATCCGGATGAGCAATACAGTACTGATCGGCCATCTGACACATTTCGTCTATGTTATCGAACTGTCTTTCTTTAAGAAAAGTGGCCAAATCTTTGCTGACGCTCTGAAAAAGTTGCTCTCGAAGAAGCAAGTCTCGCAGTGATTCGAAAGTCTTATTTGTCTTTGTTAGCTCTATCCATCTGTCTAAACAGTGACTCATTCTCATTAAAAAAGACGGAAATGATTCTTCCTTGTCAGGACGAACTGATCGAAATGCTCACGAAAACGGTCAGCAGAACACTGAAACTTCTTTAAGAAATCTTCTTTTAATTGGTCCCAAGTCGACCCTTCTTTTGCCGTGAGTGTGTGGTATAGTGCTAAAGCGCTTCCCTTGAACAGCGACGTGATAAACTGTCCATTTCTCCTTCGGCCAACCACAAGATGTAGCGTGGTTCTCGAACTGAAAAAGAAAACTGTCAATGTCATCGGTTTTTTCTTTGAACGGCGGCAACTTCGGGATATATGTTGACTTCTGATGAAACGTACTCGCGGAACCGACGGGTGGAGGTGGTGGAGGTTCTCTCGATGCGTGTAAGTTTTTAATTTCCGTGTCAGTCTCTAATTCAAGTTGTCTCAGTTTATACTGCCGTTCCTTATCCTTATCCTCAAGCTCAAGTTTTCTTTGATTTTGTTCCATCTCTTTCTGTAGTTTTTTCTCTTCAAACTCTAATCTTTTTAGATTTTCTTGTCGTTCTTTATCTTTTTCTTCTCGTTCTTTATCTTTTTCTTCTAGTTGTTTCTGTTTTTCCTGTCTCTCTTTCTCTCTGTCTGCCCTATCCATACATTGTTGGACATAGTTTGCTAATTTATCACCTTCAAAGCCTAAACGCTTGGCCTGTAGCACATATTCATCAAAATTTTCCATTATGAATAGTTACCACAAACAAACAAGAAACAATGACTAAATATGACTAAAATAAGGCGATATTTGATGGTATATACGTTTCCAAAAAAAAAAACAACTTTGTTACAGTATGTACAAATAAAGAATTTAAATGCCGGTATAAACAGGAAAGTAATAAAGGCTTACGAAAGAAAATAAGAATTGACAATGTGATCTTTCCAAAAGAGATTTTCACCAATATTCTTTCCTAAAGGGAAAAAGACAGCTAAAAAAATGAAATCAATACTAATAACTCTTTTTTCCCAATGAAAAGAAAACGGGCAAAATATAAAGTTTTTCCCTGGAAATAAATTCTTTATAATGTTTATGTTCTTAACTGTTCTTATTGTAGTTGTTACTTTCTTACTTAGTTTCTTGGTAAAACAAAATAGATGAGTTCACAAAACAAATGAATCATCCTAAACACTAAGTGAATATAAAGTTACAAAACAAATGAATCAACGAACAATTAAAAAGAGGGGGAAAAACGTACACTAACGGAAATCCTGCCTGAAAGATGACAATGATGAAAAGAAGCTAGATAGGCGCCTATTGAAGAGAAGGGTTGGAGATTTTTGTAAAGGGGGTGAAAAGGAAATGAAAGAATAGACAGGTCCGGTATAAATAGGGGAAATGAGAAAAAGCGAAAGAGGCCCTCAGACAGCACCCTAATGGCAACTGTCTCCTGTAAAGCTGGAGACGGGGAAGTATTCAAATAATAATACACACAGTATACTAACAACACAATGCAATAAACAAAAAAACAAAAAAAAACCAACCCAAAAGATAATGAAGAAAAAGATGTTTATTTGGACTGAGTGGTAATCAACTCCACCACCTACACTAGTTGAGTGACGGAGGTGAAGTCGATCCCACACTCAGAGGGGTAAGGGGAAAAATCCAAATAAAACGATAGGAAAGGGAAAGAAATAGATATTAATGAGAGAGGGAGGGATTATTGACTCCCCAACGCCATGCCCCCTGCTAAATCAGAGCAGGAAGAGGTTGGGGCTATCAGTCCTGGGGAAGGGGACAAAACAAATTCTAATCTAGGGGAAGGACAGCGACTCCTCAACACCCTGCCCCCTTGCTGCCAGGTACGAGCAAGAGGAGGTTGAGGCTATCGGTTCTGAGGGGGGAAAGGGTCAAAAGGAAATCCTACCCAAAAAAAAAAAAACCCTAACAGAGTAGAGCAACCAAAAGAAATCTCAAACACTCGAAAACACACATACAGAAACAAATGAAAAATAAAAATTGCAAACAGTAATCAGAACAATCAATTATTCTTTCATTCCTCCCTTGATTTTTTCCTTGGAGGGGTATATAAAAAAAAAACCTAGTTCTAAGTCGGGGTCACCACTGTCACACTGGGCACAAATGCATGCACGCACTCAGCTCAGCATTCACTCCGTGCACACGCAGTCTCTCCAAACAAGCAGAAGGCGCACTACAATAACTCTTCTTCTCCCCCTCCTCTCTGGGGAATAATTTACTAAACGATAATCAACTTTTCCAACGTATTCAACTGGTTTGTTTTCTAAGAATTATTTTTCATTCCTCTTCTCCAGTGGAGGTACAATCATTCCACAGATCCACTAGCTGGGACCAGATTTCATCTTATTATACATAGTAATTCACAAATACATCTTTTACCGGTTTCTCCTCCTCACTGGAGAAACAATCTATACATTTTCCAAAGAAGAATTAAAGATGGCTTAAAATACAAGAACAATATCTGAGTTCCGACCAGAGGGACAATCAAAAATCGTAATGGGACAACATGACAAACGTTTTAAGTTCTCTCACGACTGCCGCAGTCGTCTTCTTCACAATTAGGTGCTGCCACAGCACTGGAGCCCAAATACTTCTGCGATTGCCTCAGTTGCTTACCCCGTTACTGGTGCTGCCACAGCACCGGGAAGGGCTGAAACACGAATGAAGTCCGTGTAAGTAATCTATTTCAAAATCTGAATAATGATAAATTCTTTTCCCTTTTTTCCCTTTTCTTAACTCTCTCTCTTTTCTCTCCCCATCTGTCTATACCTCACCTGGTAATGGTAGATTGCAGGTGAATCTCGTTCTGCAGTTCCAAACAACCTGTCTGGTCAGTGTCCTCAAGCCATCTCCTTCCTATACCTTATTTTTCCTTCCTGCGCTCTTCCAGAGTACATATTCAGTGAGTACTCGTCTAACTCTACGCATTACCAGCCCTTGGTTACTTGACCAATGGACAATGTCCGTCCATTCAACCAATAATCACCCTACGTCTATAGCCACCAGCGACACCGATCACACTGGTCAGGCATGCAAATGATCCTTTCTTTTACCTTTTCTTTTCCCTACCTAGGGAAATGCTTTATAACAAATAAGGGCGTACGTGACGGAACGTCACACGTCACCATGTGAGGCTACATCACATGACACAGAGCTATTGGACGATAGTTTGAAGGGTTGCTAAGGCCCTTTCCAGGCTTAGGGATTGGAATGATCAGGGCTTTCCACCAGGAGGAAAGCACCCTGTGGTCCAGATATGGTTATAGACTTTTAGAAGGATCTAGAGACAGCTTTCTGGAAGATGTTTCAAAACCTGATAATGAATAGCATCCAGACCAGGAGCAGAATCATTGCAGGTTTGCAGTGCTGATTTCAGTTCATCGACTGAAAAGGTAGATTGTAGGCTTCAGAGTTGTCTGATGTGAAATTGTATGAAGATTTTTCTCTAGTTATTTATTTCTTAAAAAGGCTGCAGATTTACTTGAAGATGATGAGTTTTGTTGACTGGTGGAGGCCAGCAGATTAGCAACAGCTTGTTTGTCAGTTATCTTCCACACGGTCTACTCCTTGTCGTGGTGTGGGAGCTTGTGTACCTCTATGACCCAGAGAGCTATGCCAGCGGGAGCGTATGCTCCTGGTAGGTCCACCCAAGCTGGACAGGTCGAAGGGTAGAGGTCAGACTTATGTAGACCAACTCTCCCGAAGGTCAAACGGGTTTGTGTAGGGCTAACACCCCTTCCTATAAAAAAAGCAAGTTACAGAAGCATCAACAACATTAAACCAAGACATTCACCTGGGAGAGGAAGGGTCTCCATCATGGAAACTCATGACGTCAGGCAGTGAAAGCCGAGAGGAAGCTACAAGACCAACCCTCCTTCTGACTGCCAGGAAAACAACAAGGATAGCCACTTGGAACATCAGGACAATGTACGAAATGGGCAGAACCATCCAGATAGCAAGAGAGATGAAGACCTACAAGATAGGAGTCCTTGGACTGAGTGAGACAAGGTGGCTACAGACAGGACATCTGAGACTTTCATCAGGAGAGCTGCTGCTGTACTTGGGACACACAGAGGATGGAGCCCCCCATACAGAAGGGGTGGCCCTGATGCTGACACCAGAGGCGCAGTGGGCACTCATCGGCTGGGAACCTATCAACTCCCGCATCATCACAGCCAAGTTTAGCACCAAGAAGAAGAACATCAAGCTGAACATCATCCAATGCTACGCTCCCACAAATGATGCAGAGGAGGAAAAGAAAGATGATTTCTACCAGCAAGTACAAGCTGTGCTGGACAGAAGAGGAGCAAACGACATCACAATAGTCATAGGCGACTTTAATGCCAAGATAGGATCAGACAACACATGATATGAAGACATCATGGGGACACATGGACTTGGACAGATGAGTGAGAATGGAGAAGGCTTTGCAGACCTGTGCGCATTGAACCAGCTGGTGATAGGAGGCGACATCTTCCCTCACAAGCGCATCCACAAGGCCACCTGAAGATCCCCAGACCACGTCATGGAGAACCAGATTGACCACATCTGCATCAGCAGGAAATTCAGGTGATCATGGCAGGATGTGAGGGTGATGAGGGGTGCTGACTAGCCATCAGACCACCACCTGCTTGTGACAACAGTGAGACTCCGACTCAACAAGTACACTTCAACAAATGCAGCAAGGACATGATATAATGTAGAGCTGTTTAGCAGTAAAGAAATAAAGGAGAAATTTCAGATCAGTCTTACCAACAGGTTCCACTTACTTGAAGAATTACTTGAAGAGGAGAGCACAGACATCGAGAACCAGTGGCAACAAAACAAGAAACTTTGGCATGAGACCTGTGAGGAGGTACTTGGAAAGAAGAAAACTGAACACAAGGAGTGGATCTCTGATGATACTGTTCAGAAACTGAACAAAAGGAAAAAGGAGAAAGCCACACTGAACATGAGCCGGACAAGATCAAGCAAAACACAAGCCCAAGAAGGCTACACCCAGGCAGACAAAGAAGTGAAGAAAAGTGTGAAGAAAGATAAGAAGGACTTCATCGACAGACTTGCCAGACAAAGCAGAGGATGCTGCAGGACAGGGCAACATGAGAGAGCTGTACACCACCACAAAGAAGCTGGCAGACAAGTTCCAACAGACTGGCAAGCCAGTCAAAGACAAAAACAGAAAGACCCTCACAACAACAGAAGATCAATTGAAGCGATGGGCAGAGCACTACACGGAATTACTAAACCTCCCGCTCCTGAAGCACCACCCAACGTCCCACCAGCAGAAACAGAACTGCCCATCAACTGTAAGAAACCATCAAAAGCAGAGATCAGAAAGGCCATCCTGACACTGAGGAATGGGAAGGCAGCAGGACCTGATGAGATCCCAGCAGAAGCCATTAAAGCGGATGTTGGTATAGCTGTCAACCTACTGTACAGCCTTTTCGGCAAGATATAGGAAAAAGAGAACATCCCAGCAGGGTGGATGGAAGGCATTGTCATCAAACTGCCAAAGAAAGGAGACCTTACCAACTGTAGTAACTATAAAGGGATCATACTCCTGTCAGTGCCAGGCAAGGTTCTAAACAGAGTGTTATTGGAGAGGATGAAGGAAGCAGTTGACCCAAAGCTCCAAGACCAGCAGTTGGGCTTCTGGCGAAACAGATCCTGTGCCGACCAGATCGCCAGCCTCAGGATCATCATCGAACAGTCCTTGGAATGGAATTCGCACCTTTACATCAACTTCATTGACTATGAAAAGGCCTTCAACAGTGTAGATAGAGAGACACTGTGGAAGCTACTGAGACACTATGGAATACCAGAGAAAATCATCTCTCTCATCCAGTGCACCTATCAGGATATGAACTGCAGGGTGGCTCATGCAGGCCAGTTGTCAGACGGTTTTGAGGTGAAGACAGGAGTACGCCAGGGTGTCTGTTGTCACCTTTCCTCATCCTCCTGGTCATCGACTGGATCATGAAGACCACAACAAGCAGGAACAATGGGAGATACAATGGACACTCTGGACGCAGCTAGATGACCTTGACTTTGCTGACGACCTGGCATTCCTCTCTCACAGTCACACACAGATGCAGGACAAGACCACCCACCTTGAGACAACATCAGCAGGAACAGGGCTCAAGATAAACAAGAAGAAGACTGAGCTGATGAAGATCAACACCACAGGCAGCAGCCCAGTCACAGTCGGAGGCGAGCCCATCAGGAAGTAGATTCCTTTGTCTACATGGGAAGCGTAGTTGACAAGCAGGGGGGCACCGACCAAAACATCATGACCAGGATAGGCAAGGCGCAAGCAGCATTCATCATGCTAAAGAAAATCTGGGCCTCAGGAGAGATCAGAAGGACAACAAAATTGCGTATCTTAAATTCAAACGTGAAGTCGGTTCTGCTCTACGGCTGCAAGACTTGGAGAATGACCAAGGCAATACAGCAAAAAATTCAGACCTTCATCAACACCTGTCTGAGGCGCGTCGTCAAAATCAGATGGCCAGAGAAGATCAACAATGAAGATCTATGGAAGCAAGCAGGACAGGAACCAGTGGCCAAGCAGATTCTGTGGAGGAAGTGGGGCTGGATTGGACACACTCTCAGGAAGCCAGCATCCAGCACTACATGCCAAGCCCTGACATGGAACCCACAGGGGAAAAAGAAAAAAGGCAGCAGCTGGAGGCGAGACACTGAGGCAGAGATAAAGAGGCAGGGGACCAACTTGGACAGGCATTCAGTGAGCAGCCCAGAACCAAGTGCGATGGCGGAGTGTTGTAGATGGCCTATGCTCACCCTTGAGCTATGGGCCTAAGTAAGTAAGTTTGTCAGTTACCAGAGCATCAGCAAGTTTCAGGTGATGAATTGAGGGGTTGGTGTTCTTCCCTTTGATTTTTCTGATGATGTTTCAGACTTTTTACTTGGATGTTTTAGATGTCAGCCTGGAGCAGAAGTTTCTCGAAGACTGATGTTTACTGATTTTAAAAGTGTGTCTCGTTTTGGCAAGGAGTTTCTGATGGGCTTGAGCATTGGGACTTGAAGGTCTTTGGAATACCTGACGCTGAGCCCGTTTGTGTACTTTTGAGATTTGTTGGCTGTCAGAATTAAACCAAGGTGTTTTAGGCAGTTGGAGTTTGTTGGAAGACATTGGAATACAGGTTTCAGCAGACATTATCAAAGTATTGGTTAGAGATTCTGCAGGGTCTGGACTTTGAAGAATGTCAATTTCCTGGAGCTCCTTTGAAATATTTGCGGCAAAGAGATTCCAATTAGCCTTCTTATAATTAAGGTGTTGTGAAACAGAGGCGTTTTCAGTTAATATGGGTTTTAATAGAACAGGAAAATGGTCACTTCCAAATTGTCATGGACAGACCACTCATAGTCCAGGACCAGCAATGGGTCACATATCGACAAATCTAAACATGAAAGTGAACCTGTGGAAGCGTGGAGGTAAGTTGGAGATCCATCGTTCAGACAACTCAAAATTGAACTCTGAAAAGATATCTTTGAGAAGCAGACCTCTGGATGACGAATTCACACTACCCCAAAGAGGACTGTGTCCATTGAAATCACCCAACAGCAGAAAAGGTTGAGGAAGTTCTCCAATCAGACTGACAAGGTCCTGACGACAAACCGGGACAGAAGGTGGCAGATATAACGAGCAAACTGCAACAGTTTTATGGAGAGTGACTCTCGCAGCTACTGCCTGAAGAGGGGTAGCCAAAGAGACAGGACTAAACAGCAAAGTTTTGTGTATAAGAAGGGCAACACCGCCCATTAGTCCCAATGTGGATATGGTTGTGCAGGTTTGGAAAGAATATTGAAGCCAGAAAGAGTGAAGGTCTTCTGGCTTTGAATTTTTGTTTCCTGAAGAGCTACTACCTGAGGTACAAAAAAGCAGACATCGGTGGACTGATCCAACCTATTTCCTGGGAAACTTTTGTTGCTGGAATAGTGACAAGCGCCACAACCACGGTAACGGTAACCACTGAAATTATTGCCATGACTAGGTGAGGTGCCTAGGATTCTGGACAATAGTATGAGGAGCAGAATACCTATGACCTCTATCTGACTGACCACGGAATGGGGTTCTATCCGACTGTCCCAAAGTTCCATAGGCAACGGAAGCAAAAATATTTACATCAGCCTTCCTGGAAAGGAGCGCAGTGGGATGGGCACACCTGTATGACTCAGCAGACTTAATCATACCGTCAAACGTCTTTTCCTCTTTTTCACAAAGAAAAGTAGCTAAGTCCTTTGAGACACACTTGAGAAACTGCTCTCTTAAAATAAGATCCACAAGACCTTCGAAAGATTTCTCAATCTTGGACAACGAAATCCAACAATCAAATAGACGTCTAAGCTCAACTGAAAAGGTTTCAAAGTGTTCAGCTGCACTGGTTTTAGCTTCACGAAAATGTTTACGAAAACCATCTGGAGTACATTGAAATTTCTTTAACAAACTCTCCCTCAGAAGCTCGTAAGAAACCACATTATTTTCTGCAAGACTGTGATAAAGAGTTAGGGCCGAACCTTGAAGTAGCGCAGACAGGTATGTAACCCATAAATTTTCTGACCAGCCTACAGAACGGGCATGGGTTTCAAAGTGGAAAAGATAGCTATCAATATCATCTGTCCTTTCTTTAAAGGGGGGTAATTTCGGAAAGGTAGGACGAGGGGCGTTAGACCTGGGTACGCTAGCACTCTGATTTTCACTGTCATGACCTGAAATTACACTTTGACGAGAAACTTGTAACTCTATTCTTTTAGTTTCCTCTTGTGCTCTTTTAGTTGCCTCTATCTCTTTTAGTTCAAATCTTTTAGTTTCTTCGTATGCTCTTTTAGTTTCCTCTATCTCTTGTGCTCTTTTAGTTTCCTCTATCTCTTGTGCTCTATTAGTTTCCTCTTGCATTTTTCACTCCTCTCTTTTAGTTTCTTTTTGTGCTCTTTTGGTTACCTCTATCTCTTTTTGTCTTATGGTTTCCTCCTGCATTTGTTTCACTTTCATTCTCTCTTCTCTTTCCAAATCTTGTATAACACATTTATCATCATAATCTAATAAAACCTGTCCTTCAAGACCAAATGCCTTACCACGTTGTAAGTATTTAGTGAAAATTTGATCTTCGTCCACAGAGGTCATATTGAAACACTAAGTCAGTGGACCAAATACAATCAAAAAAAGTTTAGATACTATGTCCACTGAAATATATTTCAAAGAGGGTTATTAGGTTGTTTTTTGGTTTGTTTTCACACAAACATTTGTATCTATCACACTTTTAAAATACTGACTATTGTTCAAACTCAACGAAAAGACAGTAATAACTAATAAACTGAAGTTCAGGGGTTTGGGAAATGGACTTAGCTATCAATGATAGGTAATAAACAAATGCATCAATCAGTAACAGCAATAATGAGTAAACATATGCAGAAATCAATCAACAAAACATATGCATAAATCAATCAATACAACCTTGTGTTGGTTGTTTTTTTTTTTTTTTGGGGGGGGGGGGGGGATTATTTTTAAAAAAATGGCTCAGGCAGCCAGCCATACACACATTCATTCAAGAGAAAGGAACTCTAAGAGTGCTATAGGAGCAACGCAATCCCCAAGAAAAGGTAGAAACAGAAACAATCAGGAGGGGTAACAAAAGAGAATCAAACTAAAGCCCACAGAGGAGGAAAAGAACTAGACCCTCGTATCTCCAGTAACTATACAAAGGAGATACCCCGTCACACTGGAGACGGGAAATCAATTTAAATACAACCAGTCGTACAACAACACAACACAACAGAATCTCTCAAAAGAAAAGTCAGTAAACGTGTCCTATTCTTGATAACTGGGGCACGCTACAGGGGTACAGAAACAAATCCTAATCCTAAAACGAATGTAAAGGCCGAAAGTTTTCTACGGGGTCACCAGATGTTACGGATGCATTGGTGCGTGTATCTGTTTGTCTGACTGACAGAAATTCGGATGCATGTACATTTTCTAATTCACACACACCCACACATTCGAAACATGGACAGCCAGGCAACAAGTCAACATTTTCTTTTTTTATGCTGCCCGAGCCATCAAAACAAAAACACAAATACACAAAAACACAGCAGTGTACAACAATATTAATTCAGCAGGATAACGTACGCCATAACTCTAGGCGCACAATTCATATAGATATATAATATTTATTTTCTTTGGCCATGTCCGGCTCAACTCGACAGTCCACAGACGTTGCAAGTCTCTTGTGAAGAATGTTGTTGAAGTAGTCCTCTCCTGGGACTCACACAGTCAGGAGGAGCAGCTTGCAGAGTCCACACAAAACTGAAGTGACGGCTCTGTACACAACATAGCTAGTCAGCCTATACGGTTTTCCCGTATTGCTGTACGGGAAACCTACGATTTCCGGCCTGTACGGCCGTATACAAGTTTCAATACGGGTAAAACTGATTTATACGGGCAAATCTTAAATCACTGAGGCAAATTGCAAGGTGAACAAATTTTCATAGCAGACGACACAGACTCTAAACACTGAAACAGGAACGAACTAAGTAGATGATCGGTCACGTTTTGAGATCAACCCTTCAGCCCCCCTTGTTGCAGGCAGCAAAGTCTACCACCAAGCAGTACAACGATGAACATCAGTAACTTATTTGCAAGTGACAGTGTTGAACAGAACAATGGCTGTGTGTTCTTGGGAAATTCGTATGATTGGGAATAGAAACTTTGGGGATCACAGTAAGTAAAGATGTACTCTTGACTTCAGTGGACTAATGATGTTGGTAGGAGTGGAAGAGTGTGTAAACAATGGGTTTATAAACAGTTTTAATTCTGCATCACTGTCAGTGTTTTACTATAGGGTGTGTGATTTGATCTACGAACTGTCGCAAGTGATGCATTCTGCTAGAATGGAAGAGGAGGTTCTGTTGGATGGGTAAGCGTTATTGTTATTCATATACTGTCTTAAACTGCTATTTATTTCAAGAAGTTCTGCCTGATACTGAGTATTACATTGTATTCACAGCAATTTTTGTGTATATTTTTGCGTTTTCCATAATGTATAGAGTTTTTGGGCTCAGAATATGGAAAAAAGTACTTTTCAATATGGGAGGTTGTAAAATGAGGAAAATTGGGTTGACACCTATTACACAATAGGAGCGACAGCTCCAACACAAGAGCTGTAGCTCAAACACAAAATAAGACGTTGGTTCTAACACCACAAAGCGAAGCGATGGGTCTGGTACGGCTGGCCCAACAGGTCGCTGGTTCGAATACCTCAAGAGCAGCAGCTCTGGCTCGGCAGCAGTGGCAGCTCTAGCACAACTGGCTCGTTGGGTTACTGTTGACTCCCTCGTCGACCTGTCCACACCCCAGCAGGGTGGAGACAAGGGGTAGATCTTGGCTACGGCGCAGATCCGGGCGCAGTGGCAGGATGGGTTACTGTCGACTCCCTCGTCGACCTTTCCACACCCTCGGCAGGGAGGAGACAGGGGGTAGACCTCAGCTATGCCCCAGACCCTCTAGCAGTGGCAGCCAGTCCCCGGTCACACCAGGACAACGACTTTTCCTGGGGGAACTGATAACTACCTTGATTATCTAGCCTACTACAACATGGCTATTATTCATCGTGGTTATTAATCATATTCATAACCAACAGTTACTTTATATTTCACCAGAACTTGGGGGGGGGGAAATACCCATAGCGAAATCCACACATTTCCATACAATATCAGAATAGAACATTCTCTTTTCTTCCGAAATCATGTTTTACACATTGGGGAAGAAGGATTTCCACATATACCCTTTCGAAATCATGCTTAACATATTGGGGGGAAAGGATTTTCACGCAGACCCTTTCGAAATCATGTTTTACACATTCAGGAAAAAGGATTTCCACATAGAACTTTTTACGATAAACGAAGAATATAATAATTGCATATAATTAACAATTTTCTTTCATCTCTTTCATCATGACAAGAATGTTTTTATCATTCACATAATCACTACATCTCAGAGAAGGATTTCCCTTCATAAAAGCATTCATTAGTAACAGTAACAGCCCTTAAACACATATGAAGGAAAGATTTCCACAGACTCTTGTTTATCAATACATAGATATTCATTATTCATGTCAAAGGATGGTTTGAATATTTATCAACAGACTTCCAGCCATTAATGCCTGGTAGTTTCCATCGCTCACCTCTGGAGCTTACTATCATTTGTAACATTATAATACATTAGAATAAACAAAACTTATTTTTTCATCATAAAGCCACGATCTAGCTAAGCCACCTCCTTTTCCGATCATTCATTAACAATATAATTTTTTCTTTCTATTCATACTTTCTAAAAACAATTTCCTCCTATCACCCTATCAAGTCGCAAGATATACCAAAAAATAACAAATACTCTTTTTTTCTAAAAACCTTCACTAGGCGCTGAGAAAGATACAGTTGCCTTTAGGAGGGGAGGACAATTTCAGACTGCGATTTAAAAATTGCTAACAATGTAATACCTGACTGCCACAGCAACTCATCTGGAGTCCCTCTTCGGCCACTGAGAACTTGCACTGCCGGAACTGTTGTAGAGACTGCCTGATCGTTTCAGCTCACCTGACATATACAGAGCGCAGGTGAGCAGCAGTCAGGTAAACCAGGTAAACCAACCAACCGGTTTCCGGGTGAAATGTTCCAGCAAATGCGGTTGTAAAAATTTGTGACCGGAAAAAAAAACAATCTGTCACAACTGGTTTTTGTTCTCCAGACATGCTGGCAGACTTGCCGGCAGGCGAAGATGGCTCGGGTTTTGGAGACAGTGGAGGTTTCTTTTTCATCTCCACACTTGGTTGTACTCCCTTGACTGCACGGGCGCTGCTCTCAAAAGATCGAGGCGGGAGGATTGTTTTTTTTTTTTACTCTACCCAGCAGCAGATGAATTAGATTGCTGGGCAGTCTGAGGGGTGGTGGATTTATTGCGCCTGCCAGGGGCATCCACTTCGGGTTGGGGTGGTGGGATGGTGGACCTGCCTCCACTGGGGCTTGGCATTTTTTCTTGCAGTGTTTTGGAAAATATGAAAACATCAGTTTGACAACAAACTGAACATGTTAAGACTTTCTTCACAGCCAAAGCGTTTGAAGAAACTGGAGAAGTCTGGCTACCAAGGACCTGTTTCCATGCCTTGAAAAATGAGATTTTCTTTTCTGTTTTTATCTTTTGGATATGTGACTCTTGGATCCAAACTGAGCAGTTGCATGAAGAGGAGGGGTGGTCACCACCACAGTTTGCACAACAAGCCGATCTTTACACGGTCCATCATGGGTTGCCTTGCAGCAAACACACCTCTTCCCCAGAACAATGATCTTTAATGTGCCCGAACTTCTGGCATTTGAAGCATCACATCGGAGAAGGGATATACAGTTGGACATGCACATTTAAATATCCCACTTTGATGACTTGCGGCAATGCAGGGGTACAGAATGTCAGAAAGAGGGTTTTGGTGGGCACTCTTTATGTACCTTTTCGAACTGTCACCCTTTGGACATCTATCACACCTTGGGATGCTAGTTCCGCTTTTATTTCCATCTCCAAGATCTGGGCATCAAATGACTCCCTTGGAAGAATTCAGCTGTTTATGGGGAGTCACCCGGATCTGTCTGTCTACCAGCTTTGTAGCTTTCAGCAGCTGCTCTGACTGTCTCTTCCACTTGCATTGGATGAGGAAGGAACCGTTTCTTAGTCGTTTAATGGACCGTGGGTCTCCTGCTATTCCTTGGAAGCCCTTCTGAATAGCAAACGGGCTTAACGCAGAAATTAGTTTGTCCTGCTCCGCACTCTCTACAATCAGCCAAGAGGACCAAAATCCAGACATTTTTCTTGTTTCCATATCAGAATCTGAGTCAACATCAGACTCCTGTGACATCCTTCTAGAGTTGGAATTGACATTTTGGTTGGTTTGTTTGTTGGGGGGAGGGGGGGGGGGGGGGGAATTTTAGGTGAAGAAGCCATTTTTTTTATTGTTTGTAATTTCATCTCTCCCTTACCCACCCACCATGGAGTCCATCTAAGGGGCCAGGGCCAAGAAGTCACTGTCTTGACCCCTTCCAGGCTTCAGGAGAGATACACGACAAACGGAAACCTACCAACCCTACCCCCCATGATCATGCTCAACTCTTCGGGGTCTGAGAGCTGAGCACTGCAGGGGTTACCTTGGCCAGCCGGAGAACTGCCTGTCTTGACCCAGCCCCATGTAGGGGTAGCCAATTGATACACCTGGGCCAGAGTGTACCTCCTGTCTAGGAGAGGTCCGAGCCAAAGTGATGTGTTGAGAGCACTTGCCCTCTCCACCACCAGGATCTCATTCCCCTCCATCACAGGTTACACCGCATGGCAAGCGCGGCGGATCTTAAGAAGACCACAGAGAGAAAAAGAATGTGGAAAAGAAGACTTGAAGGGGAGACGAAGACAGAAAAGAGCCAAATAAGAAAGGCAGAAGACAAGAAAAGGAAAAAGGCAGGTTTCTATTTGTCAGGGCCCTCACCCTTAGCCTTTCTGACATGGGAGGCCCTACCAGGGGCATCAGCTCCTTACCACGTTGTGCTTGGGCCAGACAGCAACTTGACTTTCCAGGCCTAGAAGCATTTTCAAAATCTAGCCAATCATCAAGTATTGATGCCCCCCCCCCCCCCCCTCCCCCCTCTCCAAGCAAAGCCTAAGGGATCACAGGATGACGCAAGCCCTCTGACCATGGTAAGGTTGCAACCCCCGGAGGGGTGTATATAACCAAAGAAGTAAAAAACATAACAAATGGCCATGTGCCAACAGGATATAAATCTTTAAACTACAAATAAAGATGACATAACATGTTTTCCCATCAGATGCACATAGTCACACTTAAAATGTTCTGTTGCTATAAATCATCACAGAATGATGCAATGGGGGAAAAACAATTACTAACTTACTATGCAAGTGATTTAGTAAGTGAGATGATTTAAAGCAAAAATAAACAACAGACATGCAAGCAAACAAGAAACACAGAGTAAATGAACAACTTGATAGATAAATGAGTAAGCCAGTCCTGTGTATTGGGAACAGTGGGGAGTGGAATCTCTACAGTGAATCTGTTGAGCAGCTGGAGGGCAGGGTTGAGGGTGGATGGTTGTGGGATGGGGGAGGAGATGAAGAAGCAAGTCGCACACACACACACGCATGCACGCTCACTCTCTCTGTCTCTCACACATGAGAGCACACTCTAATGTGTGCACATGTTTGCACACATACATGGTGCATGTACACACCAATACACAGAGTGTGTCATACACTTCGCATGGCAGCTTCTCACTGGGCTGAGAAGACTGCCTGCACTTTTCAGATCTCGCGTGGCAACATAGCTTTGTGCAGAAAGTCTTGGCAATATCAATGATGTTTATTCAGTCTATGTAAAAAGCAAGTGCCGCAAAGCAGATTTTGTGGAGACTGATCACATTGAACTGAAGGCTTTTCTGGGTTGCATTCTCTTTTTGGGTAGCATGAAGCAAAGCATGTTGTCACCCATCATTGTTTTTGATGCCATGTATGGGCAGGGGTTTGTTCGGGCATCTTTCAGCTGCAACTGTTTCGTGCAGCTGCTGAACTTCTTGAGGTTTGATGATAAAGCTAGAAGGAGTGCCAGAAGGAGCTGAGATGTCTTTGCTCTATTTAGAGATTTTTGGGAGGACTTCTCAGAAAAACTTGAGTGACCACTTCATTCCTGGTCCTTTCGACACCATAGATGTAGAGTTTATGCCGTCCGCTGGGAGATATTCATTTATTCAGTACCTGCATTCCAAACCAGATAAGTATGGGGTGAAACTTTTCTAGGCAGCTGATACCGAAAGCAATTTCCTCCTTGTTGCAGAGCCCTATCTAAGGCGGCCACTGGATGCTGAAAGACGGGTCAACTTAGGGATAAATGTTGCCCTTCTTCTGTCAGTTGCTTTCTTCGACACAGAAAGAAATATCATCACAGACAACTTATTCACTGACAAGGAGCTGCCTGATGTTCTACTGGCCAATGGTCTTACATTTGTTGGGACTTTGCACGCCAACAAACGATTTGTCCCTGGGTCCTTCAAAGAAAAAAGGAGGGTTACAGCTTTTTTCAGGACAAGACCACCATCGTCAACTATCAAAGAAAGGCAAATAAGAACGTTGTAATGATGAGCGCATGACAGAGCAATACCTCCTGACACCCCTGAGAAGAAGCTAGACATTGTTCACTTCTACAATTCCACGAAAGGGGCCGTGGATTCCATTGATCAGATGGCCCACGTGTATTCCACAAAATGCATCACTAAACGATGGCCAATGGTGCTGTTCTACCATACTATGGATCTCAGCACCATTGCTGCCCGTGTTGTTTACAGCATCAAGTTTCCAGACCATCTTTCCAAAAAGGATACCAGGCCTCAGTTCATTCTTCGGGTGTCTGAACAGCTCTCATTGGAACATATGGAGAGGAGGCTTTACACAAAAAAGCTGCCAAAGCTCCTGAGAAATGCAGTGGAAATACATGTGCAAAACCGTCAACAGAAGGTGGCAGCTTCACATGCAGGCGGCAAAAGAAAATGACCAACACCGGCACAGAGACCATCCACCAGCAACCAAATCAGCCACAATGAGTCAAAACAGAAACAAGGTCACTGTGGCTTATGCAACTGGAAGCTTGATTGTAAAGCTCACAAGTCTTGCCTCTCCTGCTGCTTTTGGCTGTGCTGAGAACACGCCATGTTTATTTGCAAGCAGTGTGCTGATTCCATCTCATCAGTGGAATACATCACTTTTGTATCCAGTTGAGATGCCTCCAACGTGGTTGTCTTCTAACACTTGACTGGAGAAACTTCTACCTTTGAATGTTCAACATTTTCAACAAATGGTTTTGGTAATCAATCTAGACAGTGATTTTGAACAGTTGGGATTGTCTTGCTAAAGCAAGTTTTTATCTCATTTTCTAATGAAAAGAGAAATGCATTGGTATTTTACCAGCGTGGGTTTTTTTTTTCATCATTCTGTGTTGTTATTCAATGTTGTTGTAGTTGTTGTGTGTGTGTGTGACACGCTGACATGTCATAAGCAAGCCTGTTCTGAAGCTAGTTCAGTGAACACTTCCAGCTGTTGAATCTGTCTTGACCATTTATTTTAGCAGTGAGAGAGAGAGAGATGGTGGAGTGAGCGAGAGGGGAGGGAAGGGTAGGGTAGGGTGAGAGAGAGAGAGAGAAATCATATTTACCCACTGTTGCTTAAACTTGGACACAAAATTGCATGCGATCGCGCATACACACATGCTCTTGCATGCACACACACACACAACACAATGCACACAAGCGCGCACACACGTGCTCATGAAGACAAAAACAGTGCCTATACAAAAGGAAATCAATAAAGTTTTATGCTAAGATGATAAAAACATATGGGTGTGTGTGCGCCTACGATGCATGGTTAAGACTATGCACTATAGCTTGTATAAGGATTATGGGGGTGTGTGCATCCACAACGAATGACGAGGACTGTTTATTGAATTGAGTATAATGAGATTATGGGTGTGCATGCACCCACGATGTATGGCGAGGACTACTTATGGAAGTGACTATAATGAGATTATGGGTGTGCATGCATCCACGACGTATGGCGAGGACTGTTTATTGAATTGAGTATAATGAGATTATGGGTGTGCATGCACCCACGATGTATGGCGAGGACTATTTATTGAATTGAGTATAATGAGATTATGGGTGTGTGTGCACCCATGACGCATGCTGAGGACTATTTATCAAATTGACGATTATGGGTGTGCGTTCACCCCCGATGTATGGCGAGGACTATTCACTGAATTGACTATAAAGTGACCATGGGTGTGTATGCACCCACAATGCACAGCATGCGAGTTTTTAGGCGAAGTACGGGAAGGGTTGAAACAGTTGCTCACTCCCTCTTTCAAGACAAAGAGATCTGTCCCTGTACATGTGTAAGTCATCGTTCAGGTTTATGGTTGAGATGATCCAGAAATAATGAATCTGTTTTCTTTTTGGGTAAAGCTGTAGAATCATAAAACTGCAGAGCAGCAGAAATATTGAATTGATTTGTATGAACGTGTAAACTGCTGTTGCATCAATGAATTGACTTGTCTGTGTGTTTAAACTGCTGCACAGTCAATGAATTGATTTGTCTCCATGTGTAAACTGCTGCAGAATCATTTGATCATTTCACAGGCAGCCCTTAAAGGAGAAGAATGGATTCCAGTGGAGCATGTAAAAGAATCCAGTGGACCTACAGTCATTCCAGAACCACGAGCCCCTCCACCACGTCAACCTCCTTCATCTGTTCATTGCACTAATCAACTGTAATCGTGCATTCTATTTTATGCTCTTTTAAAAGAAAAAATTTCCTGTAAAGGTAGTTTTCAAAATACTTGCTTACAGATGATTACTTGGTGTGGAACATCCTTCTGACTACGAGAGATGCTGTAAAAAATTGATGTGATTGTTGGTTTCTGCAGTTGTTGAAGAGTCTTCCCTCTGATCAAGTGTAAATTTTGTGAACACTCTTTTTATGAGTTTCAGTGCTTTCTCCTTCTTCTTGTATGCGTTGGAGAGAGTTCAGTATGTGAAGAATCAAGTGTTTAGAAAAAAAGAAAACAGTGTTGACATCATGTACTGAATGAACAACATCAAGTCTGTCTGCAATGCATTTTCTGTGGTCCATTGGTGTGGCTGACAAGAGGAGGGAGGAAGGCAGAGAAATGGATTCTTGGTGAAAGCCAGGACACACCAAGTCATGGTCTACCATTGTGTAGCCCTGACTTTCTGAACAGGAATGAATTTGAGGTGGGAAATTTTCATGTCCAAGAGCCATGCTGAAAAACCAAAGTGCCTGAAGATTCATTTAAAAAAAAAAGAAAGAAAGAAAGAAAGAAAAAGTTTGTAATTGGGAACTCCCTGATCTTCTGTATGGAACAAAAGACAAGAAATTGTAAAAGAAGACTGAAGGACCCTGAAAAGGAGCCTGCTGGAGAAAGGTCTGAAGCGTCAAGAACAGTGCACACGAACAGGGCTTAGCTTAGTTGTGACTGATCTTGCCTCAAGGCTGCTGTGGTGGTGGCCTGAGGTGCTAGGGTGAGTGAGTACTTGCTTTTTTTTTTCTTTTAATAGCATCTCTCATCAATGAAACTGCAAGAAATTTGACATGCTGATGACAAAATGATTATTCGAATCTGACAAAATCAAACTCATGTACTCAAGGCTATTTGTAGTATGAGTGATCATTTTGCTTGATTGGTCAATTGTTATTTCATAATTAATACAGAGATACTACTGACCATTGATGTTGCTATATTGACCAAGTAATCAGAAGTGCTACACGTCAGAGGCACTACCAAGCCTATTCGATCCACTTCCAAGTCATTTTTTGCCTAGAAACTCCACCATAGAATTATTGTAATCCAGGTAGAGCAGACACATGATTCCTCAAGAGACAGACTAAGATTTCTTACCCTGTTTTTTTTTCTTTTTTCTTCTGTTTTTTTAATTTTTAGGCTACTCTAAACAGCTAAATTGAAGTAGGTGAGCAGGGGAGATAACTGTTAGTAATACGTCATGCAGACCTGCCAACCCCCTAAGACACCAGTGAGTAAGAATTGAAGCTCAGTGAGGCAGAAATGTGTAATTTCTGAGAACTAAGAGTAATCAAGCACGACACTTACCTTTTTTCAAACAAACAATGCGATGAAATTGTTCGCACAATTTTTGTGAACATTACTTTTCTTCAAAAACAAGCTTTTCTTTTAAGTGTCACAAGAAATCTTTACAAATTATGAAAATGTAGAATACACTGGAAACACACACAAATCCCCTACACCATCATGGCATGGCACACCAAGGCTTGACAGTGCGCCAGAAACAACCTCAAAAATGTTCTCCCCTGTTGCTGACTCTGTGCATGTGGGGTTGGCTATCAGCTCAGTGGCGATTGTGTCATTTTTTTAAGTATCGCACCACCCCAGGAAAGAATTTGTCCCCCCCCCTTCCTGACTTCCATCAGTCCCCAACACAAACGGTCCATTCTGCAGTCGAGATGCAGCAGCAGTTTGGGCTTCCATGGCAAGGGTCCTCACAATGTGTGTTGTCTTTGTTCGACCGCTCTTGAACAGTTTGGCAATCTCCGAATCTGAGAACGCTTCTTTAAAAAGCTGGGATGCATGGTCGGCTGCGCTAAGAGCGATGTTGTGCTCGACGAAAAATCCGGCCACCAATGCTTCAGCCCGAATTACCCTTTTCCTCATTTCATCCTCTTTTGAGGTGTCTACTGTCTGAAAAAACTGTGTGATGCTGGAAGAATTCGACGCGTTAGAGGAATCGATGTGCTTGCGTGACTCAAGGTGACGCTTCACATCCACCATCCCGCCATGGGAAATTGTGAAGTCCGACTCGCAAGTGGTACACCGTGCACAATTTACACCTTTAGCCGAAGGTCGTATGCAGGGGAACTTTTCCGAGTATTCTTTTCGGAACTTTTGACCAAGTTTTTTCTTTTTCGCATCTTGTCCAGAACTTTCTACTCCACGTTTCGACATTTTCGTAGCTAAAACTTCGAAAGGACACCAACTTCGCTGAATGGTAAAGATGGTGAAACGAACTGCGCATGACCGGAAACGCTTCTTGAAGATTACTGGTTATATGCACGGCGCCGTGCGTGTCTGTACATAAGCCGATTTTTTTGTCCGTTTTTTTTTTTTTTTTTTTCTGTTGAAAACTTTCAATTGCGTAATTTTTTTGCTAAATGGGTAAGGGCGTAAGAATTATCACTTGGGCGTAATAAATTACGCGAAATGCGTAATGGTTGGCAGGTCTGGTCATGTTAATGATATGCAAGGAACAATAACTCTACTGGTATGTTGTTGGTTGCCAAGTTATGGGTTATAGATTAAACTCAGCTGCTTCCTCAACGGTTGTCTGCTTTAGTCTGTGTACGACAGATACAGCACAAACGGACAAGATTCAACATGGTGGCAGCAGTAGTGGTATTTTAGTGTCTTGAATGATGGCAGAGGGAAATCCAGTTCCTCGCCCTCCACTAAATTTACAAGTACCAAAGCAATTTGACGGAAACGCAGCCAACTGGACAAGACGGCATCAGAGGCCTGCAACTGCTTCAGGCCTTTCTCTAAGACCTGCCAGAGAACAGGTTATCATTTTTCTTTATTCTATGGGAGATGTGGCTGATGACATTCTTACTACCTTAGGAGTTGAAGAAAGTACTACAAACTTAAGGGACATCATCACTGCATTCAATAATCATTTTGATGCTTGTAAAAATGTCATAATAGAATGAGCAAAGTTCGACAGACGTGTGCAAAATCAGGGAGAATATCAGTTGATTCATTCATACAGGACTTATATAAATTAGCAGACGAATACGAATTTGGAGCATTGAAAGAAAATGAGATCAGAAACCGTTTTGTTTTTGGTGTGTATGATGATACACTTTCCAATGAACTGCAGGCAAAAGCTAACCGGACACTTGACTTAGCTAAACAAATTACCCATCAAGCAGAAGCCAGAGCAGAAAACCAACCCATCATTAGGGGAGAGAGTGCTGTCAATGCAGTGCACAGATCTTATTCAAAAATACATTCCCAAAATACAAAAGAAACATGTAAACATACACAAAACACACCAGCTGATTAGAAAAAACACAAATGTGGCTGCTGTGACAAAAAACCTCATCCAAAACATAAATGCCCAGCTCCTATTGCTGAATGTGCATTCTGCAAAAAGAAAGGACATTATAAGGCAGCATGCAGGAAAAGACTGAAACATGTGCAGGAAATTGATGACAGTAACGTAGAAGAAGAAGACGATTTCTTGGGTCAGATTTTCCAAATCAACAATGTAGATGAGAACAACTGGTCAGCTGATGTGAAGATCAATGGAGAACTTCATTCATTCAAATTGGATACAGGAGCTTCGGTTTCAGTCTTGAATGAAGACTTGCCAAGCAAGCACCATGTTAAACTGCACAAAACTTCAAAAGGTTTGAAAGGTCCTTGAGAAACAAGGCTCACTGTTCTGGGCAGTATTGAAGCTGAACTGGAATACAAGGGCAAATCAATGAAAGAAACATTCTTCGTCATAAAGGGACAGCGTCATGCACTTCTCAGCAGGACAGCATGTACAGGTAAAGGGACAAAAGTCTGCCCCCTCTAATGGCGGACAGATTTGAAGCGGTTGTTTCCACTTGATTATCTAGCCAATATTTCAGTGTTAGTGACGTCATTTTCAGAAGTCTACCCTTTCGTGTGAAGCAAATAAAATTGTTGAACTGTCGTTTGGTGCTTGCGGTCTGCTTTTAGATCTGGCATGGTATCGGCAAACAAACAGCTCACAGAGGAGACGAAAAAATGCATTGTGTTGTTGATAGACGAGGGGCTTCGGGCGTTTGAGGTGGCAAATGTGTTGAACTTGAACAGGTCAGCTGTCAGGAAAGTTTACAAGAGCTATTGTGACAGAAAAACAGTAGAAAACAAACCTAGGAGTGGTAGGTCCAGAGTGTTCACAAACAGGTGCGTGTGTGCACTGTCAAAGATCGTAAAACGGAACAGATCTGCCACAGTGTCTGAAATTTCAGCCGAATTCCGTGTATCAATCTCCATTGAAGTCAGCCAAAAGACAATCAAGCGAAATCTGCATGGACTTGGCTATTCAAAGCATCCCCCAGTGAGGAAACTAGTCATCAAGGAAGTGAACAGAAAGAAGCGGCTGCAGTACTGTAGGAGAAAACTTCACTGGACTATGAACGATCAGTGGAAGAATGTTATTTTCAGTGATGAAATGACCATTGTGATTGTAGTATTCGCTCAATCAATTCTTTTCAATCATCGGCTTTACAAATGATCAGCCAAGGCGTCGGTATTGCTCAGCAACCGTTTATTCCATCCTCCACTCCCGGATGTACAGTATTGTTACCATGACGTAATCATTGTATGGATCGGATATGGATATGACATCCCTTCTCTTCTCTGTAAAGATTTCAATTATTTTAGTATTTCTTTAAATGTCGAATTAGCTATGTATATATTCTGCCTTAGAATTAGCATTATTTATCTTCTATTTCTTTTTACAAATAACTGTTAAGTTAAGGAATATTTCTTTTTTTTTCTTTTTTTTTTGTTGTAATTAACATTCAAAGTGATAAATCTTGAACAATTAAACAGTTTAGATAAACGCAATACTTATAATTATTATGATATAGTTATCCAATAAATATTTAATTTTCTTCAAAGTCCAAGTTCAGTTCTTCAACTAAATAACTTTTGCAGTTCATCAATTCAGTTCATCAGTCACTTTCACAGTCAATGAAATTTTGCACAATAAATATCCTTGCTGGCGGGTGTTTAACGAAGGCCAATGTCACAAAAAGTCATGATGTCCAACAGTAGACCAAATTCCGTCATTCACAATTCATGTATTATATGTATTTCCTTGGAATACAAATATTATAATTCAATCTTTATGTATGTGTTCATGTGAAATGTTTTGAACAATTTAAAAAGTAACATATGAAATTCAAATGTTTGTCAAATTAAATAAATGAACAAAAATAATCAATGATTTGATTTTTTTTGGGGGGGGGGGGGGGGGGGGGGGAGTAAGCCACAATTTGTCAGTTTTCAAGAATCATTCAAGCACATAGTCTTCAAATCTTCTTGGCTTCATTTTGTTTCGTGTTGATGTTCTCAGTGTGATTGGAGGTGGGGTCTGATCTTTGGTGAACTCCCTTCCTTCAGGTCTTCTGGCTGGTGCTGATGGTAGAGTCTGATCACTGGTCTCGTTGTTGCTGGCGTCAACTTGATCAGGGGCTGCAAGTCGATAGCATGTTTCCTGCTTCTTCTTGATCACCGGCTTCTTCTTGATCATGATCCAGCAATTTCTTCACAAGTGAGGAATTGCGGCAATAGGTTGCACCATCTGGAGACTCGATTGTTATTTTGCTGCCTGTTTTCTCAAAAACTTGGAATGGCTCTGGGATGAATGGTGTGTCAAGTTTTGCTTGCTGTTCACGTCTCGGCAAAACTGTATCTCCTGGCATGATGTCAGATTCTCTGGCATTTCTTTTCTGATCAGCATAGAGTTTTGAAAGGCCCTTTTTTTCAGCATCATGATCTCTGACTTCTAGATCATCAGCTTCTCCAGGAATCAGCTGCGGAAGTTTTGTTCTGATTTTGCGCCCGAAGAGAAGTTCAGCTGGGCTTTTTCCTGTTACAGGATGGGCATTAGCTCTGTATGCTATCAAGTAGGATAAGATTTCTTCTTTCCTTCACTTTCAACATGGGCAATTTTCATTCTTTTCAGCAGAGACTGATTCTGACGCTCCACCTCACCGTTTGCTTGAGGCCATTTTGGTGTCACTTTCATATGTTTGGTTCCAATGTTCTTCATGTAGTCTGAGAATATTTGAGAAATGAACTGGGGACCATTATCTGTATGGATTGTCACTGGAAATCCATGCCTGGTGAAGATTGTCTTCAAATCTGATACAGTCTTCTCCACAGTTCTAGATTTCATAATAGCGATTTCATAATATCGGCTATAATAGTCAATTACAACTAGAATTGACTCTCCAGATGGAAGGGGTCCAAGGAAGTCCAAAGCTAAGTCTTGCCAAGGTTCTGATGGTAGTTTGGTATTTCTCACTGGTTCTGGTGGATTTGCACGGCTTACCAGTTGACAACCATGGCATGTTTTGCAGAATTTCTCCATATTCTTCTCCATGCCAGGCCACCAAACTTTAGTTCGCAAATTTTGTTTGGTTCTAACAACGCCCAAGTGTCCTTCATGAGCAAGAGTAAGTATGCGTGGTCTCATTTTCTTGGGTATGACAATGCGGGGTCCTCTCAGAATCAGGTTTCCCATGGTGCACAGCTCATTGCTTACTGCGGCATATATTTTGTTACTATTGTCCCATCTTCCAGAATCAATACTTTCTCAGATTTCTTCTTGTTCTTTGTCTTCACTTGCGGCTTTCTCAATTTCTTCCATTGTCAGAGCATTTGGTGTTGCACTAGCAGCGATGAAATGTACATGCTTTTCTGCCTCATCTGTCGGATCAAATGCCTGTGTTGGAGATTGCGTTGCCGACAGTCTTGACAGGGCATCAGCGATCTTGATTTTTCCTGGAATATAGATGACTCTAAATTTGTATGCCTGGAGTCGAAGCACCCACCGCTCTATGCGTGCACTTGGTTTTGACCTTGGACCATAGATTACTTGCAGCGGTTTGTGGTCAGTGAGGAGTTCAAATTGCTGTCCATAGATGTATGCATGAAATTTCTCACAGGCCCATGCTAGGGCTTCTTTTTCTATTTGGGAATAGCGTTTTTCAACATCAGTGAGACTACGACTTGCATAACTGATCACTCTTGGTCCATCTGACTGAATTTGAACTAAAATTCCTGCTACACCAACTGGAGAGGCATCTATGATAATCTGTGTTTTTGCTTTTGGATCATAGTATCCAAGTGGCTGAGAGCAGTTTTCAAGGATTCAAATGCTTTTTCCTGTTCTGGTCCAAATTTGAATGGCTGGTTTTTCCTGGTTAACCAACAAAGTGGTTCAGCAAGGGTAGCAAAGTTTGGGATGAATCTTGAACAATAATTTGCTAAGCCCAAGAAACTTCTCACTTCACTGGCATTTTCTGGTTCACAGGCATTGACAATAGCTTTTACTTTAGCTTTGGCTGGATCGATGCCTTTTTTTGTCAGCTTGTGTCCAAGGAATTCAATTTCCTTTTTCCTGAATTGGCACTTGCCCGAATTTAATGTCAGTCCAACATTTTGTAGCCTCTGGAGTGTTTCTCTGAGGCATCCATCATGTTCAGCATGGTTTGGAGCATGGGCAATGATATCATCTGATGAATTGGCAACTCCTGGAATTCCCTGTATGACTTTTTGTATCTCATGTTGATATATTTCTGAAGCCACACTATGCTCATCACTAACCTCTTACATCTGAATAGACCACAGTGTGTCACAAATGTGGTGATGTCCCTGGAGTCAGGATGTAGTTCAAGTTGATGATATCCCATGTTTAGATCAAGCTTGGTGAAGATTTTGCTCTCTCCCATGTCATGAAGCAGCTCATCCACTGTAGGGATAGGGTGATGTTCTCTCTGGACTGCTTCATTAACCTGACGCGTATCTACACACATGCGGATATCGTCATTTGGCTTTGGAACAATGACTATAGGACTGACCCATGGTGTTGGTTTGTCTACTGGTTCATTAACATCTTTGTCAATCAGTTCCTGGATTTTTTTTCAACTTTGGATCTTAGACCAAATGGAGGTCTGTGTACTGCCTGGGCAATTGGCTGGATGTTAGGATCTATCCTGTAAATAGATCCTTGAAGTCTTTTTCTGGATTTTCTCCATCAGTTGAAGAAATATTTTGAATATTCAAGCCAATCTGTAAAATTCCTAATTCAATTGTGGTTTTCCTGCTTAACAGTGGTTCTCCTCTGTCTTTGATGATGGTGAACTCTGCCTCAATCTGATTTTTGCCTGCTTGAATTTCTGCATCAAAACTACCCACAGTCTGAAGAGGTGTGTTTGATGCATATGGAAATAATTTTTTGACACATTTCTTGGGTTTGTTTTGAATGTCTTGGTTTTTTTAATTTTTCCCAAAGATTTTGATAAATGATATTTGTATCGCTGCCAGAGTCAACAATCATGTCCACTGGTATACCACCCAATTTGACAGTGATCTTTTTTGTTTTTGACTTTTGATGGTTTTGCCATGAATACATCAGTGTTTTCTTCATCACTTTCTGATTCTGAATCTTCAACATCAAGATGATGTATTTTGTTTTTAGATCCATATTTGTTTCTTCTCTGTTCATGTTTATTCATTTCCCCCCATCTTCTTTCTTCCTGGTTATTCTTCTTGCGGGTGCGACATTTCTTCTGGAAGTGGTTTGCTCCACCACAGCCTTTGCAAATTTTTACATTTTTTATAATCATCTTCCTTTGTTTCTTTTAAGCTTGAAATACATCGCAGACGACAAAAATCTGCCAGGATATAAGTAATAAACACTCATTTTTATGCATGCGTTTGCTGCTCTTTGCATAATTGCATTTTCACCATGGACGAAATTGTATGGGGGTTGGATGAAATTGGCACAGCAACACATGCACCGGTTTTAGGTCATTATCTACTGAATATTCATGAATTTGTACCACATGATAGTCTAATCCCTTCAGTGATTGGTTACTTGTACCAGAGCTTTGAAAAGTAGGCTGGCTGGCTGTGTCTGCTGGCCGGAATAGGTTGTAACGTACAGACTCTGACTGATTTGGACGAAATTGTAACAGAGTACCCTAGTAGCAGCTTGTATAGCATAACGACTATGGCATGCATGGCGGTAGCTTGAAGGCTCTGGACATTTTTTTTTTCGTTTTTTCCAACTTTCACAGAAATCAAACACAGAACTGATGTTTTTGTGCAAATTCATGTTTTAGGTAGTCCCAGGAAACAAACTTGAGTAGCGTAACGACTGTCATTTGTGCAAAAGTGCTAGTGCAAGCAAATCCGAAGTTCCCAAGAAAATCGAACATTCAAGATGGCGGACATCGACTTGTGAGTTCGTCTGTTCATAGTACTAGAACTTTCTAAAAGTCTGCGTCATAGCTTCGTAGTTGGACTATTCAACCCACCTAGTATTTGTTCTAGTGAGCTGGCAATTATCTCATGACAAGGTAGATTATTAGACTAACTTTTTTGCTGAACTGGTGCTCCAGAAAAATTCGTCTGCAACACTTGCCTTTTTTCAATGTACAGACTTGAATTCGAAGGTGAGTGAGATTGTTTGAAATTGTTTGCTTCATCAACCAGAAATGTCAATTATTAGAAGAGGATCAGCATCATCTACTCAGCAAATATCTGCTTCAGCTGCATCTTCCAAAGCTCAAAAAAAGAAAGTTTTGTGTGGTCATTGCAATGGAGCTTGCAAAGAGTATGACAAAGCACTTGTGTGCGAGCTGTGTGAACGTTGGTTTCATGCAAACTGTCAGGGGATAGGAGACGATGTGTATCAGATCATCTGTAATGACAGCAATACCAAGCAACCATCCATACATTGGTACTGTAACAGCTCATGCAACATTCTGGCAACCAAATTTCTAGGAGGCATGGCAAAAATCCAGCAGGATATTGACAACCTAGACAAAGAGATATCTACCGTCAAAGGAAGAGTACTGAAAATAGAATCAGGGGAGTTTCCCCAAGGAATGGTTGATGCTGTACGGAATATTCAGAGTGAGACTCATGCAGAAAACGCTAGGGAGATAGAAAGTATGAAAGAATTTGTTGATAGAAAGACACAAGAGAATTTGGAAGTGAGCTCCCTTGAGTTGCAGAATGTTAAACGTCTGGTTGAGGAGAAGACAAAAGAACAGCTTGCTGAGGCAGAAGACAGAGCAAGGAGACAGAAAAACATTATGATTTTTGGTATTCCTGAAAGCACATCTGAAGAGGGGAATACAAGGAAGAAAGAGGATGAAAACATGGTCAGTAATCTACTGCAGGAGGTAAAAGTGGCACACAAACCAGTGGATATCAGACACCTGAAGAAACAGCTGACTGGTCAGAATGAGGGCGAGAGGAAGGTCAGAACAGTGACGGTGAAATTTGAAAACATGGCTGTACAGAATGAGGTGCTTAGAGCCTTTGCCAGAGCGAGAAAAGAACTGAATCAGGAAGGGATTGAAAGAAATCAGGATGAGAAAGAGAAAGAAGGCGAGGAAGGTAATCTGTGCTCTAAAATCTCAGTCAGGAGAGATATGACCCCATCAGAGAGGGAACAGGAAGGGCAGTTGTACAAAGAGCTTAAAAGGAGGAAAGAGGAATAAAAAAACCAGGGGGACGAGATCGCGCATTGGATTCGGCGGAAAGGGCGCATCGTCAACATTGGGAAGTACCCCTATCAAAGGGGAGAGGAGAGGAGAAAGTAAACAGAAAGAGGAAAGCCACTGTTTTAAACCTTCTACAAGTTCTAGTCAGTCAACCATTGTGGATAATGGTGTGTGGAAACACACCACCTGTATATATACTAATGCAGACAGTTTTCTCAATAAAAGAGCAGAATTTCAAGCTTTAATTGATTTGCACAAACCAGATGTTATAGGAATAACAGAAGTGGTGCCTAAGAATAGGCGCTTTGAAGTAAGTGAATGTGAAGTGACTATGGAAGGCTATGAACTTTTTCACAACTTGAATGAGAAAAAAGGAGGACTTAGGGGCATCTGCCTTTACATAGCATCTAGTCTGGGACCAAGTCAGAGTGACATTACTGCAGCGAGTGACTTTAAAGAAGCTATCTTTGTAGAATGTCAGTTGGATGAGGGGAAGATTTCTTGATAGGTTTGGTCTACAAAAGTCCAAACAGCAGTGAGGAGAACTTGCAGCAGCTAAATAAGCTGATGTTATCGAAAGCAGAGAGAAAACCATCACACCTACTTGTGATAGGGGACTTTAATTTTCCAGAAATAGACTGGAAAAATGTCAAGTGTAAGGCAGGTGAAAATCACCCAGCACAGCTGTTCTACAGGTGTGCTAAGGATGCATTCCCTATTCAAAACCAGATGGAACTAATGCATTACAGGCATGGACAGAAGCCTACACTAATAGATCTGGTATTCACAGACAGGGATGACATGGTACTGGACGTTACTACAACAGCAGGACTGGGAAAAAGTGACCATGCCACACTAGTGATCAGTCTGTCTTGCCATGGAGGAAAACCTACTGTGGTTCACTGCCCAAATTTTCGAAAAGCGGATTTTTATGGCATCAGGCATGAACTGGAATCAGTGGATTGGGAGCAGGTACTTCAAGGCTGTACAGTGGATGCTATGTGGGACATCTTCAAGGAGAAAATTGAAAAGGTGACAGAAAAATTTGTACCCACGTCAAAAGGTGGAAGGAAAAGAAAGTCATGGATGGACAAGGGCACACTTGCTTCGGTCAGAAAGAAGCACAAGTTGTTCAGACGTTGGACAGAGACGCATGATGGCAAAGCTTATGAGGAGTATATGAGGGCCAGGAATCAGGCCAGGAAAGCATGCAGGAAAGCCAAGAAAAAACTGGAAGAACAAGTGGCACAACAGGCAAAGAAAAACCCAAAGGCATTTTGGTCCTATGTGAAGAACAAGACAAAAACAAGAAGTGGAGTTGCAGATTTGAAGAAAGAAGATGGATCAAAAACACCATCAGACAAAGAAAAAGCAGAGTAGTTGAACCATTTCTTCCAAAGCGTGTTTATGACAGAAGGAGATGGTGAACTGCCTGATCCCCCCAGTATGACTATGGAAGTGAACTCGCTGACTTTGACATCACTGTTGAAAAAGTGAAAAAACTGCTGAAGAACCTCAAGACTGGCAAGGCCCCAGGACCAGATGGTATAAACCCATTGCTGTTGTCCGAGGCTGCTGAGACGCTGGCGCTCCCGGTGACGCTACTGTTTAGGAAGTCTCTTCAGGAATCGAAGCTACCGCAGGACTGGAAAGCAGCGATAGTGACATCAATTTTCAAGAAAGGGAGTGAACTTCTAGCAAACAATTACAGGCCAGTGAGTCTCACTTGCATTCTCTGTAAGGTCATGGAAACTCTGGTGAGGGAGCAGGTGATTGAGCATCTCCAAGCCAATGATCTGATATGCAGAGAACAGGGGCGTTCATGTGTTACCCAGCTTTTGGATCCCAAGCCAACGATCTGATATGCAGAGAACAGGGGCGTTCATGTGTTACCCAGCTTTTGGATGTTCTGGATACGTGGACGAAAGTGCTTGACAGTGGAGGTTCCATCGACGTGATCTACATGGATTATCAGAAAGCATTTGACAGCGTACCTCACCGCCGACTGGTCAGCAAGGTTAAAGCCTATGGAGTGTTATGGAATGTCTTGCAGTGGATTGGGGCTTTCTTGGGCGGGAGAAAACAGAGGGTGATCGTGGATGGAGCATCATCACAGCAAGCTGAAGTGACAAGCGGAATCCCAAAGGGGAGCGTATTGGGCCCGCTGCTGTTCGTGATGTACATCAACAACCTCCCCAGCCAAGTGGAGAGCAGTGTATGGTTGTTTGCCGATGATACAAAGATTTTCATGAGAAGTGATCAGGAAGCAGCTACGCACATACTTCAGGATGACCTTGACAGACTCCAGCAGTGGTCGAGAGACTGGTTACTCAGATTTCATCCTGAGAAGTGCAGCGTATTGAAGTTGGGGAACAGGAAGTCAGAGGCAGTCTATTACATGAGAGGGAAGACCAACCAAGGAGAAGACTACAACTTGGCCCTTGCTGAAAGTGATGTGGAGAAGGACCTAGGCGTCCTGATCGACAACAAGCTTGATTTCAGGGCGCATGTCGCGAGCATCACAGCAAAGGCGAACAAGGTTGTTGGCATCATATGGCACTCATTTGACTTTCTTACTGTGGACCTGTTTATCCAGCTCTTCAAGTTGCTGGTCCGACCACTGGTGGAATATGGGTACTCTGTATGGAACCCACACTCAAAGACTCTCTGCAAAGACATTGAGGATGTGCAACGCCGTGCAACCAAGCTAATAGGCTCATTGAAAGAAGCCCTACCCAGAACGACTCGCCACTCTGAAGCTTCCCAGTCTTGAACACCAAAGAAAACGTGGTGACATGATTGACACATATAAATACGTTCATGGTGTCTACAAGACAGATCAGCCACAGTTCATACTCACAGTAAGCAGAGAGAGAGAAGAGGAAACAGTCTTCAGTTGAATAAAGCACACTGTAGGCTCAACGTACACAGTTCCTACTTCTCAGAGCGAGTCATCAACACCTGGAACAGCTTGCCGGACAGCGTTGTCACGGCACCTACCATGTCAGTTTTCAAGTGCAGGTTGACGCCCACTGGACAAACCTGCCTACAGTCTATGATCCAGATTGCTACCACTAGCCGTGCATGCCAAATTTAGCAGTCTGGATTTACCTCCTAGAGGGACGAACTGGACTACCGAGGCCTCAAGCGTCTTAACGATCAAGATCAAGATCAAGATAGCGCGACTCGACTCATCTGGCAAACAAAAATGGCGGCACCCAAAGAAAATCGTGATAGAATTAAGAACTTGTTTGAAGATGTTTTTGTTGAATTTGTTGTGGAAAAAGCAAGTAAAGAAGTTATGGACATTTTTGATGAACTGGGTGTGGGGTGGGTGATAGTTTTGATTTAGATCAAGCACCATGTAATTGTGATTTTGAGATTGACACGGACAATGACTGGATGAGTGCCTAAGTGTGAGGAGAATCTCAACATGCCATTCAGCGTGGAAGAAAAACTCAGTGTAGCGCTTCCAGATGATCCTAAACCTTTCAAACCTAAACAACGACAGTGTTTGCTAACTATTACATTTGTTGATACAGACCATTTTGGGGTGTTTTTTGTGTTATCAGCACATGATTTCAATGTGAACTTGAACTTGAGGTGTTGGAGGCCTCGTTGGAGGCCTGTTCACCTTCGAGACTTGTAGATGTAGTCTACACCTAAGAACATGCACACGTGGAGTTTCTACTAATACTGGCACTACCACCAGCTATTCGTAGCATACTGGATTGAACTTTGAAGGAAGGCTGTTCCAGTGGGCATCCAGTCTGGACTTGAAGGTGTTCAATGTTGGAGTTGTAACTATGTGAGCTGGGAGGCTATTCCAGGAGTTTATGACTCTCTTAGCGAAAAAGTTACCTCTAACTTGTAGCCTAAAGTGTTCTTTGACTAGTTTCAGACTGTTGCCCCTTGTTTCTCTGCTGTCAAACAACTGAAACTGAGGGTTCTTCACCCTGTACACGCCATGCACATATTTGTACAAATCAATCTGTAAACTGAACTGTATATCATTCATTCTTATCTGGATTACCTGCATGGAAGACTGGTATAATCAATACTGACTTGCATAATTACTTTCCCCTTTGTCTTGCCAGACCAACAAGAACTCTGAATGCTGGCACACAATTGTGATCTTGGCACTGTGGTCTAATTGCGGGAATGTCTCAAGATAAAAAAAAATGCATCTTGAACAGAGAAAGATTGGTGAAAATTATCACCCGAAACATGGAGGAAAAAATGTCAATCATGATCGTGAGAAGTTTGGGCGTGGAGGAAACAGAGATATGCTTGTTCATAAAAGACTCATTACATGCGGATGGGAGATTCATGAAAGTATTGTAAGTAAGCTGCATGTAATCATAAAAGTGTATGAATTCCTTTACAACTGTGTGAAGAACAACATGATAGAGTTGGGCGTGGTTAATTAATGTCAGAAAAAGGAAGGTCCTGTAAATGGAAAACTAATTGAAGGTCCACGGGAAACAGGGCATGACAATTTTACAGCATCAAAATGATAGTTCAGTAAGTGACTACAGAAGAACAATGTAACAGCTTCACTTGGGAGTGGGGCAAAGGTCAATACTGACTAGGTACGTGTCTGTTAGCACCAGTCGGTGTACTCACTGCACAGACCTCTACACCGAGACCTGTTTTCATGACAAGTGTCACAGTGGCTGTAAACAGGTTCCACGGCACTTAAGAATTTAAATGTTACATATTTTAAAGTGTGATGCTTTTAACAATGTGTGCCCGAGACTTGTAGGTTGTAAGAATGGACATGGAGGAATTTGCCTTACTTCTGCAAGACAGTGTGTATATAAGAATGTGATTTGAAAGGATGAACAGAAAGCTAAAATTGTGTTCTACTACTGTGTAATAATGTCTGAAAATCTGTTGACAAATGGGCTGTGAATGCTTGATCTCTCCTCTTTTCTTTTTTCTTTTTTTTTTTTTTAATATCAAGTATCCTTGTGTCCTCTTGAAAAGTGCTGGATAGAGATTTTTTTTGTTTTCTTTTTGTTTTTTGTGGCATCGGTTATCAGAGCAATGGAGCACCTAAGGCGGTGATTCCCCCCCCCCCCCCCCCCAAGGCCGAAATCCACCTCTTCATTTTTTGGTGCTTCACACTGTCCTCTTCATCTGCCAAAAAAAACCAAAAACAAAAAAAGCAATTTCCACTACTAGCTTTTTTTTTTTTTTTTCCCACCAACCGGTCCCTTACACGCCATGTGTAGGCTGTATGATCTCTTATAAATGGACATAGTCTTGCCGTTTTTAGTGCTTTGGCGTTTGATACAAAATGTCTGGGTTTGTTAATGTTCTAATGTGTGGTGTACTGGCACTCTCACACTGAAAATGTGCTGCATATACAAAGAGAACAACATAAGTGAAACAAAAAAAAACAATAATTATTTTCTTTTCTTTCAGATCCCCCCCCCCCCCCCCCCCCCCCCCAAGAAAGAAAAAAAATTGAGAGAGAGAGAGGGACAGACAGACAGACAGACAGAGGCGGCATCATAGAGTTGTACGTAGAATTTGTTACAAATCGCCCCACCAGTTGGCTAATCCCCAATAAGGCCAGCCTTGTAGCGAAAAAGAAAAAAAGGGTCCACAAGGAAGGCATGAGGAACGCCAAGAAGCATGACAATTCTCCCCCCCCCCCCCCCCCCCCTTTTTTTTTCCCCTCCCTGAGCCGCACTTCCCCCTCCCCCATTGTCGATCCCACCCTCCCTCCCCTCCCCAAATCTCCGGTCTTCCCCCCTCTCCAAGCCCACATCTCCCCCCAACCCCCCCCCACCCCCCCCCCACCCCCCCTCCCCACCCCCCCCCCCCCCTCTCCTCCCTTCTGTGACGAGTTTTGTTATTTGGGATACAAAGCTTTGGTTATACAAGGACTTGTGTTTTATGGTTGTTTTGTTACAATTAATTCTTTAAACAAAAATAAGTGGCTATCATAAAAATAAATAGTATACCAATGGTAATAAATTTTGTGTGTGTGTATGCGCCTACGCATGTGATCGGCACTTAAGGTTTGCGACTGAGCAACTGACAGAGAGAGACAGAGACAGAGAGAGGGGCAGACAGACAGACAGACAAAGAACATGATGCTACTTTGGGGCAAGTTGTCGGGATCACGAGGTGCGATATTTCATTTGGCATTCAAATATTAAGTATATGGGAGAGAGAGATTTTGTTTTCTTTGCTATACTGACACTCATGTTACCGATCAAGATTATGCTGTTTATCATTTTCAAGGCGTCTCTGCTTAAGGATCGATTATCAACTCCCAGCAGGATGTCACGTAATGACAGTTTTATCTGCATTCCAAAAAGACCTTGAGTGTAATTTTCAATCCTTTTCCAAAAAACAGAAATGGGCGGGCACTTGTAAAAGAAATGTTTAATATAATCCACTTCATCCCTGCAGATGGAGCATCTGTTATCATCCACTAGCTTCATTTTGTGTAGTAGTATATTTGTAGGGTAGATGTTGTGCATTATTTTCCATTGTAGTTCCTGTAATCGAACTTCCTTTGTTGCAACGTGAGGGAGTGTCCACAAATTTTTATCAATTTCAATGTTCAGTTTTCTTTGCCAGAAACCAATAGCACAGGGCTTTATATCTGCCCTTCCTTTCATTTTATTATGTAAAAATTGTAGAATATTCTTTGGTTTAGTACAAAAATTGTATACTTTGATTTGTTCTGTGTATTCCGAATTAATCGTTCCGTTTCGTTGACTAATCCATTCTTTCCATTGCTTTGGGAGAGCATTAACTACCGCGTTTAGTTCGAAAATAGTGATGGCTGGACTTTGGTCTATTTTTTGTTGAAATTCTTCTATGTTTAAGAGTCTAGATTCGTTCAGGTTTATTAAATCTTTTATTCTCTCTATTCCACTATTTTTCCACACATGGAAAAAGACAGAATGATTCTTATATTGTATTAACCTGTTATTCCATATTAGTTGAGTTTTGAAGTTGTTTATATTTACTTTTTCCATTGTTTTTAGCGTTTTGTTCTCCAAGTAAGTGCAAAGAACTTTTTTCCAGACTTCGCTTTTAATTTTTCCGAGAGCTCTCTGCATTCCATCAGCTTACAGTTTATTTCATAAATTAGGTTGCCACTTGCTATCTGGTGGTAATACCACTTGGGAATAAGACTCCAGTTATCATCATCCCCTGACATGTACAGTTCACCTATCCACTGAAGATAAAAACATGTTTATAGTTGACATATGTTGGTCATTTGAAGACCACCGTGCTCATAGCTGTTTTCCATCACCTTTCTCTTGACCTTTTCGAATGCTCTTTTATTTGAGTACTTCCTTTGCCAAATGAATTTATACAGAGTACGGTTTATCTCCATGAGAATATTTTCTGGTAATCCAATTGATTGCATTACGAATATAAACTGGCTTACTAAGAAACTTTACTATGACTATTTTTCCTCGTATACTAAGATCTCTACGGCTCCATAATTTTATAAGACTATGCATTTTATCCAATCTTTTTATCCAGTTCTCTTCAATGTACTGGGCTCTTGTATTATTTTTAAAGAATAGCCCAAGAATCTTGATTTTGTCCGTAAGTTCAAACGGTATGTTTTCTTCGTCGTTGTGAATACCAATCCGCATGGCTTTGGTTTTCGTGTGATTCAACAGAAGACCTGAAAATTTTGAGAATTCTGTGACAATCGAAGAGGCGTTTACAATGTCTTCTTTGTTTTGAAGAAAAAGTGTCGTATCGTCAGCAAGTTGTTTTATTTTCAGTTGTTCAATTTGTTGTCCATTCTGATTATACTTGGGTAAACTTATTCTGTTTATGCTACTGTTCCTAATTTTAGCCGCTAGCAATTCAACTGACAGTATAAAAGAGAGGGGCGAAAACAGACATCCTTGCCTGATTCCGCATGTTACTGGGAATGGTTGGGAAATCCAGCCTCCATGGTTAACACTACAAAAAGTGTTGCTAGTAAGAATTGCTATCCATTTAATAAACTGTTCGCCGAAACCAAAGATATGGAACGCGTTTAACATGAAAGTACGTGATACTGAATCAAAGGCTTTTGAGTAGTCTAGAGCTAAAAGATAACCAGCTTTGTTTGTGTTGTTTAAGTACTCAATGACATCGTTGATTGTTCTAATAACTGTTGATATACTCCGACCTTTAATATATCCAACTTAGTCTTCATTAATTAATTTTGATATTACCGGTACTTTGCCTAATCTTCCTGCCAAGACTTTTGCTAATATCTTATAATCAGTGTTTGTGAGTGTAATTGGTCTCCAGTTACTCAACTGTTCACGCGCTAGCTCTTTCCCCTTATGTAACAGAATTATCATACCTTGTTTCTGTGTGTATGACAATTCTCCTTTTTCAAACGACTCGTTGAAACAGGCCGTTAACAGAGTTTTTATTTTGCTCCAGAAGAATTTCATGAATTCTACAGTTAAGCCATCACAACCTGGAGATGAGCCATTCTTCATTGCTTTCAGAGCACAACTTACTTCTTCTGTAGATATTAGTCCTTCACAAAAAGCTGCTTCCTCATCATCTAGCGTAGGGAGTTGTACATCTGCAAGTGAAGTTATTCATAGTTTCTTGTATATTTTCTGTATCCGTGCTCTGGTTATATAAATTAGTATAATAATGAGTTTGTTCTTCCAATATCTTTTTTTTTTTTTTGCTGTCCCAACCTCTGCGCCACCTCAGAGGCGGTGCACCCACGCCGCTCATTCTGACACCCCGTCCACAGCCACAGCCCGGCCGGTCCCGCCGCAGCCCCGGCACCGGCAATCCACAGGGACCAGTCAATGTCAAGTCGCTGAGAGGCAACCCACCGGAGGAGACACTGCACTGCTGCCGAGTCACTTCGGTGGTGTTCAGTGGCGCCTGTTCTGATCTAACATACACAGGACACCACCTACTAAGCCCCCTACTGACGACAATAATTGCTTAGTCGCGGAGCCGGCGTGAGTGAGCTCTCCCTCCGGAGGGCGCCACCACGTCCGTCCAACGACAGCCCCCATGGACTCGCCGATACCGGTGACCCCGACGGAACCAAACCAAAGCCACAGACGTGGAGAGGACACCGAAACTGAGGTCACCATGAGAGCAGGGCATGAAGGGCCACAGAATTTGAGGCTTTTTTTTTTTTAATGCTGATTGATGAGAATGAGGATGATTAAGATGATGCTACGGATTTCCATTTCGGTCTGAGACTACATGACAGGGCTGTACTCTACGCTTCCTTTCATAATATATCCCGGCGTCAACCAGGCCCGAGAGATACAGGCACCTGCAGTGTTTGTCATGAAATTTGAGCAACACTCTCAGAAACGCATCCATTAAGTGGATGAAACTCGACTGTGTGGTCCCAGTCTTCCCAACTGAGTCCGCAGCAAACTCAACTCTGGGTAGGAGCCGGTCGGGGCAGAAAAACCCACATGACTCTGATGGGATTCGAACCCACGACCTCCCAGCCGGGAGTCCGCGACGCTAACCACTTCGCCACGGCGGCTGGTTTCTTCCAATATCTTTATTTGGTCGGTTATAACTTCACCGTCTTCTCTTTATAACCTTGTGATTACCTTTTTCTTACCTCTTACTTTTTCTAGGTTTACAAAATATTTTGTGTTCTTTTCCCCTTCCTCTATCCATTTTACCCGAGCTCTAACCTGTGCACCCCTAGCTTTCTCAAGAGCTAATATTTCTAACTGCTGCTTCAGTCGAAACATTTCCCGTTGCGTTTGAAGATTGGTTGGATCACTAACTATTTGTTCTTCCAATGTTTTAAAGCGACACTGTAGTTCCAATGTTTCATTTTTCTTTACGTAAGCTTTATACTTACCATACTCTGTACAAAACTCTCTTATTTTAGTTTTGCAAGATTCCCATATTTCTGTGGGGTTACTTTTTCTTTGATCGTTAATTTCTACAAGAGATTCATCTAGTATTTCGTTCATACGCTGTTGAAAAACCGTGTCTTGTAAATAGGAATTGTTAAAGCGCCAGTAACCTGGACCCTTGATGAACTGGTTATTATTTAATTGGAAATGAGATGAGGCAGGGAACAGTAAACAATAAACAGTAAACAAGTGGGGTAACTTTTGCTCCCATAAGAAAACCTAACACAGAGTAACTTTTATTCAAGACTGGCACAGCCTTTTAAACTTGAATAAAGTCAGACAAATGCATAGACGAACAATCTAATGGTGGGGGAAGAAACAAGCGCAGGCCAACAACTGAATTGTCTTCATAGTAATGACTTGGCAAAAATTTGGATTTAAGGAGGGGGGGGGGGGGGGGGGGGGGGAGGGGTTGAAGATGGAGAAACTGGGAACATGAAATTAAGAAAATATGTTAGAGATATGAAAACTCTTCACTAGCTGCAAAAGGGAACCATCACAATCCCTTTTGAAAGCAGATATATTTGTATTGCCTGCTCCGAGGCCTTTCGTCCGCTGGGTCGGAACTCATCAGGGAGACACGGCTGGTTGTGTCTGCGCTCCTGGCGTCAAATAGAGACACACCACAGTCCATAATACTGTGGTGTTCTCACCACCAAGGGTGCAAAAAGAATCCAATAACACCCCCAAAGCGGCCAGCGAAGAATAGTATACTAATGAAACCAAACAAAGTGTGGGGAGGAAAAAAGTTGCTGAAAAACTAAAGACATTATGCAAATAGTATAAAATGTAGGGGACAATCTTTGAGCCTACGCCTGAGGATTCACCCAAAGATGCAAGGGAGATCAAAAGACAAACACACAGACGGACAGAAACAAATACAAATAACCTCAATTTAATCAAAACAAAATTGGAAATGAGATGAGGCAGGGAACAGTAAACAATAAACGGTAAACAAGTGGGGTAACTTTTGCTCCCATAAGAAAACCTAACACAGAATAACTTTTATTCAAAACTGGCACAGCCTTTTAAACTTGAATAAAGTCAGACAAATACATAGACGAACAATCTAATGGTGGGGGAAAAAACAAGCGCAGGCCAACAACTGAATTGTCTTCATAGTAATGACTTGGCAAAAATTTGGATGGGGGGGGGGGGGGGGGGGGGGGGGGGGGGGTTTGAAGATGGAGAAACTGGGAACATGAAATTAAGAAAATATGTTAGAGATATGAAAACTCTTCACTAGCTGCAAAAGGGAACCATCACAATCCCTTTTGAAAGCAGATATATATGTATTGCCTGCTCCGAGGCCTTTCGTCCGCTGGGTCGGAACTCATCAGGGAGACACGGCTGGTTGTGTCTGCGCTCCTGGCGTCAAATAGAGACACACCACAGTCCATAATACTGTGGTGTTCTCACCACCAAGGGTGCAAAAAAGAATCCAATAGCACCCCCAAAGCGGCCAGCGAAGAATAGTATACTAATGAAACCAAACGAAAGTGTGGGGAGGAAAAAAGTTGCTGAAAAACTAAAGACATTATGCAAATAGTATAAAATGTAGGGGACAATCTTTGAGCCTACGCCTGAGGATTCACCCAAAGATGCAAGGGAGATCAAAAGACAAACACACAGACGGACAGAAACAAATACAAATAACCTCAATTTAATCAAAACAAAATTGGAAATGAGATGAGGCAGGAACAGTAAACAGTAAACAAGTGGGGTAACTTATGCTCCCATAAGAAAACCTAACACAGAGTAACTTTTATTCAAGACTGGCACAGCCTTTTAAACTTGAATAAAGTCAGAGATTGTCCCCTACATTTTAAACTATTTGCATAATGTCTTTAGTTTTTCAGCACCTTTTTTCCTCCCCACACTTTCGTTTGGTTTCATTTACTATTCTTCGCTGGCTGCTTTTGGGGTGCTATTGGATTCTTTTTTGCACACTTGGTGGTGAGAACACCACAGTATTATGGACTGTGGTGTGTCTCTATTTGACGCCAGGAGCACAGACACAACCAGCCGTGTCTCCCTGATGAGTTCCCACCCAGCGGACGAAAGGCCTCGGAGCGGGCAATACAAATATGTCTGCTTTCAAAAGGGATTGCGATGGTTCCCTTTTGCAGCTAGTGAAGAGTTTTCATATCTCTAACATATTTTCTTAATTTCATGGTCCCAGTTTCTCCATCTTCAAACCCCCCCCCCCCCCCCCCCCCCCCCAAGTCCAAATTTTTGCCAAGTCATTACTATGAAGACAATTCAGTTGTTGGCCTGCGCTTGTTTTTTTCCCCCACCATTAGATTGTTCGTCTATGCATTTGTCTGACTTTATTCAAGTTTAAAAGGCTGTGCCAGTCTTGAATAAAAGTTACTCTGTGTTAGGTTTTCTTATGGGAGCAAAAGTTACCCCACTTGTTTACTGTTTATTGGTTATTATTTAGTTCAGTCAAAACGGCTTTATGGTCAGTGTTTGGAACTATGGTTACATCACACGTGAAGCAGAAAGGCAATAGTTCTTGGTTGACGAAGCAGTAATCTATTCTGCGTGCGATGAAGGGATGCTGTTTGCACCATGTGTATTCTTTTTCCGTACCGTGAAGGATCCTCCAAACATCAGTTAGGTTGGAACTCGTTATCCATTTGTTAAGACTGTCTACCTCATTTTTTTAATGTGGGTGACCTAAGGATCCTCCAAACATCAGTTAGGTTGGAACTCGTTATCAATTTGTTAAGACTGTCTACCTCATTTTTTGAATGTAGGTGACCTGATATGACATTGAGTTCGCTGTCTACTGAGCAGTTGAAGTCACCAGTTACCAAAAGTTTGTTATCCGAGTACTGACTTATGATATTCTGTAGTTCTGTGAAGAATCGCACTTTATCAGCATTATCGTTCGGTGCGTAAATATTTATGATGATGACGTTGAGTTCTTGGGTTTTTACTGAAGCTATCGGAATTCTATCGTATTTGTTTTCTACCTGTACTTCGCCGGAAAAATGCTTGGAGACTAAAATGACTTCTCCTCTACTGTGCTTTGTTCCTTCATTATATATGATTTTCCCTCCCCACTGCTTTTCCCAAATATCAATGTCCTTTTTTGTAATGTGTGACTCTTGGATGCATATGATATCACATTTTTGTTCTTTGAAATAGTTGAACATCGCCTTTCTTTTCATGTTGTTTCTTAGCCCTCTGGCGTTGATAGACAATACTTTCAAAGTGTCCATCATAAAACATGATTATGTTCCGGCATTTGGATCACATTTCAGAGCTCTTAGTCCATTGACATAGCTAGGTCCGTCAAACGAAGAGGCAATGAGGGGGGGGGCGGGGGGGCTAGCCTATGTGGTCATTCATTTCATGAAATATGGTGTCATCATCGTCAGTGTCACAGTCCGTGTGTTCGGCTAATTTTGGTCGTTTGTCTGTCTGGTCCAGCGGGGAATCCTTGGACTGGGGTCGTTTTACCGATCCGGAGCCATTCCTTCTATACGTTTTTAGTGTAGTCTGTCTTTGCTTTTTCCTTGATCTGCTGCGGTCCAAGGAACTGTCTGTATTGTTCTTGGTTTCGTCCTTTTCACTGTCGTCCACTCGGTGTTCAGTCATGGCACTGTCTTCAGTCGTGTACTGTGCATTGTCTGTTGTGAGGTTCGTTGTAGCATGACTTGTAGTTTCACTGTTTTCAGTCATGTGCTGTGCATTGTCTGTTGTCGTGAGGTTCGTTGTAGCATGACTTGTAGTTTCACTGTTTTCAGTCGTGTGCTGTGCATTGTCTGTTGTGAGGTTCGTTGTAGCATGACTTGTAGTTTCGGCATGCATGCCACACACAGGATCTCCAGCCTTAAGTCCGTCGTTGTAGCACTGTCTGCATTTAATTGGGTTTTTGCAGTCTCTAGTGCTGTGGCCCTTGGAGAGACAGTTGCGGCATTCTGCATCCTGCTGCTGTCTGACAAGCTTTTGCTCTTTATGGTACAGACTGGCTCGGAACGAGCCAATCGGCATAGTTTTTGGGAGGGGTTCGATCAGAACTCCTATGTAGAGGAAGCGTCTCCCTGTTTTCCAGTGAGTCAATCTTCCTCTCTCGTCTCTGTCTCTTTCGAGGATGAGTTTTGAGCGGACCGAGACCCCCAGCTGTTTAACGGAGTGCAGCAGCTCGTTGTCAGAGAACGATAGCGGAACGTTCCCAATGACGAGTTTAGTCGCTGGCGGCTGATCCTCTCTCTCACCTGATGTGCCGCTGATCGGGTCTCTGATGAGGCAAGGGTTCTGGCTTTTCACGTTGATGTGAATGCCACGAAGAGAAAACCCCTGCGTGAACAGTTTCTGTCTGATGGAATTATTACGGGGATAAATCCTCCACAAGGAGCCTATTCGTTGAGCTCCGTCCATACTGTTGTGACCACAGACTTTTTCCGCAGCGGCACAAAGTTCATGCGTTGTAAATGATTTTTTATCGAAAGCTGGCAGCTCATTGCTAATTACAAAAACAGGCAAAGAACGCTCACCTTCGTTCTCCCCCGACATCTTGCAGCACAACACCGCGATGTCAACAAAAGTCAAATCACGACGACGGTGGGGAAAAAAAAAAAGAAAGAATGAGGTAAAAAGTGTGGTGGAAAAGAAAATACACACACACACAAGCTGATATTCTTTGAAAAGAAGGTACAAGCAATCCGAAGAACAAAAACAACTTCAAGTAAACTACGTAAACGTAGAATTCACTGAACAATGCTTCTGGTCAGAGCGGTGGAAAAAAACACGTCCTGCTGACTTCAGCGTGAACACTCGTCCTGTGATGGATAGAGATAGAATAGGCGAAAATCTATGATGGGAGGTGGAGGATGTTGAGACAGAAATTTTCAGAAACCATCACATTGGGTTTTTATGTTTAATATCAGTATGTTGTATGTGCATTATTTTTTTTAATTTTAATTTTGTATGTATATACTGAGGAAATTGACGGACATTTGCCTTTTTAAAATTTTTTAGAAAGCATGTTCACCAGATTGTTTTGTAAGAATGAGCTGATTATTTGCCTTTTTCCATTTTTATTTATTCTGTGTAAATAATGCTTTCTGCACAATGAATTACTGTTACTGTGAAATCTGTGCACAGAATTTTGCATTGTAATTCAAATAGTGTTGGTAGGAATCATAGATGTGTATACAAAATATATGTGTAGGTGCAGAGGATTTTAGCCACTTGAAAGAAATAATATAACAACCAAGCGAACAAATTGTGACTTATTTTCAAGATGAAATTGCAGGTGACACTATATGATCGTTACCTCTGTTCTGGAATTCATTCCCCTCTTCCTCCGTATTTTCAAGATGAAATTGCAGGCGACACTGTATGATCGTTACCTCTGTTCTGGAATTCATTCCCCTCTTCCTCCGACAAGTTTGCAGTTTAAAACTAGAACGGCTTTCGGGAGAGAAATTGCCTTTGTCAAGGTGAAGTGGATTCTGGATCCCCACCCCAGATCCTGCATCGGCCTTTTGACTTGAATCCACACCAAACTTAAACAGGTTCATCCTTGAGCCACACTACACAAAATTTCTTTGCATTTGGTTCTGTAGTTTTTGCTTAATCTTGCAGACAGAAGGAAAATCAACTCTTACGCTGGTTGTCGCATCATAAGTCGCGCCATTATGTCATGGCAGTCACTGATACACACAGATACGAAACCATGGCTCAGAGAGAAACTAAATTCCATGAATGACTGAGCGAGCCCCGAAACAGGGGTTTTCAGCATTTTAGCTTAGTTTATGGTTAGCAGCAGCTTGTAATGCATAGTGTGACTTGACTCATCTGGCAAACAAAAATCGTGGTGCCCAAAGGAGAACGTGATAGAATTACGAACTTGTTTGAAGATGTTTTTGCTGAATTTCTTGTGGAAAAAGCAGGTGAAGAAGTTATGGACATTTCTTATGAACTGGTGTGGTGGGCGATAGTTTTGATTTAGATCAAGCACCACGTAATCATGATTTTGAGATCGACACGGACAATGACTGGAGGAGTGCCTAAGGGTGAGGGGAATCTCAACATGCCATCCAGTGTGGAAGAAAAACTCAGTGTAGTGCTTCCAGATGATCCTAAACCTTTCAAACGTAAATGAGGACAGTGTGGGCTATTACATTTGTTGATAGTGATCATTTTGTGTGTGTGTGTGTGCATGTGTGTATAGTGATCATTTTGTGTGTGTGTGTGTGTGTGTGTGTGTGTGTGTGTTATCAGCACATGATTTCAGTGTGAAAACTGAACTGTACCTTATTCTTTCTTACCTGGATTACCTGCATGGAATACAGGTATAATCCACACTGACTTTCCTTTGAAAAGGGCTTTTAACTTATTTCTGGATACTGTGGAACATCATAGACTGGATTATTTGTGAACAAGCTCTTGCGAATGACAAGCAGGATGTGCCACCTGTTTTTACATGTTATTTTCACATTCTAGACAGGTAAGCACCTAATCAGGCACTCACAAGCACACAAGTTCTGTTTCATATTATTATTTATTCAATTAGTAACAATTTTTTTATTCTGCATGTCATATTGAAATACTAACCGTTGAAAAGTTATGCATATTATACAAATATAACTTTTTTTCAAACTTTCCTTCTGTTAATTCACCAGACAACATACTTAGTAGTATGATGTTAAATAACCAGTGTAAGGGTTAACAGATGCAGGTAAACACACATAACCGCCTAAGCAGAGGTAAAGAAGAATTTCATCCATTTGCATCAGATGCAGTTTCTAACATATCTGCATACTTGTGAGAATCGCCAGTATACATTAAAGACAGAATTTATAAATATTTTCACTCTCATTACTATTCATTTCAATATGGTAGTACCACATAGTAGTAGTGGAAGGGGGCCGGAATAGCTCAGTTGGTAGAGCACCGGACTCGTGATCCTGAGGTTGCTGGTTCGAATTTCGGTACAGGGGGATTTTTCCCTCGGAGTTCTGACTCCATTGGTTCTGACTCCATTTCCAATACAGTCCTTCGAATGAGAATATAAACCGAGGTTCCGTGTGTGAATGCACGCACAACATCTTGCACACATGTAAAATCCCATCACCAAGTTTCGGAAGAGAAGGCCAGTTTGGCCGTTGGTATGGATGACACGTTACACATAGCATGCACCCTGCGTGAGAAATGGAAAGAATGAAGGAAATTGAGTGCACAATATTGACCGGATGACACGGGAAATGACTGAATGATGCGACGGCAGGCAGCTCTTCAGTCGGCACTACCCAGGTAGGCAGCCCATTGTGTAAACGAGAGTGTTTATTATATTATATGTAAAGCGCTTAGAGCCCTAATCTTTAGAGAATAGGTGCTATAAAAATTAACATTATTATTTCAAAAAAACAACGAACAGGTGTACCAGCCAAGTATGTCCTTTCCATGTATGTGAATGCTTGGTTCGGTTCTTAGCAACAAAGCTACAGTTACAATTCTTAAAGTAACCACAATCACACTTACATGTGCATGACCTTTCCCCCTCCTCCCTGATGTAGTATTGTGTCCGAAACCAATGTCATGAGTCTGTTATTATTGTATATGCAACTGAAGGTCATGAAATATGGAGAGTTTTGGTTTCCTTGGTTACTTATTAAAACGTTAATCTTGCCAGAAATCCTCACTGGATTTCACCATCTGAATGCCACTGTATGAACGGTAGAATGCTTCATGATGGCAGCCACGCTGCCACGGGATCCTGAGGTGATCAAGCACTGATTTGCCTGCACAGAACGACCCTGAATCTGCTTCCACTTGCGATGACCGCTGAGCAAACGCTACCTGGAAACCAACCCTTGCCAAAGACCGCCATGATGACTGCATGCAATGAGCCTTGCCAGCATGAAGGAAGAGACCTGAATTCTCTTGCCTAAAGACCAACGTGCTACAATATACTGTTCAAAAAAAGTTAAGGACCAACATTTCACTGACTTATAAAAAAGAAAATTGGGAAGTGATCAATCTCCAAGTGTAACATGAATTTATTGAATATGTGAAAAGTGTGTAAAGACAATGACAAGTCCGAGGAATCAACAAACTGGAATCGAGCGCAGTACAAACGCCCCCACCCCCAAATTTGAAAGTCACAGGAGGAGTGTTTGTTCAATGTCATGGTTAATAACGTGTGTGTCCCCCGTTATTGGCAAGGCATTCAAGGCAGCGTTGTCGCATGGAGTTCACCAGTGTGCGCAGAAAGGCCTGGGGGACAGCAGCCCACTCCTGCTGGAGTGACTCAAACAGCTGACCCAGGTTAGCAGGAGGAGGACGACGCTGCTGCAGTCTCCGGCCCAGCTTATCCCAAAGATGTTCGATGGGGTTCAGGTCTGGGCTGTTTGCGGGCCACTGCATTCTGTTGACACCAGCAGCTTGGAGAAACGTGTTTACTGCTCTGGTGCGATGGGGCCATGCATTGTCGTCTTGAAAGACTCCTGAGGTCCAAGCTGTTAGAAGGGCTGGCAGCACCAGGGGTTGCAAAATCTCTGTTTGGTAGCGAACACCATTCAAGTTCCCTGCCACATTGTAGAGAACCGTTCTGTAGCGTGTGCTTATGCCGCCCCAAATCATAACGGATCCCCCACCATAGCGGTTCCTTTCCAGGACAGCTTCTTCTGCAAAACGCTCCCCACGGCGTCTCCAGACCCTGTTCCGTCTATCAGTGGGATCCAGGCAGAACCGCGACTCGTCTGTAAACATCACGTTAGCCCACTGTTCATGTGTCCATCTCACGTGCTGCGTGCACCATACTCGGCGTGCTGCTCTGTGGGCATCAGTCAAACGAGGTCTTATGGCTGGTCGTCGAGCATGGAGGTTAGCGGCGGGTTTCGTATGGTCTGATCACTGACAACAGTGTTGGTGGCATCTCTAAGGCGACGTCTGATGTTGTTTGCACTTGCTGTTCTTTCTTGTGTGGCCTGCCTTTCAATGTATCGGTCCTCTCGTGGTGTTGTAATTCTGGGTCGACCAGATCGTGGTCGTTCTTGCACTCATCCTGTGTCTTGAAAGCGTTGTTTGAGTCTGATAACAACAGAGTGTGATACCTCAAGTCTCCGTGCCACTTCCCGGACTGCAACTCCTTCTTGGAGCCATCCTATTGCTCTTCCTCGATCCAGCTCGTTCAGTCTTCGACGTGGAGGCATGCTGTTGCATTGCATTTTTCGCCAGTACAGTGGCTTTTAAAGACATTTGGTTGAGCATACTTTATGACCTACTGCCCGATTTAGCTCGTGCTTCACATGACTTTGATTCAGCACATGCTCCTCGGATCCCAAACACATCAGAAATTCACTCGAATTTGTTCCAAAAATGACAAGTCGCGACACGTGTTTTTCAAGACACGTGAGAAATGTGTGCCACAAAATTGCAGTTGCCGCATTCACTATCAATTTGTGCATGTGGTTCAATTTGTGTTTTTAAAAAGTTTTTGTGCATTCTCAATGTTGGTCCTTAACTTTCTTTGAACAGTATATTAAGGACCATTCTACTGCAAGAATATTGGATGAACTTTAAAATTTGTTGTGCCTTCAGCCTTGTTACTCGTAAAGTGTTAAAAAAAAAAAAAGAAGACAGTGATCAATGAATGTTAAAAGGGACATAAGTCGCGTCAAGAAATATTGTTCTGATAGAGACGGAGTTGTTTCCTGTTTACAAAAACAGTTATCAACATCTTGCACATCACCATAGACGGTATCAACATCTTGCACATCACCATAGGCACACCGTCGCGCATAACTTGCAAAAAAAAAAAAAAACATTTGTTAATGATGATTGCTTGCATTGTGTGTATGTAATATTTTGTGTGTGATAATTTGAATATATATGATCAAGATGGATGCCAAGCACCAAGATTAATTGTTACACATTTAAATAGCATAATTTTGGGCAACCAAAAAAACCCACCAAATTCTGCACACATGTATCAAACAGTACCTTTGAATGTAAGCTTAGTTATTGATGTACTGCTATTATTCAACAACATTATTTTGTTCATTTGTGTCATTGTTGAAATCCCAAACCATTCCCATTATATTTTATGGTTTCATCATCATGGCAGCCTCAGGGCTCCCCATGATGCGCAGAATGTGCGTCATTCACGCACTAGAACTCTATTTCACCCCCTAGAATTGTGTTTCACGCGTGAGCTTCACCCTCTAAAATTAAAATCTGGAGGTGGAATCACCCTCTAAGATTTCGTTGAACGCATCTGCTGTTTGTTCAGGCTGGCCGTGTGCTCTGCGTGACCGCAAGTTCTCAGAACCAACCGCAGTAAAAATAGCCTCGCTTCTTGCATCGAGCGTGTCTCTGTTGCCCATTCGCACAACGAGACCATGAAGTCTTGACCAACAGGCTGCAATAAAAGTAGCTGCGCGTCATCACTTTAGTTTAGATGTGTGTTTTTCATTGGTCAATTATCTGGCCCCTAAGAGAATACTGGCACTGTCTCATTCAAAGAGTCTGGGTTCTCTTTTTCTGCGACCGGCGAAGACAGCGTCTCTACTTCACCAGTGGTTGAAACGAAAACCAAATCCTGACAACAATACAGAGCAAGACTGTGGCAGTGAACGGAAATAATCTAAAACTGAGAAGACGACGACAGATCAGAAGATCGTAAAGAATCATGATTTCACCAACTTATAATTCTAAATGTGTGTTAGTTTGGTGACTTACTCATGGACATTTTTGTTTTGATTTGATTCAGTTTGATATAAATATTTTTGCTGCCAGTTGAGCAACAACTTGAACAAGCAGTACAGCAGGTGTACCAACTCGGATCACATAGTGATATTAAAGTAAAATTACAGCAGTCACTCACACAAACACACACACACACACACACACACAGTGACACACACAAACATGAGGAAATCACAAAGTGAAAAAAGAAAAGTAAAGAGAATTTGCTAGTGTTCGGTGTGTTCATTTTTGTTGTATGAATGATTCTTTGGTACACTACTTTGTATTAAAAGAACCTGCACATGTTCTGTGCATTTGGTACAGAGACCAGTCACCAAGAGTATGCTGTAGATATTGTTTAAGTTGCAGCAAGTCTTAATAAAATCACCCTCTAAAGTTTGAAAGTGAGGGTGAAAATACCCTCTAGAATTTCAGATAGGGGGTGAACCCACCCTCTTCACCAGCAGCTGAGGGGGAGCCCTGAGCCTGTATACCATAAATGAACTGGTCCACAGATAATCATGCAGAAGCACTACAACTGTTTAGAGAAAATATCAAGGTATATTGTGAAGATGAAAATATTACGCAAGACAACAAAGTAGCACTAAAAATACTCCGTGGTATTTGAGATGAGGGATTGAGAAGGATAAAACGCATCTGGTCTCTCTGATGAAGACAAACGCAAGCCAGCAAAATTATGGGACTTTTTCAATGGTCAACTGAAAACATGCATTGTAAATTTTCACGTTCATCGTTTACATCTCATGGACTGCCGACAGCGCAGAGATGAGTCTATTGATAACTTCATACTCCACGCACATACTATTGCACAAAAGTGTGAATTTGATGAGAAAGAAATGGAAGAGCGAATTTTGGAAATACTGATCGCTCTACCCCTATTGAACATCTCCAGTCAGATTTACTGGGTAAACCAAAAGAGTACAAACTGTCTGAAGTTCTTGCTGAAGGAAGATGTTATGAGGCAATCACTGCTGGACGTCAGCAGATTCAGCAAAGACATGACGGATTGAAGCTCCAAGAGAATAATGTTGACCTCATCAAACGGGAATGTGGCAATTGTGTTACCAACCACGAAGTTCAGAAATGCCCAGCCTATGGTGACACATGTAACTTCTGAGAGAAAAAAGGACATTGGCAGCGAATGTGTCATCAGCATAAGAGATCAGACCAGATGGTGAGAAGACAACCCAACCAAAGGCAAAAAGAAAACAACTATAGACGAAAAATACATGAAATGGAATCAGAACTGCAAGAATTCACTGATGTCTCAGAAAGTCTTATGACACCATCACCATTTCCTGCATGCAACGAGAAGTTTTTGCAACATTGGATGTCATTTGACCTGAAAAAACAGATATATCTCATATCAAATTAAAGATCGACGCTGGAGCATCAGGCAATACTCTGCCTCTTCGCACATTTAAATGAATGTACAGTCCAGACCTCCATCGACAATCATCAGTCCAGTGAAGAACATCCGACTCACTGCATATAATTGACAGGATATTCCACATTTGGGATCCATGAATCTTCAGCTTCAGCACAAAGGGGACTTCATAGATGTAAAATTCTATGTTGTCAATGTAGAAGGCCCGGCCATTGTTTGTCTACCCACATGTGAAGAATTGAAACTGATTACAATCAAATGCAATGTGATCACATCAGAAGACATCAGCACTATTCAGGATATCAAAAAGGCATACCCTGCACAATTTGACACTATTGGTCATTTAAAAAAAAAAAAAAACTGCGTAATTACGGACCAAACCAGATGCAGAACCTTTTGTAGATCCACCATGCAAATGTTCAATTTACCTCAAAGAAAAGTTGAAAACTGAACTTGAGACAATGGAGAAACAAGGAGTTATCAGCAAAGTGACAGAACATACTGACTGGTATTCAAGTCTGACATATTCTGTCAAAAAAGATGGATCCTTGTGGATATGCATTGACCCTCAAAAGCTCAACAGTGCCTTGAAGCGATGTCCACACAAGGTACCTACCCTTGAAGAGATGAATCCACAATTGCAGGCTCCACTGTCTTCAGTAAATTGGATGCTAAAGCAGGGTTGGTCTGTTCCCTTAGAGCCTGGCAGTCGGCTCCTGACAACATTCGGGACTCCCTTTGGCCGCTATTGTTAGCAAAGACTTCCTTTTGGACTGCACGTTCTCACAAAACACTTTTCAAGCCAGAATGGACAAGATATTAGAAGATTTGCCAGGAGTAGTGGGTACCACAGATGATGTCTGTGTACATGGAAAAGATGAAGCTGAACATGACAGAAATCTTAGAAGACTGATGGAAAAGGCAAAAGAGTGTGGACTGATCTTCTGAAGAAAAATGCCAAATATGTCAATCAGAGATCTCCTCCTTTGGTAACATATACTCAAAAGATGGCATCCTCCCTGGTCCAGAAAAAACCGAAGGCATAAAGAACATGCCTGTTCCACAGAATAAAGAGGATCTCCAGAAATTCCTTGGCATGATGACATATCTCTTATCATTCATTCCAAACTTCAGCAAAGAGTCTCAACCACTGAGAGAGTTGCTAGAAAAGGTTGTACCCTTTGAAATGTCAGAAGACCACATCCACTGTTTTGAGGCATTGAAGTCCACTGTTTCTGCATCAACATGCCTGAAATTCTTTGATCCTAATAAACCCACTGTTCTTGAAGTGGTCAGCTCCATCAAAGGACTTAGTGCAGTTATTCTTCAGGATGGAATGCCAATAGCCTTTACATCCAAATTTCTAGACACAGCCCAGGGTAATTATCCGAACATAGACAGAGAGATGCTGGCCGTGGTATGTGGCATCACCAGATTCCACACTTACCTCTATGGACAACACTTCAAAGTGATAACAGATCACAAGCCACTTGAAAGGATTGTCCACAATCCCCTCCTGAAAGCTCCACCTCGTCTTCAACTCGTGCTGGATATACTTTGAGCTGGAATACTGTCCTGGAAAAACAATGACTGTGGCAAGACACACTGTCACGTTTACCGAACACATCAGACACTGCAGCCATTGATTTTGATTTGCGAGTTGATGAAATGAACTTGTACATGGATGTAATCAATTTCTGTGAGTTTGACTTCATCAGCTTCACACCAAAGAAACAATTTCAACCATGTGAATTGACCAAATCAGATCCTATTTTGAACAGTGTCAAAGAAACAATCACCAATGGATGTCCTGACAACATCAAAAAGCTTCCCAAAGATATCAAACCATACTGGTCATTCAGAGATGAGTTGGCCATCGAAGATGGCATCATATTCAAGGGACAGCAAGTCATCATTCCAGAATGCATGAGAACCGACGTTCTCAGTCAACTACATCAGATCTTTTTGAGATTGATGGACATCAATTTCTGTTGACACGTGATTATATCTCCAAGTATCCTGTTGTCACTAAAATGACAAGTGAAGCAGTGACAAATGAAATGGAGAAAACAGTGGCTATGTTTGGCAGACCCAATATCATTGTCAGTGACAATGGTTCACAATACCAATGCAGACCTTTCCAGGACTTTGTGCGAAGTTGGGAAATACAATATGTGACCCTATCACCATGATTTAACATGCGCGCTGGTGACCTACTCATTTTTGAGTGAACAAGTTTTTTAGGAAGAAGAAGAAGATGATACCCTCAATCAAATGGGTTCATTGAAAGACAAGTCCAGACTGTGAAGAAAACCATAAAAAAATGTGAAAGAGACATCCAAATTGCAATGATGAACCTGTGAACACCACCAATAAGTAGCAAATTTCCATTGCCAGCCGAAATGCTAATGGGAAGATGTCTTGCTACTCTGCTACCATCATGCATACAACCTCGTCTGGAATACTATCAGTACAAACAACAGATGGACCAAAGACAAGAAGAAATGAAGCACACCTTTGATAAAACTGCTTGCAGGCCCCTTGCTCCCTTGTATCACGGACAGGCTGTCAGTGTCTTTGACAAACAGAGCACAACATGGTCACCAGCACAAGTTGTAGAAGCATCAAATGACCCCAGATCATACAACATCAGGGCAAACCAAGGGAATATTCTCAGGAGAAACCGTGTAGATCTACGAGAGAGGTATGAAGGAGAAAATCAACAGACACATAGTCCTCACCTAGTAGATGTAGCAGAAACAGCTACAATGAGAGCAGAAATGAACAGGAATAACCCAGATCATCTGGCAACTTCAGACACAAACATTATGACTTCCGAGAATGAGCCCAGAGAGACAGTGACATTCACACAAGAACCCTACATGACCAGATTTGGAGACCTGTGAGAAAACCTTCAAGATACAGAGGCACTGACAAGAGTTTAGGTCACTCATCTTGTAAACATTATAGCAGCTGTGAACACAGACATTATGTTGCAAAGACATTATGTTGCAAGATCCAGAGTTCAACTATTTATTAATTTGTTTGTTCACACTTTCTTTATCATTATAAGTTCACAGTTGCTTAGTTTATTCATCATTTAATGACAATGTTACAATTCAAGATATTTATATAGGTTGTTATAAATAAATATAATAGACGAACATCATTTAGACAATAAGAAAACAGCAATGCTGAAAACGGTGAAATGGCTATTTTACAAGTGAACTAGGGGACTTTAAATTAAAAGAAGGGGGATGTTGTATTCTTGTGTCCGAAACCAATGTTGTGAATCTGTTATTATTGTATGCACAACTGCGGGTCATGAAATATGGAGAATTTTGTTTGGTTCCCTTGGTTACTTATTAAAACGTTAATCTTGCCAGAAATCCTCTCTGGACTTCACCATTTGAATGCCACTGTATGAACGGTAGAATGCTTCACTCCCTTCTGTCCACCCAACATTATTCTACTCACACTCCAAACACATATGTATGTATACACATAAGCATACAGACATATATTCACTGACACACAGAATATGAGTGGAAATGAATGAGAAGTGAGTGTGGGGAATGTGGAAGGGATGGTCGAAAATAAGTGACAGTGACACCCTTTGTCAGCATTAGCGTTGTGCAGCACCAGGAGCTTAAGATCATTAGCTTCGTGTAACGCCAGGAGAGTAAGATATATAACAACTCTTCCAACAAATCAGAGGATGTTATTAGTTTTGCACAGCCACCAACCTTCCGTGTTAAAAAAACAACAACAAACAGAAACCTGGGGATGAAAGGGGTGGGTGGAGTTTAGAGGGGCAGTTTGGCTTTTCGCTGAAAGCACTTGTAACCCCTTTGTATCTCAGTTGACCAATGTAGGGTTTAAAAAGAAAATGCGTATTCCATACATGTACATGTAATTGCCAATATCCAAATAACATCATTTTGGTTTTACTCTGTAATACCTTATCATCTGTATTCAAATATTGTCCATCCACACACCCCATTGCCCAACATTTCAAAATAAATTTCTGGATTTTTGGGGGGACTGAAATTCAAATTTTGGAAATAATTTGTAAGTTAGGGAAATTTAACAAAAATGTTAGGGAAATTTAAGAAAAATTTGGGAAAGGAAAAAATGACTGACCTTAATTCCAAAAGATTTCCTTTTTGACCTCTAGCCCTTAGACAACATTAATTTTATTTCATCTTATATTTATTGAATATGAAGTCAATTTAAAACGGAACAAAGCTGAATTGGAAACATATTTTGTTTCTCATCTCCACCTTTTGTATTCATAAACATCAGTATGTATGTTGAACTATCGCTTTTTTTTTTTTTAAAGATCTGTTTCTTTATCAACAAATATCAACATACACGATGGGCTATTGTGATTTGTGGAATTTGGTACTCTTCCTTGCCATCCATAGGATGAGCCATTTGAATTCACCTGTCACTGGTGCCATGTGATACACAACAGTTTCCAATGACTGCGAATTGTCAGTAAGGTCCTAACAAATTTATCGCATGCTAGAGCAACACAACTATGAAAACAATGATGGAATTAGAAATTCCAAGTATGGCTTTCACTGCACATCGTCTAACATAGTGTGTTTCAAATAGGCTGCCTCTGTTGCTGACGCAGAGGAAGTACAGCATCTTATGTCATTTTTGTCCCCCAGTCATCGAGCAGAAACATAACTCTCTGGTTACTGGTCAATGGAAAAGGCAGAGATAAAAGGAAGAGGAACTCTCTCAACAGGTGTCAAACCAGTGGTTTTGAATGGAGCACTGGATGAAATAGGATATACCCATGCACCATTGTTTTAGCCATTCTGGAGCTCTGGATGAAGAGGATATCCATGCATCATTGTTTTAGCCATTCACAAGTTCCATGTACAGTGCAAAGTCAAGACTGTTTGTACACCCAAGATTTCACTGCTTTTTGCCAGAATGTTTATGGACCTGGGAGGAACTCCAGCAGCATGTTTTAGTTTTTTGTGTGTGTGGAATGCAATATTTGGTTCTCATCAACTTGAAGCCCTTGAAGTAAGTGTGTGTTTGTGTTTGTGTGTGTGTCTTCAATACCCCAGCAGTTCTGTCAATAGCAATACCTATTATTGATATTGCTTTAAGGGGGATTGGCAGCTTTGTGTACATAAGACCATGAATGAAATGCAGAAGCATGTAATGACAGAAATTGAGAATAACTGAGAACTTCTGACACAATTAAACACAA
>CM065725.1:55364174-55421674 GCA_033310375.1 Conus canariensis
TTCACTATGACGTCACCACCAAGCACTTTACGTACTCGACCTTGCCGTACATTTACCACACATCAAGTGCTGGGAATATTGAATAGATGGTCAGTTGTTCCTAATACAGATGAAGAAGACCCAGATAGTTACAAGGAAACAACGATAGTGAGGGCTTGACCGAATTATTGCAACATGAAGCGTTGGACCGTGGCCAAATAGTTGGGAGAGGAGGCATGCTGACGAGAGATAAGACGCCCACTTACTACCGCTGTGCCCCAGTGTTTTTGCGTTGAGCCAGCCAGCACTGACTGACTGTTCACTGACTGACTGATGGGTTATGTGAGGGGGCGAGCTAAGATTTTAGGCAGTGAACTTCACACATGCTGTGGGCCGACACTTGCTGGTCGAGGTTGAAGGGGGCGTGGCCGACTGACACGTGAGAGGCGAGCCACAGAGACGTGTTGGGTGGGTTTTATGAATAGCTGAAGGGCTCTCAAAGGTTCAGAGACCAACAGGCACATGACTGACTTTGTGTTCATAAAAAATATTACTGTTGAGAGTGAAAGGGACGTGTGTGTGTGTGTGTGTGTGTTTCCCTTTTTCTTTCTTACATGTGTACCAGTTAGGCATATGCATGTGTGTGTGTGTTTTGTGTGTGTGTGTGGTGTGTGTGTGTGTGTGTGTGTGTGTTCCCTGCTATTGGAGTAGTTGTATTTGTGGCTGCTTCTTCCATTTTCTGTTGGAAATACCATACTTTCTGGTCTTCAATTGTGAGTGGAGTATTTTTCCTCCCTTGTTGAGAGTTTGTTGGCATTCTTTCTTCATTTTTTACGTTTAGAAGGAACATAACATTCTTTCTTTTATTTTGCATTTTTTTTGCACTTGAAAGTACTAAAAATTTGAAATAATTGTTTACTTATCATTACTAACATGTTATAATATGATAAAAGTACAGTGTATCTCCTCCATTTTACAAAAAATAGCATGAGAATTGGTTGTTTAGTTCCAGAGATATCCACGTTTCACATATGCTGGTATAAAATAAGAGCTTTTGTTGAAAAATGGCTGGCGATGGGGATTTATGCAAAACAGAATGTCTGGCAGTGAAAGGATTAATACCATGCACATAGGAAATGGTAACCTTTCTTCTAATCATATTTTACACTCAAAAGAAATAAATAGTATCTGGAGTTCTTTTTAAGCGTGGCTTAACCTTTGACCATACATTCAATTGTGAACTTAATGCAGTTATCGAGAAACATGTTAAATTTCTAGATAAAGATACTTTTACAAAACAAGTCCTTAGTGAGATATTATCTTGACCATTCTGATGTATTTTGTTTGCCTAAATGGGAAAGCAGCAGTAACGACTGCAAGCATGCAGAGAATGGCCACAAAACTGATTCCAGAGATAGCAGAATGGACAACTTAAGGTGACAAGAGGGGTTGTTTTTTTTTAATTCCTCAAAAAACTTACAAACATTCAAAGTATTGAAGCAGATTTGTGTTTTGATGAGCTTTAATGTTAAATATGAGAGGTATAACAAGTAATGCTGGTACCTAATTAAAGTGAATTGTTAAGACGACGGAGCAGTTTTAGCTATGCACTGCCGAATTCTGGTACTATCTGAAACAATTAAAACTAGAAACATTAACACATTTCAAGAAGCTTCTGGTTAATGACCAAAAAAAAAAAAAAAAAAAAAAAAAAAGCCCATAACCTTTTATCCATGATTTTGATCAAGACAATTATGATTAAGACCTCCATGGGCAGAAAGTAAGCTGCAAAACCTACTGCCAAGCATGAAGGGGCATTTGCAAGGCTATGTGGTCTACCTCATTATTGGGGGCCCTCAAGATCCTGTCTGTACATGGAGTGATGCTTCCCTAAGAATCACAATGATTTGAGCCATTCTCAAAAGGTGAAGCTGGAAATGGGACATTAGGGGTAAATTTTCAAAATAAGATTTTAATTCTCATTTTCATGTGACAGCAAGTGGTAGTTATCTACTTTCAGAAATGACATGTCAAAAGATAGTTCATCTTGTTATACCTGAGAAATTTCATCATCCATTTCACAAGTGACAAAATATCGCGTGTGACAGTGGACGAAAACAACACATACAAAATTCAGTAGTAATAGCTACACTCTATATTATCTGTTTAGATTCAATTAGATCCCGGCAAACATGTTTGGAAAATAATCATAAGATGATATGTTTAGTTCTTTAATTTGGTGTTTCAGACTTGTATGTTTCGTCCACTGTCACATGCAACACCTATCAGATGTTAAAGTTTTTCTTGTGAAGTTAATATGCAACAGACAAATATTCGCATTATCTTTATTTCAGAGTATCTAGTTTCATTGTAAAGAATCTGCTTTCATCTTAATAAACACTGTTTCCTTTTGTGACATTAATGTATGTTGGTTGTGACAGAAAAATAACGGAAAAAAAAATCTAATCACAAACATGAAAAGAAGCAATACAATTTCCACACACTATACTAATTATCACACAAACAACACAGGAAAAGATATGTTTCCTCCATAAACATGAAAATTAAGCAAAACATTTACTGCTTTCCTTTTTTGCTCCTGAATTAGATACATAAATCATGTTGCGTGTGACACAGAAAATGGACAAAAAAAATGACAATCTGAAGATTGCTGCAATGCAGAAAGAGTCTGATATCTGACAGGATTCACTAAAAAATCTGTAATGTTTTCATCAATAACATTATCATTTGAATGATACCAGATTTGGAACTACATGTTATTCTAAAAGATAATTATATAGCTTGTATACTTCTATGTCCAATATTTAGAACTGACACATTTTGTTTTAAAACATCAAGTGAATGAAATAAAATTAATAACAAAAAAAAAAGGCCTCTTCCACGATTCTGAGAGTATGTATTATTACAGTGCGGGTAATGCGTTATGTTATATGCATCTCTTGTTGTAACTTATTTCATTGCACAGTGATATATAGGTTTGATTATAGAGCACACACACACACACACACACACACACACACACACACACACACACACACACACACACACAAATAAACTCTTCTTAAAGAGAAATGATACAACTCATCTTTTCCCATTTTCAAGCTATAGTATCCTTCCTGTTGCATATGATCACAACTAAACAAATCCTCTTGCAAATTAGTTCTAAAATGTGTAAACAAACCATCTTACAAATTAGACCTTAACTGTCTTTACAAAAAAGAATGGGGAAAAAAACAGAAAAGAATGAACAGATACTATAAGTAAGCTTTCAACTTCTGATTTATGTACGAACATTTGGGGTGTAAAAACACATAGCATGCAAAAGAAATAAAAGCACATGCATAAACGCATACCATGCCAACAAACAAATAAAACCGTGTAAGAATAAGTAAACAGTTTTGTTTCATCAGGCTGCGTAGAAATGAAATCCTAATGATTTCTATTAGTTTGAAGTCCAATTAACAAGGTGCTTTAAGCGTGTAATACAGTCTGCATTGAGTGCTGACTTCTGAAACCAGATCAAGGTCCACACTCTCTCTAAGGATGTCAGCACTCTCAACACTGGTGTCTGGTCTGGAGGGAAAGTAGAAAAGACCCTTTTCCCGTTCCATGCATCTGATGAGTATTGACTTGGTGTCTACAAAGATGTTGCATGCTGGGCTGAGCTTGAGGTGCAGGGGAACAAAATACGGTTACATAGGACGTGCACATACACTAATACAGTGGTCAGCCCTTGTCTGGAGAAAAAGATCAAACTTTAGTTTGAATCATTCCAGCTCTTTTCCTTTCCCCCAACCTCTCCTCCATCCCTTTCTCTCTACACCACCTCCCTCAATTTTCCCATCCCACCTTATTCACACCCTATGTACACATATAGCATATTTATAACATCACATGTAGAGCATAATATATTTATCCCGAACACCATCTCCACCATCCAGGTATGCACACTCATAGACATATACACATGTGAACAATCCATATGCATCTCTCTCTCTCTCTATATATAAAAAAAAATGTTCCCCTCATACACACCCTCATGTGCCCCCTTCCAAGAGTAAGACTCCTCATCTACCACTCACTCACTTTCTTTCACACACTCAAGCGCCCCCTTCCAAACTTAAGACTCCTCTACCACTCTCTTTTTCTTTATCTCTGGATCTGTTTGTCTTTTCCCTCTATCTGCCTCTCTTTTCCCTCGAGGTGAAATGGGATTGGACACTGAATTTTCCTTTTTCCCAATACACACAGAGACACACACACACACACGCATGCGAGCGCATGCGCAGGCACGCACGCAATCACACGCGCGCACACACACCTTTAAGCACGTCATCGTCCGTTTACGTATGTTTTCATACATCATTTCCTATACGTATAATTTATTTGTTTTTCTTTTTATGTCACAACTCCTGAAGATGGTCTATGACCGAAACATGTCGATATTTGTTCTGTTTTCCTTTAAAAAAAAAAAAAAAAAATCTTCTGAGAATCCTCAATGACATTTATTATTCATCAAACTGGAGCCTTTAGAACATTGGCTGCAGCAACTAAATGCCACAAACCCATGTTCACACCTTTGTGACATTTCCATCGCTTCTCTGTCAAAGGCTGCAACAATAGCTTCTTTTGATATGTCATCTGGAGTGAGACCAGAATTTTCTGCCAGCAATGCAAGCCAAGCAGCTACATGTCCGGGGTCTTCGTTTTCTTTATTCATGTTCTCTCCTCTGCTGTAGAGTGCCTTGTTCAGTGTCATTTCTATGAGAATTCTGCATCTCATCTGCAAATGAAATATTTCTTTGCCATAAGCATATCTACTCTGGCAACGAGGTACACAGTTTCCATCAGCTTCTGTTAGCACTGGGGAGAGATTTGCAGGTACATCAGCTGGTTTGAAAGCAAGTGCAGTTTTATCCACTGTTCCACCTACTTCAATAATTGTTCTTTCCAAACCAGCAGGTACAAGATATTCTGGCAAGTCCATTTCTTTACCAGTACTACCAATAAGTCATTCAACTTTTTGAAGGCGTTCTAACATATCTTCCTGCACAAGCGTTATCACTAAAGAAAAATGGACTTTCCATGGCTGTGTGGAAGGAATGGGTTTAGGGTCAGCTTCAGGCACACCACAGACAAAATTGACCTTTCATTGGCTGTGTGGAAGGAATGGGTTTAGGGTCAGCTTCAGGCACACCACAGACAAAATGACCTTTCCATTGGCTGTGTGGAAGGAATGGGTTTAGGGTCAGCTTCAGGCACACCACAGACAAAATGGACCTTTCCAGTGGCTGTGTGGAAGGAATGGGTTTAGGGTCAGCTTCAGGAGCACCACAGACAAGTGAAGGTTCCATGTCAGTCGCAGACTGGGTGTCAAGTGCAGGATGGGGTTCCGAAGCCAACTGAGAGCTGGATGCATGTTGAAGATCACTGTCATCTTGTGCCTGGAGTTCAGACAAGTTCAACGGCTGGGGATTTTTCTGTTTGAGTAAACTGTTTCCCGTTTCTGCATAAAGTCTGCATTTTCACATCCCTTCGATTTGTTTTCCAGACAAGGACAGCATCAAGTAAGATTTCTTCTCTGAGTGATGTTGTTTCCCATGTCAGTACAACCGTCTGACAATAAACTGGTTTCAGTCAGTCAGTCAGTTGTTTCCCAAACCACGCACACTATGAATGGCTCGTGTTCAAGGTAGAGTATGAAGATTTGATGATGAAAGCGATCTATTTCTTCAGTGCTGATGAAGGTGAAAGACTGTCTCGTGTGAACACATGTCCCATCTGTGGGTGGGTCTGGTGGTAGGGTGAAGTTTTTCTTGCAATGAGCTGTCATGGCTGCGGCATCATGAATTATGGCTTCACCTGCCACTACATCTTCACCCACTGCTCATTTCACTACCCCTCCATAGGCATCACATGCTTTTCTCGTGTCTGGAACCAAAATAGGCCCTATGCACCTTTACTGGACCTGCAGCATTGGCAAGATGGAAGAGTCACAGCTTATTTTTGTAATGTGCCGCACATCCATCACTGAAGACAGTCAAGTCTGTAAGCTCAGGAACAACCCCCTTGAGATGTGTGATTGTCTTTTCCAGCATAGTTTTGGCCATGCAGGCATCAAAGTGCAAATCATCACTGAGAAAGACAAGATAGTCTATGACAATTTCATTGCAGAGTGGGTTAGGGCATCTGAAGTAAGTCACAGTGGGGTGAACTGTGATTTGATTGTAGCCCCAGTGGGCTGACTGAACCTCGTCCTGGTAACAACACAAGTTTTCTTCGAAATCGCAGACAGCCAGGGCAAGGGATGGGCAGCTGCTGACTACGGCCTAGTATGCACGAAACTGGGAATGGTGAAATATTTTGGCGTTTATAAACAATGAACAATAAACAAAGGGAAGAATTAAACTGAACCCATTCTCCATAGCATTCTTGGGGCACAGAAATTGAAATTTCATCAGTCTGTTGAGACACTGACACAAGCGAGGCACTACACTAGAAACTTCGTCCACCTTGAAATCCAGCACGAATGACCCTGCTCGGAGCTTAGTGCCGTCATGCATGCAGCCAGCGTCCAAGAAAACACAACAGAATTTCTCTCTAATGCAATGCTCAATCACCAGAACTATCGGCACATCGATCACTGTTAGGAAGAATGCAACACACTGACAACAGGTTTTGGTTATGACAAAGATGTAAAATCAAGTTTGTCCAAATTGCTACTTTCACTTTTAGTGTTGGAGGTGCAAGAAACCACAACCAAAACAGCATGTCATTTCACCACTTTTTACTGATTGTGTATAACCGAACTACAATCACTGAGATAAGATAAGATAATGTTGCTTATAGCCCAGCCGACCGCAAGGGGCCACATCAGGGCTGTCACCACGTTAAAATCAACTCACAAGTCATTTAAAAAAAAAAAAAAAAAAAAACACCTTTCACACATCTCTTTAAAAGACATCTTCTAGAAACGCACCAGAAACTTCATTAAAAGTCTTTCATCCGTAAAATCTTAAATCAGATGAAAAATGTTAATCTCTCTCAAAAACTCAAAGATCACGTCAGGCGGAACATCCCTGAACAGGATTTTCATGGACTCTGCTGTAAAATGTTTGTGTCTCACATCGTGCAAGTCCCAACACTCTAAAAGAATATGTTTCATTGTGAGTGGCACATGACATGGAATGCACCACGGAACTTCCTCATTCTTTAAAAGGTACGAATGGGTAAAATACGAATGGCCGGTGTGCAGCCGGCACAGAACTGTTTCTTCTTTACGGCCACCAGACGTAGATGGGAGGAACTCATTAAGGTTTGGACGGATCTGAAAGAGTTTGTTATCCGTCTGTGTGTTCCAATCCTCCTGCCAGAGGTCTCTGACATAATCATTAATTTTGGGTTTCAGATCTGAGCAAGGGATATAAATGTTGGACAGTTTCTCTCTTGTGGCATTCTTGGCTAAACGATCAACCATTTCGTTCCCTCCGATGCCAACATGACCAGGAACCCAAGCCAGAATAATGTTGTAACCATCCGCTTTCAACTTGCTAAAAAGTTCAAAGAAATGTAAAAGTTCTGGATGCTGAAGGTTGCGGCCAGCTATGGCCTCCAAAGCTGACAGCGAATCCGACAGAACCAGAAAGTCCCTCTTGGTAGATTGTGAAATTATTTTCAATGCCAGAACCAGAGCAGTAAGTTCAGCAGAATAGACAGAGGCATCTGGAGGTATGTTTTAACAGTATCTGAGAAGGAGCACCAGGGCAATAGGCTGCACAGGCCACTCCATCCTCAGACTTGGAACCGTCAGTGAAAATTTTCTGACAGGATGGAAATTTTGAACAGAGGTCAGCATACAATGCCTTGTATGCCTGAGAGCTGGTGGACTCTTTACGAAAAGCTGCGAGATCAAAACGAATCTCTGGTGTGAAAAAGGTCCATGGAGGCTGATCCGGAAACTTGGAAAAATCAGACACAACTCCTAGGTCTAGACCTGCATTCCGCGCGTGAGGCTGCATACGAACACCAAACGGCGGAATACAGTTAGGGTTATTTTCGAATTTGTTCTGAAACTGGGGGTCAAAGACACAGTCATAGGCAGGATTCTGCGGTTCTGAGAACAGTCTGATATAGTAATTTAGAGACATTTTCAGCCTGCGGTTGGACAGTGAGGGTTCACCTGCCTCTGCGTACAGGCTGTACACAGGGGTGGTGCGGAATGCTCCAAGACAGAGACGAAGCCCTTGATGGTGGATAGGGTCCAAGAGTTTCAGATAAGAGGGTCTTGCAGAGCCGTACACAGCACAACCATAGTCCAGTTTGGAGCGGACCAGGGCTCTGTAGAGATGCAGCAAAGTTTTCTTATCAGCGCCCCAGTCAGTGTGCGCTACGACCCGCAGAATATCAGAGCTTTCTGGCAAGAGGTTTTGAGATTTTTAATGTGGCTGAGAAAGTTGAGTTTTTGATCAAAAATAACTCCTAGGAATTTGGCTTCTTTTACAGCTGGAATGGTGGACTTGTCCAGACGAATTTCAGGATCAACAAAAAACTGACGAAAATTGTGAAAATGGATTGACTGAGTTTTGGTACGTGAGAAGGTAAACCCGTTTTCCTCGGCCCACTGCTGGATCTTGTTGACACAAAGTTGGAGTCGACGCTGTACGCTGGCGTAAGAAGCTCCAACTGCGTACAGCGCAAAATCGTCAACAAACAGAGAGGACTCAGAGCCCTGGCTTACTGATTTTACAATGTCGTTAATTTTAATGCTGAAAAGGGCAGGAGAAAGGATGCTCCCCTGAGGTACACCCAACTCCTGCCCATGGATGTCAGAGAGTGCGGTGCCAACACGCACCTGGAACTGTCGATCAGCCAAAAAGTTCTGTATAAACAGAGGCAGGTGACCACGGAAACCAAGTCTGTGCAAGTCCAGAAGAATTCCTGATTTCCATGTGGTGTCATACGCTTTTTCGAGGTCGAAAAAGATAGCGACCACATGCTGTTTATTGACAAAGGCATTGCGGATGGTGGTTTCCAGACGGATTAGATGGTCGACTGTCGAGTGGTATTTCCGGAAACCGCACTGTTACTGGCCAAAAGGCCATCGGTTTCCAACTTCCACATCAGACGGGAGTTGACCATCTTCTCCATCAACTTACAGAGGCAGCTAGTCAGAGCTATTGGACGATAGTTGGAAGGGTTGGTAAGGTCCTTTCCAGGCTTTGGAATTGGAATGATCAGGGCTTTCCGCCAGGAGGGCGGAAAGCACCCTGTGGTCCAGATATGGTTGTATACTTTAAGAAGGGTCTGGAGACAGGTTTCTGGAAAATGTTTCAAAACCTGATAATGAATATCATCCAGACCAGGGGCAGAGTCAGTGCAGGTTTGTAAAGCTGTTTTCAGTTCATTGATTGAAAAAGGGAGATTGTAGGCTTCAGAGTTGTCTGATGTGAAATTGTATAAAGAGTTCTCTCTGAGTTGTTTGTTTTTTAAAAAGGCTGCAGATTTATTTGAAGATGAGGAGTTATGTTGGATGGTGGAAGCCAACAGATTGGCAACAGCTTGTTTGTCAGTGACCAGAGCATCGGCAAGTTTCAAGTGATGAATGGAGGGGTTGGTGTTTTTCCCTTTGATTTTTCTGATGATGTTCCAGACTTTTTTCTTTGAAGTTTTTGATGTCAGCCCGGAGCAGAAGTTTCTCCAAGACTGACGTTTACTGATTTTGAAAGTGTGTCTCGATTTGGCGCGGAGTTTCTGATGGGCTCGAGCGTTGGGACGTGAAGGTCGGTGGTATACCCGACGCTGAGCCCGTTTGCGAACTTTTGAAATTTGTTGGCAGTCTGAATTAAACCAGGGTGTTTTGGGCATTTGGAGTTTATTGGAAGACATTGGAATACAGGTTTTAGCACACTTTATCACAGTGTTAGTCAGAGATTCAGCTGGGTCTGGACTCTGAAGAAAATCAGTGTCCTGGAATTCTTTCAAAATATTGGTGGCAAAAAGATTCCAGTTGGCCTTCTTATAATTAAGATGTTGTGAGACAGAGATGTTTTCAGTTAATAAGGGTTTTAAAAGAACAGGGAAATGGTCACTTCCGTGCAGATCGTCATGGACAGACCACTCATAGTCCAGGACCAGCGAGGGGTCACAAATCGACAAATCTAAACACGAAAGTGAACCTGTGGAAGAGTGGAGGTAAGTTGGAGCTCCATCGTTCAGACAACACAAATCAAAGTCTGAAAGGACATCCTCAAGAAGCAGACCTCTGGATGACGAACTGACGCTACCCCAAAGAGGATTGTGACCATTAAAGTCACCCAACAGCAAAAAAGGTCAAGGAAGTTCTCCGATCAGACTGACAAGGTCCTGACAACAAACCGGGACAGAAGGTGGCAGATACAGTGAGCAGATTGTAACAGTCTTGTGGAGAGTGACTCTCGCAGCTACAGCCTGAAGGAAGGTAGTCAGAGCGACAGGACTAAACAGTAAAGTTTTGTGTAAAAGAAGGGCAACACCGCCTGACAGTCCCAATGTGGATGGTTGTGCAGGTTTAGAAAGAATATTAAAGCCAGAAAGAGTGAAGGTCTTCTGGCTTTGAATTTTAGTTTCTTGAAGAGCCACGACGGAAGGTTTTACTGTTTGACACAGAAGCTGCAGCTCCTCAAAATTTGAATTTAGGCCACGGATATTCCAATGGATTAGTTTACTACTATCCATGGTGCAGAGGATGAACAGGAGAGAAATCAAGTCATCTCCTCATCATCGTCTGCGTTCAGTGGAGCAAATTTATTGCTTAGTTTCACTGGACTGTTTGGGTCTTCAGACCTGCTGGCAGACTTGCCCACAGGTGAAGAAGGTCTGGATTTTGGAGATGGTGGAGGTTTCTTCCTCATCTCCACCATCTCCACACTTGGTTGAACTCCCTTGCCCGCACGGGCACTGCTCGAGGAAGTTCGAGGCGGGAGGCCTGGCTTTTTCATCTGCCCAGCAGCAGATGGAGTAGACTGCTGGGCAGTCTGAGGGGTGGCGGATTGTTTGCCTCCACCAGGGGCACCCACTTTGGGTTGGGAGGTGGTGGACTTGCTTCCACCAGAGCTTAACGGTCTTCCTTGTAATGTCTTTGAGAAAATAAATTCATCAGTCTGGCAGCAGACTGAACGGGTCGTTACTTTCTTTATTGCTGAAGCATATGAAGACGCTGTTGGTGTCTGACTGCCAACAACCTGCTTACGTGCCTCAAAAAATGAGATCTTCTTTTCTGTTTTAACTTTCTGAATGTTGGACTCCTGGATCCAGACAGGGCAGTTGCGTGAAGAGGAGGGGTGGTCGCCACTGCAGTTTGCGCAATGAGCCGGGTCTTTACATGGCCCATCATGGGTTGCCTTGCAACAAATACCACACACCTCCTCCCCAGAACAGCGATCTCTGACATGTCCAAATTTCTGACATCTGAAACACCTCAACGGGGATGGGACATACAATTGCACACGGACATTTAGGTACCCTACTTTAATGACCTGAGGCAGCACAGGGTTGCAGAATGTCAGAAAGAGGGTGTTGGTGGGCACTCTTTCTGCACCTTTTTTGACTGTCACCCTATGCACCTCTGTCACACCTTGGGATGCAAGTTCTGTCTTGATCTCCACTTCCGAGACACCTTTCAAATCCGGGCACCAAATAACTCCCTTGGATGAATTCAATTGCTTATGGGGAGTCACCCGAATCTCTCTGTCCACGAGCTTTTTTGCCTTCAACAGCTGTTCCAATTGTTTTTTTGACCTGCACTGGACGAGGAATGATCCGTTCCGTAGCCTTTTCACGGACTGAGGGTCACCCGCTAGACCTTGGAAGCCCTTCTGGATCGCAAAAGGACTCAGAGCTGAAATGGGCTTTTCCTGCTCCGTCCCTTCTATCACGAGCCAGGAAGCCCAAAAACCTGTCCTCTCTCTTGTCTCTATATCTGTCACTGTCCGATTCGAAATCCCCTGAAATAGGGGCTGCTGCCTTCCTCTTCTTTTTGGGGGGGATGATTTTTGAAGAAGCCATGTTTAGTTTAATTATATTTCGTCTCTCCCTTACCCACCCACCTTGGAGTCCAACTAAGGGGCCAGGGCCAAGAAATCACTGTCTTGACCCCTTCCAGGCTTCAGGAGAGATATACGACAAACAGAACGCCACTACCCCTATCCCCCCTGATCATGCTCAACTCCCGGGAACAGAGAGCCGAGCACTGCAGGGTTAACTTGGCCAGCGGGAGAACTGCCTGTCTTGACCCAGCCCCAAGAAGGGGGAGCCGATTAGTACACGCGGGCCAGAGTGTACCTCCTGTCTAGGAGAGGTCCGAGCCAAAGTGATGTGTTGAGGGCGTTGGCCCTCTCAATCACCAGGATCTCATCCCCCTCCGTCACAGGTCGCACCGCACGGCAAACGCGGCGGATCTTAAGAAGACCACAGAGAGAAAAGGAGTGTGGAAAAGAAGACTTGAAGGGGAGACGAAGATAGAAAAGAGCCAAATAAGAAAGGCAGAAAACAAGAAAAGGAGAAAGGCGGGTTACTATTAGTCAGGATCCTCACCCTTAGCCTATCTGACATGGGAAGCCCTACCAGGGGCATCAACTCCTTACCACGTTATGTTTAGGCCAGACAGCATCTTGACTTCTCAGGCCTAGAAGCAGTTTTAAAAAACCAGCCTATCTTCAAGTATTGATGCCCCCGCCAGCAAAGCCTAAGGGATCACAGGACCACGCAAGCCCTCCGACCACGGCAAGGTTGCAACCCCCGGAGGGCTACAATCACTGAATCAGCAACTAATCTATTGCTTTTGACTTGTACTGGGGGTATTTTTGGTTTGTTGTGACAATTGGTCCGTTGTGACAGTGTCTAAAGAAAAGACGAAAACTTACAAACCTACCTTCCCACCTGGAGTCCGTCATTTTCAAACAAAATGGTCACGTGATGTTATCACAAGACTTTCTGCTGTTGAAATGGCCAAAAATCGTATTGCTGCTTTTGGTTGCGAGTGTGAGAACCTGAAATTGTCAGTTGTGACAAATGGACTAAAACAGGTACTGCGTGCTGGAAATCCTCTTTTAAGCAAATGCATTGTTCACTTGATTAATTTTCGGCATAATAATATACGGAATGTGTTCTTTAGGCCGTTTCAAGATGAGTTTACTGCACGAGGTTTGCAGAATAATTTCCAGAGCATTGTGTTTCTTTGATTGATATGAGGACAAAGGCTGTCACAACCGATATACATATTTTCAGACAGATATTTTTCACACAAAAATGAAAAACAGATAAGTTTTGTGTCAGAAAATGATTCTTATTATCTCCTTAAACAGTTAAAACAAACAGGCAGTTCAACTTTGTAATGACAAGACTTTCAATACACATCAAACGCACCCATCAATTGTCCCATTTGCTAATGAAAATTTATACATAAAAATTGTGCAAAATGCTTTATTGTTAATATATAAGGCCCACCACATCTGCCATCTTATCTTATGTATCTCTCAAAACATCCAGGATTGCTACAACTGATTTATTTTTAAATGATAATTATTTAAAAGAAAAATGGCAAAATAAATGGATAAGGGTTGGTAGCAATGACCTTTTGAGAAAGTCTCATTTATTACATTTTGTTTCCTGCTTCTTTCTGCCCTGACTGACTTTGACTGGCAATATTCTGATCCAAGTGTTCAAAAGTTCCTGGATTCATAGAGAGAAAAGAAACGAAGAAATGATTGTAACCATGCATAGTGAAGATCATCACAACAACCAAAATGCAAAACACACATGCTCCAAGCCCTTCATAAACTTAAAGCATCTGAACATTTTAGTCTTTTCATGTAAGTTTCTTCTTTTTCATCACACCATCCAACATCAGCATAAACTGATGGTTATGTTTTGGGATGCAAAGCTTTTTGTGCACGATCTGCGATTCAGGAGGAAAACAAACACACATGATGTTCGAAAATACAGCAATTTCATGTAAAGAAATCAGGAAAGTAAAAGTACTTGTTTTCAAATGTAATTTCACTGTTTCAGCATACTCTTTCATACTGCACACCCTCCCCCATGTTCTTATTAACTTATCAACTCTGTTTAATATACACATAAAACAATCAAATCAAATTTACAACATATCTACACTAACAAAATTAAATATCTAGCAGCAGAAAGGCTACCATGGTCATTTTTTCAGTTCTACCAGATGACCAGAGGATGAGAATACCTCTAGAGTACTTAATCTAGCCTCGTCCCTGCCTGAACCAAGCAGGTAGGCATGGCTAGTTCCACCATCATGGTGGCTGGTGACCATGACATTCACATCACTGACCTCTGTTTACCATCATGGTCACTATGACATTCACACCACTGATGGCTGTTTACCATCATGGTGACCATGACATTCACATCACTGACTGCTGTTTGCCATCATGGTGACCACAACATTCACACCACTGACTGCTGTTTACCATCATGGTGACCATGACATTCACATCACTGACTGCTGTTTACCATCATGGTGCCAAACTCACCCACGATGTGTTTACCTCATGGTGACCATGCATTTACATCTGACTGCTGTTTACCATCATGGTGACCATGACATTCACATCACTGACTGCTGTTTACCATCATGGCGACCATACATTCAACTCACTGACTGCTGTTTACCATCATGGCGACCATGACATTCACACCACTGACTGCTGTTTACCATCATGGCGACCATGACATTCACACCACTGACTGCTGTCTGGTGACCATGACATTAACACCACTGACTACTGTTTACCATCATGGTGACCATGTCATTCACATCACTGACTGCTGTTCACCATCATGGTCGCCACGATATTCACACCACTGACTGCTGTTTACCATCATGGTAACCATGACAGCTATTTACTATCATGGTGACCATGACATTCACACCACTGACTGCAGTTTACCATCATGGTGACCATGACATTCACACCACTGACTGCTGTTTACCATCATGGTAACCATGACATTCACACCACTGACTGCTGTTTACCATCATGGTGACCATGACATTCACATCACTGACTGCTGTTTACCATGATGGTGACCATGACATTCACACCACCGACTGCTGTTTACCATCATGGTGACCATGACATTCACGCCACTGACTACCCTGAAAGAGGGTAATCTACTGACATATTGTTTCATCCACCTAATTTCTTTAGTGAATTTGGATTGTTTTGAAGCGAGTGATAGCAAGTGAAATTGAAATTCTTCTTTTAATCTTGTCCCAAATAAAAGACTCTAAGGCAAAGTCTATTAGTCCTGCCACTCGACGTCTTTATGATTATTTAGCAGTTAAAAACAGTCTAGGCTTCTTACCCCCTTAAGAGCGGATATTAAAATTTTACAGTGTCGGACTGACGGACTGCCGCTTTCTGGGTATTTGCTGAGCTTCTTTCCGTCAATAATTTCTCTCTCGTAGATATCAGCCACATAAGCATTATCTAAACACCGGACACAATCGAGCAACAATGAGCATAAAACACACATTTTTACGGTTATTTGCACCATTGTGTTCCACTCAAGAGTCAGGAAAACGTTTTTCCCGCCTTCTTTCGCTTTCCAGGTACTAATATCTTAAAACCACAAACAGATCCAAATGGATGACATTCCTGTATCGTGGCATGTAACATTATTTGTCCATTGGTTATGTATGTAGTATAAAGTCAATCACGTCAGTCACGCACGCATTTCTTGTCAAGAGGGAATACAGTACACCAAGTGATCCGCGAAATTTCAAAGCAAAACGAAAATTATGTTCATTCCAACAGTCAAGAACAAAGTGTACAATTGGGAAGAATACACTCTTCTCGTGGTAAGCTTCCTTCTAACTTCGTTCTGATTTCAATCGTCAAACAATGCAAACTAATAATAATGCAATTGTGGAAGTGAGGCAAATCAAGCGTCAAACTGAGTGAGTCTGGCAGTGACCTAGCAGAACATTCATTCTCACTCTGCCGAATGAAGTCATTCCATTAGGAATCATCACATTTACAACGATCATCGTGCGTCGTCTATCATGCCGCAAGTCGGGGACGTGGATTCACTTTTTGTAGTTGCCATATTTTGAACACAACAGGATTAGGATCAGGGGCGTTGTATTAAAAACAACTTAGCCTATTTAGGCTTTTTACGCCCCTTCTGTATGTGTGTGTATAAAATATATATATATAACACGTAAAGAAATCCACATGCCCGTGCCTGTTTCTTCCACTTTATTTCATTTTTCAAATTTTCGGCTTTTCAGCCTTCATCAGGAATCTACACATTCGAAAACAATAAGCTATCACACCATTGGCGCTCCCATCCATTTTACACTTTTGTATTTCTATTGTTCCTTCCACACACACACATACACAGTCAAATATGCACCACCCAGCAAACCACACACACACACACACTCTCACACATTCACACACACACACACATACACACACACACACATGCACACACACACACACACACACACACAAAACTATCTCATGTGCACACACACACACACACACACACACACACACACACACACACACACACACACACTCTCTCTCTCTCTCATCCACACACACACACACACACACACACACACAATGCCATCATGATAAAGTGTTATACATCAAGATTTTTTCTGATTCGAGACTAAAATATACATATTCTAAGGAATCCAACACATAAAGTCCATTCATCAGTTGTTATGATAGTAGTTGCTGCAACATCTGTATCCATTACAACTTCAGTCACACCTAACCCGGAGGGGAGGGATGCAAATATCTCTGAAGGCCAGCATAGTTTTAGTTTAAGAAATTGAGTTAAAGTGGGGGGGTGGGGGGGGGGGGGGGGGGGGGGGGGGGGGGGGGGACGAAGTGGAGGAAGGGGGGGAGTGGGGTGGGGGTGTCAAAACGAAATGGTTTGGGGGTGGAAGGGGAAAGAAACTAAGAAAAAGGGGTGGGGGGGGGGGGGAAGGAAGAGCAAAGGGGACCCAATATCAATCATTACTCGTCATAGATGATGTTCTTCTACTCTCACAATATCACACACACACACACACGCACGCACGCACGCGTCTGCACACATTTGCACGCTTACACTTGCACATGTATGCACCTGCACCACCAACACCAATCCCACCCAAACTATTTAACTATTGTGCCGTTTGACTAAGGGGCTCATAACATAGTGTTGCTAGATGGAGATCACCATTTCCTTTTGTCAGTCCCTGTTACCACTACTAAGAACATCACATTTACCATCTCCTTCCATACTAGTAGTCGTTGTACTTAGCACAAACAGTCTCACAAACAGTAAAATAATTATTGAATAGTATACTATGAATACGCCTCTCCTCCCCCTTTCTTCTGTATGCTTCTCTGTCTTTCTCCTTCCCTCACGTTCTACCTACACTACAATCACTCCCCCACCCACCCACACCCCTCATCTCCCCTTCCGCCACTTCACCTCCCACTTCCAATTCTTTCCATTCCTATCTTATTTACCTAATTATCCACTCCCATGCCAAGTAAAGAACGAAAGGAACATAATAATAATAATAATGATTTCTTATATAGCGCTTAATCAAACGAATTTCTCTAAGCGCTTTACAAAGTCATACTATGGAAATTTAAAGTGAGATAGAAGGTTACGTCACAATGTCACGTGAGTTGATATGTTATTAATTTCGTAATTGAAGGGGTTAGATAGTCGTTACAGTTGGAGCTGTGATTGGTGTTTGCTTTAATTTTTCCAAACTTACCAAAAATCGAAGGCAGGTTTTCTGTGTCATTATTGGGGTTGGGGGGGGGGGGGGGGTGGGGGGGGGGGGGGGGGGGGGGGGGGGTAGGATGGGGGATGGTCAGTGTAAAACAAGTGAGTAGATCTTCCAACCCATGTCTAGGATGATGGCCAGTGCACTTAGTCAAGCTAAGAACATGTACTCTGCTGTATTTTTGATTTGCCCCATCCTATTGTCTTTAGTCAGTGACATGTTTTGAGAAAAGACAGAGCTGACCTGTGCACAGGGGTAAGTAAACATATAATGATGGTTACTATGTGTGTACTTTTTACTGAAAAGTAAAGCTCATAAACTTTCAAGAGATTGCCACAGAGTTATTCAAAGTTTAGTAAAGTCAGGAAGTAGGGAGTGGCCACAGTAGCTTTTGATAATGAGAGTAATACTGGTAGCAGTTTTAGTCATAGTATACTATTCAATAATTATTTTACTGTTTGTGAGACTGTTTGTGCTAAGTACGACTACTAGTACGGAAGGAGATGGTAAATGTGATGCTCTTAGTAGTGGTAACAGGGACTGACAAAAGGAAATGGTGATCTCCATCTAGCAACACTATGTTATGAGCCCCGTAGTCAAACGGCACAATAGTTTGGGTGGGATTGGTGTTGGTGGTGCAGGTGCATACATGTGCAAGTGTAAGCGTGCAAATGTGTGCAGACGCGTGCGTGCATGCGTGCGTGCGTGCGTGTGTGTGTGTTTGTGTGTGTGTGTGTGTGTGTGTGTGTGTGTGTGGATGTGTGTGTGATATTGTGAGAGTAGAAGAACAATGTCTATGACGAGTAATGATTGATATTGGGTCCCCTTTGCTCTTCCTTCCCCCCCCCCCCCCACCCCTTTTTCTTAGTTTCTTTCCGGTTCCCCTTCCACCCCCGAACCATTTCGTTTTGACACCCCCCCTTCCTCCACTCTTCATTCCCCCCCCCCCCAAACTCAATTTCTTAAAACTAAAACTATGCTGGCCTTCAGAGATATTTGCATCCCTCCCCTCCGGGTTAGGTGTGACCGAAGTTGTAATGGATACAGATGTTGCAGCAACTACTATCATAACAACTGATGAATGGACTTTATGTGTTGGATTCCTTAGAATATGTATATTTTAGTCTCGAATCAGAAAAAAATCTTGATGTATAACACTTTATCATGACGGCATTGTGTATGTGTGTGTGTGTGTGTGTGTGTGTGTGTGTGTGGATGAGAGAGTGTGTGTGTGTGTGTGTGTGCACATGAGATAGTTGTGTGTGTGTGCGTGTGTATGTGTGTGTGTGAATGTGTGTGAGAGTGTGTGTGTGTGTGTGGTTTGCTGGGTGGTGCATATTTGACTGTGTATGTGTGTGTGTGGAAGGAACAATAGAAATATAAAAGTGTAAAATGGATGGGAGCGCCAATGGTGTGATAGCTTATTGTTTTCGAATGTGCAGATTCCTGATGAAGGCTGAAAAGCCGAAATTTGAAAAATGAAATAAAGTGGAAGAAACAGGCACGGGCACGTGGATTTCTTTACGTGTTATCATTATATTCCTACATGGAACTATCCTTGCCCCTTCTACTGTTAGGTGCGGAGTCAGACATAAAACAGAGTTTTCTGAAAAGTATATATATATATATAATATATTTATATATGTTAGTGAGTTTCCTCCCCATTGGAGATTGTCTCCCCCTTGGAGACTAAGTTTGCTGAAGGCTCATTTTGAGAACATTTCTATCCACAATTCTTTTTTTCTCACTCTGCAATCATCTCAAAAGTTCTACAATGGCAGAAAAATCAACATGATGGTTGAGGCCATTCAACTGGATGATGATGATGATAAGAGCAAGCTTTGTTTATAATTGAATATATATTATATTTTTTTTTTTCTTTTTTTTTTTTCGTGTCCGTTGGTCCAGTCGTAGGCTAGCTTAGTCTGATTATCCATCAAATTCATATTTTATTTTAGTTAATAATTCATGTTTATCTATGAGGTTCTTAAAAACATTAAATCTTCAATCTTCAAATTTGTAGGTCAGCCGTCATAGTTGACTATTATTGACCTGTGTGCACAGAGGCGTAAGATAGAATAAACAAAGATCTAATAGGGACAACAGAAAGATAGCTAAAGAGCTGTAAAGTCGCCTTAGTACCCAACCGCATACACCTGAGTTCAGCTCTGGGGCAGCATGTTGCGGCAGGCCAAAAAAAAAAAAAAAAGAAAAAAAAGGGGACTCAGCTAGCCTAATTAGTATCTGGGGAGGCTTCCCGGTAATCGTGGCGACCACCAGGTCGTGACCTGGACCAACACAACCCTGCCCATCATTTACCGTTCGGCTAGTTGGGATAGGGATCTAGGCTGGGATTTTGTTCAGCTCCCTCTTGAATGATACCAAGGAGGGAGCCTCTGCTGCTGTTGCAGGCAGGGAGTTCCAGGCTGGGATGGTTGATGGGAAAAAGCTGTACTTGTATGGGTCAGAGGAAGTGCCGAGATGAGCAAATTTGTGTTTGTGGTTTGATCTGGTTTTAGCAGGTCCTTTCTTGAGGAATTTGTCAGGAGGTATGTCCACAGCGCCATTGACGATCTTGTACATGAAGGTTAGCCTCTGCCTATTTCTTCGTGCTTCAAGGGGTTCCCATTCCAGATCTTGCAGCATGGCTGTTACGCTGCTGGTCCAATCATATTTGTTGCATACATATAGGGCTGCTCTTCTTTGCACCATTTCGATCTTTTTCTTCTGGCCTGCTTTGTACGGACTCCACACTGATGAGCAATACTCCAGGTGAGGGCGTACCAGTTGAGGTCACTTCTTATGTCGACGCCAAGGTATTTCGAGCTGTCGACATGGTCCAGGGTATGTCCTTTAAGTTTGTAGTTGAAGTTGATTGGGTTTCTTGATGTTGAGCAGGTAAGGACATTACATTTTTCGGGATGAAATTCCATCCCCCATCGTTGTTCCCAATCATTCAGTAAGTTGAGATCTTCTTGGAGCGCCTCGCAGTCTTGGCAGGATTTAATGGTGGAATAGACTGTGCAGTCATCAGCGAATAGTCTGATGTTGGCCTTGATGTTCTGAGGCATGTCGTTGATGAAGATCAGAAATAGGATTGGCCCTAGAACTGTTCCCTGTGGGACTCCACTGATGACAGGTGCTGGCTCTGATCTTTCATTGTCGACTACGACAATCTGCGAGCGGTCAGAAAGAAAGGCCTTGATCCAGTCCAACGTCGATCCTCGTATACCATAATGGTTCAGCTTACGGAGGAGGCGTTTGTGAGGGACCTTGTCGAAGGCCTTAGAGAAGTCCAGAATGATCATATCTGTCTGTCGTTTACTATCTTGATTCTTGGCGACGTGGAATAGTGTCAGCAGTTGGGTTTCACAACTCCTTCTGGCTCTGAACCCATGTTGGGAATCTACGAGAATGTTGTGTTGGTTCAGGTGGCACATGATGTTGCTTGCTATGTTGTGTTCTTGCATCTTACAACAGATACTGGTGAGGGAGACCGGTCTGTAATTGGCAGCTGAATTTCGCTTACCCTTTTTGAACACTGCCGTCACGTTCGCCCTTTTCCAGTCATCTGGGACACATCCATCTGCCAGGGACTTTGTAAAGAATGCAGAAAGCAAGGGCGCGATCTCGTTTGCACATTCTTTCAGCACCATTGCTGGGATTTCATCTGGTCCCGCCGCTTTATGTGGGTTGATGTTCTTCAGCAACTTGTGTACCCCTTCCTCATCGATTGTGATCTCGGCCATTGCAGGGGAGGGCGTTCCTGATGGAATTGGAATGTTGCTGTCTTTTTCTCATGTGAAGACCGACTCATATTGATGGTTTAGGATGTTGGCCTTATCTTTCTAGATTAATTGATGTTAATTGTTAATTCATTCCAAAAATTGGTTACCCTGTTTGTAAATGTAAATTTTCTCAAATTACTATTTAATTAGTTCTTGAATATTGTTTAAATATCTTATCTTCACTGTTCCTTGTAGTATTTTTCTGCAGAGTACAAAAAAAAGCATGCTTTATCAACATCATCAATTCCATTAAATATCTTATATGTTTGAATCAAGTCTCCTCTTATCGCACCTTAATTGTTGGAAGCTGTAGATATTTTAATCTTTCCTGATATGAGTGATCTTTTATATTATGATCTGATCCTGATCCTGATCCTGATCCATTAGGAATCATCACATTTACAACGATCATCGTGCATCGTCTATTGTGCCGCAAGCTTAAAGAATAACCTTATGCCTTCTTCTTTCTTATCTGCCCGCCTTCATCAAGTTGAAAATTCTGGCATTATGTATAAAAGGTTCCGGTTTGCTGTAGTGTTGTGGGGTTTATTTGGGTAGTCAGTACCTAACTAAGGGGACAGGACAAAAGGGGCTGGGGCCACCCATCCCTATTTCAGGCCTCTAGACAGTGTTGGTAGGCCATATTTTGTTGTTGGTGGGAAGGAAGTTGGGAGTTAGGGGGGATGGAGGGGGAAGGGGGATCAGGAATAGGATTGGAGGCTCTCCACTGAGGCTGATATTGCCTCAGGCGGGAGCTTGTTGAACTCCCTGGTAGTGCGGAGGAAGAAGGAAAATTTCCTGTAGTCCCTGTACCAGGTTTCCATGGTGTACTGATGATCGTGGGAATACCTGGTATTGTGCTTGGGCTTTTGGAAAGTTGGTGCTCGTGTGGTGTCGATGATTATGTCTCTGTGGTGGAACTTGTGCATCGTTAACAGGCGGGATCTCTTTCGCCGTTCATCCAGTGATGTCCAACTTAGCTGATGTAGCATTTCTTCCATGCTGGACGTTTGACAGTAGAGAATTACCACCCAGCAGGAGGCCCGTCTTCGGACTTTCTCTAGAGTCTGTGTGTTGTTTACTTGATACGGATCCCAGATCTGGCAGGCATATTCAAGCTGGGGTCATACTAGGGCCTTAAAAGGCAGTCTTTTGTTGAAATGGCGCTGATCTTCAGATTGCGGCGCAGGAACCCTAAGGTCTTGTTGGCTTTGCTTGTTACGTTGTAGGTGGGTTTTTCCCATCTAAGGTTGGTGGAGATCGTAACACCGAGGTACTTGGCTTCACTGGAAGACTTAAGTGGGTGATCACGCAGATGGTATGTTATTTTCCATCTCTTGCTTAAGTGCAGGATTTCACATTTGTCCGGTTAAAATGACATCTTCCATTTCTCTTCCCATTGCGCAGGTTTGTACAGATCACTTTGCAGAACGTGTTGGTGGGCGGCGTTGTTGATTTCCTTGTGGCATGCAGTGTCATCTGCAAATAGCCGTGCGGTGGATGACGAGCCCTCTGGTAGGTTGTTGATATACAGCAGGAAGAGGCAGGGGCCTAGCACAGAGCCCTGAGGTACTCCTGACTCTACAGGCACAAACTTGGACGTAGCACCATCGACGACAACTGCCTGCCTTCTGTTAGATAGCAAGCTTTGGATCCAGTTGTTGATGTGGCCGGTGATTCCATAGTGCTGTAATTTGTAGGTCAGGAGTGAGTGGGACACCTTGTCGAAGACTTTTGCAAAATCCATGCCTAACATGTCAACCTGCTTGCCTTTTTCCCTGCTGTATGTAATCTTGTCCATAAGGCCTATGAACTGGCTGACACAGGATCGTTTCTTTCGGAATCTGTGCTGTTCTCTGCAGAAGATGTTGTTTTTCTCTGTAAACATCATGATAGTATGGACGATGATGTGTTCCAGGAGTTTCTCAGGTATGCTTGTCAGCGAAATGGGTCTGTAGTTCTCTGGCCTGTAGCATTCACCTTTTTTGAATATAGGTGACTACCCCTGAGTTCAGAGAAGACTGGAAAAGTAGTGTGAGGAAAGGAGTGAGTTCGTCGTCCAGCTCCTTGAGGGTTCTGGGGCTCATGCCATTGGGGCCTGGAGCCTTCCTGGTTTTCAGGTACCGTAGGAGCTTCTTGATGCCATTCTCGGTGATGGTGATGTCGGTGCAGGTTGGTCCACCAGGGTTTAGACTGAGCCCGGACGGCGTCTCGAAGTCTTCCGGCAAGCAGAGCAAACTCTTACTGAATGCCAACTGAAACTGGTTGTTAGAGCTTCTGCCTGACTCTGGGCGTCCGTGATAAGCTGACCATCTACTTCAAGGGAGAGATGTTGGTCATTTCCATCTGTTTTGCCTTCACGTAGGCCCAAAAATTCTTGGACATCTTTCCACCTTCTTTGTTGATGTCCTCAACAAGGTGGGATGTGAAGGACCAATAATTCCTGTGAAGTTGGCTTCAGTGCTTTTGGTGTGTGTATGCCTGCTCAGCCAGCTCACTGGCATTGCCCTTTGTCAGCTGGCCCATACTCTCCTTCTCCCCCCTCTCTCTCTCTCTCTCTCTCTCTCTCTCACCAAGTCTTTTTAGATGCCTGTGCTGATAGGTTGGGGGAGAGGAGGGAAGGAACCATTGAGCAGGTGAAGCCCAGTTAACAGGGTTGAGAATGAATGTTTACCTAATTGCTCTTCACTCAACACACTTCATCTCTCTCTCTCCCTCTCTCTCTCTCTTTCCCTCTCTCTCTCTCTCTCTTACCTAATTGCTCTTCACTCAACACACTTCATCTCTCTCTCTCTCTCTCTCTCTCTCTCTCTCTTTCTCCTGTCCCTCTCGCTATCCCTCCGGGGGTTGCAACCTTGCCGTGGTCGGAGGGCTTGCGTGGTCCAGTGATCTTTTAGGCTTTGCTGACGGGGGCATCAATACTCGACTAGATGGTTAGTTGTTGTCAATGCTTCTAGGCCTGTATAGCCAAGCTGCTGACTGGCCAAGCATTACGTGGTAGGAATTGATGCCCCTGGTAGGGTCTCCCATGTCAGAAAGGTTAGGAGTGAGGGCCCAGACAAATAGTAACCCACCTTTTTCCTATTCTGTCTTCTGCCTTTCTTAACGGTTCTTTTCTTTCTTCGTCTCCCTTTCAAGCCTTCTTTTCCACACTCTTTTTCTCTCTGTGGTCTTCTTAAGATCCGCCGCGTTTGCCATGCGGTGCAACCTGTGACGGAGGGGGATGAGATCCTGGTGATTGAGAGGGCCAACGCCCTCAACACATCACTTTGACTCGGACCTCTCCTAGACAGGAGGTACACTCTGGCCTGGGTGTATCAATCGGCTTCCCCTTCGTGGGGCTGGGTCAAGACAGGCAGTTCTCCGACTGGCCAAGGTAACCCCTGCAGTGCTCAGCTCTCTGTTCCGGGAGTTGGGCATGATCAGGGGGGATAGGGTCAGTAGGCTTCTGTTTGTCGTATATCTCTCCTGAAGCCTGGAAGGGGTCAAGACAATGAGTTCTTGGCCCTGGCCCCTTAGTTGGACTCCATGGTGGGTGGGTAAGGGAGAGACGAAATTTCTAAACATAAATCATGGCTTTATAAAAAATCACATCCCCCATAAAGAAGAGGAAGGCAGTGGACCCCATTTCTAGTCATATGGATTCCGACAGTGACTTGGATATGGAGATGAGACAGAGGACAGGTTTTTGGGCTTCGTGGCTTGTGGTTGAAGGGACAGAGCAGGAAAAGCCTATTTCTGCTCTGAGTCCTTTTGCTATTCAGAAGGGCTTTCAGGGTCTAGCAGGTGACCCTCAGTTAGTGAAAAGGCTACGGAATGGCACTTTCCTCGTCCAGTGCAGATCAAAGAGGCAATCGGAGCAGCTGCTGAGGGCAGCAAAACTCGTGGACAGAGAGATCCGGGTGACCCCCATAAGCAGTTAAATTCAACCAAAGGGGTTATTCGGTGCCCGGATTTGAAAGGTGTCTCGGAAGCGGAGATCAAGACAGAACTTGCGTTCCTAGGTGTGACAGAGGTGCATAGGGTGACAGTCAAAAAAGGTGCAGAAAGAGTGCCCACCAACACCCTCTTTCTGACATTCTGCAACCCTGTGCTGCCTCCGGTCATTAAAGTCGGGTACTTAAATGTACGTGTCCAACTGTATGTCCCATCCCCGTTGAGGTGTTTCAAATGCCAGAAATTTGGACATGTCAGAGACCGCTGTTCTGGGCAGGAGGTGTGTGGTGTTTGTTGCAAGGCAACCCATGATGGGCCATGTAAAGACCCGGCTGATTGTGCGAACTGCGGTGGCAACCACCCCTCCTCTTCACGCAACTGCCCTGTTTGGGTTCAGGAGTTCACCATCCAAAGAGTGAAGACTGAAAAGAAAATTTCGTTTTTTGAGGCCCGCAAACAGGTTGTTGGCAGTCAGACGTCAACAGTGTCTTCTTATGCTTCCACTATAAAGAAAGTTTCCACCCGTTCAGTCTGCTGCCAGACTGATGAATTTGTTTTCTCCAAGACATTGCAAGAAAGACCGTTAAGCTCTGGTGGAAGCAAGTCCACCACCTCCCAACCCAAAGTGGGTGCCCCTGGTGGAGGCAAAAAATCCGCCACCCCTCAGACTGCCCAGCAGTCTACTCCATCTGCTGCTGGGCAGATGAAAAAGCCAACCCTCCCGCCTCGAACTTCCTGGAGCAGTGCCCGTGCGGGCAAGGGAGTTCAACCAAGTGTGATGGGAGATGAGGAAGAAACCTCCACCATCTCCAAAATCCAGACCACCTTCACCTGTGGGCAAGTCCGCCAGCAGGTCTGAAGACCCAAACAGTCCAGTGAAACTAAGCAATAAATTTGCTCCACTGAACGCAGACGATGACGAGGAGATGACCTGACTTCTCTCCTATTCATCCTCTGCACCATGGACAGTAGTAAACTAATCCATTGGAATATCCGTGGCCTAAATTCAAATTTTGAGGAGCTGCAACTTCTGTGTCAAACTATAAAACCTTCCGTCGTGGCTCTTCAGGAAACTAAAATTCAAAGCCAGAAGACCTTCACTCTTTCTGGCTTTAATATTCTTTCCAAACCTGCACAACCATCCACATTGGGACTGTCGGGCGGTGTTGCCCTTCTTTTACATAAAACTTTGCTGTTTAGTCCTGTCACTCTGACTACCTCCCTTCAGGCTGTAGCTGCGAGAGTCACTCTCCACAAGACTGTTACAATCTGCTCACTGTATCTGCCACCTTCTGTCCCGGTTTGTCGTCAGGACCTTGTCAGTCTGATCGGAGAACTTCCTCGACCTTTTTTGCTGTTGGGTGACTTTAATGGTCACAATCCTCTTTGGGGTAGTGTCAGTTCGTCATCCAGAGGTCTGCTTCTTGAGGATGTCCTTTCAGACTTTGATTTGTGTTGCCTGAACGATGGAGCTCCAACTTACCTCCACTCTTCCACAGGTTCACTTTCGTGTTTAGATTTGTCGATTTGTGACCCCTCGCTGGTCCTGGACTATGAGTGGTCTGTCCATGACAATCTGCACGGAAGTGACCATTTCCCTGTTCTTTTAAAACCCTTATTAACTGAAAACGTCTCTGTCTCACAACATCTTAATTATAAGAAGGCCAACTGGAATCTTTTTGTAACCAATATTTCAAAAGAATTCCAGGACACTGATTTTCTTCAGCGTCCAGACCCAGCAGAATCTCTGACCAATACTGTGATAAACTGTGCTAAAACCTGTATTCCAATGTCTTCCGACAAACTCCAAATGCCAAAAACACCCTGGTTTAATTCAGACTGCCAACAAATTTCAAAAGTTGGCAAACGGGCTCAGCGTCGGGTATACCAACGACCTTCACGTCCCAACGCTCGAGCCCATCAGAAACTCCGTGCCAAATCAAGACACACTTTCAAAATCAGTAAACGTCAGTCTTGGAGAAACTTCTGCTCCGGGCTGACATCAAAAACTTCAAAGAAAAAAGTCTGGAACATCATCAGAAAAATCAAAGGGAAAAACACCAACCCCTCCATTCATCACTTGAAACTTGCCGATGCTCTGATCACTGACAAACAAGCTGTTGCCAATCTGTTGGCCTTCACCATCCAACAGAACTCCTCATCTTCAAATAAATCTGCAGCCTTTTTAAAAAACAAACAACTCAGAGAGAAATCTTTATACAATTTCACATCAGACAACTCTGAAGCCTACAATCTCCCTTTTTCAATCAATGAACTGAAAACAGCTTTACAAACCTGCACTGTTTCTGCCCCTGGTCTGGATGATATTCATTATCAGGTTTTGAAACATTTTCCAGAAAGCTGTCTCCAGACTGTTCTTAAAGTATACAACCATATCTGGACCACAGGGTACTTTCCGCCATCCTGGCGAAAAGCCCTGATCATTCCAATTCCAAAGCCTGGAAAGGACCTTACCAACCCTTCCAACTATCGTCCAATAGCTCTGACTAGCTGCCTCTGTAAGTTGATGGAAAAGATGGTCAACTCCCGTCTGATGTGGAAGCTGGAAACCGATGGCCTTTTGGCCAGTGAACAGTGCGGGTTCCGGAAGTACCACTCGACAGTTGACCATCTAATCCTTCTGGAAACCACCATCCGCAACGCCTTTGTCAATAAACAGCATGTGGTCGCTATCTTTTTCGACCTCGAAAAAGCGTACGACACCACATGGAAATCAGGAATTCTTCTGGACCGTGGTCACCTGCCTCTGTTCATACAGAACTTTTTGGCTGATCGACAGTTCCAGGTGCGTGTTGGCACCACACTCTCTGACGTCCATGGGCAGGAGTTGGGTGTCCCTCAAGGGAGCATCCTTTCTCCTGCTCTTTTCAGCATTAAAATCAACGACATTGTGAAATCTGTAAGCCAGGGTTCTGAGTCCTCACTGTTTGTTGACGATTTTGCGCTGTACGCAGTTGGAGCTTCTTACGCCAGCATACAGCGTCGGCTCCAACTTTGTGTCAACAAGATCCAACAGTGGGCCGAGGAAAACGGGTTTACCTTCTCACATACCAAAACTCAGTCAATCCATTTTCACAATTTTCATCAATTTTTTGCTGATCCTGAAATTTGTCTGGATAAGTCCACCATTCCAGCTGTAAAAGAAGCCAAATTCCTAGGAGTTATTTTTGATAAAAAACTCAACTTTCTCAGCCACATCAAAAACCTCAAAACCTCTTGCCAGAAAGCTCTGAATATTCTGCGGGTCGTAGCACACACTGACTGGGGCGCTGATAAGAAAACTTTGCTGCACCCTTACAGAGCTTTGGTCCATTCCAAACTGGACTATGGTTGTGCTGTGTACGGCTCTGCAAGACCCTCTTACCTAAAACTCTTGGACCCTATCCATCATCAAGGGCTTCGTCTCTGTCTTGGAGCATTCCGCACCACCCCTGTGTACAGCCTGTACGCAGAGGCAGGTGAACGCTCACTGTCCAACCGCAGGCTGAAAATGTCTCTAAATTACTATATCAGACTGTTCTCAGAACCGCAGAATCCTGCCTATGACTGTGTCTTTGACCCCCAGTTTCAAAGCAAATTCGAATCCAACCCTAACTGTATTCCGCTGTTTGGTGTTCGTATGCAGCCTCACGCGCGGAATGCAGGGTCTAGACCGAGGAGTTGTGTCTGATTTTTCCAAGTTTCCGGATCAGCCTCTGTGGACCTTTTTCACACCAGAGATTCGTTTTGATCTTGCAGCTTTTCGTAAAGAGTCTACCAGCTCTCAGGCATACAAGGCATTGTATGCTGACCTCTGTTCAAAATTTCCATCCTGTCAGAAAATTTTCACTGACAGTTCCAAGTCTGAGGATGGAGTGGCCTGTGCAGCCTATTGCCCTGGTGCTCCTTCTCAGATACTGTTAAAACATATACCTCCAGATGCTTCTGTCTATTCTGCTGAACTTACTGCTCTGGTTCTGGCATTGAAGGTAATTTCACAATCTAAGAAGAGGGACTTCCTGGTTCTGTCGGATTCGCTGTCAGCTTTGGAGGCCATAGCTGGCCGCAACCTTCAGCATCCATAACTTTTACATTTCTTTGAACTTTTTAGCAAGTTGAAAGCGGATGGTTACAACATTATTCTGGCTTGGGTTCCTGGTCATGTTGGCATCGGAGGTAACGAAATGGTTGATCGTTTAGCCAAGAATGCTACAAGAGAGAAATTGTCCAACATATATATCCCCTGCTCAGATCTGAAACCCAAAATTAATGATTATGTGAAAGACCTCTGGCAGGAGGATTGGAATACCCAGACGGATAACAAACTCTTTCGGATCCGTCCAAACCTTAAGGAGTTCCTCCCATCTACGTCTGGTGGTCGTAAAGAGGAAACGGTTCTGTGCCGGCTGCACACCGGCCATTCGTATTTTACTCATTCCTACCTTTTAAAGAGTGAAGAAGCTCCGTGGTGCATTCCATGTCATGTGCCACTCACAATGAAACATATTCTTTTAGAGTGTTGGGACTTGCACGATGTGAGACACAAACATTTTACAGCGGAGTCCATGAAGATCCTGTTCAGGGATGTCCCGCCTGACGTGATCCTTGACTTTTTGAGAGAGATTAACATTTTTCATCTGATTTAAGATTTTACGGAAGAAAGATTTTTAATGAAGTTTCTGGTGCGTTTCTAGAAGATGTCATTTAAAGAGATGTATGAAAGGTTTTTTTTTTTGTTTTTTTTTTTAATGACTTGTGAGTTGATTTTAACGTGGTGACAGCCCTGATGTGGCCCCTTGCGGTCGGCTGGGCTATAAGCAACATTATCTTATCCTAACAAACTCTTTCAGATCCGTTCAAACCTTAAAGAGTTCCTCCCATCTACATCAGGTGGTTGTAAAGAAGAAACAGTTCTGTGCCGGCTGCACACCGGCCATTCGTATTTTACCCATTCATACCTTTTAAAGAGTGAAGAAGCGCCGTGGTGCATTCCATGTCATGTGCCACTCACAATGAAACATATTCTTTTAGAGTGTTGGGACTTGCACGATGTGAGACACAAACATTTTACAGCCGAGTCCATGAAAATCCTGTTCAGAGATGTCCCGCCTGATGTGATCTTTGAGTTTTTGAGAGAGATTAACATTTTTCATCTGATTCAAGATTTTACGGAAGAAAGATTTTTAACGAAGTTTCTGGTGCGTTTTAGAAGATGTCATTTAAAGAGATGTATGAAAGTTTTTTTGTTTTTTTTTCAAATGACTTGTGAGTTGATTTTAACGTGGTGACAGCCCTGATGTGGCCCTTTGCAGTCGGCTGGGCTATAAGCAACATTATCTTATCTTATCCTCTCGCTATGTGTGAGAGAGAGAGAGAAAGAGACAGTGTGTTTGTATGTGCGTTCTCATACTCTGCTGTTTATAGTGATCATTCAGCAATAGTAATATAACTGATTGTTGTAGAAATTGTAGAAGTTGATATTTTTGTGGTTATTTTACTGTGATTTTTACGTGTTTTATTTCAGTTAGATGTGATAATTGTTGTAGAGTTAGCAAGGACAGATTGGAAGAGTATGTAAGTATTGCATGATAATCTCTTCAACTTAAAGTTTGAGTAGTAAAGTTGTCTTGAGTCTCTTCCATCTCCCCCCCCCCTCCCCCCCCCCCCCCCCCCCCCCCCCCCCCCCCCGTCTATTTAACCCGTAGAGTGCTGATGCCGAAGTAAAAATGCTTTCCCAGTGCCTATGGGCCGTCCACTGATGTCATGCATTTTTCTTGAATTTTCATTCGTTACTATTTCTATTAACGGACTTAAATAGAGTGTACGTAGTAAGCCTTATATGTCTGGAGTATTAAAATGATATGCAAATGACCACACGTGAGGGGAAAGCCCATTTATTCTCATCACTGACTGGATGACCAGCCAGCACTTCGTCTCGCTTGCAAAGATGGCGGCGCAACCTTCGACAAGCGTAGCGACCAAATCAACGTATTTACACAGCTGAGCAGGCTCTGCTAATCATTTTTGACAAAGACAATAATCTTTTATTCAACGACTTACTCGAGCATGAAGGTGAGATGATGATTGTGATGGAATTGCCGACCGTATTCGTCAGTTATTGTGTCGTACTGTGTGACCTCAGTGTGTGTTCAGCTGACTGGTTTGCCAGCGTCGAACGAGCTCGCCTAGATTGTACTCTGCACTGCGTGCCAGTGGCCAGTGATGTGATAGTCAGCGCGAGAGGGGAGCGTGGCCTGCTCGCGGCGTGACACGGGGCAGAGGGAAAGGTAGGAGAAAAGGAGGATTGAAAGAGAGGGTTGAAGTCCAGCAAGGGGGCGTGGTGGGGAGAGGGGGGCGTGGTCGTGGACTGACCTGTCTGCATAGAGTGTGAGTGTCTTGATAGACTTCTAAACTGTTTTACTTTCATTTACATGTGTAGTGTGACAATACAAACTTTATTTTCAACTTTTTTGTTTTGTGTTCTTTTTTGGATGTGAAGCTGTAGTGGTAAATACATATGTTTTTGATCGTGCAAAAAAATCTATCCACATCTAAATGCCTAAATATTTTTTTATTATGAAAATTAAAACAAAAGAAGCCCAGATTCAAAATCTTCATTCAATTTCCTTCAAAAATCATATATATTTCATTGTTATATCTTTTGTAGTTTCTGAGCTAGAATTTTTTGTTAATTATTACCCCCAAATCATTAGATTTCCCTGGCACTGGGAAAGCCTTTGTTTGTAACATTTTCAAGCAGTGAACGGGTTAAGATTTTGGCCCTTCTTTCTATTCCCCTCAAAATAATTTATTAGTGATTGACAATTATAGAAATATACATGGAGATGATTTGCTCCCATTTCAGCCAGTGGTGTCAGTGGGAAATGTGGGTCAACTAACAGCAGATCTGATCATCTCCACTCTGTGGATGGACCGCATTGGCTTCATCATGCATGATGCCATCACTCCGGCTGTGGGAAACAACCCCTTTGCTCATGCTGATGCCACTGCCTGCAAACTGACATCTTGCTGTGAAGGTGATTTCCTTTGCAAAAGTAGTGTTCAATTTCAAACAAATTTGTAAATAATTTGGCTAGATCAAAACCTGAATAGATATTGCCATTTTAGCAATCCAACTGACTTGAACTGGTGACTGGTGTCCATATTGTGTTTTACTTTCACAATGCATCTGAAATTTAAGAAAATGTCAGTTGATCAAAGCGTCAAGCAGTACATAGAAAAATTGACAAAAAGTAGATCTATTTATGTTAAATGAAATATTCCTCATTTAACTAGAATTGAAGCAAAGGGACTGGAATTTTTGGGTTATTCGCTTTTCAAGTAAACAGTAATGGCTGTATCAGATATACAGATGATCTTGGACAGGTTACTGGTTGTTTAGTGTGTTTGGTTGGTAGAATCTGCCATCATATTCCGGCTGTGCTCGCACACTGGCTGCACCCTTTCCGATCATTTGCTTTTTTTCCCCTCCTCTGGTCATTTGTTCACTCTGACCTGTTGTCATTCAACTGTCATAGTGCTTAAGTGCAAACCAAAGTTAAAAATCAGAATTATTATTTTTTTTTAACTCGTTCTCTTTTTGGCTCTTTCCTTTTCTATTTTGTCTGTCTTGTCATCTTTTTCCTGTCTTGTTCTTTCTCTTTTTGTCTGAACTTTCATGTGTGAGTATGTTTACTTGTATATAATTATATGGGCATACATACTAGGCAAGAGAACCAGATATTTAGATTAACAGACATATTACTACATTGGCTTTACAATATTTATTTGCCGTAGCTTCAGACCTCTCATGCACCCTGTGTGAGAAATGGGAAGAATGCAGGATGTAAGGGAATTGAGTGAATGATGTTGAACTGGATGACACTGTTGACTGGATGACACGGGTAATGACACTTAATGCCAGCTGGCAGCTCTTCAGTTGGCAATACCCAGGTAGGCAGCCAGTTGTGTAAACAAATGGATTGTAAAGCGTTTAGAGCTTGGTGTCTAGTCAAGGATAGGTGCTATATAAGTATTCATAATAGTAATAATAATGATTTGGTAGCATGGGCTGCACCATATCAAACTCTTGCAAATCATGACCAAGCTGCTAAGTCTGTATGGCCAATTTTTCTTGACCAATATCTTGAATTGTTAAAGAGATCAGGTTATATTGTCTTACGCTTCTGACAGACCATGCCTAGTGGATTCTCTTTTTATTTCATGGCCAAGTACTACTTGAGGCCCCATGGGGATGGTACGGTAAGGTAATGTTACTTATAGCCCAACCGACCGCAAAGGGCCATATCAGGGCTGTCACTATGTTAAAATCAACTCACAAGTCATTCATTCACACAACCCTTTAAAATACATCTTCCAAAAACACACCCGAAATTTTGTTAAAAATCTTTCCACTGTAAAATCTCAGATCCAATGAAAAATATTAATCTCTTTCAAAAATTCAAAGATCACATCAGGTGGAGCATTTTGAACAAGGTTTTCATGGAATCTGCTGTAAATTATATATGTCTCACATCATGCAAGTCCCAACACTCTAAAAGAATGTATTTCGTTGTGAGTAGTAGATGACATGGAATGCACCACGGCGCTTCTTCACTCTTTAAAAGGTACGAATGAGTAAAATACGAATGGCCAGTGTGCAGCCAGCATAGAACCGTTTCTTCTTTGTGACCACCAGAGGTAGATGAGAGGAACTCTTTTAGGTTTGGACCGATATGGTTATGTTTGTTATCCGTCTGTGTATTCCAGTCCTCCTACCAGAGGTCTCTGACATAATCTGATGCCCTCCATATAACTTTCGGTTTTAGATCTGTGTAGGTGATAGACATGTTAGACAGTTTCCTTGTTGTGGCATTCTTGGCCAAATGATCAGCCATTTCATTCCTTCCAATGCCAACATAACCAGGAACCCAAGCCAGAACAGTGTTGTAACCTTCCACTTTCACAAGGTAAAAAGTTTTTTAAAAAGTGTAGAAGTTCAGGATGATGGAGGTTATGGCCAGCTATGGCCTCCAAAGCTGATAGCGAATCAGACAGAATCAGAAAGAGGAAATTTTCCTCCTAAAATTACATTTAATCTAACATACTTACCGTGGCTCACTAATGCAAGAAGCGACAGTTGTTTGCTATCCCTGTCTTGAACACAATAAAGTCTGTACAGACAAGAACCTGGAAGGGGCCTCGTGCCTGCCTGTGAAATCCAAAGTGAACCAGGAAGGCGGGGAGGAAGGGAGGGACTCTGCATGAGCCACGGTAAGTATGTTAGATTAAATGTAATTTTAGAAGCAGAATTTCCTTTTAATTACACACACTATACTGTGGCTCACCAATGCAGAGGAGCACTACTCGGAAGGAGGGCTCACTTGCTTAAAGTCTGGAGGAGTGAGAAGAGCCAGGGCATGTGGTGGAGTTGAGATGCTGAGCCACCGCAGCTGAGGCAATACTCTTGGAGCCATCCTTGCGCAAGCGGTAGAAGTCGTGCAGGTAGAACCAGATGAAAGTGCCCAGGGAACACCAATATGCGGCATCCAGGACACTTAGAATGCTGGCATTGTGGGCGACTGCCAGCAACAAGTCCCATGCTCAAATTCCATGGGGCCTTGGTGAAAAGACAGCCAAATCTGCGTCAGGCTTGCGTACGCAGCTTTGACTACTTCTCAAAGCCATCGAGAGATTGATGAGCGTCTGATGTCCTCCTTATAACTTTCATTGTAAGAGAGAAACAGGTGGCGCTGCTTTGAGCGAGAAGACTTCGTCTGCTTTCTATACACTCGCAGGGTGTACACCAGACAGAGTGTGCTGTCTTCATCGTCTGGGGCGAAGATAGAGGTCAGAGGATGAATGGAGATAGTAGGAGGAGAACCTGGCGACTGGTTTCTGGCTAAGAATCCAAGGAGGAACCAAAGAGACATCAATCCATTGGGTTAGAAGGCTGTGTCTCCAGGAAGACCACTAAGAGCATGGACTTCACTGCAGCACCTCCCTGAAGCCAGAGAAACAAGAAAGGCTGTCTTGAAGGAGAGGAACTTCAGAGAACACTCCCCGATGGGCTCATAAGGAAGGAGCCTCAGGGAGGAGAGGACTAGAAAGAGTTCCCATGGCGGGGGGTTCGAGCCTCTTGTATAGTGGCTCCCCTGATGAGATCCCACAGGAAGGGTCATCCGCAAGAAGGGCTGCCTAACTGGCGGATAGTGGTGCTGATAGCAGCCCTGTGAACTCTCACAGAGGGGGCTGCAAGTTTTTTTTCTCTGACGAGAGAAAGGCAAAGTAGTTCGCTAACTCAAGGGGAGTGGGGCGACACCGCATGGGCGGAGCTACAGATAGTTATTGTTTTATGGAGAGTAACCCGACTTGCTACTGCCTGAAGTGGAGTCTGCAGAGCAACTGGGCTATAGAGAACAGAGTTATGAACGAGTAAGGCTATCCCGCCAGTAACACCTTGTTCAACAGGTTGTGCAGGTTGATCTAGGAAGCTGTAACCAGAAGGGGAGAAAGTTTTATCAGGCCTCAGAAGAGTTTCTTGCAGTGAAACTAGGACAGGCCTAGCTTTACGGCACAAAAGCTGCAGTTCCTGGTAATTGGAATAGTTCCCTGATGTTCCATTATACTATTGTTTCCATTTTAGATGAGGACTGTATTCATTCATGTCAACATCCTCTTCATGATCATCATACAGAGCTTCAAATACATTCTGCAATTTGAGTTCCACCTGGTAAAATTGGAAGAAGAGAATGTCTTGTATGTCAGAGGCAAAATTGGAAGAAGACTCTTTTAATGTCAGAGGCAAGAATGGAAGAAGAGTGTGTCCTTTAATGTCAAAGGCAAAATTGGAAGAAGAGTGTGTCTTTTAACCTCTTCACTGCCACAGTATAATAGCACATTTGAATAACTGTGTGCCAAGGTAAATTTAGCTTTTTTGGGTAGGTTCAGTAAAAAGGTTACTGCTCACTTATTTCTTGACAGATCTCACTGATTTTTGGCATGTTTTGTTGTTATATATTTGTCTACAGTGTTCTGTCAAAATGACTTGATTATGTTGATAATTAGTGTTGCAGAAATTGACATAATTATAAAAATTTTACCAAAAATAACAGATTTCGAGTATATACACAAACACATTGCTCCAAACAAAGTCAGTGAAAACACTGAAAAAGTGGTCTTACTATTTATTCAACATCAGCAATAACACATGACAGTCATATAAATCCCATTGAATGTTATTCTTGATGACAATCTACGGTATGTTCTCTACATGTGCATTACTCATCCATTTATTGAGTTATTTGTTTGATTTTTTGTGAATTATTTCCTTATGCCCTTCTCTACAATTTCACATCATTCTTATTTGATTTTGTTAGTAATAATGATAGTGCACACTAATAACATGTGATAAAACAGTTTTTGTTTTGTTTTCAATTTGAGAGTTTTAGAAGAATCCAGCACATAAAAGCCCACTAAACACAGCAACAATACCTTTTGGTGTTTGCTCAACAACATTACAAACACCTGGTATTCATATTGTTCTCAATAAATGTCCCGCTGTGTAATAATTTGTATGTTACTGGGGGTACCTCAGTTCTACTAGAAAGGGGCACAGTTTTACTATATGGGGTAGATTCAGTACCTCCATCACTGCTTATTTATTTGTTGACATATGACTTACATTTTATGGCTTATCTTTCCTTATACGCCAAGCCATGATGGTGTATAAGAATAATCAAATTTTGTTGGCCATTAGGGCATGGACAGGGATATAACGAATGGTGGTTTTACAAAAAGAACAGTTTTCGAGTATACAAAGACACATTGCGTCATATAAAATCAGTGAAAACACTGAAAAAGTGGTCTTACTATTTATTCAACATCAGCACTAACACATGACAGTCATAATATAAATCCCATTAAATGTTATTCTTGATGACAATCTGCTCATAATTAGGGGTACTATTTTCTAGGTAAAAAGGGGCATAATTATGTTTTTTACAGTATGTTCACTAGCATGTGCATTACTCATCCACTTATTGAGTTATTTGTTTGATTTTTTGTGAATTATTTCCTTATGCCCTTCTCTACAATTTCACATCATTCTTATTTGATTTTGTTAGTAATAATGATAGTGCACACTAATAACATGTGATAAAACAGTTTTTGTTTTGTTTTCAATTTGAGAGTTTTAGAAGAATCCAGCACATAAAAGCCCACTAAACACAGCAACAATACCTTTTGGTGTTTGCTCAACAACATTACAAACACCTGGTATTCATATTGTTCTCAATAAATGTCCCTCTGTGTAATAATTTGTATGTTACTGGGGGTACCTCAGTTCTACTAGAAAGGGGCACAGTTTTACTATATGGGGTAGATTCAGTACCTCCATCACTGCTTATTTATTTGTTGACATATGACTTACATTTTATGGCTTATCTTTCCTTATACGCCAAGCCATGATGGTGTATAAGAATAATCAAATTTTGCTGGCCATTAGGGCATGGACAGGGATATAACGAATGGTGGTTTTACAAAAAGAACAGTTTTCGAGTATACAAAGACACATTGCGTCATATAAAATCAGTGAAAACACTGAAAAAGTGGTCTTACTATTTATTCAACATCAGCACTAACACATGACAGTCATAATATAAATCCCATTGAATGTTATTCTTGATGACAATCTGCTCATAATTAGGGGTACTATTTTCTAGGTAAAAAGGGGCATAATTATGTTTTTTACAGTATGTTCACTAGCATGTGCATTACTCATCCACTTATTGAGTTATTGGTTTGATTTTTTGTGAATTATTTCCTTATACCCTTCTCTACAATTTCATATCATTCTTATTTGATTTGGTAGTAATAGTGATAGTGCACACTAATAACATGTAATAAAACAGTTTTTGTTTTGTTTTCAATTTGAGAGTTTTAGAAGAATTCAGCACATAAAAGCCCACTAAACACAGCAACAATACCTTTTGGTGTTTGCTCAACAACATTACAAACACCTGGGATTCATACTGTTCTTAATAAATGTCCCTCTGTGTAATAATCTGTATGTTACTGGGGGTACCCCAGTTCTGCTAGAAAGGGGCATGATTTTACTATTTGGGGTAGGTTCAGTACCTTCATCACTGCTTATTTGTTTGTTGACATATGACTTGCATTTTATGGCTTATCTTTCCTTATACCCCAAGCCATGATGGTGTATAAGAATAATCAAATTTTGTTGGCCATTAGGGCATGGACAGGGATATCATGAATGGTGGTTTTACAAGAAACAGAACAGTTTCTGAGCACATACACATGTTACAACACATAAAACCTGTAAAACACTGACAAAAAAAATTATGTTAGTGTTTACTCAACATGACTAATATGCAGTGTGGTCCAAATTGTTATAGTATAATACTTATTGGTAAATGTTCAAAATGACAACCATGGAAAAAAAAAGTCTGAAGAAAAAACTAAAAAATTGGCTGTTGAAAAAAAAAGAAACCCCCCTCACACACATTGTATCCATATGTTATCACACAAAACACTGTAGGAACTGTGTTAGAGTTTCTGAACATATTGTACTCACATTACTGCCACGCTGTTCTATATAGGAATCCAGCTCTTGCCGTACTAAACTTAATTGTTTTGGACATAATCCTCAGGTTGTCTGCATTCCCTGCTTCATAAGTTTAGGGGATGGTGTTCTTTTTTTGTCTGTCCAAATCGTGGTTCAAAGAAACACACAAGGGGATTCATTCTGTACTCCACTTGGTCTTCTTTCACTGATGGCACTCGGTCTGGTCACAGCATTGACAAAATCATGAACACATGCACAGGTGAGAAAAAAAAAAACCCACTGTAGAATGGAAAAATAAACTTCCTGGAACTTTTCATGCAGATAATCCAGAATGTGTGAAATCTTGTAGAGCTGGTCGTACCCTGGATCACCTTCGACTGGCATGGCTGCATTGTTGTTGAATTGCAGAAACTGAAGAAGAATCTGAAATACAGAATAAAAGTTTCAAGATAAGTAAGCAGACCCACAATTGGGCGCGCACACACACAAACACACACCACCACACACACACACACACACACACACACACACACCACACACACACACACGCATACACACAAACAGCCTTCATACACACACACACACACACACACACACACACACACACACACACACACACACACACACCATACACACACACACACACACACACACACACACACACACACACACACCACACACACACCCACACATGTATACAAACACACACTACATGAATGTAAAAACTCCACAATGGTAATAAAATTTTTTTTTAAACTGCTGTGGATGAGTGCTTCTGTGTTTTACAAAATGAACAAACTTGTATGGAAAACTTGCATACAGAAATAAATAATGCTTATGTGCACACATGCACACAAACAGAGACACACACACACACACACACATACACACACACACACACACACACACACACCCCCCTCTCTCTCTCTCTCTCTCTCTCCTCTCTCTCTCTCTCTCTCTCTCTCTCTCTCAGAGTCCCACCTATCCATATAGTCATTATTTGCCATAATTATGTGATTTCAGTAGGAAATAGGGCAAAGAAGAGAAATATGGAAAATGAATAGTGGAGGAATGAAGAATCAAGTAGTAAAAAAAAAAAAAGAAAAGAAAAATAGAGCTACTTGCCTGAATCGGTTTCTGGTCATGAAGGAACTAAAGACTGGAACTCTGTACAGCCGAAAATTGGCACAGCTGACTTTCAGACCAGGATTCCCAGTGAAAACAACAGCAAGTTGGGGGGCTGTGCATCTGCTTCTTGCCAGTCTTTGATCAGCTGTTGCTGACCACGCCCCATGCCACGCCCCCAGCCGCTTCCACGGGACACTCGCCGTCATCCTGAACCCCTACCATGTCCACGACCCCATCCCCTCATGACAGGAGGGGGTGCAGTGCTCGTTGATGGCACAGGTTCTGCTATTTCCGCTTCGTCACCCTCGCTAATGGCGCTTTCTTCACTGCTATCATGTGGAATGAACAATGAAGCCACGTCATTATCAGCACCTACTTCCGATAAAAGTGGATGGTGCTGATTCTCATCCATCTCCTCCTCATTGCTAGTATCAGGATCCGATCCTCAAAGATCTTCTTCACCACTATCTTGATCATTTAGAATGTTATCTAAAACATCAAGCACAGTGTAACACTTCAGTGCGTCGACGAAGTGCTAGGTTGAGCTGCCATCTTGAATATGCTAATCAGCTGTTATCTCTCAACTTGCAATTTGCATATCCTATGGTCAGTGGCCGGTCGCTTGAAGGGAAAGAACCCTCTCTTTGACATCAGCAGAAGAGGTGGAAACATTTTACACGGTCGTCTCCCGTTAAGATTTTTCCTCTCTCCGTGATAAAATTACCCCGAGACACACTCGTGTACGGATGTAGTGATTTTTGGTTTTCACCACGAGTAGCACTAGTTCCAGGCAGGGAACGGGTTAACAACATACTATTAAGTATGTTGTCTGGTGAATTAATTGAAGGAACGTTTTTAAAAAATAGTTACGGTTGTGTAATATACATAGCTTTTCAACTTTTAGTATTTGAGCATGACACTCAGAATGAAAATTGGTAGTAATTGAATAAAGCATGATTTAAAACAGAACTGGTGTGCTTGTAAGTGTTTGATTAGGTGCTTACTTGTCTTGAATGTGAAAATAACGGGTGAAAACAGGTGGCACATCCTGCTTGTCATTCTCAAAGAGCTTGTTCACAAATAATCCAGTCAATGATGTTCCACAGTATTTAAAAATAAGTTACAGCCTTTTCAAAGGAAAGTTAGTGTGGATTATACCAGTCTTCCATGCAGGTAATCCAGGTAAGAATGAATAAGGTACTTTTCAGTTTTCACATTGAAATCGCGTGCTGGTAACACACACAAACCCCCCCCACCAAAAATGGTCATAATCAACAAATGTAATAGTTAGCCCACACTGTCACCGTTTATGTTTGAAAGGTTTAGGATCATCTGGAAGCGCCACACTGAGTTTTTCTTCCCCACTGAATGACATGTTGCAATTCCCCTCACCCATAGGCACTCATCCAGTCATTGTCCGTGTTGATCTCAAAATCACGATTACATGGTGCTTGATCTAAATCACCCACCACACCTGGTTCATTAAAAATGTCCATAACTTCTTCTTCACCTGATTTTTCCACAACGGCATCAGCAAAAACATCGTCAAACAAGTTCCTAATTCTATCACGTTCTCCTTTGGGCGCCGCCATTGTTGTTTGCCAGACAAGTCAAGTCGGGCTTTGCATTATAAGCTGCTACTAACTATAAACTGAGCTAAAATGCCGAAAATCCATGTTCCAGGGCTAGTTTAGTCATTCATGCAAATTAGTATGTCACTGAGCCATAGTTTCATATCTGTGTGTGTCGGTGAAACTAGCTAGGTTAATCCTACAGCACAACTTAAGTTGCGACAACCAGTGACGGATATGACTTATGTCACGACAACTAGTGCAGGGGTTCATTTTGAAGGTAAGAATAGAATCAAAGAGTGTATCCGTTAATTTTGGAAGCAAGAATGGAAGAAGAAAATATCCTTTAATGGCAAAGTTAAGTCCCAATTTGGTGCTTTGGGTCTCTAGAAAATTTTGACTTGCCTATTTATGAAATTCTCTGAGGCAGAAGGGAAATGTACTGTTCAGTTCCATCAAACCTGGTGTCATGGTTTCTCCATGCTGGCATAGTATACTAGTCTTATCTCGTTTTCATTTTCACTGACTTGGGAAAATTCTCAGAAATGGGAAAATTCTCAGAAATGTTTTATCAGAAAGTATAATTGATTGAAAATTTGCGGGTGGTGATAACAATCTTAAAAGTCAGTTACTGTCTGCACACAGATTCTTCAGTCTCAGAAAGGTGCAGTTTTATTTGTGTGCAGTTTCAATAGCGTCTGATACAGGCTGTTTATTCTTCTACTCCCTTCAATTGAAACCCACTCCATCATTTGCTTTCTGCTGTGCAACACATCAGTTTTGTCTGTCTGTTTATTTCTTTGCCTAATATTGTCTTTCTGTCTCGGTGTCTCTGTCTGTGTGTCTGTCTGTCTCTCCCCATGCTTGTGCTTCCTCTACCTTTCTCTATTCACTTGAACACAGAAGAGGGACGTGGGGAAACTTGAGGTCCATCCCAAGTTATAATCAATTAGCAAGGTGAAAAGCTGAGAAATACCAACAGTATGTCCCCAACCAGTAGCATACAGTAAATGGATCAACCCTGTGTTGCTACCCATGCTGAAAGCAGGTTGGTTGCAGTGGACTCCTGAAAACAGTGATTGGTTGTAGATCTATGTCAGAGTCACTGTATGTGCAGAACACTGCCGTGCACAGAGATAAAAAGAAATTCATGCCAAAAACAGTTCAATCCAAACTGCTATCAACCAAAATCCAGGTGTGAATCCAAAATATATACAGCTGAAACCCTGATCTGCTGCATAATGAAGACAGTGAAGATGAACAAAAACAAACAAACAAAAAACGGGGAAACAACCCCCCAAAATATCAAGTGCTCATAGACTGGCTGAAAACCAGAAAGTTTGCTACCTTTCAGATCCCACACAGACAGGAAACAAAGAAAGACAGTCTGAAACATTGTCCTGTGCTGCTTAGTGTTTACAAAATGTGCATCTGGTAGATAATTTGCAATCACTTCTGAAGTTCAGACTATACAAGAAAATGTCCAAAGGACGGGAAGTAAGTACCAGGACAAGATGACCTGTGACTTCAGGCAAATTCTGATCACAGTGTTTGCTACTTTTGACTGTTCATTTAACAGTATAATTACAACAAATAGTTATCCTTCAGATTTTTTCCGACAAACAAACCCTCAAAATGACATGGGCAGACATTTGAACATAGACAGAAATCACACATGTTGAAGCACTTCTTGAGTCTTGATCATGTGTAGGTTGTCCATTTATTAGGATCAGTAATACACAAAAATGTATTAACTCCTGCAGTATATTGTGATAAGTGATAAACACCTCCAAGTAAGATGTACAGCTAAGCAATGCTTTATCCCTCTTCTTTTTCTTCTGAAAACTATGGAAACTACTTTTATCATTGGCCTTTATCTGCATTTGATCATCAGCTGACCTTCAACTTTTTTTTAAATTGGGAAATGTTGTAATCAAGGCAAGGGTTCAAAACAGATATATCATTAATAGTGTTCTGCTCTGAATTTAAGTGTTCATGAAAGCTACTCTGCAGAAATACTTACTTGTTCGGTGTTATGTAAGTGAATATGTCTAGCAACTGTTCTTTTTAACATACAAATGAAATTTTGCAGACATTTGTTATCAACTCTTCTCGAACTGATATATAAAGAAAAATAGACTTGCAATTTTTTGTAGGTTCCACCGCTTTTTCTTATAGAATTGTTAGACTGATTACTTAGCTGCTACCATCCATAACAACTCCGCCAGGAGACCCTTTTTGGGAATCATGCTGGTCCCAAGCCTGGGTAAAGGAGGAGGGTTGGGTGTGGGGCCAGCTACCCCACCCCGTAAAACAAACCACAGCTACAAAAACGCCAACCAAAGATCAAATTGACATCTCAGCCCTGGGAAGGGATGGGTCTTCAACAAGAAGATGTATGACGCCATGTGATGAAAGCCTGAAATCTCGGGAAGCCACAAGGCCGACCGCCTTTCTTTCAACCAGGGCAGCCAGCATCGGAACGGAAGATGGAACGTCAGGACCATGTATGAGACAGGAAAGACATTCCAAGTAGCGTCAGATATGAAGAACTACAACCTAACCCTGCTTGGAGTTGGTGAAACCCACTGGACACAGTCCGGACAGAAACGATTGACCTCGGGAGAGATGCTGCTGTGCTCAGGACATGAAGAGGACAGTGCCCCCCATACTCAAGGAGTCGCATTGATGTTGTCTACAACAGCTCAGAGAGCACTTATTTGGGGGGGAAGCTCATGGCCCAAGATTCATCACGGCATCCTTCAGAACCAAGAAGAAGAAGAAGATCAACATGAATGTAATACAGTGCTATGCTCCTACAAATGACAGTGAGGAAACTGACAAGGACCAGTTCTACAATAGACTGCAGTCCATCATAGAAAAGTGCCCAGAGAGAGATATCACCATCCTGATGGGGGACTTTAACACCAAGATTGGAAAGGACAACACTGGGTACGAGACCATCATGGGAAGCCATGGACTGGGGGACATGAACGAAAACGGTGAACAACAGGCAGACCTACGTGCACTCAACAACTTTGTTATTGGTGGCAGCGTTTTCCCCCACAAGAATATCCACAAGGCCACCTGGGTTTCACCAGACCACACAACAGAAAACCAGATTGACCATTTCTGCATCAGTAAGAAATTCAGAAGATCCATGCAGGATGTGAGGGTAAAGAGAGGAGCAGACATGGCTTCAGACCACCACCTCGTTGTGGCCAGGCTTAAATTGAAGTTACACAAAGAAGAATTGGATGACGGCACATGCAAAACGACAATAATAATACAGCTGTCCTGAGAGATACTAACAAGATCCAAGAATATACAACAACTCTAGGCAACAAGTTTCAAGTACTGCAAGAACTACTGGAAGAGGAAGACAGTACACTAGAGGACAAGTGGAAGGAGATCAAGGAGGCAGTAACATCAGTTTGCCAGGAAGTGCTTGGCCACAATAAGCACCAACACAAAGAATGGATCTCGGCAAACAGCCTATGCAAGATCCAACAGAGGAAAGAAAAGAAAACAGCAATCAACATCAGCCGAACAAGAGCAGATAAGGCCAAAGCACAAGCAGAACACACTGAAGCAAACAAACAAGCAAAGAAGAGCATCAGAACAGACAAGAGGAAGTATGTAGATGACCTAGCAACAGAAGCCGAACAAGCAGCAAAACAGGGAAACATGAAAGGACTGTACGACACCACCAAGAAGCAGGCAGGAAAGTACAGGAGGCCAGAACGACCAATAAAAGACAGAGAGGGAAGGCAACTCACAGGAGAAGAGCAGCAGAAGAACAGATGGGTTGAGCACTTTGAGAAGCTCTTGAACAGACCATCGCCAGAGAACCCTCCAGACATGAAGAGGCTGACTCAGACCTGCCCATAGACTGCGGGGTACCAACCAAAGAAGAAATTAGGAGGGCCATCAAACAGTTGAAGAACAGAAAGGCAGCAGGACCTGACAATATCCCCGTAGAGGTGCTGAAGACAGACCCAGTAGAGATGCTTTGGCCTCTCTGCAAGAAGATCTGGGAAGAGGAGCAAGTGCCAGCAGACTGGAAGGAGGGATACCTTATCAAGATTCCCAAGAAAGGCGACCTTAGCAACTGCGCAAACTACAGAGGAATCACACTGCTGTCAGTGCCAGGAAAGGTTTTCAACAGTCATTTTGAACAGGTTAAAGGATCCCGTTGATGCTCAACTCTGCGACCAGCAGGCTACCTTTCGCAAGGATCGATCCTGCACAGACCAGATCGCAGTGCTTCGCATCATTGTTGAGCAATCGAACGAGTGGAACTCATCCCTGTATGTCAACTTTATCGACTACGAGAAAGCCTTCGACAGCGTAGACCAAGACACCCTGTGGAAGCTTCTCCGACTTTACAGTGTGCCGGCCAAGATCACCACCATCATCAGAAACTCATACGAGGCTCTGATCTGTAGAGTCATCCATGGAGGGCAGCTCATGAAGGCATTCGAAGTGAGGACTGGTGTCAGACAAGGTTGCCTGCTTTCACCATTTCTATTTCTACTGACAATCAACTGGATCATGAAGACCTCAACAGCTCAGAGAAGACATGGGATCCAGTGGACACCCTGGACACAGCTTGACGATTTGGACTTGCCGAGGACCTGGCACTACTTTCGCACACTCAACATCAGACGCAAGAGAAGAAAAGCAACGTAGCAGCCACATCAGTACAAGAAGGGCTCAACATCCATAAAGGCAAGAGCAAGATTCTCAAGGCCAACACTGTCAGCACCAGCTTGACCATGCTGGACAATGAGACGCTAGAGGAAGTAGAAGCCTTTACCTACCTGGGCAGGGAGGCACAGACGCTAATGTCAGAGCAAGGATCGGAAAGGCCAGGGCAGCGTTCGTACAGCTACGGAACACCTGGAGCTCCAAGGAACTGTCAGTCAACACCAAAGTCAGGCTCTTTAACACCAACATCAAAGCAGTTCTGTTGTATGGAGCGGAAACCTTGAGAACTACAGTTGCCACCACCAAGAAAGTGCAGGTGTTCATCAACCACTGCCTGCGCAAGATTCTGCCTATCCGAAGGCTAGACACCATCAACAACAACAAGCTCTGGGAGAGAACAAACCAGCTGCCCGCAGAACAGGAAATCAAGAAACAACATTGGGACTGGATTGGACATATGCTGCGGAAGCCTGCAAGCAACATCGCCAGACAAGCCCTAACATGGAACCCCCAAGGAAAACGAAAAAGAGGTCGGCCAAGGAACACCTGGTGCAGGGACCTGGAAGCAGACATCAGGAACATGGGGATGACTTGGAGCCAGCTGGAGAAAAGAGCCCAGGACAGAGATGCCTGGAGGTCCTTGGTTTGTGGCCTGTACCCCAGGAGGGGTAATAGGCGATGATGATGATGATGACCTTTCATAACACATAGGATTGTTGTTTGACGGTGAGCTGCTGCATGCATTTTTCAAAGCAATTTCTTGATACTTAGTGGAAAGAACGGAATATGTCTTTGGGTTCTGTTGTCCCATGAACTATGATACTAAAGTAATTCCAAGCAAAAGCAGGTTTTGAGAAATAGTTATAAAATTCAACTATGAAATTAACTGTTTGTCATCTTGAACATTGCACCATAGACTTCTTTATAAGCAGGGAAAATTGAAAATTAACTTTGTGTGTGTATGTACGTGCGTGTGTGTGTATGTGTATGTATGTGTGCCTGCATTGCCCTAGGGCATTGTTGTCTTGAAATTAAGTCTACTTGTGTTTTATACCATAATTTAGCAATAAAATGGATAGCCTAATGTTTCTTGTGACACAAGACACCACAACTTCTCGGCCACTCTTCAGGTATTACATAAATATACCAAGTTTAAATGGTTATGTTTCAGCTGGTGATTTGTTTGCTGACTGACTTATGGGCATATGTATACAATTGTCATGAAAAGTAAAATGTCATTTTCTATACATGTTAATGCTGGATGGTCTTTTCACATATCCTGTGACTATGACAGGATGCACTGTATTAAAACTAATTTTGGATCATGCATTTATTTTTGTACAATGACACACTTGAAGACTACACTTTATAGGTAAATAAAACACAGATCTACTTAAAGTGTGAGATTTATCTGGAGCAGAGCAAATGCCTTTTACCATTGCACATGCCTCACACAGGACAGACAGATTCACTGTCACTTTTGTTCTCCAATTATGCATTTTGAACAAATTCTTTTTAACAGATTTTTTTGTGTCCATTCCCAAGCATCTTTAGAAAGTAGTCCCACCCCTCCTTTTGCCAGTTTGCTCCACCCATCTTCCGTTCTCCCATTTTACAATTCTTGTGGCAATCATTACCGTGTAACTTTTAATAAGGCAAATTGCCTCACATTTTCCAGTAAATCATTTGTATTCCTTCCCATTTGTCCAGTGTTCAAGAGCACCCTTTATCACAAGATATAGGAACCTTGTCTACTCTTCAAATGGAATTGTTGCATTTGTGTTCTGAAGATGAAATTGTTTACTTCTGCAAGTTTTCAGAAAATTTTGTTCTGTGTCTATGGAATCAAGATGCAGTCTAGTATAATTTTTGCCAGGATTATTGGTTATTGCATCTGATCACCTGTGCACAAAGTAAGGCAGAACATTTTAATCAAGATGTAGTGGAGACTGATTATCATCATTTCATACCATACTCTAGGAGACATAATAAAACCTTGGCAAGGTTGAGATGTTGATATTGGGTAGTAATGTGATTATGATTATGATGTTTTGTTGTCCAGTCTATGAAAGTGCCTCCACCCAAGTGATGGCCATCCAGCAGAGAGCCCCCCTGATCAAGGTGAGCCAACACTGTTCGTTTCCCTTCCTTACAGTACCTGTGATGTCCTCATTATTACAGTTCACCAGTCATGTCTTTTTTCTTTCATGGCTGGTCTTCTGCTTTTGTTCTGACTTGAAAACTGGTGGCTTTTGGAGTTGAAAAATGGCATCATGAGTCATCTCTCTCATTTCTAAAGCTGTGGATTGCCTTAAGCAGTATTGATAGATTGTGAATAGGCACAAAAGATATGAAGATTGCTGCTGACGACAGGCATTTATGATTGATACATGATTTGGTCAATGTTATGAATATGCTGTCATACCTGTGCTAACTCTTAGAGAAAAAAGAACTATCAGGGAAGAAGAGAAGAAGAGTGCTTAACTTTAGATGTTTTCCTGTGACTGGATACAGGATGACAGGAATTGGAATTAACCTATGCATACTTTATTGATGCTTGTTCACAAGCACACACACACACACACACAACACACACACACACACACGCACACACACACCACACACACACACACACACACATGCATACACACAAGCACACGCACACACATTCACCCCACACACACACACACACACACACACACACACACACACACACACACACACACACAAAACTAGGGTCCGTGCATTATAGCAGATTCCATGATTCCATGATGCATTATCTTTGCAGGGTCGAGTGAAATCCTACGTCACTTTTCTATCCAACTGGATTAAAGAGAAGAAGTTTTACCAAGTGGTTATAGTCGGGAGCACATTTGCTCATGAGCGTCTTGACTATCAGCTGCAGGGGTAAGATCATTGTCTGTGTGTGATAAGAGCAAAACTGAACTTTGATTGATTTTCAATGGAATCGTTTTTGATGGAAGGACACAAATGACCATTTTGACCTTACTGTCTTTCAACAAAGACATGCTGATTAAATTCCCTTCACGTGATCACATCCCCACTCTCCTCTCCTCAGCATGCTACCTCCCATTCCTTCTTCTCTCACATGTTGCCCCCTAAAGTTGTAACACCCAAATAATAGCAGGCTTTCTTAGATCCATTCCTTCCTAAGCAGGTGTTTACAAATACCAGGGGCTCTTTCAATACGCATAGCTCACTGCCCTGTGGAAGGTAGATACTAACTTCTTTCCTGTCACTCTCATTGACTTCTTTATAAAATTCCTTTCAGTCTTTCTTTACTATTGTCTGCTGTTTTCCTGCTGTAGAGATGTGTAACTTGCATGTTCAACTTCCGGGTCGCTCTATATATAGATATGACGTAGACCAGCATGTGTTGCTTTAACATATTGTCAACATAAGTAAATGGAGTTCACACCTAGTCAGTTAGAGTACAGGGTTGACGATTGAGAAGATCGTTACATGGTGTCAGCTAGTGGTTTGGATGCATGATGAAGACAAGTTCCAGATGAACAGTGAATACTGCTAGGATCATTTCTTGAACGTCTGTGACAATTTTCATTGATGATGGCTCCGTTCAAGGCGCCAGATAGCTTTGAGTTTTCATGTCCTTGGGCATGGCCTGAATGGAAACAACGTTTACTAAGATTCAGATAGGCATCAAAACTTGATAAAGAAGAAGAAGCCGTTCAGGTCAGCTCTCTCAGTGAAAGTGAAAGAATTTTAACTGTGTTCAACTTGTCAGTTGCAGATGCAGAGAAGTTTGACATTGTTTTAGTAAACTTTGATAATCATTTTATTCCAAAACGTTTTATTCATGAAAGAGCTGAGTTCTGTGCTCGTTCATAAGGTGCTGGAGAGAAGCATTGAAGTCTACATACCTAGTTAAGTTTGTATGAACTTTCAGAACATGCAAATTTTCCTGACAAAGAAGATGCTATTAATTAGAGACAGACTAGTGCTGGGAGTTCTTGATGCCGAGTTGTCAGATAAACTACAGCTACAACCTGATCTGAAACTTCAAGTAGCTGTTAAGCAAGCATGCCAGTGGGAACTTGTCAACCTGCAATTGAATGAGGAAAGACAGTCTCAGAGTGTTGATGCAGTAGCACACAGGTGCAGCTAGAGTAGAGGCAGGGGCCAAAGCTACAGAGGTTTTCAAGGCAATAGAGGTTGTGGTAACCAAAGAGCTACAAGAAGCAACAAAAGCAGTGGATCATGTTCTGTCAGTGCAACTGGAGGAGGATTTCCCAGCTGTTCAAAATGTGGACGCCCACACAATAAACACGAGTTTTGTCCAGCTAGAGGAAAATGCTGTAGAGTTCAAAGACGAATCGTTTTGCAGCATGCTGTCATAGCAGTAATGTCAGTTCAGTTGAAGAAGGAAAAGAAGAATTCTTTTAAGGCTTTGTTGGAAGAGAAGAACAATGGCTCACCACACTGCGTTTTGAAAACAGAGATGTACTGTTCAAAACTGACACTGGAGCAGACATGTCAGTTATGTCAGTGCAAGAATTCAGGAAATTCCAGCCGCAACCAGTTACGTCCAACAAAAGCTGTTCTTCATAGTCCTGGCTGTCCTATTGACTGTGAAGGAATGTTTGAAACTGTAGCATGGGTTTATGATAAGCCATACTGGTTGAAATCTTATGTTGTCAGTTCAAAGATGGATGACCTGCTGTGCGGAGAAGAGGACATGTGAAGAAAATTGACACAGTCAGTGATTCTTTTGGCAACAAAGAGAATCAAGCCCAACCCATCGAAAATCACAGCAATCTTGTACATGCAAGACCCCAGCAACATTAATTAACTTTGACTGGCACTGGAAATGATCAGTTATCTTGGATGATACATTTCCAATCTGTCAACCATCCTGAAGCCAGTCACTGAGTTGCTAGAAAAAGATCAGAAGTGGACATGGGCACAGGGGTGGGAGACCTTCCGTATTGATAAGGAATTGTTTTGTGCTTTTTTTGTGTGTGTGTGCGTGTTCTTTGTTCTGATTCAGGTTTTCGCGCCACTCTTATTTGAAATCTGCCATCTTGTTTTCAATGCGTGGAGACCATATCATCATGCTTTATATTTGTAAAAAAATGGAGCTGATTAACGACTAAGCAGAGCACGGAAGATCGACAATGATCTGAAGAAAAACAAGTGGAGAAATGAATAGATGGATGAGATGGACGAATTGAATCGTCCATTCCGAAAATGGCTACGGAAAACAAATGAAGTAGGCGCTGCTTGGTGTATACTGTGCAGTCGGAAGCTTGTATACAAGTCAAATAGAAGTCGATCGAAATGCATTCCCAGAAGATGAAACGTGGAGAGATTGAATGCACTGAAACATACATCAACTCTTCCTGCTGCTGCTCCAGTAATGGCTCCAGTGTCTAAAGCTGATTCCCTGCTGGATGCCAAGATTCGGATTTGTGCATTTTTAGCCTCTGTCACTTGCACCTGATTTAATCTCCTTCAGTCAAAAACTTGCCAGAGACATTCAAAACCTGGAACAGCTTTCCATGTGTAGGAAAACCACAAATATACTATGACACATGGAGTTGCAGCAGCCTTTAGGGAAGATTTATTTTACAAATTGCGTACGAGGCATTTTTCATTGAACATGGACAAGGCATAATGTAGGTTTAAAAAAAAAAAAACTGATCCCACTGATTTCTGTTTCCAAGAATCACCCCACTGTAATTGGAAATGAAATGAGGCAGGGAACAGTAAACAATAAACAGTAAAGAAGTGGGGTAACTTTTGCTCCCATAAGAAAACCTAACACAGAGCAACTTTTATTCAAGACTGGCACAGCCTTTTAAACTTGAATAAAGTCAGACAAATACATAGATGAACAATCTAATAGTGGGGGAAAAACAAGCGCAGGCCAACAACTCAATTGTCTTCATAGTAATGACTTGGCAAAGATTTGGACTTAAGGAGGGTGGAGTTTGAAGATGGAGAAACTGGGAACATGAAATTAAGAAAATATATTACAGATATGAAAACTCCTCACTAGCTGCATAAGGGAACCATTGTAATCCCTTTTGAAGGCAGATATATTTGTATTGCCTGCTCCGAGACAGACGCCTGAAGGAAATTATTGCTGAAACCAACAAAGATCCTCACTTTAACCCGAAGAGTGCCTATAAGCCGTCAGCTGACGCCGAAGTAAAAATGCTTTCCCAGTGCCTATGGGCCGTCCACTGACGTCATGCATTTTTCTTGAATTTTCATTCGTTACTATTTCTATTAACGGACTTAAATAGAGTGTGCGTAGTAAGCCTTATATGTCTGGAGTATTAAAATGATATGCAAATGACCACACGTGAGGGGAAAGCCCATTTATTCTCATCACTGACTGGATGACCAGCCAGCACTTCGTCTCGCTTGCAAAGATGGCGGCGCAACCTTCGACAAGCGTAGCGACCAAATCAGCGTATTTACACAGCTGAGCAGGCTCTGCTAATCATTTTTGACAAAGACAATAATCTTTTATTCAACGACTTACTTGAGCATGAAGGTGAGATGATGATTGTGATGGAATTGCCGACCGTATTCGTCAGTTATTGTGTCGGGCTGTGTGACCTCAGTGTGTGTTCAGCTGATTGGTTTGCCAGCGTCGAACGAGCTTGCCTAGTGTGTACACTGTGCACTGCGTGCCAGTGGCCAGTGATGTGATAGTCAGCGCGAGAGGGGAGCGTGGCCTGCTCGCGGCGTGACACGGGGCAGAGGGAAAGGTAGGAGAAGAGGAGGAGTGAAAGAGAGGGTTGAAATCCAGCAAGGGGGCGTGGTGGGGGGAGGGGGGCGTGGTCGTGGACTGACCTGTCTGCATAGAGTGTGAGCGTCTTGATAGACTTCTAAACTGTTTTACTTTCATTTACATGTGTAGTGTGACAATACAAACTTTATTTTCAACTTTTTTGCTTTGTGTTCTTTTTTGGATGTGAAGCTGTAGTGGTAAATACATATGTTTTTGATCGTGCAAAAAAATCTATCCACATCTAAATGCCTAAATATTTTTTTATTATGAAAATTAAAACAAAAGAAGCCCAGATTCAAAATCTTCATTCAATTTCCTTCAAAAATCATATATATTTCATTGTTATATCTTTTGTAGTTTCTGAGCTAGAATTTTTTGTTAATTATTACCCCCAAATCATTAGATTTCCCTGGCACTGGGAAAGCCTTTGTTTGTAACATTTTCAAGCAATGAACGGGTTAAGAAAACGCAAAAATACACAGGAGAAGGATAGCCAAAGTACCATGTTGATGTGGAAGAAGGTCTTCATGACCTGTATCTACTGCTCAATGAACTCAGTGAGCATGACGGACTACTTATTCAAGGATGTTGCATTGTTATTCCACAAGTTTTGAGAGATGATGCTTTGGCAAGAATTCACCAGGGGCATCAGGGCATTACAAAATGGGGGAAAGAGCAAATTCTTCAGTTTGGTGGCCCAGCATCAACAAACGCATTGAGCAGGTAGTAGTGAACTGCAGATATTGTGAAGAACACAAGCCAGCTCAAAGAAAAGAACCTCTGATTTCAAGAACACTGCCAGAGCATCAATTTCAAAAAGTCGCTGCTGATATCTGCACTTTGAAAGAGAGAACTTCATAGTTCTGGTGGACTGTTTTTCAAGATACCTTGAAATTGGACATCTTCCACATGTAACCACAGAAGCGGTAATTGGAAGACTGATAAATATGTTTGCGCACCATGGAATACCCGAAATGCTTGTCACGGACAACAGAAGACAGTTTGCGTCGTCAGAGTTCCAGAAGTTTGCTGCCAACTGGAGATTTGATCACATCATGTTAAGCCCTCATTATGTTCAGTCAGATGGAGAGGCAGAGAGCGTGCCGTACAGACAGCAAAGAAAATCTTGAGCCAGAATGTTCCATCTCTCGCACTTCTGACATACCGTGCAACACCAACGTTGGCAACAGCAGAACTCCTTTACGGAAGGAACATCAGAACAACACTTCCAACTCATCCTCGCAATCTTAAGTTCCAGTACCCTGACAGAGACAGCAGACAGAAAATGCAAAATCAACGCAACTATAACAGAAGAAATGGTGTGCGTCAGCTTCCAGAACTACAACCTGGTGACATGGTTTTACAGAAACTTGATAATGAGAGAGAGTGGAAGAACCCAGAAGTCATGACAGAAAAGATCGCTCCAAAGATCCTACATGATCAAGACATCTATGGGACAATGTTGGAGAAACCAACATCACGTGAAGCTTACTAACTCTGTTTGGACCCCAGTATCCAGTTGTTCCCAGCGTTGGTTCACAAATCACCAAGTCCCATGACCTCACAATCCCATCTCTAAAACCCATTCCTGGATCCTGTTATGGTATCAGATAGCGTCAAGTACTCACAACAATGACTTTGTTCAGCTGCTGTGTGGAAGACCTCGGGCCTTGGCGCCTCTTTTGTTGTCGTCTGTCACGGCGAGCGTAGTTCGACTCTTGCACAAAAGGTGGTCAAGGGAGTTAACCCTACTGTCGGAACATCTCCCTTTTCTTTGTTTAGTTGTGTAGTATCCCTTTGTTTGTAGTTTTTAAAAGTGTCTAATATATGTTTGGAAACAACAGTAATACAGTAACAGTTTAAGTTTAAAAAAAATAACAAACTTAAACATTAACACTTGGAACAACTATGTACAAAGTAAATACTTTGTTTCCTCAGTTACTCTTGGAATCTTGTTGGTCTTTTCACCACCCTTCCAGAACATGTACATTGGTGGTGTTCAGGAATTTCATCTGGTTCTTTGTCAAGAGTTACTTTGAATGTCTCCAGTCTGCTTCTGATCACCAGACTCCGTAGGCGAGTTTCCTTGTGTTTGTTGTTGGAGTGCATTGTGGTGTCTTTGACGTTGTCCAGGTTCAGTTGTATGTTGTGGTTTGTGATGATGTTGCTCAGATCATGGGTACAGAAAGTGTTACACCAGTGCAAAAATTAAAAACATGTTAAAAGGTCATGTAATTTACTTAAGTGATATTGTTAAACCATATATTATATGGTCTGATACTGACAGACCTGTATGAGTGGTATCTTGACTGAGAAGCTTTCAAAGTTTGAAGCTTTGAATGGTGTCGCGTATAACATGTGTCTTTTTCTTGACAATACTAAGTAAACAATGGAACATTTATACAAAATGATAAAGAAACAGCTTTCAGTTCACAATTCTGTTATTAATCCTGTATGTTGGAATTTTTTTCAACAAAAATCATAATTCAGACATCAATAAAAAAAAATTTAAAAAAAAACGGACACCATTATCTGTGTAACAAGTCAAATATACAGTTTTTGTTTTTAACAAACTATAGTAATAACACAAAAAGAAGGCCTTTGCTGTAAATAGGCAAAACACAGCATTGTGGTGGTAGATAAAGAAACCAAGGAAATTTTTATACTTAAAATTAAATTTAAGTTTTTATATTTGAGTAACGCATATAACAAAGACACATCAGTGAAAAACAAACAAATCAAAGCTGTCTTGAATTAGTTGTGTGTTCTGACATGTATATTAAAGCACTAAAACACATAAAGATTACTAATAATTTGTGAGCACAAGGTGGATGCAATGACAATGGAATTTATAACCCCCCCCCCCCCCCCCCCCCCCCCCAAAATACTAATAATTCGTGAGCACAAGGTGGATGCAATGACAAGTGGAATTTATAACACCCCTCCACCCCCCCCCCCCCCCCCCCCCCCCTCCTCAAAAAAAAACCACAAAAAAAAACCGACTTCAGGCACTTTTTTATGCTAACAGCCCAAAAGCACATTTTATAGATTCAGGTAGACTAAGAATAACACCAAAGTATAGAACTGAGAAACTCTACAAAGTCTAGTAAAGGCAGAACAACTAAACACAAAACCTATGTTTCTCTCAACGAACAACATTTATAAATTTTGACATTGACATCTTTTCCGACTATTATGTTAGTATTCATATAGTAGAATGTGTTCATACACTGCTTGTTCTGTGAACAGCACAAACACGTGTGTCTGTGTGTGCGTGCGTGTATGCGAGCGTGTGTGTGTGCATCATTGTGCTTGTGCGCGCATGTGTCTGAGCGCCTGCATGATTGTTCATATGTGTAAATATATGTTCACATGTATATCTTTGTTTCAATGTAGTACATAACTTTGAAAAACAACATAATTGTACCGATAAAGTTCTAATACTGTAGTAGAGACAAAGTGAAATATGTCTTATGTACAGAGTGACGTCTTTTCCGACTAAAGAATATAGATAATGATGTTGTTAAATCTTCCAGATGGACAGCTTGTTCTGTTTACAACGTGAGTGTGCATATGTGTGTGTGCATGTGCGTGCCTGTGTGTGTGAGTATGTGTATATATGTATGTGTATGTCATGCGTGTGTAAGTATGTATGTATACGAGCGCATGTGCTTGTGTAGTTCACATTACTTTGTGTTGTTAAAAAAAACATATGTCCACGACGATCAAACTTGGGTTCTGGCAAGATCTCTTCCACTTCATGGAAGAGCATAATCAGTTCCATCATGCTAAATAAAAGCTAATCAGAAAACGTTGAGTTTCGCATATAACACAAGACACAATTTTTTTGTGAGCATTACTATTTACTAATCATTCCTGATTAAAACAACAAATGTAAGAGTACTGACATGAAAGACACTTATGTCATACATTGGCAATGTTAGCGTGTAATATTTAGTGGTGGTTGTTTGTCTTTTATTCGAAACATTGACTGGTGGGGAAAAAAATGAGTTAAAAATTCATGTGTATGAAAATATCGAAAAATGCATCTTACCAAACGACAAAAATGCGTAAAACAATGTTTAAGTTTAATATCTTGCATCATAATTATGTCTGCCTACAGTAAGAATGAAGAAAATCATCTTGAACAAATTTGATGTGGTAATCAGTTTCGCATATAACT
>CM065725.1:55426674-55614174 GCA_033310375.1 Conus canariensis
TTTTTTTAATGAGATAGTCAACTAGATATGTGTAGTGTGTGTAGTGCACTTGTGCTAGTTGGTGCGAGTGTTTGAGTGTGAGTACAGGGCAATGAGTTGGCTGCAAGAATTGCGCGATATAAGATCCATAGTAAAGTTCAAGGTGAGAAAAATACTCTTTTTTTATCATGGAATACTAAAATTTACTCCATGGAATACTAATGGTTCAATTTAGGTGAGAAAAATACTCTTTTTTTATCATGGAATACTAAAATTTACTCCATGGAATAGATCTAGTTGCAAAGCGAGAGGACTGCAGGCGGAAATCTAAACAAATCTTAAATAAATGTTAGCGAACCGCCCAGAGAACGTGGACAAACGAGTCACAAGACGAAACACAACTAGTTTCGACCTCTTAGGTCTTCATCAGGTGAGACATTAACGAATATTCGTTAATGTCTCACCTGATGAAGACCTAAGAGGTCGAAACTAGTTGTGTTTCGTCTTGTGACTCGTTTGTCCACGTTCTCTGGGCGGTTCGCTAACATTTATTTAAGATTTCCATGGAATACTAATGGTTCAATTTTGAGGTCGACAGGTCTGTGATCATTACCAGAGGTTTGTGATCGGTGATCATGGTGAACGGTCTTCCATACAGATAGGTTTGAAACCGTGTGATGCCGAAGACGACTGCCAGCATTTCTCGACCTATGTTGGGGTAGTTGCTTTGAGCATGGTTCAGTGTCTTGGAGGTAAATGCTATTGGATGGTTGTCTTGGAGTAGGGCTGCACCTACACCTCTTTGACTTGCATCGACCTCCAGGGTGACTGGTTTCTTTGGATCATAAAATGCCAGGCAGGCTTCAGCTGATAGACTTGCCTTCAGCTCCTCAAAACAGTGGATGTGGTCCTCCACAATGTTGAATGGTGTGTCCTTCTTGAGGAGGTCTCTCAGTGGCTGTGATTTGTTGCTGAAGTTTGGTAGGAAGGAAGCCATGTAGGTCATCATGCTTAGGAATCGTTGCATATCTTCCTTGTTTTGTGGTATCGGCATTTCTTTGATGGCTTGCACTTTTGTCGGGTCTGGTTTAATACCTTCAGCAGAGTAGATGTTGCCAAAAAATGAAATCTGTGACTTTTGGATGTCACATTTTTCAGAGTTGAAAATCGGTCCATTCACTTCTGCACGTTCCATCAATGCCTTCAGGTTACGGTCATGTTCTGCATTTTTTGCCATGTATGCAGACGTCGTCAATGATTCCACTGACTCTGGGTAGTCCTTCAAGGATTTCATCCATTCTGGCTTGGGAGATGTCCTGGGATATGTTGAGTCTGAAGGGTACTCTTCTCCAACAGTATCTTCCAAATGGTGTTAGGAATGTCGTGAAGGGCTGACTCTCTTGATCTAGATGGACAGACCAGTAACCATCTTTGGCATCGAGTTTGCTGAAAACATAGGATCCTGCAAATTCAGTATTCAGTTCCTCCATAGTTGGAACTTTGTGTGGGCATCTCTTCAGGGTTCTTTCAGTTTCTTTGGGTCAATGCAAACTATGAGAGAACCATCTTTCTTAGTGGAGAATGCAAGGCAGGAACACCAGTCTGCATGCTCGGTTATTGGTCTTATGACTCCATTGTCTCCCATCTTCTCATATGATTCAAATGAAACACAGAAACACCATTTTTTCGGAGCTTTCGGAGCTCTGATGCTCCTTCTTCAGCAGTCATTTCCTCCATCTTCTCAAGTTTTCTGAGTTTTTCCTTCACATTTTCTTGGTGGGTCTATGAAGGGCTTTGCATCTTTTTTCACATGGAGTGTTGCTGGCTTTTTGAAGTTCCCAGTTCTGTAAAACTGGTTTGGATAAGCTTGCTGTAGTTCTTTGATGTTTGTTATTTGTTGAAGGATGTGCTCTTTTTGAACAGCACAGCAGTTGATAGTGACCAGTTTGAGTTGTTCAGCTGTAGGTAGTCCTCCTATTGCTGGTCCTGGAACATCGACAACATAGAATTTTGCAGTCTGGAATTCTCCCTTCTGTTGGACTTGGATCTGGATGCTCCCGATACATGGTATTGTTTTCCCATTGCATGCTGTTAGGCATACATTATGCTTTTTCTGGAGCATTGATCTGAATTTGTTTCCATACACCTGTTTGACTGTATGAATTGGTAGGATGTTTCCAGTTGCTCCAGTGTCCACTTTTAGTTTAAGTTTGTGAATGCCTTTCTTATTTGGAATTTCACATCAAGATTGGTGTACACTTCATGCCGCAGTGTCTGACTTGATATATAGATACACTGGAAGTGAATGCTGTCAGTCTTCATCAGGTTCGTTGTCTTCCATGTCATGTACAAACTGTCTTGTCGGTTGGTGTTGTTGCTTTCTTCGTTGAAGTCTTGCTTTGTTTTTTCCTAACACAGTGCTGCAACAGCATTTTTTCCAGTGGTTTTCCTTCCACAGGCACCACAAATATCTCCAAACGGGGCACTTGCGAGGGAGATGGTTCAGGCCACAGTTGTTGCAGGAACAATTGATGTTGTCGATTTCCTGGTTGGTTGGTGCATTTACTGCTGAAGGTGCTGCCATTGCTTGTAGCTTGCTTCTGCCTTCTGTGTTAGCTTCAAATCTACAGCCTTCTGCCATGGCGTCAGAAAGTTTGAAACCCTTTTCCTTGCTCAACAATTCTCTTTGAAAAGCTTCAATAGGGGTAGAAGTAATTATCAGTTCTATCGTCCTCTCTTCAAGTTCTTGTTCGTCAAACTGGCACTTGTTGGCTACTGTTCAGGCTGTTGTGCAGAAATCGTCCGGTGTTTGATTTTCTCTTTGCCTCATGTTCATTAGTTGAAGTCTTTGAAGTCTAAAATTCACGTTCACTTTCAACTGTGAATCTAAAAACGCCCATATTTTGTTTGGATCTTTTTTGTCTCCTTCGGTTAGGCTTGAAGCTTGCAAGTGTTTGATGCCTTCTGCACCAAGTCCTCAAAGAAACTTTCTGCTGCCACCATGTTGTGGTATCAGATAGCATCTAGTACTCACAACAACGACTTAGTTCAGCTGCTGTGTCAAAGACCTCGGGCCTTGGCGCATCTTTTGTTGTTGTCTGCCACGGCGAGCGTCGTTCGACTCTTGCATGAAAGGTGGTCAAGGGAGTTAACCCTACTGTCACATGGACCTTCAGCTACTAACAATCCCGTGGCAGTCAGATCCAGTGACGACAAACCAGCTGGTGTTGGTTCGAGCCCTCTTCGTAGGAACTGTGTGGCCCTGTGTTTTCTACACACAGCCCTGTAACGCCTGCACCCAGTGCTGTGACATCTACAACCAGCCCTGTGATGTTGACACCTGGGCAGCCCCCAGTGAGGACCAGCCAAACTTCAGTTCCAGGCAACCTGTCAACATCTGTTGAACCAGGAGTCACGACTACATGCAGTGGCCAAATTGTCAAGAAGCCACCATGTTTTGAAAACTGAAGAAACTGAAGATTGTTTTTACTGCATATTTGCGCCAGAAGGAGGAAAATGAAGTGAATGAATGGTGAATGCATTATTTAATGGTTAGTTGTATGTTATTCTGGTTTGAGAAAACATTGAAGCAAGACAGCAAGCCACAAGTTTATTGAAACTTCAAGCTGCAAATTTAAAAAGTGTTTAACTATTTCTTTCCTCCCCTTAGACATTAACGTTTAACTTAATTTTAATCAATTTATGTCAAATTCCAAATAAGGGGAGATGTAGTGATATGTAACTTACATGTTTGACTTATGGGTCGCTCTAAATATAGATATGACGTAGACCAGCATGCATTACTTTAAGGTATTAGTTGTCAACGTAAATAAATGGAGTTTGCGCCTAGTCAGTTAGAGTGCTGTGTTGACGATTGAGAAGATCGTTATACCTGCCTTTGTAGATCATTATTCTGAGCTTGCTCTGGAAACTTGTGGTGATTATTTGCCCATACGTCTTTTTATGTGTTTTTTTTTTGCATTGAAATGTTTTTTCATTCATTTATTTTTACCATATTGTATAGTGTGTAATACTAAACGAAGGGGATGCCCAGGGCTGTCTGCACCACCCAATATATATACGTATTTGTCAGTTTAACAACCATGAAAAAGCTGCATGTGGTCAGGTGGGCTGTACTGAAACTGAAAGCCATGGGGGGAAAGATGAAGTTTCGTGACAAAGGAGTACTGAAGATGATATTAAGAGTAGGTAGGGACCACTGAATTTGTTTGAAGATTTCTCAGAACTCTGATTTTTTGCCTACAGTTAAAATATTGAAAGTGAACAATTTGCAAAATTTGAAATTGATATCTTAAATACTTTTGAAAATATTGCACTTTTTGCTGTTTAAGTTTTTGCCCAACTGGATAGAGAGAGGACAACATGGCAGTTTTGGTCATATATGTCGGAGAATGGATGCAGGTTTCATACTGTGTCACTGATTATGATATATATGTAGTACAGAGAACATGAAAAACCAAAAACACAGCATACAAGAGCTCCATGTATATTTTATGTCATCCCAAAAAGGGCCTTCGTAACAATTTTTTAATACAGAAATTGACAAGATAGCGCATTCAGCAGCATGCTGACATAAAACTGCCTCAGACAGAAACCTAAAAAGTATTGTTCTGAGACATCAATATGCATACAGTAAGCCATTTTTTTTTTTTTTTTTTTTTTTTGCCAGACATCTACTGTGTGAAATAAGGAAGTTACAAGCAACTAAAATCATAAGTTGCAATTTCAAAAGTATGTATTTTGCTACGAAATAATCACACAAATTTTGTAACAGGCCTCTGTTATGTATCTCAGGTTCTGTTCAAGCTACATAATTGTATTACATATCAAAATGTTTGCCCAGAAGTAATTAGTTCACCTGTATACATTTCAGGCACCAGGAAACAGTGTTAAAGGAGATGTTTTTGATTACATAGATAATTTCTGTCAAAGCTGCTCTGTTCCTGCTTCCATAGTTCCAGTCTCTACACCACCTATATATATGCAGCAAGCAGGAACAAACAAAATACGAGAGTATTGAAGGCATGTGGTTCAGCGTATAGCCTCACAAGTTTTTTGTTTGATTGTTGGCCTATTTAATCAGAAAAACTGCAATTTCAAAAGTGTATATTGTTGATATGACTAACATGAATTTCATTGAAGGTGGTGACTTTGTATCTCAGGTTCTACTGAAGCCACACAATTGTATTATTATATTAAAATGCTTGCAATAAAGTGAATAGTACTTCTTCTTCTTCTGGGTACATAGGCAGATACTCCTGCGGACACTCCCTATATGGACAGACAGGTATTAATCCCATCTACCCTACAAAGGGTGTGGAGTTTTGTGTGTATGACCGTTTTTTTATCCTGCCATTAAGGCAGCCATACTCCAACTTCGGGGAAGGTGCATGCTATGTGTAACGTGTCATCCATACCAACGGCCAAACTGGCCTTCTCTTCTGAAAGTTGGTGATGGGATTTTATGTGTGTGCAAGATGTTATGCGCACGTTCACACACTGAACCTCGGTTTTTAGTCTCATTTGAAGGACTGTATGGGAAATGGAATCAGAACTAATGTTAACTCTGAGGGAAAAATCCCCCTGTACCGAAGCGGCCCGGCAGAGATTCGAACCTGCTGCAACCCTTGGATTACGAGTCCAGCGCTCTACCAACAGAGCTATTCCAGCCCCCTCAAGTGAATAGTACAACTGTAGACATTTCAGACTTCAGAATATCTTGAGAGTGTGATAAACGTTTAATTACACAGCTACCTTCCTAAACTGAAAGTAGTGCTGCTTCTGCTTCCCATCTTCCATGGCCTAACCCATCGCCACCTCCCCACACAACTAACTAGTGTGTGTATTACATACTTGGTTTTTCTTGTCGTTGTTTTAAATGTAGACATTGTAGGTAGCTGGTCTGGTGAGAGCTTTACAGGTTTTTCATTCAATGGTATTTCATTAGGCTGTAGGCACTGGGTAAATGGTTGTGTGTCCTGAATTTACCGGGTACATCTCGATAGATCCCCGTCTTGGTAGATCCCCATCTCGGTAGATCCCCGTCTCGATAGATCCCCTACTACATGTGGACGAATTTCCGTCTCGGTAGATCCCCCACTACATGTGGACGAATTTCCATCTCGATAGATCTCCGTCTCGGTAGATCCAAAAACAGTAACGGGGATCCATCGAGATGGGGATCTATCGAGACGGGGATCTATCAAGACGGGGATCCATCAAGACGGGGATCTATCGAGACGGGGATCTATCGCGATGGGGATCTATCGAGACGGGGATCTATCGAGTGCCCCCCAATTTACCCACCAAAGCTGTCAGTTCATTGGAGACAACATCTATGTTTGAAAGTGATGTGCCACAGTGTTTTCCACAGTCTAGTACAGACTTTTTGAAAATGCCAAATTCTTAGAAAAGAGGAATCTGTACTTGGGTATGAGAAATGCCTTTCAGCCTTTAACCCTTATGCCGCCGACATCACATTTCTGCGACTACATGGCTCACCACCGACGTTGCCGAAAGGTGACCAACTAGAGTTACCTAACTCCCAATACTCTCACTCTCCAAGTTGATGAGATAGAAAGCCAGCTATAAACGTCGAAGTTGGGGGATTCCCTGACCTGTGCTCACAGCCATTTGATTCATTAGAGTGCTTGTTCAGTTAAGTGTTTTTAGCGATTTTATACCGACTGTATTTCCATTCATGATCACGTCACAACCAAGCACTTCACGTACTCGACCTCGCCGTACATTTACACAGATCAGGTGCTGGAAATATTGAATAGACGGTCAGTTGATCCTGATTCAGATGAAGAAGACCCAGATAGTGACCAGGAAACATTATGGGATAGCAAGAGCTTGACCGAATTACTGCGAAGTGAGGTGTTGGACGCGTGCCAAGTGGTGGGGAGAGAAGAGAAGACGAGACATCAGACCAGACGCAGGCCCTGCTTGCATGCCCAGTGTTTTGGCATTGAGCCAGCCAGCAGTGACTGACAGTTGAAAGTGTATCTGAGGGGGCGAGCAAGACGAATAGCAAAGACTAGTAAAAGGCAATGAACTTCATACACAGCTGGCTTGCAGGTCGAGGTTGAGGGGGGCACAGCCGACTGACACATGTCAGAGGTGAGCAGCAGAGATGTTTTTGCTCGGGAATTATGATCAGCTTGAATGGTTTCCAGGTTCCAGAGACCAACAGACAAGTGAATAATTTTGTTTTCGTAAAAGAATATTGCTTTCAACAGTGAGAGAGGAAGGGATGTGTGTGTGTGTGTGTGTGTGTGTGTTTTTTCCCTTTTTCTTTCTTTCATGTGTACGAGTTAGGCATAAGAATGTGTGTGTTTCTGTGTGTGTCTGTGTGTTCCCTGCTATTGGAGTAGTTGGATTTATGGCTGTTTCTTCCATTTTTCTGTTGGATATACCATACTTTCTGGTCTTTGTAACATTATTCTCGTTGCGAAGGCAACGATCTTGATCGTAGCCGAAGCGATAGAATTATTTCCCTTCCGGGGCACTCTTCTATGACTCTTGAATAAATAGTCGTTGTGTTCAAGCCACTCTCCTGCCATTCATTTGTATGCTTGGTTCTAACACACCCAGACACTTTACATGGTGTCAGAAGTGGGATGAGAACCCAAACAAACAAACAAACACTGTGATCATGACAGGTAAGGTTTACAAAATCTGAATTGATCAAAAAAAAAAAAAAAAAAGCCAGTTTGATCAATACAGTTTACCGGCCCTCCGACACTGTGCAAGAACGTCGTTAGGCTTTTTCAGTTTTGGTGTTCGGACATTTCGGCGTTTCAGTGGCAGACCCCTCGCATGCCATTCTGAAAGTGGTGCGAGGACTGGTGCTCGTTTCGTTTCGATTTTATACACCAAATCAAAACGTCATAGCCTTCCATTTAGCGAATCAAAGACACATAACGTCGTTGAAGTAAGGGTATGGTTTAGTGGTACGTATATTAAGTATGGCCTCCCAACAAAATCCGACCATGAATTGGACTGCCAACAATTTAGACACAGAATGGACAAAATTCGAAGATCATGCTAGGCTGATGTTTCTTGGCCCACTGAAGAAAACAAATGGAGAGGAACAGGCAGCATACGTCCGTATATGGATAGGAGATAAAGGTAGAGAGATTTTCAAGTCATGGAACCTTTCAGAGGAAGACGGAAAGAAAGTCGACACCATTTTCGCAAAATTCAAAGCTCACTGTTCTCCAAAAAAGAACACTGTATTCGCTCACTACATTTTCCAGGAAAGAAAACAAGACCAAGGAGAAGCATTCGATTCTTTTGTGACAGATTTGAGAAATCTGGTCAAAGACTGTGAATACGCGAACAGTGATGAGATGGTGCGTGACCGCATTGTAGCGGGTGTCCAGTCACGCGACATCAGAGAAAAACTCCTCACCGAGGGTGACACGCTGACAATGGACAAAGCTATCCAGATTGCTACAAATTTCGAGACCACACAACAATATCTCGAATCAATATCAAGCAGACCAGCTGCCGCTGAAATAGCAGCAGTGCGTCAAAAACAACAAGAACGGCAGCGACATAGAGACCAGGACCATCCACGTCATGACCGGGATCACCAGCAGCAAAACAGAAACCGCTGCAGAAACTGTGGAGGAACTCACGACAGGAGATCATGCCCTGCATACGGACAAACCTGTCACTACTGCCAGAAACAGAACCATTATGAGAAATGCTGCCTGAAAAAGAGAAGCAAGCAAGCCGTCCACAGCCTTGTCCAAGAGGAAGCGGAAAATGATCAGGACGACTTCTATATCTACGAAATAAACAAGAAACCCACACGACCTGATACAGCATACGTCGAGCTCGACCTTGAAAATGGAGACAAGATGAGTTTCAAAATAGACACAGGCGCTCGGGTAAACGTGATTCCTTAAAAAAACTACAAACAGCTGACAAAACAGCCACCTCTGAGCCAGACCAAACAGAGGCTGTACAGCTACACAAGACAAGCTCTCAACGTGAAAGGAAAGACCACCATGGACTGCAGCTACAAAGGAAAAACGATGAAACAAGACTTCATCATTGCGGATACTGGACACACACAGCCAGTATTGAGTCTCCAAACCTCCCTGGATCTAAACCTTATTAAACTGATTCTTTCTGTCAGTGAACCACCTCTCACAAAAGAATCAGTACTGACAGAATACAAAGTAGTATTCAACGATTTCGGTTCACTGGAAGGAGAAGTCCACATCCACATACAGCCCAACGCAATCCCAAAAGTGCACGCACCTAGACGAGTGCCCCACTCCATGAAGGACCGAATTATGAAGGAAATCAAGAGGATGGAGAGCATGGAAGTCATCCAAAAAGTGACCGAGCCTACTGACTGGGTGAACTCCATGGTAGTGGTCGAAAACCAAACGGAAAGTTAAGGATTTGCCTCGACCCAAAGACCTCAATGAAGTGACACGACTTCCCCACTACCCAACGCCAACCCTGGATGATGCCTTAGCAAAAATGTCCAACGCTAAGGTATTCAGCAAGCTGGACGCACAATCCGGATATTGGCACTCATGTTGGATGAAAAGTCCTCCTACCTGACCACATTCAACACACCGCATGGAGGCAGATATCATTTCAAAAGACTTCCCTTTGGACTGATCTGTGCGCAGGACATTTTCCAGCGAAAGATGGATGAGATCTTCGAAAGGATCCCGGGAGTCACGCCACTGGTGGATGACATCATCGTATCAGGCTCTGACCAAAAGGAACATGACAACAACCTGAGAGCCACTTTGAACAGAGCAAAAGAAAAGAACTTGAAACTGAACGCAGAAAAGCTGACTGTTGGGGCACAGGAAGTTGAATACTTTGGCCACCTCATCACGTCCCAGGGTCTTAAACCAGACCCTGCAAAAGTTTCAGCCATCCTGAATATGCCGCCTCCATCAGACCTTAAGGAACTCCAAACAGTACTTGGGATGATCACCTACCTATCAAAGTTTGCCCCTCAACTCTCTGAGATAACAAAACCTATGTGAGACCTCCTCAAAAGTGACACTGAGTTCGTATGGGACACACCCCAGCAAACTGCGTTTGAGAAAACCAAGCACGTGATCTCATCCCAACCTGTTCTCGCATTTTTCGACCCAACAAAGCCGGTCACACTGGAAGTGGATGCCAGCCAGCATGGACTAGGAGCCACCCTTCTCCAGGACGACCGCTTTTGCCTCCAAAGCACTGAACGAAACGGAACAACACTATGCCCAAATAGAAAAGGAGCTGTATGCTATTCTGTTTGGGTGCCAGCGCTTCCACCAATACGTCTACAGCCGACAAACCATCGTGTACACTGACCACAAACCGTTGGAAGCGATCACCAAGAAACCTCTATCATCCGCACCACCCAGGCTGCAACGTATGCTCCTGCAGTTGCAAAAATACGACATCAAAGTCATCCATGTCAGTGGACAAAGCATACCGGTGGCTGACACTCTTTCCCGAAGCACATCCTGTGCGACCCAAATGATCAGATGAGCAAGGAATTTGACACCCAAATACATGCTGTCATGAAGAACATGCCCATCAGTGATAACAAGCTGAAAGAAATACAGAACGCCACAAAAAATGACACACAGCTTCACCACCTCAAGACGTACATCAAGCAAGGATGGCCAGAGACCAGAAAACAATGCCATCCCAGTGCCCTAGAGTTCTGGAACTACAGAGACGAACTCACCATGATCGATGATGTTATCCTGAAAGGCGAAAGGATCTTCATCCCACCACTGATGAGAAAGATCATGCTGGAAATACTCCACGAAGGACATTTTGGCATAGAGAAGACAACCCTGCGAGCCCGACAAACACTGTTCTGGCCAGGCATCACCCAAGACATCAAGAACCTCGTCTCCACATGTCCCACATGTATACCCCACCTCCCCTCAAATCCCAAGGAACCCCTCATCCCCCATGATGTACCCTCCCGACCCTGGCAGAAAATTGGAACAGATCTATTCAAATGGGACAACAAGACATACCTAATCACTGTAGATTACTACAGCAGATTTTTCGAACTAGATGAACTCACCTCGACAACCTCCATAGCCATCATCAAGAAGCTATGCACACAGTTCGCTCGAGTGCCGGAAACAGTCATAAGTGACAATGGCCCCCAGTACGCCTCAAATGATTTCGCCCTGTTCGCAGCCCGATGGGATTTCCACCACGTGACATCGAGCCCGGGATATCCGCAGTCAAATGGTTTGGCTGAGAAAACTGTCCAGACTGCAAAGAGGATCCTGGAAAAAGCACACACTGAAAGAACCAACCCAGAGCGGGCACTGCTGGAGTACCGCACAACCCCGGTGGATAATCTCGCATCACCATCACAGTTGCTGATGGGACGTCAGTTACACTCCACACTTCCTGCAACCACCAACCAGCTAGCCCCCAAAACCATCCAACCCCACAGTGTCATGCAACGTCGACATGAACTACAGCAGTCCCAAGCGAAGCAGTACAACCGCTCCGCGTACACACTGCCTGAACTCAAGATAGGGGCGAAAACCCAAGTCCAGCTGTATACAGGAGACCGTTGGCAACCTGCCAAAATCATCAAGAAAGCAGACACACCAAGATCTGTCGAGATCCAGACATCTGACGGCAGCATCTACCGGCGGAACCGTCGCTTCCTGAAGGAGAATGTGGCCACACATGCAAACGAGCCACAGCCAAGAAATGAACCCCAGCATGATACCAGTGCCCAAAACACTCAGCCCAGCGCCCAACCAGACGTCACTATCCAGACCCCGCCTGGATACATCACCAAGAGTAGTCGGCAAATTACCCCTCCAACAAAACTGGACTTATAAGATTCCTCACGGATGTGCAAAAGTTTTGGCCTGTGCGCCATATAAAGCGAAATTCATGTTTTGTACAGTGAATTGGCCTGCGCGCCAAACCATGGGTCTGCGAACCCAGCATTTGTATTACCCCGTTAAGTTAAAGCAATATTCAGATAATTATTATCAGTTAAATAATTTTAATTAAAAGTTTCAGTTTTCAGTGACAATTTAGTCTGGAAATTATATGTGTACTTTTCAGTCAAGCAGACTTATATGATTTCAATTTTCATTTAATCCCCTCCCAAAGAACGAACTTTCAGAAAAAGGGAGATGTAACATTATTCTCGTTGCGAAGGCAACGATCTTGATCGTAGCCGAAGCGATTGAATTATTTCCCTTCCGGGGCACTCTTCTATGACTCTTGAATAAATAGTCGTTGTGTTCAAGCCACTCTCCTGCCATTCATTTGTATGCTTGGTTCTAACACACCCAGACACTTTACAGTCTTCATTTGTGAGTGGAGTATTTTTCCTCCCATGTTGAGAGTTTGTTGGCATGCTTTCTTCTTTTTTACGTTGAGAAGAAATATAACATTCATTTTTTTGTTTTGTTCTGTTGTTTTTTTCACTTGAAATTACTAAAAATTTGAAATTGTTTTCGACTAACCATTACTAACATGTTATAATAAAAATACAGTGTATCTTCTCCATTTTACAAAAACTAGCAAAAGAATTGGTTGTTTAGTTCCAGAGATATCTGCATTTCACATATGCTGGTATGAAATGAGTGTTTTTTTAAAATGTCCAGCAATGGGGATTTATGCAAAATAGAACGTCTGGCGATGAAAGGCTTAAAAAGTTGACTTTTCTAATACATGTAAGTGAAGGCACCTTCTCACTGGTCTTGATAAGAAGCTTCTCTAGCTTGCGCTGAACGCTGTGAAGTGATCTGAAGCGATCAAAGCTAAGTGAATTTTCGTTGTTTTATTCGTTTATGTCTCACCCGATGAAGACCTAAAAGGTCGAAACGCGTTGTATTTCGTCTTGTGACTCGTTTGTCCATGTTCTCTGGGCGGTTCGCTAACATTTATTTAAGATTTCTCTAGCTGAAGCAAACTTTTTCCAAACCTCTGACAAACAAGTTTTTCTGCCAAGTGCTCCAACTGTACTTTGGTCTTGTTTAATTCCTTTTGAAGAGGACCAAATTGAAGCAGTAGGCAGTTGGTGGGAAATGACACAGAAGGTAGGGAAACTGGCGGTCCACGATACAAAATTCTCCAGCCATACCCAGGTCTATTTCAATTCCAGTCAAAGAAGACCAAATTGAAACTGTGGGTTGTTAGTGAGAACTGACACAGAGGGTATGGAAACCAGCCGTCCATAATCACTACCAGGCCCAGTCCCTTCAGAATGCTCTTTCAGCTCGGAGCAAAACCCATCCCCTGGTGGGGAAACAAATGACAGACAAAAACATATTGAAACAAAGCAGTAGAAAAAGTGATAATCATAACTACTTTATCAGAGTTAATTCACATTTGTCAACAAATGAAAATAAGCATAATTTCAAGAGTGTTGTGTATGTCACAGCCAGTGTCATCAAGTACATAATTATATATTGCGGAAAACTGATTTCAGTTATTCACTCAATGCCTATAGTTAGGTTTATATGATTTTCTTGTATGAATTAAGTGCATATCTGTGAAATTGTAACAGGCATGGTGTGTGTGTATGTGAGAGAGAGAGAGAGACAGTGATAGAGATAGAGTTTATCACAATGTATGTGTATTCCATGTGCTTAGCTTGCGCTTGTTAAATTCACTACAGTTCCTGTCAGTAGTTAAATCTTAAAACAATATGACATTCAACAGTGGATGCATGCTTTTAGTCATCACAATGCAGCTGTAAGCTAATTAATAAGGAAAACAAACTGAGGAAATGAATCTCTCTCTCTCTCTCTCTCTCTCTCTCTCTCTCTCTCTCTCTCTCTCTCTCTCTCTCTCAGTGTGTGTGTGTAACATTGTTTAACAGTGTATCAACACAATGAAAATACATGACATGCATAGTGTACTTTGAGAGTGCTCTCTCTCTCTCTCTCTCTCTCTCTCTCTCTCTCTCTCTCTCTCTCTCTCTCTTTCCCAGTGTGTGTGTGTGTGTGTGTGTGTGTGTGGTAACTTTGTTTAACACTGTCCCTGTGTATGCGTGCAGCACGAGTTTTCCCCCCTCCCGCACACTGCCACTCACGCTAAAACCCCCGCCTATGTAGCGATTTTGGCATTTTTGGAATTTATTTTACGTGTTGTGTTTGGTGCCAGTTAACACCTTGTTTGGTATGTCCGAAAAGAAGAAATCAAGGACTTTTAGATGAATGTACTTTCAAAACTCTAAGCAATCCTGCGTTGAGACAACGCACGGATAAATGAAGTAACCAAAACACACAGAAATAAAAACAAGTGCAGAGTTTGACGATCAATGTTTAGTAATGGCATGCAGACAAATTGATTAAAAAAAAGCACCCACCTAATACAGTTATGGTTATATGGTTATGATACTTTTCGCTATCAGTTATTATCTATTTTTAAACGATTTCACAGAAACTGGGCTAGAGAGATTTTGCGAGTTAAACGCCTGTGTGTGTGTGTGTGTGTGTGTTACTGAATCAGTCGAATCAGTTGATTTGTCATTGTAATCAAGAACGTCTTCAAATAGACGTTCGTCATCTTCCCTATCATCTCCACTTTCGATTGACTCTCCTTCGTTATCGGAACCGCCTTGAATACATTGAAACAGTAACGGCACTGAGCTGGCATTTTTACTAGACTAGCAGACGAAAGGCCGGTGCCGGAAATGCGGTCAGTTCCAAGTTGGAAAAACCCAGCATAGTAGTAGTAGTAGTAGTAGTAGTAGTAATAGGGACAGGCTATTTGCCTAGGCCTCACGGCCTATATACATCCCCTCTTTGACATCATAATGTGTTGTGCGCATTTTATCTCATATTTAGCTTCAAATGGGCCTCAGTCGTCATAATCCACAAATAATTCTTTAAAATTTGGGTATTTCATCCAAAAAATTCTTGAAATAGTTAGTATTTTGTGCAAATTTTATGTTAGTACAAAGTGCATTCCACAAGGGGGCAACTCGGTGTGAGTAAATGTTTTTCCTTTTGTTAGTGCGGCAGTATTGTATAAAAATCTTGCCTTCAGTATTCCTTGTGTTGTTGTTTCTTGAAGGAATAAACAATGAGTCAATGCTTATGTCATCAATACCATTAAATATCTTATATGTCTGGATAAGATCCCCCCTTGTCCTTCTACCTTTCAAAGAGTATAAATTCAAATATTTCAATCTTTGTGCATATGACATATCTTTGCATTCTTTTAATAGCTTTGTTGCACGTCTTTGAACACTTTCTATTTGTTTAAACTGTCTTTTCAATTGAGGACTCCATATTGCATTTGCATATTCCAAATGAGGTCTAACAAAGGATTTATATAGTTTTAAGAATATTTCCTTGTCTAAATAGGAGAAACTTCTTTTAACTATTCCCAACATTTGATTTGCCTTGTTTACTATTTTATTTATGTGTAAGTCAAAAGACAACATAGTATCAAAAGTCACTCCCAAATCTTTTTCTTCTTTTAGTGCAGTTATTTCCTGTAAGCCATCATTATATCTCATATAGTAAGTGTGCTCTTGATTATTTTTACCAATGTGTAAAACACCACATTTTGATACATTAAAATACAGATTCCATACTTCTGACCAGTCTTGGAGTTTATAAATATCATTTTGTAAATCTACGGAATGGGATGTATCGTCATAAAGTTTCGTATCGTCAGCAAATATTTTACAAGTACTATTTAATGATAATGGCATGTCATTTATAAAGACCGTAAATAGTATTGGGCCTAAGATACTCCCTTGAGGTATACCACTTAGAACCTTAACTTTGCCTGATCTTTCCTCACCCACTCTTACATACTGAACTCTGTCATATAGAAAACCTTGTATCCATTTTAGTAGATTTCCTGTTATGCCATAAGCAGCCAGTTTAACTAGTAACCTTTCATGTGGTACAGTATCAAAAGCTTTTTTAAAATCTAGATACAAAACATCAACATTATGACCATCATCTAATAACTTTGTCATGTTGTCTATTACCTCAAGTAATTGTGTTACACAAGAACGTTTCTTACGGAATCCATGTTGGCATTTAGCATACAAGTTATTATCTGTAAAATGAGTTACCACTTGATCTCTAATTATACTCTCCAATACTTTACAAGTGACACACGTTAGGCTGACCGGTCTATAGTTTCCTGGTTCAGCCCTTGACCCCTTCTTAAATATGGCTGTTACTTCCGCTAATTTCCAGTCCTGAGGTAAGATACCCGTCTCTAACGTTTTATTAAATAGTATACATAGGGGAAGTGATAATTCTATATTTAGTTCTTTTAAGACTTTTGGAGGAATTTGATCTGGTCCTTGCGCCTTTTTTGGGTTCAAATTGATTAATTTATCTCTGACCGCTTTGGGGGTTACTATTACTTCTGCCAAAGATATACCATCTGAATATGTACATTCCTCTAATTTTGGTATATTAGACCTGTCTTCCCGTGTAAATACACTAGAAAAGAATTTATTTAGAGTTTCTGTTTTTTCTTTATCACTTGTTGCTAAAGAGCCATCAGGATTATTTAGAGCACCAATATTAGTATTTATCTTTAACTTGTTTTGAATATATTTCAAAAATAATTTAGGATTGTCCTTGCACTCCTTTGCAATCATTTTTTCATATTCTCTTTTCGTTATTTTCAGTAATTTTGTACATTTATTTCTCTCACATATGTACTTCCTATAATTAATTCCTGATTTAGTAGTTAGGTACCTTTTATATAAGTTATATTTCTTTTTAATACTTCTCATTGCTTTCTTATTCATCCAAGTTGGGGTATATCTTTTGTTGTTGTTTTTTCTTGTTTTGGGAATACATTTTTCCATGCCTTCATGTATGGCATCTTTTATATACTTCCAAGTTTCCTCTACATTCATATCTGATAAAGCTGACCAATCATGTTCATTCAGTATACCAGCAAGGGGTTCTTTGTCTCAGCCGCAGATAGCGTAGGTGAACTTTGATTGAACTTAAGAACTAGGGCATGTCAGGCTACCAGGAACCCTTTACTAACTTCTGGCAGGAGTTACTTCTCTTAGACCGTTATAGTTTGAAAAGTAGAATTTTTCGAAATAAGAACGCACGGACTCATGCGTTCCGTAGGCAACGGAGCTTTCAGTCAGCACACAGCACCGCGCGTGCCACAGGCAACAGAGCTTTGAGCAGTGCACGGAGCTGTGCGCGTCGGAGGCTAAAAGTTAACAGTGTATCAGCACAATGAAAATATATGACATGCATAGTGTACTTCGAGAGTGTTGCTACAAATGGCAGGAGGGATGGTGGAGATTATTGTTTGCAAGTAATCACATAAAGAACTGCAGGTTATTCTCATTGTAACAAAAGAAAAAATATGTATCACAAAAAGTACACTTTTTAGTTATTAATCTTGGTTTAAATCAAACACTACATCAGTTATGTAAGCAAATAGTCTGAATGAAAGTGAAGTGTAGACTCTGGACACAGTCTGGCTGAGATGATCGATCCAATGTTTCTGAAAATAATAACAAGTACCCTTCCTTAAAAAGTTTAACATTGTTGTTAGTATCCATTATTATGCAACAAAATTAGTTCACTTTGCATGTAATAACTTCAAAATCATATTACCATACATACACAAACTTACTCACAAGTTCACAAGTTGTTTATTTTGTCCATGAAGGAAACTTACATTGCAATATCACATCATAAATACAGTGTAAAATACAATAGAATAAAATCAAATTAATTAGCTTAAAGTTAAACATCAACACTCACCACTTATCTACACATCACAATCCATTGTCTATCCATACACACACACACACGCACACACACACACACATGCATGCATGCACGCAGATGTAGACCCATGCACACACTCATACACACACACACGCATGCACACACACAAACACATATGCACACACACAGAGGCACGGGGGGGGGGGGGGGGGGGGGGGGGGGGAGTTTAAGGATGGACTGGCTGGAGAGGGGAAGGGGGCAGGATGATTACTGTATCTACCAGCAAGGGCATCGACTTTCAGTTCCGCCTGCAAGCCTCGTTCAGGGTTCTGATGGCTGATGGCAAGAAAGAATCCTTATATCTGGATGTCCTGCATCTCATGGACAGTAATCAACCAGAGTCACGACTGGAGGTGCAGGCTGACAGAGCAGGGTTCAGTGGATGGCTCTGATCTTGGAGAAGGGCCCTTGCCATCTTGGAATTTGCCTTGACGTGAATGTCAGCAAGAGACATGAGATCTTGGTCGATTGCCTTGCCTGCAGCAGACACAGTTTTCTCCAACCTTGCCTTATCTGCATCACTCAGGGAGCTGAAGAAGCACAGATGATTGTAGAGGAGGATGGACTGGATCACCGACTGATAGAACAAGTTCAGGATGGTGCTGTTGACCCTGAACTGTCAGAGCTGGTTGGCCTTCTTGCAGCACATGTCGATGTTAGGGGTCCACTCCAGCTTGTCGTCAGTGACTGTGCCGAGGTACTTGTAGGTGCACACAATGCGCACTTCCTCTTGCTTGATAACAAGTGGGTGGATGCTGCTTGGGTTCCTGTGGAAGTCGATAACCATCTCCTCTGTCTTGGTGACACTGAGCTGAAGGAAGTTCCTGTCGCATCAGTCCACCAACTCGCCGACTGCCTTTCGGTATTTGGTTTCATCAGAGTCCTGGATCAATCCTGTAAGTGATGCATCATCAGCGTACTTGATCTGCAGATTGCATGCCTCCCTGGTGTGACAGTCAGCTGTATACACGGTGAACAGGGCGGTGACAGAACACATCCCTGTGGGGCTCCTGTATTGGTCACCAGGACATATTTGATGTGAAATTTTGTTAAACATTACACAACCGCTTCACTGTCTGAGTTTGCCACATTGTATGGAATGATGTCGAAGATAAGTCAAGAATTCACAAAGGTCTTACTTTTTTTCCCCAAGTAAAATTGCCATAAAAAAAATAATATATTCATCTAGAAATCATTGTTTTTCGGCACAACTTACGAAGATAATGCTCAAGATCGCTGAATGTAAGTTGCCCTAGGCATATGTGGTGGAGTATTGCCAGTAGCTCCCACTGCCTTAGACCATACCGAGGGATGCACCTTGGAAATCCTGCCATGGGATATGGCCCTCAAAGCATTGCCCGAGTGTGAAGGAACTGGAGCCTTGACTGAAGAGCTGGGGTTGTCCTTCTTTCCATCTCCTTTCCTGGACTGCTTCTGCAGCCACTTCTTGTACCGCCTGCTTTCTCTTTTCCTGTGCCCTATCTGCTTGTAATAAAACCACTTGATACTGGAATCTGGATTGTCATGAGCTTGCTTTGTCCTTTCTTTAGGTATAAGCTGCAGACGAGCGGACAGCTTTTCCACGATCTGCATGATATAGCTGTCCAGATCCTGCTTGGAAAAAGCTGTTCTTACTTTCTGGATGGCCTCTTCCATGGTTTTGGGTCTCTCCAGGTAGGCATATTTACTTGCCTCCTTGTCCAGGCCACCAGTACAAAATTTGCTGATTGTCTCACCCTGTGCATATCATTCTGGCAGGTCCCTGAAGGCTGAATTAGCAAGCACTGTAACCCTGTCTGCCCAGTCCTCACCAGGGCTCCCCTGGGTTTTGGCTGGCTTGTTGGAATTTTAGCTTGGCTGTTTCAGTCAGCTCTGTGGCCCCGAAGCATGCTTCCAACTTCCTCATCACTTGGTAATATGAGCACTGACTGCCCGTCTTCATGGCTGTAATGAAGTCTTGGGATTTTCCTTCCAAACACCATCCCAGGTAATCCCGATTCTCATTTTCAGACCAGTTGAGGGCTGTTCTATAGCTGTTGAACCTGTATTTGAATGACAGCCAACTTGATTTCCCATCATACCGTAGATTTTGGGGCAATTTCCGAGGGTCCCCTCTTGGTCCAGAATGGGGATGCCTAACAGGACTGTTTTCCTGCTGCTGTCTGAGGAGTCAGTACAATTTCGATCACTCTCAGCGCAGTCGTGGTGGTCATGGCAGTAATACCTGGTTCTGTATGACTTTGACCTTTGGTGCCTGCTCCAAGACCTTTGGTGCCTGCTCCAAGTTACTCTCGAGAGGGAGGGAGAGCCTGACGGAGTCTGTCGCCATCTGTCATGCCTCCTGCCACTGTACAGGTGCCTCTCCTCATCTCTATAATCTGTCATGGTCTCCAGCGAAATCTCGACGTCTATGGTCAGGTGGTGCTGGAGACCTAGACCTTCTTGAGTAGCGAGAAAAATGCCTGTAATCTTTAGGTCTAAAGTCCCTGTTGGTGTCTGTGCTGTCATCCCTGCAACCTAAAAATGACACTGTTTTGGGATTCGACTGCTTCAGACTTTGCTTGTATTCACATGACAGAGACCCTGACCCAAAGCTGTAGCATCACTATCTGCTAGAGGCTGATCTTTATGACAGTGTAGACCTCCAATACCATCTCCGTCCACACCCTCAGTCCAAGTAATCAAGTCTGAAAGACTTGCTCCTTCCTGGTGATTGCTTTCTCACCTTTATGGGGGGATGGGGATCCAGCTTTTCAGCTGACCCAGGAGAGCCCACTTCCATCCAACTCAACCAGGTTGTCCACAAAATTTGGTGGATGAGTTGGAACTGGTGGCAGCTCGGCGAGCAAGGAACTGGCATCACTGGGTTCAGCATCTTGATGTATACTCTTGCTTGCCCTCAAGTGAAGAGAGGTCCAAAAATCATCCATGGAGTGTTGTTCATTCCATTTGGGAAAGGGAGTACTTTTTCATTTCACTCTCCCCTCCCCAATGCATTGGCCATTTTGGGGCTCTGATAAGTCTCCCATGGCCCCTTTTACTTTCCAACATCAACCAAGCAAGTCGTCACTGGGTTGCCACAAGGAATGGACATCATGGATAACATAAATTGCACCTTCCTTTTCCTTGAACACACAAACTGCACTGCTCAATCCAGAGGCTGTGTTTATATTCTGCCCTATGGTCTACTGAATGAATCTTTCACCCTTTTATACAACGTAGCGCCTTTAACTAACTACAAGTTTGCTGGTCCACCCACTTCGAGCCCATGTGTCATTCTCTTGGAGTTTATCTGCTTGTTTACCTGACTGTCAGTGAACAATTGTCACGCAAGGCGCACTTCCGCTGTGCTTGCCTATGTGCACAGAATCTGTGCGTCACTACAGATCAGAAGCCAGTCATAACACACTCACACAAGACAATAACAGTGAGTTTTACCTGTACTCTTTACAATGCCTGGCCTTCTCACTTGACACATGCTAGCTCAGTCACGAGCAGACTGACCAGTTGGCTGATCGCCAGTTTTAGCAGACACTTCTACTACACTCGAGTATCACTCCCCTCCTCTGTGCTGCTATCGCTTGACTTGTCTTAGCCCACTTCAAAATTTGGGTCAGGTATGTCACCGTACTTTGCCTCCAGCTCATCTCTGCCCTCTCTGTTCACGTTATCTCATACTACACCACCCTCACTCCTCTGAACAGCTGATTCGTGACCTTCGTCCTCATCCAGCGAATCTTCTGACACACTGGCATTCCCATACCTACAGAATTCCTCGTCTTCCATCAGTTGAAGAACTTGTTCTACATCAGTGGTGACAAAATCACTGTAATCTTTTGCTACATTTCTTTTACACAACTTTTTTTTTTTTAAGCACAAATCAGGAAAGATGATCTTATCTTTTTTAACATTCCTGAGAGTGACAAAACTGGTGATGATGAGAAGCGTGTGGATGAGCGGTTGGTCAAAGACCTGTGTGTGGACATCTGTCTAGAGGTGAAAAGCGATTTATACAACTCTGATGGAGAGCCTGTTGTCAAAGTCAATCGGTTGGGACGCATCAAGCCAGATCCCAAAAACTCCAACAAAAGTAGGGGTATCAAAGCAGTTTTGCCCAGTGAAAATGTTTTTTAAAAAAATCATGGCTAAATCCAAGCTACTAAAAATCATTCCAATGATGTATACAAAAATGTGGTGTTAATTCCTTACAAAACTACAAAAGAGAGGGAAAATGACAAAGCCTTATATGAGGAACTGAAATGACTTAGGAAAGATGGCCAAGATGTCATCATAAAAAAATGACAAGATCATCCCTCGCCCCAAACCTTCACAGGCTTCAGGTGGTTCAGGCCCCGGAGGTGTAGGGTCGTCGTTAGCACTGCTAACTGACTACATCTACAACCTGTTAGTAGTGTATATAGTTCACAGTTTAGCACAACTTTCTTTTCTTCTGTTGTTAATATAACTTCTTTTCAACAAAGAACTGATGTAGGTGGAACCACTGAGTGTGGTACAGTGAGTGAATGTGGTGACAGTGGGAAAGCCTGTTTAAGCTCTGAAGGGAGGAAGCTCAAAGTAATGTTTGCGAATGTTGATAGTTTAGGGAACAAAATGAACGAACTGGAAGTAATTGCGGCTGATTTACATGTGGATGTCATTGCGGTTACAGAATTAAATTCTAAAGCTTATTGAGATTCATCTGAGTGGCAACCTGTCCTAAGAAATAATTCTTTTTGCTCAGATACTTTTGGAAGAGGTGTTGGTATGTTTACAGAAAACTCATCAATGTTTGTAGAATTGAGAAACTGGAAAAGCTGTTTAAACCATTTCTGTGACATAGTTTTTGAAGATGACACCATTCATCTTGGAATTATTTACTGTTCTCCAAACTGTTCATTTGAAGAAAACAACAATCTAAACATTGCAGTTAGTACTTTCTTTAGTGATGAATCTATGAAAGGAACTGAAATCCTAGTTGATGATTTTAATCACCCTGAGATTAACTGGCAAGAAGAATTTTGTTCCAGTAGTCCTGAACATCCTGCTACTAAATTTTTAAGAACTACATTAGACAGCTATACCGTTCAGTTGGTTTCTGAACCAACTCATTTTAGAGTTTATAAAGACCAACTGCTATTGATCTGATCTTGTGTTCAAATCCAAACAAAGTTGAAGATATTGATCACCATCCTCCAGTTGGCAAGAGTCATCACTCTGCAATTTCTTCAGCATAGATCTCGATAGGGAAACCAATGAAAGTAAATCTAAAGGGAAATTTTACTTTATGGATAAGGGAAACTGAAACTATGAGAGACAAATTAAGGGGAATAGACTGGGATTCACTATTACTCAATAAAACCGTAGATAAGATTTGGACTCTGATCACTAGTAAACTTCTCCAGACTCAAGACAAGCATGTTCCTTCCAAAGAATTCTTTTCTGGTCCTGGATTCAATAAAAAAAAAAGACAGTTCCATTTACAGTTCTTGACAAGATCAGAACCAAGAGACAAGCTGACAGATGGTATAAGGGGTTCAGAACACAGCCTAACTACAATGCTTACATAAGAGCAAGAAATCAGTCTAAATGGGCTACAGATAAGTCTGTGAAAGAAAAAGAGAGAAAATCAGCCAGTAATATTAAAACAAACGCTAAAGCATTCTTCAGTTATGTTAATTCAAAGACTAAACCTAAAGAACCTATTGTGAACCTAATGACCCCTAATGGTGAATTAATTACAACAGATAAAGGGAAGGCTAAGGTCTTAAATGACTTCTTTAATAGTGTGTTTACAGATGAAAATGTAGATAATATTCCTGATTTTTTTAAAAATGCATGTATATAAAACTATTTTCTGCTTCTGTTTCTGAAAAGAATTTGAAAGAAAGGCTGTCCAAGCTAAATATTAACAAAGCTGCTGGACCTGACAAAATTCATCCAAGAGTGTTAAAGGAATTGAGTGATGTTTTGGCTTTACCTTTAAAAGTACTATTTGATAAAACACTACAGTGTGGTAAGTTACCTATAGAATGGAAGGTAGCTGAGGTAAAACCAATTTTTAAAAAAAAAGGCGATAAAAATATCCAGGTAACTACAGACCAGTAAGTTTGACTTCAGTAGTATGCAAAGTTTTTGTGAGTGTACTCAGAGATTTGCCAGATTCTCATCTGATAGATTATGGTTTGCTCTCAGACTGTCAGTATGGTTTTACCACTGGAAGATCCTGTGTTTCACAGCTGCTTTCCACCTTGAATTATTGGCAAAGCTGGATAAAGCTGGATGACAATATACCAGTTGATGCAGTTTATTTAGACTTGCAGAAAGCTTTTGATACTGTAGCACATAAAAATAACTAAACTTGAAGGCTATGGAATAGGTGGAGACATACTCTCATGGATTACTGATTTTCTAAGTAATAGACATCAGTATGTTAAAGTTAGGAATTAGGTTTCTGATCTTAGGAAAGTTACTAGTGGGGTCCCCCAAGGTAGTTTCCTGGGACCCACCCTGGGACCCACCCTGTTTATTTACTACATTAATGATATGCCTGATGTTGTTAGAAGCCTGGTCAAAATCTTTGCTGATGATACAAAAGTAAACACCCATATTGAGTCAGTTGATAATTCCACTGAATGACAGAAGAGTATTGATGAACTTGTTGCATGGACCAATGCCTGGCAGATTAAATTTTATAATATGAAGTGTAAAGTTCTTCATGCAGGTAAAAATAATCCTAGGTATGATTATTATATGGAAGGTGTATTGCTACAAGAGACTAATGCTGAAAAAGACCTAGGAGTGATAATAGACCCTGATTTATCATTGATAAACATGTTAATGAAACCATTAAAAGAGCAAATAGACTAGCAGGGATGATTGTAGGCAATATTCAGTGCAAAGATAGTGAAGTAATGGTTCCATTATTTAAAACACGCGTCAGACGGTTATTGAATATGGCAATGCTGTATGGACAACAAATTTGAAAAAACACAGTAATCCCATCAAAGATATTCAGAGAAGATTTACAAAAAAGATTAGTGGTTTGCAGAAGTATTCATATGAACAAAGGCTTCAGTTTTTTAAATTACGAAGTTTGGAATACAGGCAATGGCGACATGATTGAAACTTACAAACTTACACATGGATTTTATGACATTAAAACCACTGGCACATTATTTCAGTTGAATACAGAATCTGCAACTAGAGGGCACCTGTCCAAACTAACAAAAAAAATTTACTAAAACTTCAAAAGCAGCAAACTTTTTCACTAACAGAATTGTTAATACTTGGAATAACTTGCCAGTCAGTGTTGGAGCAGAAACTGTTAACACTTTCAAAAATTGTCTTGATAAACACTGGATACACCTTTGTTTCAAACAAATATTGACTTCCATTTTTAAAACCACGCTTGTGCTTTATAAAAGTGCAAGAATAAGACCAAAATATTTCTTGCTAAAACCATATGATTATCCACATTGAGCAAGAACAACAGTGCCACTCGGAACATGCAGGCAGAGTCTGCTGGATGGGGCAGATGACTGGGAGTGCACTGCAGACCTCCCAGAATGGCAGAGTCACCTAGAGATCATCAGCAAGAGTGGCATGAGACCAGACATAGTAGTCCACTCTCAGTCAACCAAGCAGCTGATCATGATCGAGCTCACGGTGCCATATGAGAACAGAATGGAGGCAGCTTAAATCTACAAGACTGAAAAGTATGCTGATCTGGCAAACAGCCTGAGGAGAGAAGGCTATCAGGTCAAAGTCCTCACTGCAGAAATTGGAGCTAGGGGGTTTGTAGGAACGTCTGCATACAGCCTTATGAAACAGCTCTCAGTTGCAGGGAGGGAAAAAAACCAGAGCCATGAAAGCAATGGCAGAAGCGGCAGAGAGGTGTTCAAGCTGGATCTGGTCAAGGAGAACAAAAGTGAACTTCATAAGGCTTAACTTTCCCTACAATTACAAATATCAGGTGCCCCAGTGGCTCAGTGGTTAGAGTGCGAGTCATTAAGTGGAAAATGAGCATGTCCAGAGGGTCATGGGTTCAAATCCCAGCCATGACTCGTCCCAAGATGGGGGAAAAAAAGGGGGCAGCAGAGGGACATCCGGAGTCATGAACCGGGTGTGGCCCAACCCCTTAGAGTGTCAGGAGATAAGGGCCGAAACACTTGCTTGAAGGGGGCTTCTCTTCTGAGGACTCTCTGCTGCCACACTCTCCACAAGTTTCTTTCTACTACATTGAGCAGGTTAAAGGCTGAAAATCGCTAATATGCCACCGATATAATATATGATATGATATGATGATAACTGAGGCCACGTTGTTGTTCTTCCTCAGCCATGTTGAACTTGTGTGAAAATCTGCAGGGGGTGGTATAAGTAACAGCCTAGCCTGACAACTTTCGCATCTTGTTGGATTCATTTACACCTCGGAGCAGGCAATACAAAGATATCTGCCTTCAAAAGGGATTGCGATGGTTCCCTATGCAGCTAGTGAAGAGTTTTCATATCTGTAATATATTTTCTTAATTTCATGTTCCCAGTTTCTCCATCTTCAACCCCCCCCCCCCCCCCCCCCCCCCCCCCCCCCCCCCCCCCCCCTTTCCTCAAGTCCAAATCTTTGACAAGTCATTACTATGAAGACAGTTGAGTTGTTGGCCTGTGCTTGTTTTTTCCCCCACTATTAGATTGTTCGTCTATGTATTTGTCTGACTTTATTCAAGTTTAAAAGGCTGTTCCAGTCTTGAATAAAAGTTACTCTGTGTTAGGTTTTCTTATGGGAGCAAAAGTTACCCCACTTGTTTACTGTTTATTGTTTACTGTTCCCTGCCTCATTTCATTTCCAATTACAGAACACTGATTCAGAACAGAATTCTTCAATAGTTTTGACACGATTTACTTCTCCAATTTCTTTACATGCTTTAAATACATCCTTCCGAAAGGCATTTACACAATCTTGATTGGGCAGATCAGACCCTAAGTTTTCAATTATGGCAGTATTTGGATACTGAAGACATGAAAGACCTTTCCATTTATGATTATTTGATTGTATTTTACGAAACCATGATGTAATGCATTCAGGTACTTCTGAATGTTGGTTATACCAATACCCCTAGATCTGATACTAAAACTGTCGGGTGAATTTGTTAGCAGCATCCATAAAAATGTAATTTTTGAAAGCAAAAGTGACTTAACAACTGTCACTCTTCCGAGTAGTGTAATTTGTCTTTTTAACCATATTCTGCTCTGTAATTTTTTTTCATAGAACTTTTCCTCAAAATTTACAACTGCACATTCTTTTAAATCGCTTGTGAACCATACCCCTAAAATTTTGAAACGTTTAGGATTCCTCCCTTGTTGAGAGTTTGTTGGCATGCTTTCTTCTTTTTTACTTTGAGAAGAAAGATAACATTCATTTGTTTTTCTTTTGCATTTTTTTGCACTTGAAATTACTAAATATTTGAAATTTTTGTTGACTAACTATTACGAACATGTTATAATAAAAATACAGTGTCTCTCCTCCATTTTACAAAAAGATAGCTTGAAAATTGGTTGTTTAGTTCCTGAGATATCCGTGTTTCACATATGCTGGTATGAAGTAAGAGTTTTTTTGTTTTTTTTAAATGGCTGGCAATGGGGATTCATGCAAAATAGAATGTCTGGCAGTGAAAGGGTTAAGAAATATTTTGTGTTCTATTCCCCTTCCTATATCGATATTTCCCAAGCTCTAATCTGGGCACCTCTAGCTTTCTCAAGAGATCATATTTCTAATTGCTATTTCACCTGAAACATTTCCCCCAAACAGGCAGTGAGGGGGGGGGGGGGGGGGGTGGGAGCTAGTCTACATGGTCATTTAGTTCATGAAATATGGTGTCAACATCGTCCGTGTAACAGTCTGTGTGGATCCGGTAGCTTTGGTCGTTTGTCTGTCTAGTCCAAAGTGGAATCCTTTGATTGGGTTGTTTTATCAACCCGGATCCGTTGGTATTAACCACAGTGCTGCCTTCACTGTTTACAGTTGTGTTCTGTGAATTAAATGCAGAAAAAACAAATGCAGTGTGGCTAGGTAGTAAATGAAATTCCCCTGTTAAGTATATGCCACATTTGAACATAATATGGAACCCTCCAAAATTTAAAATCTTAGGCATCTGGTTTACATGTGACTTAAAACATTGCGAAATTATGAACCTTGAAGAAAAGTTTGCAGAAATCAAAACACTGTATGGGGGCCGGAATAGCTCAGTGGTAGAGCGCCAGACTTGTAATCCTGGGATTGCGGGTTCGAATCTCTGCTGGGCCGTTTTGGTACAGGTTGATTTTTCCCTCGGAGTTAACATTGGTTCTGACTCCATTTCCCATACAGTCCTTCGAAATGAGACTATAAACCGAGGTTCCGTGTGTGAATGCATGCATAACATCTTGCACACACGTGAAATCCCATCACCAACTTTTGGAAGAGAAGGCCAGTTTGGCCATTGGTATGGATGACACGTTACACATAGCATACACCTTCCCCGAAGTTGGAGTATGGTTGCCTTAATGGCAGGATAAAAACGGTCATACACACCCAACTCCACTCCTTTTGTTGGGTAGATGGGATTATTCCTTGCCTTTCTATACAGGAGTGTCCGCAGGAGTATCAGCCTGCGTACGCAGAAGAAGAAGAAGAAACACTGTATAAAACTTGGGTCAGAAGGCAGATAACGCCTCTTGGCAGAGGAGCAGTGCTTAAATCTATGATTCTTTCTAAACTAACCCATCTATGGATTTTATTACCAAACCCACTGGACTATACAGTTGATAAAATCCAGAACTTTATTTTCAGGTTCGTTTGGGGGGGGGGGGGGGGGGGGGGGGGGGAAAGAGACAGAATTAATAGGAAAACGAAGCACTGAAGTGCTTCCAGGCAGATCTTGATGGAAAATGTGCGCCTGCTGATTGATAATTCCACAGCAGTAGCCTGTATTAACAACATGGGCACAAGCCACTCAGACAGCTGTAATGAGATGACAGCCACTATCTGGCAGAGGGCTGTGGACAGAAATGTATGGCTGAGTGCATACCACATCCCAGGGAAAGACAATACAGCTGCGGATGAAGAATCAAGAAAAATTAATGTGGATGCAGAGTGGAAACTGGACAGTACTGTGTTGACAGATGCGGTCAACAAGTTGCAGAGTTCCTTTGAAATTGATTTGTTTGCTTCCAGAATAAACAAACAGCATCAGTGTTGTCTCTTATAGAGCGGACCCAGAGGCACATGCAGTTGATGCTTTCTCGTTAAATTGGGGAAAACTACAATGGTATGCTTTTCCTCCTTTCAACCTGCTGCCCAGTGTTTTACTGAAGATACGGAAGGAGAGAGCGACAGGCCTGCTCATTCTCCCCTGTGGCCCACACAGGTCTGGTGGCCGGTTGTACAGAAAATACTGACCCAGGAACCAGTCCGTCTACCCTCCACACCTGCCCTGCTGACACTGCTCAGCCACCCGAGTCGCACTCACCACCTGCTGCCAAAGCTACAACTTCTGGCATGCAGTGTATCAGGAGCACGGTTGAACAGGAAGGATTCTCCCTGATGCTGTAAATCTTCTCCTGAGCTCCTGGAGGCCCACCACCAAAATGTAGTACAACACCAACATTAGTAGGTGGATAAAATATGCCTCAAAAAACGTAATGGCAGTGAGATCACCCACACCGCCACAGGTTGCAAATTTTTTAGCTTCCATGTTTTCAGCGGGGGCAAGCTGTAGTGCTATAAATTCTGCAAGAAATGCATTATCAGTTTTTCTGCCATCAGTGAAAGGAGTATCTGTAGGTAATTTACCAGGAATTTGCAGACTTGTCAAAGACTTGCACTGCCAAGGTACAGACACACCGGGGATGTTAGTTTAGTGTTGGATTACATGTGCTCACTTCCAGATGTTTTTCTGCCATCAGTGAAAGGAGTATCTGTAGGTAATTTACCAGGAATTTGCAGACTTGTCAAAGACTTGCACTGCCAAGGTACAGACACACCGGGGATGTTAGTTTAGTGTTGGATTACATGTGCTCACTTCCAGATGTAGATACTTTGGATTTGAAACAACTGACATTGAAAACAGTAAAACTAATGGCACTTCTTACTGGGCAAAGAGGCCATGCTTTTCATCTACTGAAAACTACAGATGTGCATGTCAGTGAGAGGAAGTGTATTTTACAGTTTTCTAGCAAACACAAAAACACTAAGCCAGGCAGTTACACAGAACCAGCAGAAAGTCTAGCTTACTTGCAAAACACCAAATTATGCTTAGTGACGCACATAGGACTGTATCTGAAGACAACTGAAGCGCTCAGGAAAGGGCCAGAACTCTATTGCCATCCATAGACCACACACTCCCATTTCCAGAAACACATTTTCTTGGTGGGTCAAACAAGTGCTGGCTGCAGCAGGAGTGGACACAGAGACATATGGCCCACACACAACGCGTGCTGCGAGTTGTTCGGCTGCTGCAAGTGAAGGAGTGAGCCTTGCCACCATCCTCAAAGTGGCTGGATGGTCGGCAGAAATACTTTCACCAAGTTTTATAAGAAAGCGGTGCTGACTAAACCAAATTTTAGACAGGCAGTATTGGACAAGTTTGTTAATTAAGAAGATGTGACTAAACCAAATTTTGGACAGGCAGTATTGGACAAGTTTGTTAATTAAGATGTGACTTCAGTACAGTTTATACCTGGCAAATTTCGGACTTCCTGGGGAATGTATTTTACAAATATTCTGCACTTCATTGCATGTGGATGCAAACCAGTAGGCACTGCAGTTAGAATTTGTTGACAGTGATGTAACTGAAATAAGATGTTCCAAGTTTGTGTTCAACATGTTATGTTTGGTGATATTCACCTGTACTGAATCAGATAAAAATTGATGTACATGAATTGATGACTGCAATTTGTTTTTTTCAATTATGTGAAATGCTGCATAGTCACTAGATGCTCTAGAATCTCATGTGACTCCGTATGACTGAAGAGAGGCGATGAATAATTGAAAAATTAAACTAGACTTACGTAGAAAGGTGACGTTTAATTTGAATTATTTATAGCCTATCGTAAGGAGGGAGGAGTTGCGTGCCCTTCCTATGTATGGCTCTGAATGTTCAAAGTCACCACTATGGTAAGTCTAGTGAAAAGTTTGTGCACCCTCCCAAAGTATCTAGTGACTACTCGCAGCTCTAAACACTGACTATTCTTGGCTGGCACGCACGCTGACACTCACGTAACTCGTCCCTCCTTACGATAGGCTCTAAATAATTCAAATTAAACGTCACCTTTCTACATAAGTCTAGTTTAATTCCTCAGTTAAATACTACCTTTTTTTCTGTCCTCCATTCAGGATTGATAACACTGAATCAGACTAACAATTTAAAACTTTTTTTTTCAGTCCTCCTTTCAGGATAGCCATGACAAATGAGTTGCGGAAACGAGCAGGAGACACGCTTCTCTGCCGACTGGGATGGATGGAGATGGAGCCACGCCCCAGCTTGTTGAGTGACAAGGAGAAAGAAGACAGCGGCCTGACTGAGTCATTGTACATGCCTGGTAGCGGCATTGCCAAACCTTTGTTGGAGGCATGGTTAGTTTTGATGAAAATTCAATCTTTTGCTCATACTTGATATGAAATTTTAGGAGTTACAGTACTTTATTAGTTTTCATTTAATCGGAAATGAAATGAGGCAGGGAACAGTAAACGATAAACAGTAAACAAGTTGGGTATTTTTTGCTCCCATAAGAAAACCTAACACAGAGTAACTTTTATTCAAGACTGGCACAGCCTTTTAAACTTGAATAAAGTCAGACAAATACATAGACGAACAATCTAATAGTGGGGGAAAAACAAGCGCAGGCCAACAACTGAACTATCTTTATAGTAATGACTTGGCAAAGATTTGGACTTAAGGAGAGGGGCGGAATTTGAAGATGGAGAAACTGGGAACATGAAATTAAGAAAATATGTTACAGATATGAAAACTCTTCACTAGCTGCATAAGGGAACCATTGCAATCCCTTTTGAAGGCAGATATATTTGTATTGCCTGCTCCGAGGCCTTTCGTCCGCTGGGTCGGACTCATCAGGGAGACACGGCTGGTTGTGTCTGCGCTCCTGGCGTCAAATAGAGACACACCACAGTCCATAATACTGTGGTGTTCTCACCACCAAGAGTGCAAAAAAGAATCCAATAGCACCCCCAAAGCAGCCAGCGAAGAGTAGTAAATGAAACCAAACGAAAGTGTGGGGAGGAAAAAAGTTGCTGAAAAACTAAAGACATTATGCAAACAGTATAAAATATAGGGGACAATCTTTGAGCCTACGCTTGAGGATCCACCCAAAGATGCAAGGGAGATCAAAAGACAAACACACAGACGGACAGAAACAAATACAAATAACCTCAATTTGATCAAAACAAAATCGGAAATGAAATGAGGCAGGGAACAGTAAACGATAAACAGTAAACAAGTTGGGTATTTTTTGCTCCCATAAGAAAACCTAACACAGAGTAACTTTTATTCAAGACTGGCACAGCCTTTTAAACTTGAATAAAGTCAGACAAATACATAGACGAACAATCTAATAGTGGGGGAAAAACAAGCGCAGGCCAACAACTGAACTATCTTTATAGTAATGACTTGGCAAAGATTTGGACTTAAGGAGAGGGGCGGAATTTGAAGATGGAGAAACTGGGAACATGAAATTAAGAAAATATGTTACAGATATGAAAACTCTTCACTAGCTGCATAAGGGAACCATCGCAATCCCTTTTGAAGGCAGATATATTTGTATTGCCTGCTCCGAGGCCTTTCGTCCGCTGGGTCGGACTCATCAGGGAGACACGGCTGGTTGTGTCTGCGCTCCTGGCGTCAAATAGAGACACACCACAGTCCATAATACTGTGGTGTTCTCACCACCAAGAGTGCAAAAAAGAATCCAATAGCACCCCCAAAGCAGCCAGCGAAGAGTAGTAAATGAAACCAAACGAAAGTGTGGGGAGGAAAAAAGTTGCTGAAAAACTAAAGACATTATGCAAACAGTATAAAATATAGGGGACAATCTTTGAGCCTACGCTTGAGGATCCACCCAAAGATGCAAGGGAGATCAAAAGACAAACACAGACGGACAGAAACAAATACAAATAACCTCAATTTGATCAAAACAAAATCGGAAATGAAATGAGGCAGGGAACAGTAAACGATAAACAGTAAACAAGTTGGGTATTTTTTGCTCCCATAAGAAAACCTAACACAGAGTAACTTTTATTCAAGACTGGCACAGCCTTTTAAACTTGAATAAAGTCAGACAAATACATAGACGAACAATCTAATAGTGGGGGAAAAACAAGCGCAGGCCAACAACTGAACTATCTTTATAGTAATGACTTGGCAAAGATTTGGACTTAAGGAGAGGGGCGGAATTTGAAGATGGAGAAACTGGTAACATGAAATTAAGAAAATATGTTACAGATATGAAAACTCTTCACTAGCTAGGTTTTCTTATGGGAGCAAAAAATACCCAACTTGTTTACTGTTTATCGTTTACTGTTCCCTGCCTCATTTCATTTCCGATTTTGTTTTGATCAAATTGAGGTTATTTGTATTTGTTTCTGTCCGTCTGTGTGTTTGTCTTTTGATCTCCCTTGCATCTTTGGGTGGATCCTCAAGCGTAGGCTCAAAGATTGTCCCCTATATTTTATACTGTTTGCATAATGTCTTTAGTTTTTCAGCAACTTTTTTCCTCCCCACACTTTCGTTTGGTTTCATTTACTACTCTTCGCTGGCTGCTTTGGGGGTGCTATTGGATTCTTTTTTGCACTCTTGGTGGTGAGAACACCACAGTATTATGGACTGTGGTGTGTCTCTATTTGACGCCAGGAGCGCAGACACAACCAGCCGTGTCTCCCTGATGAGTCCGACCCAGCGGACGAAAGGCCTCGGAGCAGGCAATACAAATATATCTGCCTTCAAAAGGGATTGCGATGGTTCCCTTATGCAGCTAGTGAAGAGTTTTCATATCTGTAACATATTTTCTTAATTTCATGTTCCCAGTTTCTCCATCTTCAAATTCCGCCCCTCTCCTTAAGTCCAAATCTTTGCCAAGTCATTACTATAAAGATAGTTCAGTTGTTGGCCTGCGCTTGTTTTTCCCCCACTATTAGATTGTTCGTCTATGTATTTGTCTGACTTTATTCAAGTTTAAAAGGCTGTGCCAGTCTTGAATAAAAGTTACTCTGTTAGGTTTTCTTATGGGAGCAAAAAATACCCAACTTGTTTACTGTTTATCGTTTACTGTTCCCTGCCTCATTTCATTTCCGATTTTGTTTTGATCAAATTGAGGTTATTTGTATTTGTTTCTGTCCGTCTGTGTGTTTGTCTTTTGATCTCCCTTGCATCTTTGGGTGGATCCTCAAGCGTAGGCTCAAAGATTGTCCCCTATATTTTATACTGTTTGCATAATGTCTTTAGTTTTTCAGCAACTTTTTTCCTCCCCACACTTTCGTTTGGTTTCATTTACTACTCTTCGCTGGCTGCTTTGGGGGTGCTATTGGATTCTTTTTTGCACTCTTGGTGGTGAGAACACCACAGTATTATGGACTGTGGTGTGTCTCTATTTGACGCCAGGAGCGCAGACACAACCAGCCGTGTCTCCCTGATGAGTCCGACCCAGCGGACGAAAGGCCTCGGAGCAGGCAATACAAATATATCTGCCTTCAAAAGGGATTGCGATGGTTCCCTTATGCAGCTAGTGAAGAGTTTTCATATCTGTAACATATTTTCTTAATTTCATGTTCCCAGTTTCTCCATCTTCAAATTCCGCCCCTCTCCTTAAGTCCAAATCTTTGCCAAGTCATTACTATAAAGATAGTTCAGTTGTTGGCCTGCGCTTGTTTTTCCCCCACTATTAGATTGTTCGTCTATGTATTTGTCTGACTTTATTCAAGTTTAAAAGGCTGTGCCAGTCTTGAATAAAAGTTACTCTGTGTTAGGTTTTCTTATGGGAGCAAAAAATACCCAACTTGTTTACTAGTTTTCATTTAGTTATCCCACTTTTTGCCACCTTTATTATCACATTTTGTTCAGTATTATTAATCGAATTTAGGACCTGTAAATTGTAGAAATTGTATGAATGTCATGTGGATTTATGTGAATTCATCTGGTAGTCTGCAACTGGAATGAGATTTCCCTCAGATAAAGAGTGAAATACCTGTATGAAAATACTGAGGATTATTCTCCAAAATTAGGTTGAGGAATGTTTACCTTTCAGTATAACAAAGACATACAACACCACTGAAATGAATTTGTAGCACACAGCTTGAATATTGTATGTAGCTCTGTATTTTTCTCAAGAACAGGTGTTACAATGCTGCAAAAAAAAAAAAAAAAAAAAAAAAAAAAAAAAATCAGACACACACACACACACAAAACAACTGATAATGAAATAAATCATGCACACACACATAGTGGTAAAGTTACTTGTATAAAACTGGCTCATATCAGCTGACATAATGACATGTACAGTCATCTCAGATCATCTCTCTGTCCTTCCTCCAGTGTATTAACAGCAGTCCCAGTCAGCATATCTGTAGGACAGTCCACTGCACAAAGCAACCTGTCGAGAAGTGTCCCAAATTAGGCTAGGATATTTAGGAAGGTTGGAAGTTGTTTGCAACAGCTGAAGGAGGATGTGGGCAATCAGTTCCTCTCACCTTTTATCTCTGTGTAAGCCTATAGGCAATACAGAGCATCACTGGCTCGTGTCTTTTCTGACCCCTTCCTCCTTCCCTTGCCCACCCCATCATTTTCTGTTGAATGTTCAAAACTTGTGGCCTCAGGCAGATCTCTTGGTCACTTGAAGTACAGAAAGTATTGTTGCTGATTTTTGAGTGGGAACTGCTCTGTTACAGCCATGACTTGCCAGTGCTGGTCTTCCTGATGTTTTGCTCGGAGGGAGACAATGCACAAGATGCTATTGCTGTAGCCCAGCAGCTCAATGGCTGGATGAACCTCATCTCCAGAAAGGTCAGTCTTTTCTTGCCCCACCCAACCCCTCACAGCCATACTCCCCTCCACCATCCTATGATGCATAAAGGTCAGATCCTTGCATTTGGCTAAAAAAAAAACTGAAATGAGTCTGAGTATCAATGTTCTGGCACATGCCAGCTGTGAGTCACAAAGATTGTTTCAGTAATGGTTCATTTGGGATGTCGTTTGATGGTTTTCATGGAACATGTATAGGATGGCCTTTGAAGCTGCATTGACTTTGTAATGGTGTTTGTTACATTCACTAAGACAGGCTCAATGGAATGCATTTGAAAAGTAGGAGGGCTCTCTGGAAGGTAAAGGTGTTCACCAAGATCAAACAGATTCTAAATCTGCTCTTCAATCTGGGTAGGTGTTTGAGTCGCATTCTGTCTTTCTACAGAGTTTTGTTAATGAGGAGTTTTTGCATAATGATGCTATCTGACAAACCAGCCAACAGACGCATGGGAAACCATGACCTCCTTGGTGGAGGTACCTAGAAGGACAGTGATGAGAGTGCAGACCTACCCTAAGGCTGAACAACTCCTGGAGCCTTCCATTCATCTGGATCGGTATCACATTCTAGTGCATTTATCATCAGGCTATGTTCCACCTTTTCCCCAAAGAAAGGGAGACATGGAGAGAATGTCTGTTTGCGGATTTTGTGAATTGTCATGTAACTGAAGTTACTCATGCTGATTATGTGAGGGAGAAGGGGAACTAAATCATTAATGGCTCAGGAATCTCCCATTTTGGCATGGCGAGGTTACACTCAAACACTACCAGTGAGTGCAGGTACTGAAAGTCTTATCATAGCAGGCATTCTGGCAGGGGTAGCCTGGTTAAGAGACTTGTTTGGGTGTTTTTACAGGCATCCTTATTTCAAAGGTGAGCATGTTCAATTACCCACCACCTTTTTGTTTTCCTAGAACTTGTCTGGACAGCTGAGTATGAGGAAAAGAAATTTTCCCATTGAAAGTCTCCAATTTCCCCGCACATTGTAAGGCAAGTGCAGAAACTGACATCCAACTCTTAAATATATAAATGAAGGCGACATGTAAACCAAAGAAGTCACTATGGGAGTCCTAGTATTATTGAGGCCATATTGAGGATCAGATTTACGTCTTTCTCAGGGTCATTCTGATTGACATGGGCAATAGTCTTGTCCAACACAAACAAGGCACTTATTTGGACAGGTGAGTATGTAGAAACTACTTTTATTAACCCCTTCACTGCAACAGTATAATAGTACATTTGAATAACTGTGTGCCAAGGTAAAATTTTGCTGTTTTGGGTAGGTTCAGTAAAATGGTTACTGCTCACTTATTTCGTGACAAATCTTTCGGATTTTTGGCTTGTTTTGTTGTTATGCATTGATCTATAATGTCCTGTCAAAATGACTTGATTATGCTGGTAATTAGTGTAGCAGAAATCGGCAAAATTGTAATAATTTTACCAAAAATAACAGTTTTCGAGTATACACAAACACATTGTGCCAAACACACACCACACAGTAAGCAGACCCACAATCGGGCGTGCATACACACACACACACACACACACACACATACACACACACACACACACACACACACACACACACACACACACACAAAATATAGGTATCAATGGCTGTTGTTATCAGGTCATAAAAATATGTACACAAACGCGATGGTTTGTGGAAAATCAAATAATGGATTTACAAGATCAGTCCCTGTCAAACAAGGACTTCTTCAAGGCAGTTCGTTTAGCCCGACGCTGTTTACTATCTTTATAAATTATATTTCAAACTATATTGATAACAATGATTCTCCTGTTACAAACAAGCTGAAAGAAACACGAATATCGCATTTATTATATGCTGACGACATAGTTATGTTGTCAAACAGAAAATCGGGATTACAAACAAAACTTAATCGATTTATAATTATTGTACAGAATGGGGCATGAAACTAAATAAAGATAAAACAAAAGTTGTCATATTCACTAAAACCGACTCAAAATTTTCAACCGCATTTACATGTGGAGATGATTCTCTTGAGACAGTAAATGAATACAAGTATTTAGGAATAATTCTTCATAAAAGTGGAGAGTTACATAAAGCACAAGATCATCTAGCAAAACAAGGTAACAAAGCTGTACACTCCTTACTACGTAAAGTAAAGGGAGAACATGTCAATGTATCATCAATAGCAAAACTCTTTGATGCTTTGATTTTACCAGTTATGCTTTATGGCGCAGAAGTTTGGTTTCCATTTACAGAAAAGATAGGACATGTTGAAAAGCAGACTACAATGTTCGACCTTTATCACAAATATTTATTATCCAATAATCCGATCGAGAACGTACATGTAAAATTTTGCAGACATATATTAGGCGTACACAGAAAAGCAATGAAATTGCCAGTACTAGCTGAACTTGGAAGATTTCCCTTGTGTCAAGAAATAATGAGTCAAGTAGTCATGTTTTGGATCCATATAATGGAATCAAAGGAAGACTCATATCTAAGAGAAGCGTACGAAGATCTTGACCCATCATCTTCATGGAAATCTTCTGTAAAGAAGATCTTAAGTAATATTGGAATGACACATGTATGGAATAACCAAAGTACGCTTAACCCTCAAAAATTGTGTTATCCAATAGAGAGAAAGTTACAAAGTGTTTAATATTATACACTTTTTGCGAATAAAAGGAAAAAGAAAAGAGCACCAAGGTTAAAATTTTATGACATCAGTAATAAATATAGGCTTGAACCATACCTCATCAAATGCACAAATAAACATTACAGGAAAGAACTTTGTGAATTAAGAATTAGCGCACATGACCTCGCAATAGAAAGAGGTAGATACTCCCATATTAAGCGTGAAGGTAGGAAATGTACAACTTGCAATATAATAGAAGACGAGGTACATTTTTTAGACTCTTGTAAACGTTACAATAAAATCAGGAATACGTTTAAAAAACGTATCGTAAACAAAATGGATATATACGACGCTACCTCATTGAAAATAAGTACTTTGATGTCTAATGATGACCTTCAGGTTGAAATTGGGAAATATGTATATGACTGCTTTACATAATGACTTTTTATGTAAAAAGAACAAATCATTATTTCTTTGGACGATGAGTTGTTTAATCATCGCCATCTTGTGTCCATAAATCCTTTAATGGTGTTTAGTGACAATAAAAAAAGTTTCAAGTTTCACACACACACACACACCACACACAGTAAGCAGACCCACAATTGGGCACACAAACACACATACGCACACGCACACACACACACACACACACATCCTACACACAACACACACAATTCACACACACACACACAATTCACACACACACACACACATGTACACTTATGCACAAACACACACTAACAGTATCACACACACGTGAATGTAAAAACACCACAATGGTACAAAACAAAAAAACTGCTGTGGATGAGTGCTTCTGTGTTTTACAAAATGAACAAACTTATATGGAAAACTTGCATACAGAAATAAATAATGCTTAGGCGCATGTGTACAAACACACATGCACACAAACACACACACACACACACACACACACGCACACGCACAGTCCCACCTATCCATACAGTCATTATTTGCCATAATTATGTGATTTCAGTTGGAAATAGGGCAAAGAAGAGAAATACGGAAAATAAATAGTTGAGGAATGAAGAATCAAGTAGTAAAAACAAAACAAAAAACAACAACAACAAAAGAAAAATAGAGCTACTTGCCTGAAACCGGTTTCTGGTCATGAAGGAACTGAAGACTGGAACTTTGTACAGCCGAAAATTGGCACAGTTGACTTTCAGACCAGGATTCCTAGTCAAAACAACAGCAAGGTTGAAGGGCTGTGCACCTCTTTCTCGCCATTCTTTGATCAGCTGTTGCTGACCACGCCCCATGCCACGCCCCCGGCTGCTTCCACGAGACCCTCACCATCGTCCTGAGCCCGTACCACGCCCACGACCCAGTCCCTCAAGACAGGAGGGGGTGCAGTGCTCGTTGATGGCACGGGTTCGGCTATTTCCGCTACATCACCCACGCTAACGGTGCTTTCTTTACTGCTGTCTTGTGTAAAGAACAATGAAGCCATGTCATCACCAGCACGTATCTCCGATAAAAGTGGCTGGTACTGATTCCCATCCGTCTCCTCCTCATCGCTAGTATCAGGATCCGATCCTCACTATCTTGATACTTTAGAACATCATCTAAAACATCAAGCGCAGTGTAACGCTTGAAAACGGGACGCGTCGACGAAGTGCTAGGTTGAGCTGCCATCTTGAATATGCTTATCAGCTGTTACCTCTCAACTCGCAGTTTGCATATCATGTGGTCAGTTGGGCGGTCGCTTGAAGGGAAAGGGCCCGTACCTTGACATCAGTAGAAGAAGTGGAAACATTTTAGAGGGTCGTCTCCCAAGTAGATTTTTCTGCTTTCTGTGATGAAGTTACTACGAGGTGTACTCGTATACAGGCGTAGCGATTTTTGGTTTTCACTACGAATGGCACTCATAGCAGGCAGGGAACGGGTTAATGGTGAAATTCCATTCATTTACATACCTATATCTAACATTCATATCAGAACATTTGAATGTTGCAGTGTATATTAATTTAAAATGAAGACAAAAACACAGGGGCAAATTGAACTTGGAAGGATTGAGAACAGTTTCATAAGGCCCTTCTTTGTTTTTAATCAGCGACCCATGATTTTAGAGAAAGACATTTTATAATCAGTATATACAATCATAATTAAGAACAGTTACAATGAAATGTTTGTAAACTAATATTGCCTGTCAAAAAAAAGAAAAGAAAATAGAAATCCACATCACAGTAGACATATTGATTACAGGCTTTGTCTTCACTGTCAATATGGACAGTTTTGTCAGTATGACCACTGGATTGCAGATCAAGATAACTTTCTGAAAATAAACTTGTGATATATTGGCCCTGTTTTGAAAATTCAACAGACTTCTTCAAATTGACCAGAGCATAAAAGTTATGCATCATTTAAAACTGTATTATGCTTACATTAGAAATTTAAAAGAATTTTCAAACAAAATTGTCATTGGTGCTACTTGAAAATATCTGTTTCAAAAAATAGTGTCTCTATATTCAAAAATGAAAAAGGGTGTTAAAAGTGCATGTGCTCATCATAGAATGTACTGTCCATCATCAAATGCTTAGGAAAGAATTAGGTGATTTTCCTATCAAAGTAAAGTTACATACGTCGATTGCCTCCACAGGTGAAAATTTGCCACCATTCCATCATCTTGTTTGAAAGAACAACCTCTTACCTGTGTCAAACCAATACTAACAGAGAGAAAACTACACTGTGTCAGGTGGGACAAAGTCAGCCTGGCATTAAAGTTGTATGATCCTGGACGTATTTCATTAGTGGACAAGCTTTTTGCTATGACTGGGTAAAAACACACAATGAAAACGTCATGAATATTGATCTTAAATTACTGATCTGCAAATGGTATGTATGATGCAATTCCGGTATTTCTGTGTTGCTTTAGCGTGTTCTGGCTAATACAGTGACACTGTTTGAGCAGCCAGACACATTCAATTCAGCTTATATATTGATGACTCCCTATGTTGATCCAGATGAAAGTGGAATTGAATTAATGCCGAGTTGCCTTATTAACCCTTTCACCGCCAGACGTTCTATTTTGCATAAATCCACATTGCCTGCCATTTTAAAAAAAAAACTCGTATTTCATACCAGCATATGTGAAACGTGGATATTTCTGGAACTAAACAACCAATTCTCATGCTTTTTTTTTTTTTTAAATGGAAGAGATACACTGTGTCTTTATTATATTATATGTTGGTAATGGTTAGTCAACAACAATTTCCAATATTTAGTCAAGTGCAAAAAAAAAAAAATGCAAAACAAAAAAATGAATGTTATATTTCTTCTCAACGTAAAAAAGAAGAAAGCATACCAACAAACTCTCAACAAAGGAAAAGTACTCCACTCACAAATGAAGACCAGAAAGTATGGTATATCCAACAGAAAAAATGGAAGAAACAGCCATAAATCCAACTACTCCGATAGCTGGGAACACACACACACACACACACACACACACAATTCTTATGCCTAACTGGTACACATGAAAGAAAGAAAAAGGGAACACACACACACACACACACACACACACACACACACACCCTTTTCGCTCTCACTGTTGAAAGCAATATTTTTTAATGAAAACAAAGTCATTCACATGCCTGTTGGGTCTCTGGAACCTGGGGAGCCATTCAAGCTGATCATAATTCCCACTCAAACACATCTCTGCTGCTCACCTCTGACACGTGTCAGTCGGCCACGCGCCCTTCAACCTTGACCCGCAAGCCAGCTGTGTTTGAAGGTCATTGCCTTTTACTAGTCTTAGCTATTCGTCTTGCTCGCCCCCTCACATACACTTTCAATATAATACTGTCAGTCACTGCTGGTTGGCTTAATGCCAAAACACTGGGCACACGCGCGGGGTCTGTGTCTGGTCTGATCTCTAGTCTTCTGTTCTCTCCCCACCACTTGGCACATGTCCAACACCTCACTTTGCAGAAATTTTGGTCAAGCTCTCGCTATCCCATAATGTTTCCTGGTCACTATCTGAGTCTTCTTTATCTGAATCAGGATCAACTGACCGTCGATTTAATATTTCTAGCTCCTGATCTGTGGTAATTGCACGGTGAGGTTGAATATGTAAAGTGCTTGGTTGTGACGTCATAGTGAATGAAAAAACAATCGGTATACCGTAAAGTTTGGTCTATTGAGTGCACCTGTATATAAGCCGCACCCACTAAATTTTTTTAAAATCTGAACTTTTTTACAAATAAGCCGCACTGGTTTATAAGCCGCAGATATATACAACACGGTCCGATGTGAAGCAGGCGGCAGCTGGCCGAGCATTGAGTTAACATGGTGTCGAAAATCAACACATACAATGTGTTCATTGCATTCATTGGCGTTTAAATAGGTCAGAATACAAGAGCATGTTTCCAGGTTTACTTCAGTGTTTTTTTTTTTTTTTAGTACAATGTGTTTTAAATCAATTAGAATCGAAGTTTTTATGAGGCTTCTTACAAGTGTTGTCTTTCCAACATCATTGCTTAAAAAAAAAAAAAATACCGGAAAAAAACAACACATTAACGATGCGCTAGAAAGGCAGTTCTCTCCTGCATTCATTGGTGTATCAAGCAAGGCGATTGGTTGAGTACTCGAAAGCACAAGCCAATCAAAGCGAAGGTATCAAATGCAAACCTTCACTCCCTGTCCACGATTTCAACAATGGCGGAACGAAGCCAAGGTCTGACAATGACCGAGTCGAATGCACTAATCGTTTTTGAATTGCAAGACGCACTTGGTAAGATAACGCATATAATAACAAACCAGAACATTAATGAAACGATTCGATTGTTTTATTTCGCTTAATACCGTGCCAATGCTTAGTTATTTTGTTCATAATTCAGCTAGTGTTAGTCAAGATTAAACAGGTTGGAAACGGCCCACACATTGCGCCGTTCGAAGCGATCTATTTTTGTAGAAGACAAACTGCTGAAAAAAGATATCAGTAATGGGCTTTACTTATGTCGATTCCTGTATTTCTGAACGGGTTACTGATTCCATTACACGATTACAGAGAAAATCGTAGTTAAAAGCATCATAAAAATTCATGAACAGTAAACACGATATGGCGAGTTACAGAGAAGCTAAGAATAGACGAGGGTGTGATGCTCCTGAAATCGGAAAAATCTGCAAATAAGCCGCATCGTTGTTTAAGCCGCAGGGTTTAAAGCTGGGGAAAAAAGTCGCGGCTTATAGTCCGAACTTTACGGTAAATTGATAAAGAAAAAAGCACTCAACTGAACAGCGCTCTGACAAAGCAAATGGCTGTGAGCACAGGTCAGGGAATCCCCCAACTATGACGTTTATTGATGGCTTTCTATCTCATCAACTTGGAGAGTGAGAATATCAAGAGTGAGGTAGCCCTAGTTGATTGCATTTCACCGACGTCAGCGGTGAGCCACTTGGTCGCAGAAATGCGATGTCGGCAGCGTAAGGGTTAAAGTGAATCAAGTGAGAACAAAATTATTACCGTGCTGTTTGTGATTTCAACTTAACTGTTTAAAATGCGGACTGGAGCTGATCAAGAAATCGTCTGGCACTGGACGGTCATGGTACAAAACTTCCAGTATGCTCTCCAAACACCATGTTGCATGTTAATCAATTTTGTCATATGCTGGAAGTTGTTAATTATAAACATCACATTGGGAGGGGAGAGCAAAGGGAACAAAGACTTTCTTTTTTGTCACTTTGCTATTCTTTGTGTGTGTGTGTGTGAATGAATGGTTGAGCGAGTGGGTGCAGACCTGCTGATTACTTTCAGTTTGAGAATTGTAGCAAATCGTCTGTTGCTATTCTCATGTAGAATATGCTATTCTTCAGTGGATAAAAGAGAGCAGCAGTTTAGTAGTTGTTTGTTTGCAGCTTTATTTACCTTTTGTTTTTGTTTTTGTTTTGCTTTGTTTTGTTTTTCACAAATGATGGAACATGTTTTTTGGTCAGATAATCATATGAGTCGTTTGAAAAAGTTTAAGCAAACCATAGCTGCAGCATCATTCATTAAGTAGATCTGTCAACTTTACAGCAAATGCAGTTAGTTATCATTTCCACTAGATGCATGATTGTTGTATTTATTACTGTTTCAGTCTTTTTTTCCCCTTTTTTCCAAATGGAAGAATAACAGATCTTTCTACATCTTGATAATCTGTGGTGAATGTTGGTGGTGCTACTCTCAGATACAGTTTTACTACTATCAGAGTGAAATGTGCACAAGATAGGATTGGCAGTGTGCAAGCACATGCGCATGTGTGCAAGCATATATGCAAGACCTAATGATGTATAGGCCGACTCCTGGCTAAATGTTTAGTTTTACTGAAGTGGATCTCTATTGCTGAAATTCTGTTGCAAGTCGCATTGAATTCCATTTTTTAGCTCATAAATTGCAGAAAGTTTACAGATCTAGGAGGTATTGCTTCCTGACCCGTACATGTACACTGCCCCTTGATCTTGTCAAGAAGGCCTCGAGGTCCACACCCCTGGCCCCAGCAAGACACATGAACTTTTCTTTCCAGACTGCATGTAGTAAAGGGTCAAGATAATGGCGTGTGTAGTTTTTTTGGTTTGAAGCTTTAGTGAAATTGTGCATTCTGCGGAAGATTCAGTTTTCAGACATCACAGTCTGGAGGTGTGTCACGTAAGTTTACACACCACCATCAGTGCAAACCCATCAACCTAATCCGCTGATTGGCATTATTTCAATGTATAAGTGATAATCCCCAGAATTAATACCATGATATTTCAAAGTGTCTTTTTTTTTCCTGTCTGTTGTGAGTTCTTATCTCCTGTACATAGAGTTAGCAAGTGAAAGGTAGCACTCATTGACTGATCTAAATGGCATAGTAAAATTCTGTTTCTTTCTCTTTCAAATAATGCTATGTATACATTTATCATCTGTAAGAAGTTTGATATTATGATTGAAAGTGGTATGTCTGCTTTCAGGAGGAGAGACGTGGCAGTGTGGAGTCTAAAGATGTGGCACAAGGCATTGTTGACTGGAAAGTGCCAACCTCTTGGAAACATTTTTATGGTGCCAAATTTGACCAAACTTTGTTCCATTGAAAAGTGGTTTCCCCATAGTTCTGCCATATAATCTCATTTCCCTGTTTTCTCCGCTGACATTCAGAGCGATCTGTTGTCACTAACAACAACAAATCCATCATTTGCGTTACATATTTGAGGGTTCTGCTAAATGGAACATTATCACAAGTCTGAGTGCCTCAGTAAACAATTTATGCAGCTAATAGAAAGGAGGTACTACTATAATCTACTAAATCGTGTCATCTTTTTTCCTGTTGATTTCTTTTGTTGTATCATGTTTTATGACAGTGTGGTGCAGTATGAATGTATGTGTGTGCTCATTTGTATGTATGTGCAACAAAAAAAAGGAATGATGATATGTACACAATGAAGATTACGAACATTAAGTACAGACTTTAGGATTTGTGCATAGTCAGATTGTTATTAGCTGGGGAGATTAGTCAAAAGCATTGTTAGTGCCATGATTCTCCCTGTGAAATGTATACTTGATTTACACTGTCCAAATAACCAAGTTGATCATAATGTACATCTTTTACATGTCAGTTATATCTTTCCAATGTGAAAAAACAGACAAAATGTTGACAATGTCTTCTTTTCCTCATCAAATCTTGAAGGACTGAAAATGCAGCATGCTGTCTAAGAACTAAAGCAGTTGTAAATAAATAAACATGGGTACAACAACTGAAAGTTCATGAACACTGTCGATATTGCTCGCACTGTAGGCTCTGGGGAAGAAAAATTCAGTTATGAAAGATGTACTAAAGACTTTCCTTTGACGGAAAAGAAAAAAAATGTCACTGCTTGATCAGTGATCAGAGATGTGATTACAAAGGGGAGGAACATTTTCTTTTTCATAGAAATTAGAATGTAGAGCTCTCCATTTTTAGTTTTCTTTACCCCACATTCTCCATTCAACAAGCCATTGCCTTCTCTAGTTTGTTTTCTCTGTGAAATGGTCATCTAATTGTCTTCATGACCAGCTGTTCTGGCAGAAAGCATCTGGAACTCTGATTCATATCTGACTTGTGTGACTCTATCTCATTTGTCTCACTCCATCTTGCTGTTTGACAGTGGCCTCTGCAAACACCTGGGGTTTCCCATGGGCTGTGTGCTAGGTATTCTTTTGCCTTCATTCTTGTTTATGAAAAATGACAGCTTACATGCAAGGCGTTTCTTTTTCTTCTGTGTTTTTGAGAAACAAGCACATACACACAGAGACTTGCACACACACACAGAGTGGCATGCATATGCACACAGACAGACACGCACGCATGTGCGCACACAACAAGAACAAAAACATCAGTACCACTTTGTGAGAAAAAGAAGATTTAAAAAAAATGGACTTAATTATTTATAGCCTCTCTTCAGTCATACGGAGTCACATGAGTATCAGCGTGCGTGCATGCCAAGAATAGTCAGTTGGCGCCCAAACAGGCCAGGGATAGGACAGTGGACACGACACACAACAGAATTATTAAAGATTTCATACACAGTAATTATAAAATCGACAAACAGTTGATAATAACAATCAGTGAAGGTTATATATTTGTATATTTTTTGTTTATTTGAACATGAAATAACCTAGTTTGAGGGTGAGTACAAAATCCTTTCACCCTCACTTGTTCCCTGCTTGCTATGTGGCCACCATCGTGCATGTGCATGCATGGGCCCGGTACCCTAGCCTTATTTTTATGACAGAAGCTCACACACCAGTAGCCCCTAATTTGCCCAATTTTACTGGACAACAGAAGCGTTATCCAGCAGAGATTGGTGAATCCCATTCCCTCATGTAGTCAGCAAGAGACTGACAAAATATCAGCAGAGACAACACTGAAAGTCAGCAGAGACTGACGCAGTGGCCAAAGAGAGCCCTGAGAGGCAAGAGGCCGCGACAGTGGCATTCGCGGATCTGCAGTCACTAGATGCAAAATGTCTGCCCGGTTAGATGGACTTAAAGTCATGCTGCAGAGAATTGCTGGCTAAAGCCATTTGGGTGAACAAAAGCCCAACAGTGCAAGAAAGCGAGCTTTGTCACCAGACAGTTCAGATTCAGATGACGGAGAAAAGTGCGACTCTGAAAACCGGCACACGGGGAAAAAGTTGCACTCAAAAAGCACAATGGGATTGTCAGAGTTGGAATCTGAAGGAGAGGTAGTAGATGACACGGTCTCAGCAGCCGGTTCTGACGAAGATTTGCTAGGAGAAATAGATAAAGATGTTGATGATGGTGAGGAGACAGCACCACCAGTCCCTCCTCCCTAGCACAAATCATAAACAAATGCTTCAAGTCTGGACTGTCAGAGGGCAAACTGAAAGACAGGCTTGGTAAGTATCAAAGGCCCGAAAACTGTGAAGCGCTGATAGTGCCGCGAGTCAACCCTGAAATTTGGAAGTCTTCCAGCAGAGGCCAGAAGAGCTGACATCAAAAGCTTGCATGTGCAAAAAGCACTGACAAAAGCAGCAATAGCCTTGACAGACAGCACACAAACAATACTTTGGGCACAATGCAACACTGACTCACAGACATCCAAGAAAATGAAAACAGCCATCCAAAAGAACACAGACAGCCTTGCTGTTTTGGGTCATGCATCACATCAGCTATCACTCCGACGCAGACAGGCCATTCGCTCACACTTACACCCCTCTATCACTGGCATTTGCAATGATTCTGTGCCAGTCACAAAATGGTTGTTTGGCGACAACTTGGCTACTTCGCTCAAAAAAATTAAAGAAATGGACAGGTTGGGCAGTACTCTTGCTGCTGGGGGGAAAACAAAATATACAACACCTACAAACCAGCATTAGAAAAGCAGCAACCCTTTTTTAAGACAGAGAAACTCCGGGCAGTGGTATTGGCACAGAGGCGGCCAGTCCAGCCATGCGAGTTACAGGCACAAAGGCGCAGTCATAAGAGCTCGCTTGCACAACCAGCCAACAAGAGGAATTTGCAAGCTTAGCTCCACCCACTCAGCCAGCCAGCAATGCGGTAAGTGCTTACTATCATAGTCTCCCACAGCTAAGGGCAGAGTTACAGGCAGAGATGCAAACGTTCGAAGGGGGCAGGAACCAATATTTTCTTCCCGTTTGGGAATCACTTACAACAGACCAAGAAATCTTACAGCTGATAAGAGGAGCCACACTGGAATTTGAAGAGAACACTGTTATCCCCCACACTTGTTCTTGTAGTACACAACCTGGCTTGAACCAGGCGGAAATAAATATAGTGACCTGAATAAACTCGGATTAAAAGGAATTATATCCCCTTGTACACCTCTACACGATCAACACGTGTCATCTGTGTTCACAAGGCCAAAAAAGGATGGGTCAAATTTGAGAATTGAATCAAGATATTGAGAAAATTTGAATCAAGATATTACTTATCACCATTTCAAAATGGATACTCTGCACGTTGCACTGAAGTTAGTGACACCTTTTTGTTTCATGGCTTCTATCGACCTAAAGGATGCCTATTACTCCTTCCCCATTGCACAAGCACATAGGAAGTATCTCAGATTCAGATGGAGAGGCCGACTCTGGGAATATAACTGCATGCCAAATGGTCTGGCTCTTGCCCCTAGTAAATTTACCAAAATGTTGAAACCTGTCTTTGCCAAGCTGAGACAAGAAAATCATGTCTCCACCAACTTTCTGGATGATTCTCTTCTCCATGCAGAATCAGAAGTAGAATGCATAGAGAATATCCAAGTGACAGTGCAGCTTTTTTGTTCACTTGGCTTCATTGTACACCAAGAGAAATCAGCTCTTAAACCAACCCAGGTTATTCAGTACCTAGGGGTGATTATTGATTCCAGAACAATGATTGTCACTTTGACACCTGAAAAGAAAGAATCTGAAACACTACTGTGTCCAGCTATTGAAAGCCAACAAACCAATTATCAGAGAACTAGCCAAGGTTATTGGGAAAATAGTGGCAAGTTTTCCTGCAGTGAAATTTGGGCCCCTACGTTATCGTCACTTAGAAGGCAACAAAAAGCTGCACTGAGACAAACAAAAGGAAATATTGATGGATATACCACACTGACTCCACAATCTAAAGAAGAACTTAAGTGGTGGATAACTTAAGTGGTGGATAAGTAATGCAGATACTGCTTACAATGACATCACACATCCAGATTTTGATGTTACTGTCACATCAGATACCAGTATAACAGGATGGGGATGTGCATGTGCGACACAGAGCTCTGGAGGATTGTGGCTACCAGTTGAAGCTCACTTCCACATTAATTACCTTGAACTTAAGGCAGCTTATTTCACACTGAAGTGCTTCCAGGCAGATCTTGATGGAAAATGTGCGCCTGCTGATTGATAATTCCACAGCAGTAGCCTGTATTAACAACATGGGCACAAGCCACTCTGACAGCTGTAATGAGATGACAGCCACTACCTGGCAGAGGGCTGTGGACAGAAATGTGTGGTTGAGTGCATACCACATCCCAGGGAAAGACAATACAGCTGCGGATGAAGAATGAAGAAAAGTTCATTAAAGCAGAGCGGAAACTGGACAGTATTGTGTTGACAGATGCGGTCAACAAGTTGCAGAGTTCCTTTGAAATTGATTTGTTTGCTTCCAGAACAAACAAACAGCATCAGTGTTATGTCTCTTATAGAGCGGACCCAGAGGCACATGCAGTTGATGCTTTTTTCTTAAATTGGGGAAAACTACAATGGTATGCTTTTCCTCCTTTCAGCCGGCTGCCCAGTGTTTTACAGAAGATATGGAAGGAGAGAGCGACAGGCCTGCTCATTCTCCCCTGTGGCCCACACAGGTCTGGAGGCTGGTTGTACAGAAAATGCTGACCCAGGAACCAGTCTCCACACCTGCTCTACTCACACTGCCCAGCCACCCGGGTCGCATTCATTGCCTGCAGCCAAAGCTAAAACTTGTGGCATGCAGTGTATCAGGAGCACGTTTGAACAGGAAGGATTCTTCCCTGATGCTGTAGATCTTCTCCTGAGCTCCTGGAAGCCCACCACCAAAAAGTCGTACAACACATACATTAGTAGGTGGATAAAATCTGCCTCAACAAGTGGCATGTCAGTGAGATCACCCACACCGCCACAGGCTGCAAATTTTTTAGCTTCCAAGTTTTCAGCGGGGGCAAGCTGTAGTGCTATAAATTCTGCAAGAAATGCATTATCAGCTTTTCTGCCATCAGTGAAAGGAGTATCTGTAGGTAATTTACCAGAAATTTGCAGACTTGTCAAAGGGGTTTTTGAGGCAAGACCTGCACTGCCAAGGTACAGACACACCGGGGATGTTAGTCTAGTGTTGGATTACATGTGCTCACTTCCAGATGTAGATACTTTGGATTTGAAACAACTGACATTGAAAACAGTAACTCTAATGGCACTTCTTACTGGGCAAAGAGGCCATGCTCTTCATCTACTGAAAACTACAGATGTGCATGTCAGTGAGAGGAAGTGTATTTTACAGTTTTCTAGCAAACACTAAGTCAGCCAGTCACACAGAACCAGCAGAAAGTCTAGCTTATTCGCAAAACAACAAATTATCCTTAGTGACGCACATACGACTGTATCTGAAGGCAACTAAGCACTCAGGAAAGGGCCAAAACTGTTTATTGCCATCCATAGACCACATGCTCCCATTTCCAGAAACACATTTTCTCGGTGGGTCAAACAAGTGCTGGCTGCGGCAGGAGTGGACACAGAGACATATGGCCCACACACAACGCGTGCCATGAGCGAATTGTTCAGCTGGTGCAAGTGAAGGAGTGAGCCTTGCCACCATCCTCAAAGCTGCTGGATGATCGGCAGAAAATACTTTCACCAAGTTTTATAAGAAAGCGGTGCAAACTAAACCTAACTTTGGACAGGCAGTATTGGACAAGTTTGTTAAGAAGTTGTGACTTCTGTACAGTTTGTACTTGGCAAATTTCAGACTTCCTGGGGAATGTGTTTTACAAATAGTTTGCACACAATTGCATGTGGATGCAAACCAGTAGGCACTGCAGTTAGAATTTGTTGAAAGTGGTGTAACTGAAATAAGATGTTCCAAGCTTGTGTTCAACATGTTATGTTTGGTGATACTCACATGTACTGAATCAGATTAAATTGATGTACATGAATTGACTGCAATTTGTTTTTACAATTATGTGAATTGCTGCGTAGTCACTAGATGCTCTAAAATCTCATGTGACTCCGTATGACTGAAGAGAGGTGATAAATAATTGAAAAATTAAACTAGACTTCCATAGAAAGGTGACGTTTGATTTGAATTATTTATAGCCTATCGTAAGGAGGGAGGAGTTATGTGCCCTCTCTATGTATGGCTCTGAATGTTCAAAGTCACCACTATGGTAAGTCTAGTGAAAAGTTTGTGCACCCTCCCAAAGTATCTAGTGACTACTCGCACCTCTAAACACTGACTGTTCTTGGCTGGTGCGCGCGCTGTTACTCACATAACTCCTCCTCCTTAAGATAAAACTCTTGGACCCCATCCACCGTCAAGGGCTTCGTCTCTGTCTTGGAGCATTCCGCACCACCCCTGTTTATAGCTTGTACGCAGAGGCAGGTGAACCCTCACTATCCAACCGCAGGCTGAAACTGTCCTTGAACTACTATCTGAGACTGTTCTCTGAACCAGAAAACCCTGCCTATGACTCTGTCTTTAACCCTCATTTTCAAAGTAAATCAGAAAAAAATCCCAACTGTATTCCTCTGTTTGGTATTCATATGCAGCCTCATGTGCAGAATGCAGGTGTTGATCTAGGAGTTGTGTCTGATTTCTCCAAGTTTCCAGATAAGCCTCCGTGGACCTTTTCCACACCATAAATTCGTTTTGACCTTGCAGCTTTTCGCAAAGAATGTACCAGCTCTTTGGCATACAAGGCATTGTTTGCCAATCTTTGGTCGAAATTCCCATCCTGTCAGAAAATTTTCACTGACGGTTCCAAGTCTGAAGATGGAGTGGCCTGTGCAGCCTATTGCCCTGGTGCTCCTTCTCAAATATTGTTAGAACATATTCCTTCAGATGCTTCTGTTTACTCTGCTGAACTTCCAGCTCTGGTTCTAGCACTGAAGATAATCTCTCAATCTACAAAGAAGGACTTTCTGATTTTGTCGGATTTGCTGTCTGCTTTGGAGGCCATAGCTAGCTGTAACCTCCAGCATCCCGAACTTTTACACTTTTTTAAAACTTTTTACCAGGTTGAAAGCGATTGGTCACAACATTGTTCTGGCTTGGGTTCCCGGTCACGTTGGCATCGGAGGAAATGAAATAGCTGATGGCTTGGCCAAGAATGCCACAACAGGGAAACTTTCTAACATATCTATCCCCTACACAGATCAAAAACCAAAAGTTAATGATTATGTCAGAGACCTCTGGCAGGAGGATTGGAATACACAGACGGATAACAAACTCTTTCAGGTCCGTCCAAACCTAAAAGAGTTCCTCTCATCCATGTCTAGTTTTGGGACTTGCATGATGTGAGACACAAACATTTTACAGCAGATTCCATGAAAACCTTGGTCAGGGATGTTCCACCTGATGCGATCTTTGAATTCTTGAAAGAGAGAAACATTTTTCATAGGATCTGAGGTTTTATAGTGGAAAGATTTTTAACCAAATTTCGGATGGGTTTTAAGATGTATTTCAAAGAGTTGTGAGAATGAATGACTTGTGAGTTGATTTTAACGTGGTGACAGCCCTGATATGGCGCTTTGTGGTCGGCTGGGCAATAAGCAATATTACCTTACCTTACTATCTGAATAATTCAAATTATCAATCGTCTAGCGATTGGTCATTCACAATGACGTGAGATGTGATGCGTGCGCATCTAGCCAGTGATGCTTGTATCATGCCAGAGACAAGACACATGCTTTTTCTGCCAAAAGAAAAATCATCGTTTCATGAGGTCAGTCCATTCCTTTTTGTTCTTTTTTAACTTTATTGGTTAAAGATAGCAAGGCTGGGTCCTTTCAGTGACTTTTTATCAGCCAGATTTCGTGTTGCTGCTCAGATCAACAATATTGTAATTGCCGGCTTTCAGCCTGGTACGGGTACCAAGTCTGGCACCATGGCCTCACATGATCAAGATGAAAGAGGCCTGCCGTTGAAGGTAAGGACTTGAGAGATTCCAAACTGGACGAAAAATTAGAGGACAGGCTTCAAGATGTAGCGCAAAGTTTGGATGCGAAGTGGGAAAAACTCTTTTGAAAACTTCATTAAAATGTAAACTCGATACCGGAGACATGAGTGGAAACGATTCTGACGGCAAATATGACGAACGCGATGTCCTTGTTTTACAAGAGGATAAAGAAGAGTTAGATTTACAGCAGTGTGAAAAGGCACTGATTGAGGGAGATGCGTGCAACTAAGAAAGACAACGTTCAGTTGTTCGATGAAATCAAACAAGAGCTCAGTGGAAAAGAAATGCTAAGTTCAAAGGTCAGTGATAGCTTGGCAACAATAGTCAATGCGCGTTTTAGCCAAAAGCTGAGCGAAAAGATCCAGAAGGAGAAATTTGAGGCACACAATCGACCAGAAAATTGTGCAAAATTGGTTGTACCATTAGTAAACAAGGAGGTATGGTCCAAACTTTCAACAGATCAACGCAAATCGGATCTGAAGATCGCACATGCCCAGCGCGCCATTATCAAGGCAACAACCGCGAATGCTCGCGTGGCAGACCAGAACAAAGCTTTGCGACAAAATGCCGAAGTAATACGGAACTGCACAGATGCAATTGTGTTGCTAGGGCACGCCACCCATGAGCTGTCTATGTTCCGTCGTCGAGCGATGTGTCCACCGATCAATCCGCGCTTGTGCGACGAAACGATTGATGTTACGGAACATTTGTTTGGCGACAGTCTTGCATCCACCCTCAAAGATATAAATGAAATGGAGAAGATAGGTTACAAGGCGTTGTCTGCTGGGAAAAAGGGAAACAACCCCAAATTTAGTCGCTTCCAGTATGACAGAAATGGGGGCAACAGTGAAAGGTCTTTTTTAGGGGCCGTCTCGAACAAGCATTTCCCAGCCAGACGTGGGGGCTATCAGTATCCAAAACCACAGACACAAGGGCATCGCTACAACAGCTTTCCCAAAGGGCACAACCAGAGGAACAGCTTCTCTCAGTCTCAGTAACTGAAGTAAGTGATTTTGATGAATAGTTAGATAGCATTGTTCAGTTGCTGACGCTGGAAGCAGAAGAGTTTGAAGCAGGAAGATTTAGCTACTTTGTCATGTCCACCCTCATATTCATTCAGAATTAATGCTGCAGAAACAGCTGTTATTGATGAAGAAATTGACAAATTGATTAGGACAAAAGTTATAACAGAGTGTGAGCACACTCATGGAGAAGTTTTGTCACCAATCTTCCCTCGGCAGAAAAAAGATGGATCACAAAGAATGATCCTAAACCTAAAAAGTCTAAATGAAGAAATAACATATCACCATTTTAAGATGGACACTTTGGCTACGGCCTAAAGAGGAATCGGTTTTGTCACGGTTACATATTGGGCACAGCTATATAACGCACAGTTGGATACTCAGAGGGGAAGACCCCCCATGGTGTGTTGCGTGTGACAGCTTGTTCAGTGTTAATCATTTTTTGACAGAATGTGCTGATTTGATGTGTATCAGAGAGAAGTTCTTTTCCACCAGTGATTTATCAGTTCTTTTTCGTGAGATTTCAGTAGATCTTATTTTTTCTTTTTTGAAAGAGGTAAACTTATTTTATAAAATATAGTGTTTTAATTATGTATACAGGTGTCGTCGGAGTTGAACAGATAATTGTGCTTTTGTCCTCATAAATTTTAAGCGATGTGTTAATACTAGTGTGGGTATTTGTATCTAGAGACTTAGATATGATAGCTGAGGTCCTGATTTGGCTCCTAGTAGTCCGCTGGACCCTATAAACACAAACTAACTAACTAACTTGGCTACGGCCTTGGCTTTGGTTAGCAAAAACTGCTATATGGCATCATTGAACTTGAAAGATGCTTACTACTCTGTACCCATTTGCAAGGAACACAGAAAGCTGCTGAGATTTGAATGGAAAGGAAAAAATTTTGAATACAATGCGCTCCCAAATGGATTGGCATTGGTTTGTTCACGAAAATAATGAAGCCAGTTTTTGCTACCTTGAGATTGAAAGGACATATCTCAACAGCTTTCTTGGATGATTCCTTGCTTATGGGCATTTCAAAGAGACAGTGCCAGGAAAATGTTATGGACACACTGGACACATTACATAAGCTAGGATTCATTGTACATCCCACAAAGTCAGTTTTTCAACCAACAACTGTGATTCAGTACTTAGGAGTGATCATTGACTCAGTCTCAATGATGGTCACTTTGACCTCAGAAAGGAAAGAGAAAATGCTCCTAAGCTGCAAGAACCTGCTGAAGGCAGCTGAGCTATAGATCTATAAGAGATCTGGCAAAAGTCATTGGGTTAATGGTGGCCAGCTTTCTCGCTGTTAAATTTGGGCCCCTGCATTACAGGCAGTTGGAAAAAGATAAGTATAGAGCTCTGAAGAAAAGCAAAGGACATTTTGACCAGGTGATGGACATTTTGATCCAAAGCTGGAAAAAAAGGAGCTGACATGGTGAATTAACAATATTTCTGATGCTTTCAATGATGTCTGGTGCAGAGGGATCAGAGTACGGGTGTGCTGGTGGTCCCAGATTGGCCAACTTGACCGTAGTATCCAGTACTGTTGTGACTGTTGACAGCAGAGCCAGTGCATCTGACCTGCAGAAAGAACCTGTTGCATCTCCCCAGCCACCCAGATGCAGTCCATCGCTTGATTCAGCAGAAGAGGCTTCACCTGCTAGTTTGCAGGATCTCAGATGTTCTTTAACCAGCTCTGGTCTAAGCAGTGGGGCCGCTGATTTGGTTATGAGCTCTTGGAGAAACTCTACCCAGAAAGCGTATGACTCTTTCATAAGTTGGTGGAAAACTGTTGTAGATAGCAAGGGAATAAAAACACCCAACTTATGTCCATGTAATAAATTTTCTGGCAGATATGTATGATTCTGGGGCTAGTCACAGTACAGCAAATTTAGTCCGGAGTGCAGGTTCAGCTTATTTGCTCAGGCCAGGTACCAAGCCAGTAGGCAGTCACCCATTAGTGTGTCGTCGAGTGAAAGGGGTGTTTGAAGAAAGACCCTCCATTCCCAAATATCATGATACATGGGATGTGGATAGTGTACTACAATACTTAGCTGGTTGGCCAGACGTAGGAAAGATGACCCTTAGACTGGTTATGTTGTTAGCCCTGATGTCTGGTCAGAGGGGCCAAACAATCCACACATTAAAATGTGATGTCAGATTTAAAGATGACAAGTGTGTCTTGGTGTTTAGTGCTGTGCTGAAGCAAACTAAACCAGGGTCACATGTGCAGCCGTTAGAACTAGAGTCTTTTGTAAATAAAAACTTGTGTATTGTTACCCACCTTAGACAGTATTTAAGAGTGACAAAGACTGAGGAAAGGGAAACAACTCTTCATTTCATTTGTCAAACCCCACAGTGAAGTCTCAAGAGACACTATACCCAGGTGGATTAAAACTGTTTTGAGGTTAGCCGGGGTGGATATCAGCTGTTTTTTCAGCTCACAGCACCAAAGCAGCTAGCACTTCAGCAGCATTCAGCAGAGATGTGCCCATTGACTGCATAATGAGAACAGCTAGGTGGTCTAGACAGACCACTTTTACCAAGTTCTACTGCAAACCTGTGCTTCAGAAATCTTTGGGACAATCGGTTCTAGACAGTTTTGTAAATAAGAAGTAGGAATGCTGCAGGATCCAGTTTTGACCCAGTGACTGATTGATGTTTCATGGTACAATTTGACCCAGTGACTGATTGAAAGTGATTGCATGCCAAATTACAAATTGTTCTCAGATTACCAGAAACTTTACAGCTCTTGTGTGATTAATTGTAGACAAACAAAATCCATTCACTTGTTTATATTGCTTTTATGATTGATTCAGTACTCATGACCTCTAACTGAAGTCTCACGTCATTGTGAATGACCAATCGCTAGACGATTGATGATTAGTAAAATTAACAAGACTTACCTGTAAGTTGAGGTTAAATTAGAATCATCTAGAGTCTAGTGATGGGAATGAGCAATTACGTGCTCTCCCATCTCGGCTCTGGATGATTCTCGCTTACCCTCCCAGGTATTGTCTGTTGAATTTGTTTTAGAGGTCATTCGTGTCTAAATACTGGCTAGATGCGCGCACATCACATCTCACGTAACTGCTCATTCCCATCACTAGACTCTAGATAATTCCAATTTAACCTCAACTTACAGGTAAGTCTCATTAAGTTTACTTATTAAACGTCATATTTCTACGTAAGTCTTGTTTAATTTTTCAATTATTCAATAACGGATGACAAAGTTGAACCCATTTCAATTTCTTGATGGAAATATAGATTTCATCTTTCTTTTTACACGATGCTTATTTCTTTTCTATACCTCTCCCACATTTTGCATGCCAGACATTAATATTAAAAAAATTTGCTTGTAAAGAAAACCCTTTACACACTGTACTCCATGGATGATTATTCAACCATAACTGCACCCAAACTGAATTTACGCAGCGTGTGGAGCCAGGTAAAATTCATTGTTGGCTTGGAGATCATTGAACTTTGGCATTGTCAGCATACAGTGTGGATGGATGGTTACCATTCTGCTTTATATGAAATCTTTTCCCATACTCTGTGAGCCAAACTTTTTCACTCTGTTACTGCTTGAGCAGCCACCATCCAACAGCTGACCTTGGTAATGGTCAGTGTTTAACTAACCAGGGTCATCCCTAATGCAACTGGCTGAGGTAGATCAGCTGCATTGTGTAGTCTACAAAGAGACCAGTCCCATAAATTCTCTGTCTGTATGTGCAAGTGCGTTTCTGCTCTTGAATGTTTGTGATTGTTTTGTGTCCAGATGCTTGTGATATTATCAGCTTATTGTGAGTTATGCCATTTGCAAGACAAAACCACATCATCATACACATGTAGTCAAGATTTGTGTGGTGAAGGTTAATGTGTTCATTGAATTTTGCCTGTTAGCGTGTGTACCGGTATCCTTGGTGTGTGAACGTGTGTGTGTGTGCACACGCACAAGCATGTGTAGTATGAAAAGCATATTATGTTTGTTTGAGCATGTATTTGTATGTGTACATTCAGCTCTTGCGTATGCCACATGTTGAGCTGTGTAAACTGATAAGGTGCCATGAATGGTCATGGTGGCATTTATGTGCATTTGCACGTTGTACACGACTGTGTGTATTAGATTGACCTTTTATCCTCAGGTCAACTGGCAAAGAAATTTGTTTTGTGTGCAATTATTCATCATGATAATCCATGGGATAGGATATGGAGAGAGAGAGAGAGATACAGAAAAGATTGGGAATGGAAAATACTGAGAAGAGACTCATAAAATGCTTGCTGGCAGCCCCAGACATTGTTTGACTTGTGAGGCTCTCCACAGCTGCTTTATTTATCACACCTGCTGAATTTGTGAAGGTCATGCTGCCTACCCCTTGTTTGTAAAAGTTTCCTAACAAGTTAGGAGGCTGTATAATAGAGCACCACACCATATTTGTAAAAGTTTCTTAACAACTTTAGAGGCTGTATAATAAGAACACCAAGCCAAAACATCAATCTTAATCTTCACCATATGTAGCCTGAAAGTTTGTACATCTCATGTCATGGATCTCCAGGAACTCGTGCTTTTTGTGAACGGCCAAAGGAATCAAGTCTTGCCATGGGTATTTTCATTTTGTTGTTGTTGCTTACCCCTTTCTTTATCGACAAAAACACACAATTTTTGGAACAGATGTAGGGCCATGCTTCATTAAGGTAAAAAAAAAAAAAAAAAAGAACTGTGCAGATAGCTTAAAAACTGACTTGTTATCCAGTGGAAATCAGGATTGTGGATCATTTCATGCCTGTGTTGTATGGCAAAGGTCAGTATCTGTTGGCAACATTGTGATGGTAATGGTAATGTTGCTTAGAGCCCAGCTGACCTCAAAGGGCCATATCAAGGCTGTCACCGCAGTGAAGTTAACTTGCGTCATTTTTTCTTTAAAAAAAAAAAAAAAAAAAATCATTCACACAACTCTTTAAAACTTACCTTTCAAAAACACACCAGAAATTTTTTAAAGATCTGTCCTCCGTAAAATCTTAGATTTGATGAAAAATGTTAATTTCCCTCAGAAATTCAAAGATCACACCAGGTGGGACATCTCTGAGCGGGGTTTTCATGGAGTCTGCTGTAAAGTGTTTCATGCCTCACATTATGCAAGTCCCAACACTAATAGGATATGCTTCACTGTGAGTGGTACATGACATGGAATGCACCATGGATTTTCGCATTGATGTGAGCAGAATATTGAAATAGGACATCTATCTTCTGTGTTACTTACCTTCTGTTCTTTTACAAAATAGTGCATGTTTTTAGCTGACATAAAGTCCATTGTAAATTGGGAACTGCATCTTCATTTTTCATTAAAATGAGTCCATTGCCTGACATACTTCCGTTTGAATCTCCATAAATTTAGCCAATTATTTCATGTAATTTCAAGAGAAACCTCAAGCACACTGTGTTTATTTTTTCTTTATATTTTTCAAAACTTGAGAGAAATGTTACTTCTAAGGCTTCTGCACTTTTGTTATATTAATTGATCTTCGCTGTACCCACTTGGTCAAAATCGACCCAGGTATTCATTTGAAGATTCGTTACTAAAAAAAAAAGTTTCATTTAATTAATTTTATGATTTTGTTAATCATTTTTTCCCCCTCAATCTCACAAAATATTGTGTACTTTTGTGAAATAGAATAGTTTTGATTAAGTTAAAAAATGTTGAGTTTATGAGGGGCATTCTGACTGGGGCAAAGTTGACCCATGCTACCACCACCGTGGCGAAGAGGTTAGTGTCTCGGATTCCTGGCTGGGAGGTTGTGGGTTCAATTCTCATCAGAGCCATGTGGATTTTTTTTTGCCCTGACCTGAGTTAAGAGAGATTAGAGATAATGTTGCTTATAGCCCAGCTGCAAAGGGCCATACCAGGTCAACTTGCAGGTCATTTACCAAAAAAAAAAAAAAAAAAATCCACACAACCCTTGACAATGTCGTTGATTTTGATGCTGAAAAGAGCAGGAGAAAGAATGCTCCCTTGAGGTACACCCAACTCCTGCCCATGGATGTCAGACTGTGTGGTGCCAATACACACTTGGAACTGCCGATCAGCCAGAAAGTTTTGAGTAAACAGAGGCAGATGACCACAAAAACCAAGTCTATGAAGATCCGTAAGGATTCCAGATTTCCAGGTGGTGTCGTACGCTTTTTCGAGATCAAAGAAGATAGCGACCACATACTGTTTATTGATGAAGGCGTTGCGGATGGTGGTTTCCAGACAGACTAAATGATCAAGTGTCGAGTGGTACTTCCAGAACTCGCAATGTTCACTGGCTAAAAGGCCATCTGTTTCCATCTTCCACATCAGTCGGCAGTTGACCATCTTTTCCATTAGCTTACAGAGGCAGCTGGTCAGAGCTATTGGACGATAGTTTGAAGGATTGGTAGGGTCTTTTCCAGGCTTAGGGATTGGGATGATCAGGGCTTTACGCCAATAGGGCGGAAAACACCCTGTAGTCCAGGTACGGTTGTAAACTTTGAGAAGGATCTGGAGACAGCTTTCTGAGAGATGGAACAACTTGCCTGGGTTATGGTAGCAGGTCCTTGAGGAAGAGGTGGATGAGGGCGCTTCGGTTCAAAACCTTCTTGGCTCAGGGGGACAGGTGGGAATGGGTGACAGTGGGCAGGGAGAAATGGGGAAGTGAGGAAGTGAGCACTGCCAAAAAGCTGAAAAGTGAATACTGCTAGAAGATGAAAAGTGTTCAGCAAGGATTGAGGGGGAAGGAAGGAGAGAGTTGGAAGGGATGAGGGGGGGGGGGGGTATAGGGAGAGGGAGGGTGGGGAAGAAGAGAGAAATGGGTCAAGAGCAGAAGGACTGGGGGGGGGGGGGGGGGGGGGGGGGGGGGGGGGGGGAATAAAGTAAAAAAAAAAAAAAATTAAAAAATTTAAAAAAAAAAAAAATATATTAAGAGACAAAATCAAGATAAGTAAGAACAAAGGGCTGTTATGGAGGAAAGTCAGTGTTTGATATTGATTCCATTAGGGTGGATAGTGCCAAGTTTGTGAATAAGGAGGGACTCTTGTTCTTTACGTCTTATAGAGGAAGATGAATTTTGCCAGACTGCAGCAATCTGCATGTGGGAGAGGTTGTGGCCGGAAGAGCAGAAATGGTTTGCAATTGGTGTATTGTAACCGAGACGGACTGCTCGTAGGTGTTCTGTGAAACGGTCGTTAAGGGTTCTGTAGGTTTCTCCAACATACAAGAGGCCACAGAAGGAGCAAGAAAGAATGTAAACTACATTGTGGGACTGACAAGTGAAAGGGTTGCGTATGGAAATTTTGCCTGAGGGGCCACAGATGGTTGTAGAAGAGTTTAGGTGAGGACAGGTTTTGCATTTGGGTTGCTTGCATGGAGAATTGCCAGGTGGTGAGACTGTGTTTGTGGACAATTTTGAATGCGCAAGAAGATCTCTGAGGTTGGTGTCACGTTTGTAGGCAACTAGTGGAGGCTGGGTGAAAATGTGTTTCAGGGAAGGATCAGTCTGCAGAATGTGGTAGTTCTTCATAAGGATGTTTTTGATGGCGAGGTTGTGAGGATGGAAGGTGATAGCAAGAACAGGCCTGTCGTCTGATGAAGGAGTGATCTTTTGCTTAAGAGCGGTGTTTCTGGGAATTCTAGAGGCCTTTTGTAGGGCTTCTTGGCAAATGGGTTCAGGGTATCCACGTTCAAGGAAAAATGAGATCATCAGGGTAGATTGTTTGGCGAAATCGTCATCATCGCTGCAGATGCGTCGCAAACGAAGTAGTTGAGAGAAAGGAATGCTTGTTTTGGTGGAAGCAGGGTGACTGGAGGAGTACAGAAGGTATGAATGCGAGTCGGTGGGTTTGTAATGAACAGATGTGGTGAGGTAGGGTGAGTTGGGACAGATAGAGATTTTGATGTCAAGGAAGGAAATGGTAGTCTGAGTGATTTCAAAAGTGAATCTAAGAGCTGGATGAAATCCACTGACGAAGTCAATGAAGTTTTTCAGATCTTGGATTGGACAGGAGGCTGCACCGAGGCAATCGTCAATGAAGCGATGGAAAAAGTCTGGGAAAGTGCCTGTGTATTGTGAGAAGATCTTTTCTTCAATGTAACCAACAAACAGGCAGGCGTAGCCAGGACCCATCCTGGTGCCCATGGCAACGCCGCAATTCTGTTGGAAATGGTCAGCACCAAACTGAAAGTTGTTGAGTGTGAGAACAAGCTCAGCAAGACGGAGAAGAGTGGTGGTGGGTAGATTTCTGCTGTCTTTTGACAAGAAGTGTTTGAGGGCTGAAAGCCCTTCATGATGGGGAATGCTTGTGTAAAGTGCACAGACGTCCATGGTGAAGAGGTGACGGTGTTGGGAGCCAGGATGGAAGGAGAAATTTTGCAGAAGATCAAGAGTATGGTTTGTGTCCTTAAGAAAGGTGGGGAGGTTGGAAACGATAGGCTGGAGGATTTTGTCGAGAAACTGAGAGATCTGGACAGTGGGGCAGGAACAGGCAGAGACAATGGGGCGGCCTGGGTTATTTGGTTTATGTATTTTGGGAAGCAAGTAGAATTGGGAATCATTGGGTTCAGAAACGACCAGGGAATGGGCTTCATTTGGGAGGTTTCCAGCGCTAATGCACTCGCGAATGAATTTTCTGATCAGGGTGTTATTGGTTTTGGTTTGACTGGGCTGTGAAGAGGTGTAGAATCTGGTGCCCCTTCTTCATCCAGCTCTTAGATTCACTTTTGAAATCACTCAGACTACCATTTCCTTCCTTGACATCAAAATCTCTATCTGTCCCAACTCACCCTACCTCACCACATCTGTTCATTACAAACCCACCGACTCGCATTCATACCTTCTGTACTCCTCCAGTCACCCTGCTTCCACCAAAACAAGCATTCCTTTCTCTCAACTACTTCGTTTGCGACGCATCTGCAGCGATGATGACGATTTTGCCAAACAATCTACCCTGATGATCTCATTTTTCCTTGAACGTGGATACCCTGAACCCATTTGCCAAGAAGCCCTACAAAAGGCCTCTAGAATTCCCAGAAACACCGCTCTTAAGCAAAAGATCACTCCTTCATCAGACGACAGGCCTGTTCTTGCTATCACCTTCCATCCTCACAACCTCGCCATCAAAAACATCCTTATGAAGAACTACCACATTCTGCAGACTGATCCTTCCCTGAAACACATTTTCACCCAGCCTCCACTAGTTGCCTACAAACGTGACACCAACCTCAGAGATCTTCTTGTGCATTCAAAATTGTCCACAAACACAGTCTCACCACCTGGCAATTCTCCATGCAAGCAACCCAAATGCAAAACCTGTCCTCACCTAAACTCTTCTACAACCATCTGTGGCCCCTCAGGCAAAATTTCCATACGCAACCCTTTCACTTGTCAGTCCCGCAATGTAGTTTACATTCTTTCTTGCTCCTTCTGTGGCCTCTTGTATGTTGGAGAAACCTACAGAACCCTTAACGACTGTTTCACAGAACACCTACGAGCAGTCCGTCTCGGTTACAATACACCAATTGCAAACCATTTCTGCTCTTCCGGCCACAACCTCTCCCACATGCAGATTGCTGCAGTCTGGCAAAATTCATCTTCCTCTATAAGACGTAAAGAACAAGAGTCCCTCCTTATTCACAAACTTGGCACTATCCACCCTAATGGAATCAATATCAAACACTGACTTTCCTCCATAACAGCCCTTTGTTCTTACTTATCTTGATTTTGTCTCTTAACTTTTTTTCTTTTTTTCTTTTTTTTTTTTACTTTATCCCCCCCCCCCCCCCCCCCCCCCCCAGTCCTTCTGCTCTTGACCCATTTCTCTCTTCTTCCCCACCCTGCCCTCTCCTTCTATACCCCCCCCCCCCCCCTCATCCCTTCCAACTCTCTCCTTCCTTCCCCCTCAATCCTTGCTGAACACTTTTCATCTTCTAGCAGTATTCACTTTTCAGCTTTTTGGCAGTGCTCACTTCCTCACTTCCCCATTTCTCCCTGCCCACTGTCACCCATTCCCACCTGTCCCCCTGAGCCAAGAAGGTTTTGAACCGAAGCGCCCTCATCCACCTCTTCCTCAAGGACCTGCTACCATAACCCAGGCAAGTTGTTCCATTGACCCAGGTCCTGCAGTCAACCAACCATTTGTGTTCTTCATCAAGCTACCAACGACTGCTCCCTCCCCATCATGCCTGTTTCCTCTCCCTTCTTCCAACAAGTGAGCACTGCCTTCCGCTTCCTTCCTACCATTCCTCGCTCTGCAGGTATGTTCTACTGTAAATCTGTCCTTCACAAGACAAGTACCTGCAGTCATCTCCTCCTTTCTCCGCACCTGCATCAACAAAAAAGTCATCCCCCAAGGTTTCTGTTTAAAGTTTCATCCCTCTACTTTGTCGCCTCCTGCTCTCCGCTCTGTCCATTCTACTCTACAAAGCACCTCTTTCCGACTCATGAAGGACATTGTCAGATCTCACCAACAATCTATCCAACAAACAGACAAAAAACTGCAACAAACTCGCAAACAAATATCTGACCTTTGCACTCCCTCTATGACACATTTCATTATTTCAACAGTACGTTCAGCAAATGAAAAATTGTACAATAGCCTGAAACAGACCAAATCAAAAAAACTATCCAACCTGCTTTCCAGTCAACCTCAGCCACAGCCCCTCAAACCTCATGTCACAAAAACCTTGTGGTCACCATTCCCGCTGATCTCCATTTGACAGACACACAGCGTCAAGTCCTCAATCGTGGGCTGAACTTCGTACCCACCAAACCCAAGGCCAATGGTTCTGACGCTGGTTTTCAGTGTCAGCGTTTCTTCAGGCGACTACGCCTCATGGCACATTTTGAAAACACTACCAACACCACCCCATCTATACCTGATCCTGACAGTGACCTCCCTCCCTTTCCTTCCCTCCCCAGCTCCTGGACCCCTCCCACAAACCAGTTTCCCTCTCTAGAATTTTACATCCAAACCTGTTCTCATCAAATCGCTGCTCTAAAACCCAAACCCCTCAGACACTCCAACATTTCCTCAGCAGAAGCTCAAGCTCTCAGAGAACTACGCCAGCGTAAAGACATTGTAGTCAAACCAGCTGACAAGGGTGGCGCTATTGTTGTCTGGCGGCGGGACCTGTACATCGCCGAGGCACTCTCCCAGCTCTCAGACACCAGATTCTACACCTCTTCACAGCCCAGTCAAACCAAAACCAATAACACCCTGATCAGAAAATTCATTCGCGAGTGCATTAGCGCTGGAAACCTCCCACATGAAGCCCATTCCCTGGTCGTTTCTGAACCCAAAGATTCCCAATTCTACTTGCTTCCCAAAATACATAAACCAAATAACCCAGGCCGCCCCATTGTCTCTGCCTGTTCCTGCCCCACTGTCCAGATCTCTCAGTTTCTCGACAAAATCCTCCAGCCTATCGTTTCCAACCTCCCCACCTTTCTTAAGGACACAAACCATACTCTTGATCTTCTGCAAAATTTCTCCTTCCATCCTGGCTCCCAACACCGTCACCTCTTCACCATGGACGTCTGTGCACTTTACACAAGCATTCCCCATCATGAAGGGCTTTCAGCCCTCAAACACTTCTTGTCAAAAGACAGCAGAAATCTACCCACCACCACTCTTCTCCGTCTTGCTGAGCTTGTTCTCACACTCAACAACTTTCAGTTTGGTGCTGACCATTTCCAACAGAATTGCGGCGTTGCCATGGGCACCAGGATGGGTCCTGGCTACGCCTGCCTGTTTGTTGGTTACATTGAAGAAAAGATCTTCTCACAATACACAGGCACTTTCCCAGACTTTTTCCGTCGCTTCATTGACGATTGCCTCGGTGCAGCCTCCTGTCCAATCCAAGATCTGAAAAACTTCATTGACTTCGTCAGTGGATTTCATCCAGCTCTTAGATTCACTTTTGAAATCACTCAGACTACCATTTCCTTCCTTGACATCAAAATCTCTATCTGTCCCAACTCACCCTACCTCACCACATCTGTTCATTACAAACCCACCGACTCGCATTCATACCTTCTGTACTCCTCCAGTCACCCTGCTTCCACCAAAACAAGCATTCCTTTCTCTCAACTACTTCGTTTGCGACGCATCTGCAGCGATGATGACGATTTCGCCAAACAATCTACCCTGATGATCTCATTTTTCCTTGAACGTGGATACCCTGAACCCATTTGCCAAGAAGCCCTACAAAAGGCCTCTAGAATTCCCAGAAACACCGCTCTTAAGCAAAAGATCACTCCTTCATCAGACGACAGGCCTGTTCTTGCTATCACCTTCCATCCTCACAACCTCACCATCAAAAACATCCTTATGAAGAACTACCACATTCTGCAGACTGATCCTTCCCTGAAACGCATTTTCACCCAGCCTCCACTAGTTGCCTACAAACGTGACACCAACCTCAGAGATCTTCTTGTGCATTCAAAATTGTCCACAAACACAGTCTCACCACCTGGCAATTCTCCATGCAAGCAACCCAAATGCAAAACCTGTCCTCACCTAAACTCTTCTACAACCATCTGTGGCCCCTCAGGCAAAATTTCCATACGCAACCCTTTCACTTGTCAGTCCCGCAATGTAGTTTACATTCTTTCTTGCTCCTTCTGTGGCCTCTTGTATGTTGGAGAAACCTACAGAACCCTTAACGACCGTTTCACAGAACACCTACGAGCAGTCCGTCTCGGTTACAATACACCAATTGCAAACCATTTCTGCTCTTCCGGCCACAACCTCTCCCACATGCAGATTGCTGCAGTCTGGCAAAATTCATCTTCCTCTATAAGACGTAAAGAACAAGAGTCCCTCCTTATTCACAAACTTGGCACTATCCACCCTAATGGAATCAATATCAAACACTGACTTTCCTCCATAACAGCCCTTTGTTCTTACTTATCTTGATTTTGTCTCTTAATATTATTTTTTTTTATTTTTTTTTTTTTATTTATTTTTTTTTACTTTATCCCCCCCCCCCCCCCCCAGTCCTTCTGCTCTTGACCCATTTCTCTCTTCTTCCCCACCCTGCCCTCTCCTTCTATACCCCCCCCCCCCCCTCATCCCTTCCAACTCTCTCCTTCCTTCCCCCTCAATCCTTGCTGAACACTTTTCATCTTCTAGCAGTATTCACTTTTCAGCTTTTTGGCAGTGCTCACTTCCTCACTTCCCCATTTCTCCCTGCCCACTGTCACCCATTCCCACCTGTCCCCCTGAGCCAAGAAGGTTTTGAACCGAAGCGCCCTCATCCACCTCTTCCTCAAGGACCTGCTACCATAACCCAGGCAAGTTGTTCCATTGACCCAGGTCCTACAGTCAACCAACCATTTGTGTTCTTCATCAAGCTACCAACGACTGCTCCCTCCCCATCATGCCTGTTTCCTCTCCCTTCTTCCAACAAGTGAGCACTGCCTTCCGCTTCCTTCCTACCATTCCTCGCTCTGCAGGTATGTTCTACTGTAAATCTGTCCTTCACAAGACAAGTACCTGCAGTCATCTCTCCTTTCTCCGCACCTGCATCAACAAAAAAGTCATCCCCCAAGGTTTCTGTTTAAAGTTTCATCCCTCTACTTTGTCGCCTCCTGCTCTCCGCTCTGTCCATTCTACTCTACAAAGCACCTCTTTCCGACTCATGAAGGACATTGTCAGATCTCACCAACAATCTATCCAACAAACAGACAAAAAACTGCAACAAACTCGCAAACAAATATCTGACCTTTGCACTCCCTCTATGACACATTTCATTATTTCAACAGTACGTTCAGCAAATGAAAAATTGTACAATAGCCTGAAACAGACCAAATCAAAAAAACTATCCAACCTGCTTTCCAGTCAACCTCAGCCACAGCCCCCTCAAACCTCATGTCACAAAAACCTTGTGGTCACCATTCCCGCTGATCTCCATTTGACAGACACACAGCGTCAAGTCCTCAATCGTGGGCTGAACTTCGTACCCACCAAACCCAAGGCCAATGGTTCTGACGCTGGTTTTCAGTGTCAGCGTTTCTTCAGGCGACTACGCCTCATGGCACATTTTGAAAACACTACCAACACCACCCCATCTATACCTGATCCTGACAGTGACCTCCCTCCCTTTCCTTCCCTCCCCAGCTCCTGGACCCCTCCCACAAACCAGTTTTCCCTCTCTAGAATTTTACATCCAAACCTGTTCTCATCAAATCGCTGCTCTAAAACCCAAACCCCTCAGACACTCCAACATTTCCTCAGCAGAAGCTCAAGCTCTCAGAGAACTATGCCAGCGTAAAGACATTGTAGTCAAACCAGCTGACAAGGGTGGCGCTATTGTTGTCTGGCGGCGGGACCTGTACATCGCCGAGGCACTCTCCCAGCTCTCAGACACCAGATTCTACACCTCTTCACAGCCCAGTCAAACCAAAACCAATAACACCCTGATCAGAAAATTCATTCGCGAGTGCATTAGCGCTGGAAACCTCCCAAATGAAGCCCATTCCCTGGTCGTTTCTGAACCCAAAGATTCCCAATTCTACTTGCTTCCCAAAATACATAAACCAAATAACCCAGGCCGCCCCATTGTCTCTGCCTGTTCCTGCCCCACTGTCCAGATCTCTCAGTTTCTCGACAAAATCCTCCAGCCTATCGTTTCCAACCTCCCCACCTTTCTTAAGGACACAAACCATACTCTTGATCTTCTGCAAAATTTCTCCTTCCATCCTGGCTCCCAACACCGTCACCTCTTCACCATGGACGTCTGTGCACTTTACACAAGCATTCCCCATCATGAAGGGCTTTCAGCCCTCAAACACTTCTTGTCAAAAGACAGCAGAAATCTACCCACCACCACTCTTCTCCGTCTTGCTGAGCTTGTTCTCACACTCAACAACTTTCAGTTTGGTGCTGACCATTTCCAACAGAATTGCGGCGTTGCCATGGGCACCAGGATGGGTCCTGGCTACGCCTGCCTGTTTGTTGGTTACATTGAAGAAAAGATCTTCTCACAATACACAGGCACTTTCCCAGACTTTTTCCATCGCTTCATTGACGATTGCCTCGGTGCAGCCTCCTGTCCAATCCAAGATCTGAAAAACTTCATTGACTTCGTCAGTGGATTTCATCCAGCTCTTAGATTCACTTTTGAAATCACTCAGACTACCATTTCCTTCCTTGACATCAAAATCTCTATCTGTCCCAACTCACCCTACCTACCACATCTGTTCATTACAAACCACCGACTCGCATTCATACCTTCTGTACTCCTCCAGTCACCCTGCTTCCACCAAAACAAGCATTCCTTTCTCTCAACTACTTCGTTTGCGACGCATCTGCAGCGATGATGACGATTTCGCCAAACAATCTACCCTGATGATCTCATTTTTCCTTGAACGTGGATACCCTGAACCCATTTGCCAAGAAGCCCTACAAAAGGCCTCTAGAATTCCCAGAAACACCGCTCTTAAGCAAAAGATCACTCCTTCATCAGACGACAGGCCTGTTCTTGCTATCACCTTCCATCCTCACAACCTCGCCATCAAAAACATCCTTATGAAGAACTACCACATTCTGCAGACTGATCCTTCCCTGAAACACATTTTCACCCAGCCTCCACTAGTTGCCTACAAACGTGACACCAACCTCAGAGATCTTCTTGTGCATTCAAAATTGTCCACAAACACAGTCTCACCACCTGGCAATTCTCCATGCAAGCAACCCAAATGCAAAACCTGTCCTCACCTAAACTCTTCTACAACCATCTGTGGCTCCTCAGGCAAAATTTCCATACGCAACCCTTTCACTTGTCAGTCCCGCAATGTAGTTTACATTCTTTCTTGCTCCTTCTGTGGCCTCTTGTATGTTGGAGAAACCTACAGAACCCTTAACGACCGTTTCACAGAACACCTACGAGCAGTCCGTCTCGGTTACAATACACCAATTGCAAACCATTTCTGCTCTTCCGGCCACAACCTCTCCCACATGCAGATTGCTGCAGTCTGGCAAAATTCATCTTCCTCTATAAGACGTAAAGAACAAGAGTCCCTCCTTATTCACAAACTTGGCACTATCCACCCTAATGGAATCAATATCAAACACTGACTTTCCTCCATAACAGCCCTTTGTTCTTACTTATCTTGATTTTGTCTCTTAACATTATTATTTTTTTTTTTTTACTTTATCCCCCCCCCCCCCCCCCAAGTCCTTCTGCTCTTGACCCATTTCTCTCTTCTTCCCCACCCTGCCCTCTCCTTCTATACCCCCCCCCCCCCTCATCCCTTCCAACTCTCTCCTTCCTTCCCCCTCAATCCTTGCTGAACACTTTTCATCTTCTAGCAGTATTCACTTTTCAGCTTTTTGGCAGTGCTCACTTCCTCACTTCCCCATTTCTCCCTGCCCACTGTCACCCATTCCCACCTGTCCCCCTGAGCCAAGAAGGTTTTGAACCGAAGCGCCCTCATCCACCTCTTCCTCAAGGACCTGCTACCATAACCCAGGCAAGTTGTTCCATTGACCCAGGTCCTGCAGTCAACCAACCATTTGTGTTTCTGAGAGATGTTTCAAACCTGAAAACGAATATCATCTAGGCCAGGATCGTTGCAGGTTTGCAGAGCTGATTTCAGTTCGTCAATTGAAGAAGGTAGATTGTAGGCTTCAGAGTTGTCTGATGTGAAATTGTATGAAGATTTTTCCCTGAGTTGTTTGTTTTTTAAAAAGGTGGCAGATCTACTTGAAGATGATGAGTTCTGTTGAATGGTGGAGGCCAGCAGATTGGCAACAGCTTGTTTGTCAGTTATCAGAGCGTCGGCAAGTTTCAGGTGATGAATTGAGGGGTTGGTGTTCTTCCCTTTGATTTTCCAGATTATGTTCCAGACTTTTTTCTTAGATGTTTTAGATGTCAGTCCGGAGCAGAAATTTCCCCAAGACTGACGTTTACTGATTTTAAAAGTGTGTCTTGTTTTGGCACTGGCTTTCTGATGGGCTTGAGCATTTGGAGCTGAAGGTCTTTGAGAAACCCGACGTTGAGCCCATTTGCGTACTTTCAAGATTTGTTGGCAGTCAGAATTGAACCAGGGTGTGTGAGTTTATCGGAAGACATCGAAATACAGGTTTTTGCAGACTTTACCAAAGTATTGGTTAGAGATTCTGCTGGGTCTGGACTTTGAAGAATGTCAATTTCCTGGAGCTCCTTTGAAATATTTGCAGCAGAAAGATTCCAGTTAGCCTTCTTATAGTTAAGGTGATGTGGAACAAAGGCGTTCTCAATTGTTATGGGTTGTAACAGCTCAGGAAAATGGTCACTTCGTGCAGATCATCATGGACAGACCACTCATAGTCCAGGACCAGTGAGGGGTCACATATTGACAAATCTAAACATGAAAGTGAACCTGTGGAAGAGTGGAGGTCAGTTGGAGATCCATCATTCAGACAACACAAATCGAACTCTGAAAAGATATCTTCGAGAAGCAGACCTCAGGATGACGAATTCATACTACCCCACAGGGGATTATGGCCATTGAAATCACCCAACAGTAAAAAAGGTCGAGGACTGCAAAACTGGTCAAGACAATGGCTATAGAAATTCCACCCTGAAAAATGCCATGTTCTAAAACTGGGGAACAAGAAGTCAGATGCTGTGTATCACATGACTGAAGTAAACATCAAGAGTGAGACAAGTACCACAACTCTATCTCAAAGTGAAGTTGAGAAGGACCTTGGGGTTTACATTGACAACAAATTGAATTTAAGAGAACATGTGGCTAAGGCAACTGCTAAAACGAACAGAGTAGTTGGTATTATCCGTCGCTCCTTTGACTTCCTCACTGAAGACATTTTCCTACCACTGTGCAAGTCTCTTGTATGACCAGTACTAGAGTACGGACATTCTGTCTGGCAACCATACCACAAAACACTGTGCCAGGATGTAGAAGATGTTCAGCGCAGAGCAACTAAACTTTTAGCATCTCTTAAAGATAAACCATATCCTGAGTGTCTCTCTACTCTCAAACTTCCAAGCCTGGAGCACAGAAGAAAAAGGGGTGACATGATAGACTTGTACAAGTTTATACATGGCATTTACCGGAGTTATAAACCACGGTTTGAATTATTTACTAACAGGGATAGCAGAGGACACTCCTTGAAACTATCCAAAGTTCATCACAGACTGAACATCAGGGGAACTTACTTCTCTCTTCGAGTGATTGATGTTTGGAATGGTCTTCCTGACTCTGTAGTAACAGCCCCTACAGTCAACATCTTCAAATCACGGTTAGACACTCACTGGCAGGAACTGCCGACAAAATACAATCCGGAATGTTATCGACCTAGATAGTCTCAGTCGTGACTCTCTTCCTTCCACGCATGCACAGTTTGTTTATTTTTATCTCGATGTTATATATTAGAACGGTGAACAGGCCTCTTAAGGCCTCTAACACCTACAGGTTCAAGTTCTTCAGTCTGACTGACAAGGTCCTGATGACCCCCTCTGGTAGATGTAATGAGCAAATTGTAATGGTTTCATGGAGAGTGACTCTCTCATCTACTGCCTGAAGAGGGGTAACCAGAGCGACAGGACTGAACAGTTAAGTTTTGTGTACACAGCCCATCATGGGTTGCCTTGCAGCAAACACCACACACCTCGTCCACAGAACAAAGATCTTTGATATGCCCGAACTTCTGGCACTTGAAGCATCGCATCGGAGGTGGAATGCAAAGTTAGACATGCACGTTCAAATAACCCACCTTGATGACTTGTGGTCAGAGAGCTGAGCACTGCAGGGGTTACCTTGGCCAGCTGGGGAACTGCCCGTCTTGACCCAGCCTACCCCAGTAGGGGTAACCGATTGATACACCTGGACCAGAGTGTACCTCCTGTCTTGGAGAGGTCTGAGCTAAATGGTGTTGAGAGCACCTGCCCTCTCAATCACCAGAATCTCATTCCTCTCCATCACAGGTCGCACCACATGGCAAACACGGTGGATCTTATGAAGACAACAGAGAAATCAAGAATGTGGAAAAGAAGACTTGAAGGGGAGATGAAGATAGAAGAGAGCCAAGTAATAAAGGCAGAAGACAAGAAAGGGAAAAGGTGGGCTACTATTGTTCAGGGCCCTCACCCTTAGCCTTTCTGACATAGGAGGCCCAACCAGGGGCATCAATTCCTACCTCGTAGTGCTTAGGCCAGTCAGCAACTTGGCTATACAGGCCTAGAAGAGTTAACAAGAACTAGCCATCTAGTCGAGTGTCAGCAAAGCCTAAGGGATCAGTGAACCATACAAGCCCTCCGACCACGGCAAGGTCGCAATTAACCCCCAGAGGGTTGTTCAAATGGGGAAGAATACAAATTCCCAAGGGTGGGATGGAACTGGGGTGGTCATCAAGTTTCTTTCAGAACTTCAGGTCAAAAATGCAGTCATAAGCAGAGTTTCAAGGTTCTAAAAAGAGATTCAAACAGTAGTTCAAGGTAAGTTTCAGCCAACGGTTCGAGAGGCATTGTTTTCCTGCCTCGGCATACAGGCAAACAACAGGGGTGGTGCAGAATGCACACAGAGTCAAAGCCCATGATGGTGGATGGGATCTAGACTTTTCAGGTGGGAAGGTCTGGCAGAGCTGTAGACTACACATCCATATTCCAGTTTGGAGCAGATCAGAGCCCTGGAAAGATGAAGAGTTTCCTTATCAGCGCCCAGTCCATGTGTGCCACAACTCTCAGAATGCTCAGTGCTTTTTGACATGCAGTTTAAAGTATTGGATGTGACTTGCAAAAAGAATTGGAGGTTGACTGCAACATGTTGACACAACAGGTGAAACTGCAGAAAAGGTACATTGTCAACTTACAGGTGGAAATGAAGTCAGGACGTTTCAACACTTAGTGTCTTCAACGGGAGAATGAGCAAGTAACAGACAGAAAGAAAAAGATAGCAACAACAAAAGAAAAAAGTGAAGAGTGTTCACACACACACAAAAACAAACAGGTACACAGGTGAGCACAACTAACAATGATATGGGAAGAGAGAGGGAAAGACAGAGTGGGGAGGGGGGGGGGGGTTGGGGGGGGAGGAAGAAGCCTACTATAAACACACATCCTAGTATACACATCCACCCTTCACACACACTGACAAGGGTGACACGCATACTGACAAACAAATGAACAAAAGTTGTAAGAAGAAGCCTGAAAGACACTGCGTTCACTGCTTGGTGTTCAGTCCATTTGGGACGCAGGTGCCGAGGCAGGCGATAACTGTAGACTCCATGAACAGCCTGTAAGGGCCACTTTAATGCTTCTGCCAGACCACAGCAACTCTTGAGTGCTTGAAGCTGTGTTGAGGGCTGTTGAAGTACACACCAACAGGGTCACTTTACCCAGACACATTGACCACAGGTGCTCTGAGAAGCAATCGTCTAGGTGACGGTATGTCTCGCCAGTGTATTTCTTGTTACACAGTGTGCACGTAAGGACATACACTATGTTCTCAGCCTGGCAGTTGAACGGCGCCTTGACAGTGAAACTCTCATTGGGGCCACTGATGGTCCTTGATTGGTTGATGAACCAGCATGTTTTGCAGCCTTTGATACCACAAGGACTGGTGCCTGGAGGGAGGGATGGTCTGTCTCTGGGGATAGCAGCTCGCACCAGGTGGTCCCGAAGGTTGGTGTCGTGTTTGAAAGCAACTAGTGGCGGGCGGGGAAAAACTTCTTGTAGGGAAGGATCGGACTATACGATGAGGAAGTTGCGAAGCAGGATGTTTTTCACAGCAAGGTTGTGGGGGTGAAACGTGAGGACAGCAACAGTTCGCACGTCTTGTTTAGAACGATCTTGAGGAGTCGGAACCTGGGAGCGAGGGATAGAACGAGCTGACTCAAGACCCTTGTAGACCAAGTCCTCTGGATACTGTCTAGCATGAAAGAAATCCACCATCTTGTGTGCTTGATGCTCAAAGTCTTGGCCCTCACTGCAGATGTGATGGGGTTGTTGGAACTGAGCCTGTGGAATACTGTCTTTGCAGGGTTTGGGGTGGCTGGAGGTGTACAGAAGGTAGGAATGGGAGTCTGTCTCCTTGTAGAAGATGCTGGTGGTCAGTCTTGGGTAGTCAGGCTCAGGCTGGATGGTGACAGTGATGTCAAGGAAAGAAAAGGGAGGTGTCAGAGATGCTGTGGGTGAACTTCAAAGCAGGGTGGAAGGTGAACAGAAAGTTGATGAAGGTCTGGAGGGACTCTTTGCTACATGTTGCCACTCCCAGGATGTCATCGATGTAGCACCTGAACAACGCTGGAGTATATCCTGTGTACTGGCTGAAGGCTTGCTCCTCAATGTAGCCAACGAAGAGGCAGGCGAAAATGGGACTCATTTTCATGTTCATGGCCACACTACTGCACTGCTGGAAGTGATCCTCGTTGAAGGGAAAGGAGTTGAGGGTCAGGACAAGTTCTGTCAAGCACAGGACAGTGGGAGCATGAAGGTTGAGGGAGCGTTTCTGCAGGAAGTGTTTGATTGCTAGGAGACCCTCCTGGTGCGGAATGTTTGTGTACAGGGGGATAATGTCCATGTGAACAGCAGCTTGTCAGTACAGTCATCAGGGAAGGAGAAGTTGTTCAGCAGATTGAGAGTGTGGTTGGTGTCCTTGACATAAGTGGGTAGGGCAGTCACCAGCGGTTGGAAGACAAGAGTCAAGGAAAGCTGAGATGAGAGCAGTGGGGCAGGCGCAAGCTGAGACAATTGGTCGTCCTGGGTTATTGGTCTTGTGAATCTTCAGGAGAAGGTAGAAGAGGGACTCTCGTGGTTCTTTCATGACAGCTTTGGACTTTTACATACAGACTTGTTCCAGTGAAATCAGTCAGCTACTCTTCAAACCCATTCGTCACTCCAACATGACCCCAAGAGAAGAGAAAGCTCTACAGGAGTTCAAAGAAAAGAAAGACACTGTCATCAAGCCAGCTGACAAGGGTGGCGCGGTGGTTGTATGGCAGAAAGACTTGTACATTCAAGAAGCCAGGTCACAGCTGTCAAATGATAACTTCTACAGCATCATCCCCAAGAAACCTACGAAGACTGACAATGCTCTCATTCGAAAAACTCTCAAGACTGCCATCGAACAGAGCCACCTTCCCCAGAAGCTCTCAATGCTGTCATGAAAGAACCATGTGAGTCCCTCTTTTACCTTCTCCCCTGAGGATTCACAAGACCAATAACCCAGGATGACCGATTGTCTCAGGCTCTGACTCCTCAAGATCATTCTAAACAAGATGAGCGAACTGTTGCTGTCCTCATGTTTTCACCCCCACAACCTTGCTGTGAAAAACATCTTGCTCCGCAACTCGTATAGTCCGATCCTTCCCAACACCAAGTTTATGAAGATCCATAAGAATTCCAAATTTCCACAGGGTATCATAGGCTTTCCCCAGATCGAAAAGATAGCAACCACATGTCGTTTATTAGTGAAGGCATCGCAGATGGTGGTTTCAAGATGGACTAAATGACAACAGTAGAGTGGTACTTCTGGAACCCACACTGTTCATTGGCCAAACCTTGAGAATGCCAAGGGCTCGGTCGGGAAGACTATATAGTTGAGTTTCATCCACTAAATGGATGCGTCTCCAAGAGTGATGCTCAAATTTCTTAACCAACACTGCAGGTGTCTACATCTCTGGGGTGTGGTTGATGCTGGGATATATCGTGAAAGTAAGCAAAGAGTACAGCCCTGTCATACAGTCTTAGACCAGAGTGGAAATCCTTAGCGTCATCTTCATCTGACATCATGCTCATCGATCATCGTTAAAAAAGTAAGAGTATCGAATTTTGAGGCCCTTCTTGCTCTGCTTTCATGGTGGCCTCAGTTTCAATGTCCTCTATATATCTATGGCCAAGGTTTGATTCCCAGGGTCACCAGTATTGGCAAGCAAGTTCATAGGGGCTGTCGTTGGACAGATGCGCCTTCAGAGGGAAAGCTCACTCATGCCGGCTCTGTGACTAAGCAATTATTGTCGTCAGTAGGGGGCTTAATAGGTGGTGTCCTATGTATGTTAAACCAGAACAGGCACGACTGAACACCATCGAAGTGACTTGGCAGCAGCAGTCTCTGCTTCGGTGGGTTGCCTCTTGACAACTTGAGAATAGCTGCTCCCTGTGGATTGCCAATGCTGGGGTTGTGGATGTGGAAGGGGGGGGGGGGGGAGGGGTCAGAATGAGCGGCAGGAGTGCAATGCCACTGAGGTAGCAAAGAAGATGGGACAGCAAAAAAAAAAAAAAAAAAAAAAAAAACCCATGCTTTTAAAGAATGAATTAGCACGGTCTACACACTGGTGGTGAAAGCCAATAAGCGGCGTGTTCTGTCCTGCTGGTAGGACGCATACACATTGGTGGTAAACCAACCCCCAGCTGGAAAAGGAGTGTATTGTCTTTTGGTAGAGTTGATGGGAGTGTGTACATGTATATCTTACTGCGCTTGTTTGAACATAATTTGCGAGAGTGTGTGTGTGTGTGCATGCGCATATATACAGAGTAAGCGGACTGATGAAGTCAAAAACAGAAGATACCTGACGGAAGTTCACATTCCTTTCTGTGCGTACATTATTCTGTACAAGTCTTTGCATCTGCGCAAGTGTCGGTGTTATGTCTAGTTGTAACACACACATAAGCATGTAAATATGCACGCACAGTACAATGAAAGCAGTGCAATGATGTGCACATTTTTATGTTGCACAAACCAGTTTTCACACGCCAACATTGATACACAAACACAAGCTGCCCCCCCCCCCCCCCTCCCCGTGGATTGCCAATGCTGGGGTTGTGGATGTGGAAGGAGAGGGGGGGGGGGGGTTCAGAATGAGCGGCAGGAGTGCAATACCACTGAGGTAGCAAAGAAGATGGGACAGCACTGACCGCGCACACACATACACCTACAAACACGCTTGCTCGCATGCCTGCACGCACACACATATAGAGGCACACATGCATGTGCACGCAGCACAATAGCATGAGTGTGTCTGTTATGTATTAAGTTCACATATACATGTATTATTCCCCTTATTTAGCAAACACAAAATCAAGCGCCTGTTCCTGAAGTTCTAGAACTCTTACCTGAAGAACGCTAGCCTTATTAGGAAAGAACTTAATAAGATATAATGCCTGTGTCCGGTTTCCCGCGTCACTCTCCCTCCAGGATTCCAGAAAGCAGCTTCCCCCTTTAGACCAATGCCTAGAGAACTTCAACTTCCTTCCTCCAACGGATGAATTGTAACGTGGCATTCCGGTTAATATAATTGAAACCAAACCAGTGGTCATCGTGTCATTAATTGTGAGGTTGTGTCACATGTTAAATTGAGCAAAGAACTCACAAACATAACCAAACTGGCGACGAGGATGGGATTCACGGTTCTTGTGCAGAATGAAAAATAGAGGTTTCGTCTAGCAACAAGAAAGTGATGCGAGTGCAGTGAAGTGTCTGCTTTTCAAAAAAAAAAAAAAAAAAGTCGTAAGGATTGTTTCCCCCAAGTTTAGGTCGACATAGATCAGAACTGTATTCAACATAAATTGTGTTCCCTGTGTGCGCCTTCTTTGACTGTGGCTCATCAACTACGGCGTCGGAGTGACGGTCTACAGAATCAGGTCAGATCAAACCATTTTATTCTGCCTTTGTAATATTTGTGTGTGTGTGTGTGTGACGGTTACAGTTAGATCACGCAAGTGCTGATTCGCTGAACTGATAACAATGTCGCACTTTGGAAAGTTGGAGGAGTTTGATGTGACATCTTGTGACGTTGACATATATTTCGGACGTTTAGAATCATTTTTCAGAGCAAACCAAGTTAGAGAAGCAGAACAAGTGGATGCGTTTATTTGTGTAGCTGGTCAGAAAACATACAAATTGTTGAAATCACTCCTTGCCCCAACACCACCAACACAAAAGACACTAGCTGATTTAAAAACCGTATTGAAAGATCATGTGCAGCCACGTGAATCTTTGGTAGCCAGAAGAGCTTAAGTTTTACTCCAGACGGCAAAGAGACAGTGAAACTGTCAGTGATTTTGTTGCAGCGTTGAGGCAGATACTGAGATAGCCTCTGATTGTGATTTTGGGGGATTTTTAAATGATGCCTTGAGAGACATTTTTGTCGTTGGGCTGAAAGATGTCGAAACTCAGAAGAAACTCAGAGGGGAGCAAAGTCTCACATTAATGGAAAGCGGTTGAGTTGGCTCAAGCGCGTGAGGCAGTTGCGCGTGAATTCTTGTCTGTTCCCGGCACTGGCATGCACGAATCACTGGGCAGCATGCATAGCGCTCACACACGGAGGGCAGCAGCAATAGCAGGCGCGGAGGTAAACTTAATCAGCTTCGCGCACCGTCAAATGCAAACCTGCACAGTGGCTCAAGGTCAACGCCAACCTGCGGAAACAGGAGTGGGAACAACCACAGGCGCTCGAAGTTGTTACCGATGTGGTCAACAACACAACGCATCAACATGCAAGTTCAAAGCTTATGAGTGCCATGCCTGCAATAAAAAGGGTCATCTGCGCAAAATGTGCAGAAGTACTGCTAGAAATCCAAACCATTTTTTGGATGTTGAACGGGAACATGAGAGGGACAGAGAGAAAAATGAGGAAAATGAAAACGGAGAAGACTGTCATTTGGGGATATTTCATCATCGTCAGGAAGGGAAAAAACCTTGGACAGTCAACATGACAGTGGACAATCAGAATCTGAATTTTGAAATTGATACTGGTTCTGCCAAGAGTATCATTGGGAGAGATACTTTCAAAGAAAAATTCAGTCATAAGTGTCTGAAGAAGACGTCAGTAAGACTGACAACCTACTCAGGTGCAACACTACCCTTGCATGGCGCCATTGATGTAGTTGCTGAACATAACCAGCAGAAGGCAGGTCTGGAACTTCTGATTGCTGACGTTACTGGACAACCTTCAGTACTAGGACGTGACTGGCTATCAGCAGTGAAACTGGACTGGCAAGCCATTTGTCAAGTCAAAATGCTGTCTTCATCGACATTGGATGAAGTGCTCATGAAGCACGAAGAAGTCTTCAGAAATGAGTTAGGCACTATGAAGAAAATCAAAGCCACCCTGCAGCTTAAAGATTGGCAGAGCAGAGCCAAATTCTGCAAGTCAAGGCCAGTCCCCTATGCCCTTCGCCCCAAAGTGGAAGAGGAGTTGATTAGACTGGAGAGTGAAGGTGTCGTTAAAAAAGTGACACACAGCGCATGGGCATCTCCAATAGTTGTAGTCCCAAAGAACAATGGCAAGGTCAGAATCTGTGGAGACTACAAGTCTACTATTAACCCCATGCTGGATGTTGATCAGTATCCACTCCCCAAGCCTGAGGATCTTTTTGCAACATTGGCTGGAGGAAAATTCTTTTCCAAGCTAGATCTCAAGCAAGCCTACCATCAGATGCAAGTGGAAGAAGAGTCTGAGCCTTTGCTCACTATTAACACACAAAGGACTGTATCGGTACTGCAGACTTCCATTTGGAATTTCTTCTGCCCCTGCCATATTTCAACAGAACATGGAACAGATAGTTCAGGGCATAGAGGGAGTAGTTGTCTACCAAGATGATATTGAGGTGACTGGATCAACACAAGACGAACTGGATCAAGTGCTAGACAGACTAAAAGAGTTTGGATTGAGACTACAGAGAGACAAGTGTGAGTTTCTCAAAAATGAGGTACGACACCTGGGACATGTCATCTCAGAAGAAGGATTAAAGCCACTGGCAGAGAAGGTCAAGGCCATTGCTGATGCACCTGCACCAACCATCGTCAGTGAGTTACGTTCATTCCTTGGTATGGTACAGTACTATGCCAAATTTCTTCCAAATCTCTCTGCAGAACTAGCCCCACTACATGATCTCCTGAAGGATCAGACACCATGGTTGTGGACTTCTGACTGCCAGAAGGCAATGGAGAAAGTGAAGCATCAACTGATGTCAGCCAAAGTCTTGACGCATTATGATGTAAGTCTGCCAATCCGCCTGGAATGTGATGCATCATCACTTGGACTTGGAGCAGTCATCAGTCATGTGATGCCAGATGGAAACCAGCGTCCAATTGCCTATGCTTCAAGAACTCTGAATAAGGCAGAAAAGAACTATGCACAAATTGAAAAGGAGGCATTAGCGCTGGTTTTTGGAGTAAAGAAATTTCATGAATATCTTTACGGCAGATCATTCACCCTGGTGACAGACCACAAACCATTGCTTGCCATACTAGGTTCAAAGAAAGGAGTGCCAACCCTGGCAGCTGCACGCATGCAACGTTGGGCACTGATACTGGCTGCATACAGCTACGAGTTGGAGTTCAGATCAACTGGTGAACATGCCAACGCAGACATGCTTTCCAGGCTTCCACTGGAAAACGTTGACAAGACAGGCATGGAGGATGTAATCTTCCGTGTCACTGTACATGATGAGCTACCAGTGACAGCTCAGCAGATAGCCAACCTCACACGCAAGGATCCAGTCTTGTCAAAGGTATTGTCACTCACACTCAATGGATGGCCAAGTCAGACATCTGATCCAGATCTTCGACCATTCTTCAGCCGACGCTATGAGTTGAGTGTTGAAGAAGGAGTGCTCCTATGGGGTTTGAGAGTCATCATTCCAGAACCACTCGGAGACAGACTGCTGTCTGAACTCCATGAGGGACACCCTGGTATTTATCGCATGAAGGCCCTGGCACGCAGTCATGTATGGTGGCCAGGTATTGACCAAGATATAGAGGGAAGGGTGTAGAAGTGCCATGACTGTCTACATGTCAGCAAAACACCACCCACTGCACCTCTTCACACATGGTCGTGGCCAACCAAACCTTGGCAAAGAATTCACATTGACTTCGCAGAGTATGAAGGTGAAAACTACCTTGTGGTTACTGATGCTCATTCGAAATGGCCAGAAGTCGTCAGAATGAGGTCAAGAACTACAGAAAAGACCATTGACGTCCTGAGATGGCTGTTCTCATCGTATGGACTTCCTGAAGAAGTGGTGAGTGATAATGGACCACAGTTCACCTCCACCACCTTCACTGATTTTATGCAGCACAATGGAATCAGACACACCAGGTCAGCTCCCTACCATCCTGCCACCAGTGGAGCAGCAGAACGGCTTGTTCAAGTGTTGAAGAGAAGTTTGAAGAATGAAACTCAACACCTGACCAAGGAGCACCAGCTGGCCAACTTTTTGATGGTGTACAGATCTACACCCCACACAACCACTGGCGTGTGTCCTGCTCAGCTGTTTTTAAGATGACAGATACGCATGCGGCTGACCATCTTGAAACCTGACCCTGAGGCGACCATGAGGAACAGGCAGAAGCAACAACAGCAGCGACATGACCGAGGCACCAAGACACTGCGTGTGTTTCAACATGGGGACAGTGTTGCTGTACGCCAGTTTCGTGGTCCAGAGAAGTGGGCCCAAGGCACAATAGTACAACGCCTTGGTCCAGTGGCATACATAGTACAGTTGGCAAATAAAACCTGCCATGTACGTATTGACCACCTCATTTCGGCACCAGAGGATGGTCATCTGGAGGATGGAGCCTTGGACAACACACAAGTGGCAATGACCCATCCAAATTATCCCATTAGGCCCCTAGTCTGCCTACAGAGGTGCGTAATCCCGCACGCTCCCTTGGCCCAAAACCAGAGATAATTGCCACTTGTGCCCGAAGATTCAAGCAGCAAGCAGATGAAGGAACCAGGCATGCCTGTGAAGCCACTGCCCAGTTCAACTGCAACACCAGCCGCAGCAAGTGGAGGACCCGAACAGACCAGCTGAGGGCATTGCTACCCGACCAGGGACCGGAGACCCCCGAGAAGACTGGACCTGTGAATTGGTTTACGCTGTCGAATTGGGAGCATTGACTGTTACGGTTTCGTGAGACAATGCTGTCTGAATATTCGATTTGTCGTCGGTTTGATCTATCGTGTTCGAAGTTTCGTTCAGTTCGAAGGCATTTTGAACCTCATTGTAAAGGTGGAAGGAAGTGTTATGTATTAAGTTCACATATAAATGTATTATTCCCCTTATTTAGCAAACACAAAATCAAGCGCCTGTTCCTGAAGTTCTGGAACTCTTACCGGAAGAACGCTAGCCTTATTAGGAAAGAACTTAATAAGATATAATGCCTGTGTCCGGTTTCCCGCGTCACTCTCCCTCCAGGATTCCAGAAAGCAGCTTCCCCCTTTAGACCAAAGCCTAGAGAACTTCAAATTCCTTCCTCCAACGGATGAATTGTAACGTGGCATTCCGGTTAATATAATTGAAACCAAACCAGTGGTCATCGTGTCATTAATTGTGAGGTTGTGTCACATATTAAATTGAGCAAAGAACTCACAAACATAACAGTGTCTTGAACAAATCTGTTCGCGCATGCATGTGTGTGCACATACACATGCACGCAAGCACACACTCCAAAGTCTATGCTCTTACCTCATGAGCAGTGGTCAGCTGTATGTCTAGGATGGCTTTTATAGACAATCAGCTTGTTTGTCAAGGCTGTCATCAATGCTGAAAATGGCCGGCTGCTTGCTGTGCCACTTTACATTCACCATTTGGGACAGGGAGTAAACATGGGTCAGCTTTGCCCAATGAGGATGCAATGTGAGTTTTGCTCTCTGAGAGGCTTTTGGTCTGTAATGACCCAGTATATATGCATGAGTTTCATTATATGACGAGTTATGGGTCATTAATGCCCCAGTCTGTATGTTGTGCAAGGCCGCCTGTAAAAGCATGGGTCAGTTTTGCCCTAGTTGGTACAGCGTGCAAAAATTTGTGGGGGGTATGGCAAAGGATAACTTAACCTTCATTGTTCTTTATTTACCAACTGATTAGAATTTCATGGGTTTTAAGGAGGCAGTCCAAACGTATGCCCCTATCTTTATTTGTGGATCTCACAGACCTGTACTTGTTAAAGCAGTGCCACGACGTGGGTTTCAGATTTTTTCATTTGTGTTTACCTTTTATGGTCGTTTCTGTCAGTTTTCTTTAATTGTCACTATCACCGTCTATATAGGTGAGATATCCCACACACATTCGAATGGTGCAACTGTATGTAGAGGGTTGTATAGTCGTAGACATGAATTTGATGACATGCAGCTGTGGGTTTCCTTACGTGTGTATACACATTTATGTGTACATGCTTATGAGCAGTTTCTCTCTATCGTTTTTCCCCCCTTGTGTGTGTATGTAGGTTATGTGCATATTCAATCCTTATGCTGAAGCGAGTATTAGACGCTGCTTGCATCTGAAATGGCAGTTCTCACACAATGTGAAAAAGGGGCAAAAGGTAATACACTCTCGTTGGAATTAGTGCATTGTGGATAAGTTTGCAACCATGGCAGAAACAGCAACAGTCACACACATACAGAATGAGAGATGTGGCAGCAAAAATGTGAAAAAAAGATAGAGTTTCATCTTGTTTTGATTTTAGGATGCAACATATTGATGATTCTAGAGTTCTTGTCATGTGCACAGGATGTGTGAAGGTGTCGTGTGCACATGTTGTTTTGTATATATCAACAGTCTTAAGATTGAATGTCAGAGGTATTGGGGTATTGAGAGAAAAAAGATCATGTGATTGTACGGCGTTGTTTTGTTGGATAGTGGCCCGGGTGAGTACTGCTTGGGAGCGCTGCACGCGCTATTTAACTTAGCTAGAAAATTCAATAATCACTTGCTCTTCTACGCCAGCCGGGGGAGTTGCACTGTCTGTTTGTTTACGGCGATTGAAGACCGATGCAAGGCTGATGCATCGTTGAGGTATTTTTGTCATTAATGTTTAACTAGAGAGAAGTGAAATCTTTGGGGAAAAATTAAAGGAAACATTTGTATTCAAAAGAAAAGAAAAGAATAAGAACCAGTGTGGTTACACCTGTAACATTTCTTTATAAAAGAATGGGGAAAAGAAAGGAAAAGTAATATTTAAAGTAAAAACTTATAAGAAAAGGTTTACATCTTCATGTTTAAGTGAGTCTCCTTAGTTATTGTGGAACTGTACATGGTTCCAAGTGTGTTGATAGGTTGCCTGTCTCACGCCGGGCCATGGGTGGGAGTGTTTGAAAGTGGCAGAGGTGCCGGACCTGACCCCAGCCTGGGACGGGTGGCGGACCTCGCCCGCAGTACCCTTCCTCACGGAGGAGGATTCCAGCCAGGCAGCGCCCCTTTGGGCCGGAGAGTGCTGTTTGGTATCGGTATCAGAAGTCGATAATCCATGTTGATGAAGAATGACTCTGGCGCATTTCCCATGTTGATGAAGAATGACTCTGGCGCATTTCCCCATGTGGATGAAGAATGACTCTGGCGCATTCCCCCCATAATGTTATGACTCTACTGTATAACCTCAACTGTTGTGAATTGTGATTTGATTGATCTCCTGTGCTGAGGTTATAAGATAATAGTATATGGTATAAATACGGTGATGATGGACAGTGACATAGCCCCCATGTTTTATAAATGTTGTAATTGAAGGGGAAACAGTACCTGGTGTTACCTCCTTAGTGGAGAGGAGGTGTGTTTGTATTTATTTGGTGTTACCTCCTTAGTGGAGAGGAGGTGTGTTTGTATTTATTTGGTGTTACCTCCTTAGTGGAGAGGAGGTGTGTTTGTATTAATTTGGTGTTACCTCCTTAGTGGAGAGGAGGTGTGTTTGTATTTATTTGGTGTTACCTCCTTAGTGGAGAGGAGGTGTGTTTGTGTTTATTCTGTGTTGCCTCCCCATTGGAGAGGAGGTGTGGTTAAGTTGATTTGAGAATTGTATATACAAATTATATTTGTTCTCCTGTAGGAGGAGGGGAAAGAAAAAACCAACTTTTCGGTGTTGTGTATTTATTTAAAGCGCCTTGGATGAAAGGAGTGACTGCGCGCATTTGCGGTGGTGCATGCGTGTGTGGCACGACTCCGGGAAGCATGACAGTGGTGACCCTGACTTAAGGACCGAAGTTAAGAATTTTGTTTTGTACCCCTAGAGTATGACAATGGTGGCCCCTCGTTAAGAACAATTTTGTTTTGTCCCCTAGTTTAATTTCGTAATAATATTGTTTTGAACTCCTTTTAGCCCCAGTAGGAAGAATTCTGATTTGTCCCCTCCCCAGTGTGAGTGAGTGTGATCCCATATCCCACTCAAAATTTCTAAATTGGTAGGATTTCATTTTGTTCCCTTGGGTTTTGGGTATATTTCTAAACGTTTCCTCCCTTTGAAAACAATTATTCCATTTATACTTTTGTTTACTGCTGTTGTGTTTTTTGTTTTGTGTTCCGTTAGTTACCCCGTCTCCAGCTTTATGGGAGATAGTTGCTTCTAGAGTGCTGTCTGAGGGTTTTCTTTTCCTTGCCTCATTTCCTTCTTTTCTGTACCGGTTCTGCTGTCTCTTGAGTTTCCGCTCACTTCATTTTTCTTCCAATTCTTACTTTTCTCTTCAGTAAACTCCTATCTAGTTTCTTTATATTCACTGCATATTTTATTCAGGCTTCTTGGTTAGATTTCCATGTGCCCCTCCTTTTTAACTGTCTGTCATTCCATTTGTTTGTCGGTTGTCATATTCATTTAATGTATTAGAGCGCGCATTTGTTTCATCATTTTGCATTTTCTATTTTCTTGATATCTATGTTCATGCTCTAACTTTTATTAAAAAAAAAAAAAGTAATTATTTGTCCGTTTTTTTTTTCATTCCGTATTTATGACCTCTTGCTAATTTGATACTCTATTGATTATATTACAACATGGATCCATTTGATAAATACATGGATCAGGCAACTCGCCTTGGGTATACCGGCGAGAAACTTAGTAAATATGTCCAACAGTGTATTGATAGGGAAGAGCGATATAGTGAGAGAGAGAGACAGAAAGAGAGAGGAGAGAGGGAGAGAGTAGAGAAGGAGAGAGAAAGAGAATTTCAAAAGGAACAGAGAAACACAGACTTACAGAGAGAGATATTAGCAGCAGAAAGAGATAAGCAGGACTGAGAATTGGAAAGACAGAGGTGTGAGCATGAATTTAAGCTGAAACAAACGGAACTTGAGATAGAGAGAGAAAGTAAACTACTCCAAACAAGTCAAGATACTAGTTTGGACACCTCTATTCAGGTTCAAAATACTCACCCTAAATCCACCTACATTCCCAAACTTCCCCCTTTTGACGAACACAAAGACGACATCGATTCGTTCCTTTTCTGTTCTGAAAGTCATGCCACTTCTTGCAGGTGGCCAAAGGAAAAATGGACATATATTGCTTCATTATTCAAGGGGGGTGCTTTGGTCCTGTACCACACATTGGCAGCAAAAGAGGGTCTTACTTGGGACACATTGAAAGAGGAACTGCTCAAGAAGTTCCAGTGCACAGCTGACGGCTTTCGGGAAAAATTCCATGCCCGGACAAAAGTGAGTCTTTTCCCTCATTTCTCATCCGTATCTCACACTGCTTAGACAGATGGATTGATCTGTCACAGACAACACATGACTTTACAGGTCTCCGAGATTTAATTTTAAAAGAGCAACTACTGGAGAGTGTAAGCAAGGATTTGTGTGTTTTCTTACGAGAGAGGGAATTTAAAACAGCAGAGGACATGTGCCATGTGGCGGATCAGTACCGGGTTGCTCACCCGGATAAGAACACTGCCAGGAAAAGTGACCACACTGTATTTCATGCTAACGTTGTTTCCCAAGGCAACAGTTCTAGACCCTATTTTCAAAAACCTACGCCACGGTTTTCTAACCCTCAACTTCGTTTTTTCAGGTATCCTCCACCGCAGAGATTTTCTCAGCCACACAGGAGTTCAAGGGTGCGTTTTCAGGGTCTTCGCAATTACTTCCATCTCAGGGTTGCAGAAAGGCTCATGGTGCTGTGACTTCTTCTTCCTCCCCTACCAAACCTACGGTTCAGGGTAAACAGGGTGGTAATAAGCAAAAGACATGTTACGAATGTGGTTGTAAGTTCCACCTACGTCCTCAGTGCCCATATGTTAGAAAGTCAGAATCTGCAAATGTAGCTACTCATGTGGACAAGTCTGAGGTAACATATGTTCTTGACTCTGGTGATTCAGTTTCAGGTTTGGTTTTGGAAAAGGGCATGGTGAACGGTTTCGAGGTTTCTGTACTAAGAGACACAGGGTGTACGACTGCTGGCGTACGTAAGTCTCTTGTCCTTCCGGAGCAGTTGTTGACTGAAACACAGAAATGTCGTACTTTTGGAGGCAAGATCGAGGAATTTCCTCTTGCACGCATTCCTGTGTACACACCTTACTTTGATGGTGTCATTCTTGCTTGTGTCATTGATGACCCAGTTTGTGACCTTGTTTTAGTTAATTTACCAGGGGTATCAAATGTTCATGGTGGTGATGGTGGCTCTGTTGTTCCCACTATGGTCAGTACAAGAGCGCAGACAGAAAAAGACAAGTCTGCACCCAAACCTTTGTCGGTACCAGATTTTTCTGTTCTTGACATAGACTGTGTAGGTTTGAAAAAGTTACAGAAGGATGACAAGACTCTGAGAGCACTATTTCAGAATGTTACAGTTGGTGAGGTAAAACCTGGAACTACTCCTTTGTTCTTTGTACAGGATGGTGTACTGTACAGGTGTGCAATGCTGAATGGGAGCGTTGTCAACCAAATTGTTGTTCCATTGTCTTTGAGAGATACGGTGTTATGTACTGCTCACGATGCTGTTTTTGCAGGTTACTGTGGAGTCAAACGTACCTTGCAGCGTGTTCTTGGATGGTTCCACTGGCCCACAGTACACAGGGATGTCGTTCAGTTCTGCCGGTCATGTGATGTGTGCCAGAAGTCTTCACATAAAGGTAGAGTTCCTTGTGCACCTCTTCATAAAATGCCTGTGATTTCAACTCCATTTCAGCGTGTTGCAATCGATCTTGTTGGGCCATTTAAGCCATCTTCGTCAGGTAATCGTTATGTGTTAACTCTTGTGGACATAGCTACACGCTTTCCTGAAGCGATTCCTTTAAAGAAGATTGTTACTGTTGCTGAAGCTCTCCTTTCTATTTTTTCCCCTGTTGGTCTTCCAGAGGAGATTCTATCAGATTGTGGCACTCAGTTTGTTTCCGATTTGATGTCAGAAATATACAGGTTGTTGTCGGTGAAAGTCTGTGACCAAAAAGCAGTACCATCCACAGTCAAATGGGATGGTCGAACGGTTCAATGGAACATTGAAAGCCATGCTTTGCAAAGTTTCTGTTCAGGCTCCTCATGAGTGGGATAGGTACATCCCTGCTTTACTTTTTGCATACCGGGAACTCCCGAATGAGTCATTGGGATTTTCCCCTTTTGAACTTGTGTTTGGTCATTCCCCTCGGGGCCCACTTGACCTGCTGGCAAACAAATGGACAGGTACAAATATTGATTCTGTGTCTGATACTACAAATGTGTATCAATATGTTTCTGATTTGCAAAACAGGATCAACGATGCTTGTCAGCTTGCGCAGGAAACCGCTGACAGCATGACTGACAAAAAGTATGCAGACAGAAAATCCAAGGTATGTTGTTTTCAAGTTGGTGATAAAGTTCTGGTGTTGGTGATAAAGTTCTGGTGTTGGTGATAAAGTTCTGGTTTTGTTGACTGATGATCACAACAAGTTACGAGTTCAGTGGAAAGGTCCTTTTTCTGTTGTGTCAAAGTTGTCACCAGTGAATTATGCCATTGACATGAATGGACAGATTAAGACATTCCATATTAATGTGACGAAACGCTTGACAAAACCATCCGATCGGTCCCACTAAAATCCCAAACAAAAAAATAGATTTCAAATCTATACCCACTCCCCCCTCTCAACCCCCCTCTCCCCCTTTCTCCCGCTTAGTGCAAATCACACGGCCACACGAACTATGACAGATGAAGAAATTGCGTCACGATAAACTCGTGACGCCTTTCGCTCTTGTTGAACCCCCCCCCCCCCCTCTCTCTCTACTCTCCTTCCCCACTCTGAGTAGCTACGACGCAGTGAAATTTCAATTTCATCATGGCAATTGCCCGTCTCACCCCCCCCCCCCCCCCCTCCCTTCCTGGCGCTAGCTACACCCACCCTACCCCCTCTATCCCGTGAAAACAAAGGCGCGACGCCTCTGCCGTGCTCTCCACCACCGCTCCCCCCCCCCCCCCCCCCCCTTTTCTACAGTCCGTGTACTGGGTGAACTCGTGAATTATTCACCGGAATCGCTACACGAGAATATGTCTCTAGACGGACGCATAAATTAAACTGTGCCAATTAAGTTCAAACGGTTTCCGAGGCGACTGGTATTAAAACTAGATCCCTCCCCCTCTCACCCCTGAGGTTTGAGTGACAGGTTGTCAAAATCGAATCCCGCAGTTAGAATACATATATACTAGTCGCACAGGAGTGCAACTTCACTGACCCCTCCAGACTACCTGTAGACCAGACCGGTGAAGACAAAAGAGACAACTAGAGAAGGCGTGGGACAATCCTGGTATCCTCGTTGATCTCCAGTCATTCACTGTTAATTCCCAGGAAAAGTGAGTTGGAACTCTGTTTACCTTTTCAAATCTATATATTGATTTTATGTATGCTGTGTGTGTGTTAACATTGTAGATTTGTACAAATGCTTAGCAACATGTATCAAACTGATGAATGATTATTCTGTGTAGGAGTTGGCTTGCCATCATATGGCAAAAGCTCTCTCCCAGTGGTTATGATTCTTTCTTAACAATCTGACCACTGTTCTTTGTGTTCCCCCTGACTTTTGCCAGTAGGCAATTCTATCTATTAAGAAAATAATTCAATGATTAATGTTGGTCAGGAAAACAGTATGCCTGTGCTAGGTTAAGAACTGCTACCCTGATTTATAAATACTGGTGATTGTTGGAATGATTTGTAGTGTATGACTTTAAGTCTACACCACATGTGTACTTGGACTAAGTGTAGCCCAAGTCAGTGTGATTTAATTCATAAGAAACATGGAAGAGTTGTTTGACTGAAACTATGTAACATAGTATTACTGTCTCCTACCCTTTTGTAAGCTTAACTTAAGTCTTTAAACAAAAGTGGAGATTAATAGTTATAACAGAAACTCTACCATAGAGAATACTTTGCTGGCTGAGTCTCACACCTGTGCTGAAAGTAAACCAGGGTAAATGTGTGCACTCGACAAACCAGCCATCAGATTCTCACCTACAGACCAAGTTCTCTTTATCGCAGAACCGCGATCCTGGTCACCCATCCTGGACACGATATCCTGGACACGATTCCTGGACACGCAATCCTGGTCACCCTATCCTGGACACGCTACACATTGCGGCTGGACCAGAAGCTGGGACTTCGCCCAACACCAGGGCGACACCAGACATCCAATCTACACCAGTGGGGCAGTGACCAACCACAGGAGAGATCAACTACCCTCTCCGAAGCAAAGCTAAGTTAGCTTACCACCTGGACTCAAACCCATCAGACCCTTGCCCTCACTTTATGATGACATAGGGAGAACCAGTCTTGAGTACCACTCTGGCTACAGTCACCGGGTGATTTGCAAGCGAAGTGGATGTATAATAACCATATACATTCAGTGTAACTTAGACTGAACCCCCCCCCCCCTATATGCCAACTTAAAACTTGCTGCACTGAGTGCAAGCGAGTAAAGTAGGAGTGAGGAAGGGCCTCTCATTGTGGTAGTCCAATGAGAATTATACCCAAGCCTATAGAACTGACCCGCTAATACTTACCTATGTGTAAACAATAAAAGTTGATGTGTGAAAGTGCACTTAACTTGTGGCAGTTCTTTGTTGTTCAATCAAATGTTGAATGTTTGAACTTCTCTCTTCAATTCTGTCTCTCAGAGCTACAAGTACTAATAAGAGTACAGGCCTAAGGAAAACTATCTCAGAGCCACTGTTCAGTATTTTACCCAGTCCCGGTATAAAATACAAATTTCTTCGATGACTAGTACCGGAAAGTTGCTCCTTCCACCACTAGTAAGAGAGAGGGTGTGAGGTGAAATGTTAAGGTAATTCTCATTGAGAAATTATCCCTAGTCCTTCCCCTAGAGGACCTACCTAACTCTTACTCATCTCGTCACATAGCGAAGTGGGGGCTCGTCCGGGATTGCAAAATACTATTTGGATTGTTAAAAACAATCCACTCAAAATTTTATTTCCTTTGGCTAGTCCAAAAAATTGGACAAAGAGCAGAATTAAGAGCAAATAGGCTGATTGAGTTGAGTCCAGGAGGGAAATCTTTTATGTTTGTTGTGTGAATAGTTATCTTACATAGCAAATATAAGAGTACATGTGGTTGATGTTATAATCAATTCATTTTGATATTTACTTTGTGTGATTATTTGCTTTTATTGTACTTAGTGGATATTTGATTGCTAAGAAGTGATCTTTGATTATTTAGAATTGTGTAACAGTTCATTATCATGGCTGAATCAGTGAAACTTAGACGGGAGATCAAGGAGTGGGGAGAATCCCTAGGCCTCTCTGGTCAAGATTTAGTCTCATTTGTGACTACACAATTTGAAAAGGAATCTGACAAGGCCACAGAAGAGACTAGGAAATTAAAACAGCTTGAAGTAGATGCCGAAGAACGTGAAAGGATTAGACAGCATGAAGCTGAAGAGCGGAAAGAAGCCCGTGAAGCTGCCGAGCGTGAAAAAATCCGTGACGCTGAAGAGCGGAAAGAAGCCCGTGAACATGAACTTGCGCTCAGAAAGATTGAGAAATCTGCTGAGAATGATAGCTCTTCCGATACGGCCAGCCAAAATTCTCAGCCTCCCATCCAAATTCCGGCAATGTCATTTTCTTTGGACCCATTTAATGAGAACACAGAAAATATTGATGCATACTTAGACCGGTTTGAAAGATTGGCAAATGAATTTGGCCTAGACCCGGAAAAGCGTAACATCAAACTAGCCCAAGGTCTCAGAGGTGCTGCTTATGATGTGTATGCCAAGTTACCTCCAAACAAAGTAACTGATTATGATGCTCTTAAACAAGCCCTACTCACCCGTTATGAACTGACAGCTGAAGCCTACCGAAAGAAATTTCGAAACTCGCGGCGTAGCAGGGGAGAAACCTATGGCCAGTTCACAGATAGGTTAACGACTTATCTCCAGAAATGGTTGACCTTGTCCGACCAAGCACAGACTTTTGATGGTCTGACTGAGCTCATCCTCTGTGAGCAGCTGCGTGACACAATGTCCACTGACCTGCAAACTTTCACGGCAGAACAAGGTGCTACCTCACTAGCTGACCTGATCAAGCTAGCTGACAGATACACCGCCGCCCATGATGAAGCAAACGCACACAAAAAGATGCGTGACAAGCCAAACCGGGATTCGAACCCCCCACCATCACAGCAATCTCAAAACCAAAACCCACCACCAAGTGGGAAACCACCCCAAAGTGAGAAACCACAAACTGGTAAACCACACAGTGGTAACTCAGTCCCTGTGAGTCAGAACAGTGCACAGAAGCGTTTCTGCGCGCACTGTAAAATGACTTCTCACAACACTGCAGAATGCAGAAAATTCTTTGGACCAAGACTCCAAACAATTGCTGCGTACCAGGTAGTGTCTACACCCAAAAGTGGTGACACACCATCTATGGTACCCAACATCACTGCACCACCCATCAGTGAGCAGGTGTTAGTAAATAACAAACCTGCCACATGTTTGTATGACACAGGATTGTCATACGAGGCAGTCGTAAGAGCTTCCCTTGTGGAGCCAGCTGCTATCACCGAGGAGACTGTGCCTTTACAAGGGGCTGACCTAACTTTGCCACCTGCTACCTTACCTGTTGCCACAATTATGGTTGACAGTAGGTATGTCAAGGGACAGATCAAGGCAGCCATCATGGACAATCCGATCCATGATCTCCTACTTGGAGGCCATTATGTCACTCTCGGGAACCCGTCCGAACCTGTCATTGTATCCACACTGCAGGTGAAGACCCCAAAGCAATTCAAACCTCCTAAAAAGGAGATGAAAGCAGCTCAGCGAGCTGACCCAACATTAGCTGCATGCTTCCAGAGGTAGCGCCACACCCGTCACCCCACTCGCAAAGGTGAATTCTTTAGGCGGAATGGTCTTTTGTATCGTAGGCTTAATAAAGATCATTCACAACTTGTGGTCCCGGCGCCACACCGGACCCGAGTAATGGAAGTGGGACATACACTCTGTTCACCAGGACATGTCAATGTAGGGCAGACAGTGCAATGGGTGATGAAGCAGTACTATGGGCCAGGGATGGCCGAGGACATAAAGAAATATGTCGATTCCTGCCCCCTGTGCCAACACTGGTCATCCAGCCAAGGGGGCGATTCGTCCCCAGGCCAGCCAGACACTCCAGACACAGGCCAACCGGAGCCCAATAATGTATTCCGAGGCTCCATCGGTGTCTTGGTGACTCCAGAGCTAGTGCCAAAAGCTTAATGGACCACAATCAGAATGAACTGTCAAGCAGGAGCTTCTCGAGAGAGAGAATCTTTTTTCGGGGGGCCTATGTGACGAAACGCTTGACAAAACCATCCGATCGGTCCCACTAAAAACAAAAAAATAGATTTCAAATCTATACCCACTCCCCCCTCTCAACCCCCCTCTCCCCCTTTCTCCCGCTTAGTGCAAATCGCACGGCCCACACGAACTATGACAGATGAAGAAATTGCGTCACGATAAACTCGTGACGCCTTTCGCTCTTGTTGAAACCCCCCCCCCCTCTCTCTACTCTCCTTCCCCCTCTGAGTAGCTACGACGCAGTGAAATTTCAATTTCATCATGGCAATTGCCCGTCTCACCCCCCCCCCCCCCCCTCCTCTTCCCGGCGCTAGCTACACCCACCCTCCCCCCTCTATCCCGTGAAAACAAAGGCGCGACGCCTCTGCCGTGCTTCTCCACCACCCGCTCCCCCCCCCCCCCCCCACCTCCTATCTACAGTCCGTGTACTGGGTGAACTCGTGAATTATTCACCGGAATCGCTACACGAGAATATGTCTCTAGACGGACGCATAAATTAAACTGTGCCGATTAAGTTCAAACGGTTTCCGAGGCGACTGGTATTAAAACTAGATCCCTCCCCCTCTCACCCCAGAGGTTTGAGTGACAGGTTGTCAAAATCGAATCCCGCAGTTAGAATACATATATACTAGTCGCACAGGAGTGCAACTTCACTGACCCCTCCAGACTACCTGTAGACCAGACCGGTGAAGACAAAAGAGACAACTAGAGAAGGCGTGGGACAATCCTGGTATCCTCGTTGATCTCCAGTCATTCACTGTTAATTCCCAGGAAAAGTGAGTTGGAACTCTGTTTACCTTTTCAAATCTATATATTGATTTTATGTATGCTGTGTGTGTGTTAACATTGTAGATTTGTACAAATGCTTAGCAACGTGTATCAAACTGATGAATGATTATTCTGTGTAGGAGTTGGCTTGCCATCATATGGCAAAAGCTCTCTCCCAGTGGTTATGATTCTTTCTTAACAATCTGACCACTGTTCTTTGTGTTCCCCCTGACTTTTGCCAGTAGGCAATTCTATCTATTAAGAAAATAATTCAATGATTAATGTTGGTCAGGAAAACAGTATGCCTGTGCTAGGTTAAGAACTGCTACCCTGATTTATAAATACTGGTGATTGTTGGAATGATTTGTAGTGTATGACTTTAAGTCTACACCACATGTGTACTTGGACTAAGTGTAGCCCAAGTCAGTGTGATTTAATTCATAAGAAACATGGAAGAGTTGTTTGACTGAAACTATGTAACATAGTATTACTGTCTCCTACCCTTTTGTAAGCTTAACTTAAGTCTTTAAACAAAAGTGGAGATTAATAGTTATAACAGAAACTCTACCATAGAGAATACTTTGCTGGCTGAGTCTCACACCTGTGCTGAAAGTAAACCAGGGTAAATGTGTGCACTCGACAAACCAGCCATCAGATTCTCACCTACAGACCAAGTTCTCTTTATCGCAGAACCGCGATCCTGGTCACCCATCCTGGACACGATATCCTGGACACGATTCCTGGACACGCAATCCTGGTCACCCTATCCTGGACACGCTACACATTGCGGCTGGACCAGAAGCTGGGACTTCGCCCAACACCAGGGCGACACCAGACATCCAATCTACACCAGTGGGGCAGTGACCAACCACAGGAGAGATCAACTACCCTCTCCGAAGCAAAGCTAAGTTAGCTTACCACCTGGACTCAAACCCATCAGACCCTTGCCCTCACTTTATGATGACATAGGGAGAACCAGTCTATGAGTACCACTCTGGCTACAGTCACCGGGTGATTTGCAAGCGAAGTGGATGTATAATAACCATATACATTCAGTGTAACTTAGACTGAACCCCCCCCCCCCTGTATGCCAACTTAAAACTTGCTGCACTGAGTGCAAGCGAGTAAAGTAGGAGTGAGGAAGGGCCTCTCATTGTGGTAGTCCAATGAGAATTATACCCAAGCCTATAGAACTGACCCGCTAATACTTCCTATGTGTAAACAATAAAAGTTGATGTGTGAAAGTGCACTTAACTTGTGGCAGTTCTTTGTTGTTCAATCAAATGTTGAATGTTTGAACTTCTCTCTTCAATTCTGTCTCTCGGAGCTACAAGTACTAATAAGAGTACAGGCCTAAGGAAAACTATCTCAGAGCCACTGTTCAGTATTTTACCCAGTCCCGGTATAAAATACAAATTTCTTCGATGACTAGTACCGGAAAGTTGCTCCTTCCACCACTAGTAAGAGAGAGGGTGTAGGTGAAATGTTAAGGTAATTCTCATTGAGAAATTATCCCTAGTCCTTCCCCTAGAGGACCTACCTAACTCTTACTCATCTCGTCACATAGCGAAGTGGGGGCTCGTCCGGGATTGCAAAATACTATTTGGATTGTTAAAAACAATCCACTCAAAATTTTATTTCCTTTGGCTAGTCCAAAAAATTGGACAAAGAGCAGAATTAAGAGCAAATAGGCTGATTGAGTTGAGTCCAGGAGGGAAATCTTTTATGTTTGTTGTGTGAATGGTTATCTTACATAGCAAATAATAAGAGTACATGTGGTTGATGTTATAATCAATTCATTTTGATATTTACTTTGTGTGATTATTTGCTTTTATTGTACTTAGTGGATATTTGATTGCTAAGAAGTGATCTTTGATTATTTAGAATTGTGTAACAGTTCATTATCATGGCTGAATCAGTGAAACTTAGACGGGAGATCAAGGAGTGGGGAGAATCCCTAGGCCTCTCTGGTCAAGATTTAGTCTCATTTGTGACTACACAATTTGAAAAGGAATCTGACAAGGCCACAGAAGAGACTAGGAAATTAAAACAGCTTGAAGTAGATGCCGAAGAACGTGAAAGGATTAGACAGCATGAAGCTGAAGAGCGGAAAGAAGCCCGTGAAGCTGCCGAGCGTGAAAAAATCCGTGACGCTGAAGAGCGGAAAGAAGCCCGTGAACATGAACTTGCGCTCAGAAAGATTGAGAAATCTGCTGAGAATGATAGCTCTTCCGATACGGCCAGCCAAAATTCTCAGCCTCCCATCCAAATTCCGGCAATGTCATTTTCTTTGGACCCATTTAATGAGAACACAGAAAATATTGATGCATACTTAGACCGGTTTGAAAGATTGGCAAATGAATTTGGCCTAGACCCGGAAAAGCGTAACATCAAACTAGCCCAAGGTCTCAGAGGTGCTGCTTATGATGTGTATGCCAAGTTACCTCCAAACAAAGTAACTGATTATGATGCTCTTAAACAAGCCCTACTCACCCGTTATGAACTGACAGCTGAAGCCTACCGAAAGAAATTTCGAAACTCGCGGCGTAGCAGGGGAGAAACCTATGGCCAGTTCACAGATAGGTTAACGACTTATCTCCAGAAATGGTTGACCTTGTCCGACCAAGCACAGACTTTTGATGGTCTGACTGAGCTCATCCTCTGTGAGCAGCTGCGTGACACAATGTCCACTGACCTGCAAACTTTCACGGCAGAACAAGGTGCTACCTCACTAGCTGACCTGATCAAGCTAGCTGACAGATACACCGCCGCCCATGATGAAGCAAACGCACACAAAAAGATGCATGACAAGCCAAACCGGGATTCGAACCCCCCACCATCACAGCAATCTCAAAACCAAAACCCACCACCAAGTGGGAAACCACCCCAAAGTGAGAAACCACAAACTGGTAAACCACACAGTGGTAACTCAGTCCCTGTGAGTCAGAACAGTGCACAGAAGCGTTTCTGCGCGCACTGTAAAATGACTTCTCACAACACTGCAGAATGCAGAAAATTCTTTGGACCAAGACTCCAAACAATTGCTGCGTACCAGGTAGTGTCTACACCCAAAAGTGGTGACACACCATCTATGGTACCCAACATCACTGCACCACCCATCAGTGAGCAGGTGTTAGTAAATAACAAACCTGCCACATGTTTGTATGACACAGGATTGTCATACGAGGCAGTCGTAAGAGCTTCCCTTGTGGAGCCAGCTGCTATCACCGAGGAGACTGTGCCTTTACAAGGGGCTGACCTAACTTTGCCACCTGCTACCTTACCTGTTGCCACAATTATGGTTGACAGTAGGTATGTCAAGGGACAGATCAAGGCAGCCATCATGGACAATCCGATCCATGATCTCCTACTTGGAGGCCATTATGTCACTCTCGGGAACCCGTCCGAACCTGTCATTGTATCCACACTGCAGGTGAAGACCCCAAAGCAATTCAAACCTCCTAAAAAGGAGATGAAAGCAGCTCAGCGAGCTGACCCAACATTAGCTGCATGCTTCCAGAGGTAGCGCCACACCCGTCACCCCACTCGCAAAGGTGAATTCTTTAGGCGGAATGGTCTTTTGTATCGTAGGCTTAATAAAGATCATTCACAACTTGTGGTCCCGGCGCCACACCGGACCCGAGTAATGGAAGTGGGACATACACTCTGTTCACCAGGACATGTCAATGTAGGGCAGACAGTGCAATGGGTGATGAAGCAGTACTATGGGCCAGGGATGGCCGAGGACATAAAGAAATATGTCGATTCCTGCCCCCTGTGCCAACACTGGTCATCCAGCCAAGGGGGCGATTCGTCCCCAGGCCAGCCAGACACTCCAGACACAGGCCAACCGGAGCCCAATAATGTATTCCGAGGCTCCATCGGTGTCTTGGTGACGCCAGAGCTAGTGCCAAAAGCTTAATGGACCACAATCAGAATGAACTGTCAAGCAGGAGCTTCTCGAGAGAGAGAATCTTTTTTCGGGGGGCCTATGTGACGAAACGCTTGACAAAACCATCCGATCGGTCCCACTAAAAACAAAAAAATAGATTTCAAATCTATACCCACTCCCCCCTCTCAACCCCCCTCTCCCCCTTTCTCCCGCTTAGTGCAAATCGCACGGCCCACACGAACTATGACAGATGAAGAAATTGCGTCACGATAAACTCGTGACGCCTTTCGCTCTTGTTGAAACCCCCCCCCCCTCTCTACTCTCCTTCCCCACTCTGAGTAGCTACGACGCAGTGAAATTTCAATTTCATCATGGCAATTGCCCGTCTCACCCCCCCCCCCCCCCTCCCCTTCCCGGCGCTAGCTACACCCACCCTCCCCCCTCTATCCCGTGAAAACAAAGGCGCGACGCCTCTGCCGTGCTCTCCACCACCGCTCCCCCCCCCCCCCCCCCACCTCCTATCTACAGTCCGTGTACTGGGTGAACTCGTGAATTATTCACCGGAATCGCTACACGAGAATATGTCTCTAGACGGACGCATAAATTAAACTGTGCCGATTAAGTTCAAACGGTTTCCGAGGCGACTGGTATTAAAACTAGATCCCTCCCCCTCTCACCCCTGAGGTTTGAGTGACAGGTTGTCAAAATCGAATCCCGCAGTTAGAATACATATATACTAGTCGCACAGGAGTGCAACTTCACTGACCCCTCCAGACTACCTGTAGACCAGACCGGTGAAGACAAAAGAGACAACTAGAGAAGGCGTGGGACAATCCTGGTATCCTCGTTGATCTCCAGTCATTCACTGTTAATTCCCAGGAAAAGTGAGTTGGAACTCTGTTTACCTTTTCAAATCTATATATTGATTTTATGTATGCTGTGTGTGTGTTAACATTGTAGATTTGTACAAATGCTTAGCAACATGTATCAAACTGATGAATGATTATTCTGTGTAGGAGTTGGCTTGCCATCATATGGCAAAAGCTCTCTCCCAGTGGTTATGATTCTTTCTTAACAATCTGACCACTGTTCTTTGTGTTCCCCCTGACTTTTGCCAGTAGGCAATTCTATCTATTAAGAAAATAATTCAATGATTAATGTTGGTCAGGAAAACAGTATGCCTGTGCTAGGTTAAGAACTGCTACCCTGATTTATAAATACTGGTGATTGTTGGAATGATTTGTAGTGTATGACTTTAAGTCTACACCACATGTGTACTTGGACTAAGTGTAGCCCAAGTCAGTGTGATTTAATTCATAAGAAACATGGAAGAGTTGTTTGACTGAAACTATGTAACATAGTATTACTGTCTCCTACCCTTTTGTAAGCTTAACTTAAGTCTTTAAACAAAAGTGGAGATTAATAGTTATAACAGAAACTCTACCATAGAGAATACTTTGCTGGCTGAGTCTCACACCTGTGCTGAAAGTAAACCAGGGTAAATGTGTGCACTCGACAAACCAGCCATCAGATTCTCACCTACAGACCAAGTTCTCTTTATCGCAGAACCGCGATCCTGGTCACCCATCCTGGACACGATATCCTGGACACGATTCCTGGACACGCAATCCTGGTCACCCTATCCTGGACACGCTACACATTGCGGCTGGACCAGAAGCTGGGACTTCGCCCAACACCAGGGCGACACCAGACATCCAATCTACACCAGTGGGGCAGTGACCAACCACAGGAGAGATCAACTACCCTCTCCGAAGCAAAGCTAAGTTAGCTTACCACCTGGACTCAAACCCATCAGACCCTTGCCCTCACTTTATGATGACATAGGGAGAACCAGTCTATGAGTACCACTCTGGCTACAGTCACCGGTGATTTGCAAGCGAAGTGGATGTATAATAACCATATACATTCAGTGTAACTTAGACTGAACCCCCCCCCCCCCCCCCCATATGCCATCTTAAAACTTGCTGCACTGAGTGCAAGCGAGTAAAGTAGGAGTGAGGAAGGGCCTCTCATTGTGGTAGTCCAATGAGAATTATACCCAAGCCTATAGAACTGACCCGCTAATACTTACCTATGTGTAAACAATAAAAGTTGATGTGTGAAAGTGCACTTAACTTGTGGCAGTTCTTTGTTGTTCAATCAAATGTTGAATGTTTGAACTTCTCTCTTCAATTCTGTCTCTCGGAGCTAAAGTACTAATAAGAGTACAGGCCTAAGGAAAACTATCTCAGAGCCACTGTTCAGTGTTTTACCCAGTCCCGGTATAAAATACAAATTTCTTCGATGACTAGTACCGGAAAGTTGCTCCTTCCACCACTAGTAAGAGAGAGGGTGTAGGTGAAATGTTAAGGTAATTCTCATTGAGAAATTATCCCTAGTCCTTCCCCTAGAGGACCTACCTAACACTTACTCATCTCGTCACAATTAACATGCTCAAGTTGTATGTGCAGAGAGTCAACATTGCTATCAACAGGTCTGTTGAGGTGGCAAGTGTGGCAACGTTTCCGTCTTTGTCGTCTGACTTGTCGGATGTCTTGCCTGTGAATGCTGTTGTTGATCTTCCATTTCAGGGCAAACCTACTGCATTTAACAGAACCGAGACTGCGTCTGTTGGTTTGCTGTCTGACACTGACTGTAACACTTCATCTGTATTACTCACTCTGACAGTTCGTGGAGAGACATACAAAGATGTTGTGGTTGGTGACGATTTGACGTCGGCTCAGATAGGTGACTTAGAAACTATCCTGCAGGATTTTTCTGATATTCTCACAGACAAACCTGGTTCTGCGAAGGGAGGGGAACCACATGCCATTGTTTTGTCAAATGATGTGCCCGTTCGTGTGAAACCTTCTCCTTTGCCATTAACCAAAGGTGACAAAAATAAACAGATCATTTGGACCAGCGAGTGTCAGTCTGCTCTTGAACATGTACAAAGAACGCTGAATACATTTCCCGTTTTGTTACTACCGTCACTTGCCGAGGATTTCATCCTCCGCACAGTTGCCAGTTCGCAGGGCATGGGAGCTGTGCTCCTTCAAGCCAAAGATGGACTTCTTCATCCAGTTCAGTATGCCAGTAAGAAGTTCTCCGCTAGTCAGCGGAAGTACTCCACGATTGAAAGAGAGTGCCTGGCCATTCTTTGGGGTTGCGAAAAATTCGCAAGATTTCTGACAGGGAGAGAATTCATCCTGCAAACGGACCATAGACCGTTGATGTTCCTGCAAACATCAAAAACCAGGAATAGTTGTCTCTTGCGATGGGCTTTCTCTCTGCAGGAATTCCGGTTCCGTATTGAACCCATTCCAGGTACGTCAAACCTGTTGGCTGATCTATAATCTAGAGCATAACTAGATAATCATTACCTGTCTGTTATTTTACGGACATATCTGCTGGATGGAATACGTGAAGGGTTTGCTACTTGAGATTGTGTGTCAGTATGACACATTTTTTTCTTCACATGATCTGATGTGCCAAGTGAAAGTTTTTTTTCTTCTTCTGGTGTTGTCATTTATATACTCATATGGTAACACATGAACATATCTACCTTAGTGTCATTTGTGTGTTGAGAATCCATACTTTCTATGTTTTATTACATGATGATTAACATGTTTGTCTGGATTGCTTGGCAGTCATTTGAACTATTTTGAGTGCAATTACAAACATTATTTTGATGCATGGTTGCTATTGAATTTTTTTCTCATGTCGTTATTTCAAGTGAATTGTGATTCATTTGAGAAAATGTTTCAACGCTGTAGGTCTAAACAGAGACGTAGAGGAAAGGGACCGCCAACACTGACGTCACAGGGCTCATGTTTCGTTTGCGCTGCTCTCTTCGGTCAGGCGTACGCTTCTCTTCCGGTTTACTCACTTTCGCTACATGAGCAAGTCGCTGTTCAGATCATTGACGAGTTATTTGCTGATACAAAGTCCATCAGGATGCCAGGAAAGAATTGTGCTGTAGTTGGATGCCCAGCCTGCCATTCTAGGCATAGAGGCCTATCATTTTTTCGAATTAAAAGACCAAGATATCCTGATTGGGAGCGAGCACTTGTATGGGCAGTCAACAGAATGGACGCCGGTTTCAACAAAGACAGAGCTTCTATATGTTCCAGACATTTTGAAGAAGCATGCTTCAAAGAAAGTGAGTATATGCTCGTGTTCATTTTCACCCCCTGCCTCACCAAACCCTATCCTTCGGCCCACTATCATTCCGCAAAATATGACTTCTGCTCTAAAGGATTGAGTAGATTTTCTGGATAGATCTGCTTGTTTATTGTTTTTAATTGATCATCAAATGATCCATTCACATCCCTGATAAAGTGAGACTGATATTAATGATAGCATAGGCAGTTTTATACAGATAATGAGAGAAGACGTATAATATTTTTCCAGATCAGATCAATGACAACAATCAGTGATGAGGATCATTAGGTTTAAGACTAAGTTCACTAACTTGAAGTTTCTCACTACTTTGACTCTGTCAGTCTGTGAATAAAAATAAGAAAAGAAAAGTGTCACCTGCATTTTAATTTGTGGTTGAATATTTCGGATTGAAAATGGCAATCCAAATCAAAATCTGTGTGTGTGTGTGTGTGGAGGAGTGTGTGGGGGGGGGGGGGGGGGGGGGGGGGGTGCTCAGTAAGACAGTCCCAACATTTGCATGTATTTCAATACCTTTTTTGTTTATAAATGTTGTACACCATCGGCAAACAATGCTGAAAACATAACATTTCAGTGATTTCCTTAGGAATTTGATTTTGAAGCTGTGATGGCAATATCTCTCAGTTGCAGGGAAGGAAAAAACCAGAGCCCTGAAAGCAATGGCAGAAGCGGCAGAGAGGTGTTCAAGCTGGATCTGGTCAAGGAAGAACAAAAGTGAACTTCATAAGGCTTAATTTCCCTACAAATATCAGGTGTCCCTGTGGCTCAGTGGTTAAAGCGCGAGTCATTAAGTGGAAAATGAGCATGTCCAGAGGGTCATGGGTTCGAATCCCAGCCATGGCTCGTCCCAAGATGGGAAAAAAAAAAAAAAAGGGGCAGCAGAGGGACATCCGGAGTCATGAACCGGGTGTGGCCCAACCCCCCTAGAGTGTCAGGAGATAAGGGCCGAAACACTTGCTTGAAGGGGGCTTCTCTTCTGAGGACTCTCTGCTGCCACGCTCTCCACGAGTTTCTTTCTACTGATGCATGGGTAAACCATTGACTTCCGGGAATAGGCCGGAGGACGTCCGGGAAAGACCGGAGGACACTGGGAAAGACCAGAACCAAGGGCTCTGTGGGCTGGCTCCCCACTTTGCCTTAAACATGTGGCTACTAAAAATAAAAGGAAAAGATGCTCCCAGGATTCACCGAAAGGGGGAGAGAATGATGAATCCATCGGTGCTCAACCAATCATGACTGCAAATCCCAAACGGACTATGAACATGGACCAAATGGAATATCCATGTGTCTGTGGAAAGCGTTTCGCTACCGCCCGTGGCATGAAGATCCACAGAACAAAGATGGGATGTGTGAAGACTCATCTGAATGAGCAGCAGCGCACTGCATCAGCAGATAAGACGTCGGAAGACCAAGGCCAGGATTTAAACCACAGTGCCAAGGACATCCACGCTGTTGGTTCGGATGAGGAATTTGCACAGGCCCTCGATGCCAGGCGCCTGAAACTCAACCTGCCACGAGCAAACGAAACTGAAGATTGGGAGAAACTGGATGCAAAAATCGTCCAAAGACTCGATGCACTGATAGGGAAAAGCACCCTGGAACACAAACTAGCCACATATGGGGACATTGTGTATGCCACATGTAGAGACGCCTATGGAGCAAAACTACCCAAAAAGAAAACACCTCCAAAGAAATCCAGACGCCAAGAAAAGATGGACAAGATCAGGGTCCAAAAGAAAAACCTCAAGATGCAAATGAAGACCGCACTGCCAGCTGAAAAACAAGGCTTGGAAAAACTGTGGAAAGACCTGAAAGAAAAACACAGTGCCCTCAGCAAAGCGGAATCTGCGAGGAAGAGGAAGAGCAAAAAGAAGAAGACACAAGAGCGCTTCTTCAGAGACCCCTTCCAGTTTGCCAGAACACTGTTTGAGCAGCCAAAATCTGGGACCCTAAGTGTGGACAAAGGAGTTCTTGAGCAGCATCTGAGGAAAACATACTCTGACCCACAGAGCAAAGCACCACTCGACATTCAAGGTCTGGTGTGGCCAACCAACCCTGAGGAACAGTTCAATGGCAAGCCTCCAACGTTGGCGGAAATCAAGAAGGTGGTCGACAAAGCCAGAGCCAAATCATCACCAGGGCCAAACGGAATACCTTACCAGCTTTACAAGAAATGTCCCAAGGTGCTGGAGTGGCTCCACAGGCTGCTGCGATCGGCTTGGAGAAACCAGAAGATCAGCGGCCAGTGGATGACGGCAGATGGTGTGTACATCCCCAAAGAGCAAAACTCAAGTGACATTAGCCAGTTCAGGCCAATATCACTACTGAACGTCGAAGGGAAAATCTTCTTCTCTGTCATGGCAGCAAGGCTGACCAAGTACCTGATGGAAAACAAGTACTTGGATGTGTCAGTCCAGAAAGGTGGCATCCCAGGCGTGGCGGGCTGTGTAGAACACGCCACAATGATCTGGGACGCAATCCAAAAAGCAAAAACAGAAAAGAGAGACCTGGACGTAGTGTGGCTTGATCTGGCAAACGCATATGGATCTGTGCCCCATGAGATGATACAGTTGGCTCTTGAGATGTACCATGTGCCAAAGAACATCCGCGACATGCTCAAGAAGTACTTCAATGGCTTCTCAATGCGGTTCTCTACCAAGGAGTACACAACAGACTGGATCAACTTGGAAGTGGGTATTGCAATGGGCTGTGCAATTTCCCCAATACTGTTCGTGCTGGCAATGGAACTCATCTTGAAAGCAGCAACAAACAACGCGAGACAAACAGACCTTGGCGATGGATACAAGATGCCTCCTCTCAAGGCCTTCATGGATGACACTACAGTGATTTCATCCAGAGAAGACGAGACACGTCATGTGCTGGAGAGGCTGGACGACATAGTTGCCTCATCCAGAATGAAGTTCAAGCCAAAGAAATCACGGAGTCTCTCACTGAGGAAAGGAAAAGTGGCCGGATCTGTGGTCTTCAGTGTTGCCAACCAGGCCATTCCAACAGTCACAGAAGAACCAGTCAAGAGCCTTGGAAGATGGTATGATGATACGCTGAAAGACACACAAAGAGCAAAAGAAACCAAGCAGATGGCGGAGGAAGGCTTGGAGACCATTGACCAGTGTGGGCTCCCTGGCAAATACAAGGTCTGGTGTCTGCAGTTCATGCTGATACCAAAGCTGCTATGGCCTCTGATGATATACGACATCTGCACCAGCATAGTGGAGGCAATGGAAGCCAAAATCAACAAGTTCACAAGGAAATGGCTTGGTGTCCCACCCTGTCTGACTGACATAGCGCTGTACTGTCGCCAAGCAAAGCTGAAACTACCCCTGAAATCCATCCTGGAGGAATACAAAGCAGGGAAGATCAGACTTCAAAGCATGCTGGAGGACTCAGGAGACAAGGTGGTGGAAGCAATTAAGCCCCAGCTGAAGACAGGCAGAAAATGGAAAGTTCAAGAGGCGATGGATTCTGCAAAAGAAAGTCTCAAGATCAGAGAAATAACAGGACACACACAGACCAACAGACAGGGACTGGGGGTGACCAAAACTGAATGGTGGTCAAAGGCCAAAGGAAAAGCCAAAAGGGACATGATGATTCAGGAGATGAGAAAAAGAAGACCAAAAAAGACTCCAAAAAGCAGTCCAGCAGAGCCAGCAAGGGCAATGGACAACGTGGGAGAATGCACTCCAAAGAAGTCTCACTTGGAATGACATTTGGCACATGGCCCCTTCAGGATCAGCTTCATTCTCAGATCTGCATATGACCTTCTGCCCTCAAATGCAAACCTGGTGAAGTGGGGGAAAACAGACATCCTGCATGCCCCCTCTGCCATGAAAAAAACAAACAGTGGAGCATGTCCTAAGCTCATGTAAAGTAGCCCTGGCTCAAGGAAGGTACACATGGAGGCACAACCAAGTGCTCAAAGAAATTGTACAAGTAGTCTGGGCTAGTACCAACACCACAAAAGGGAAAATCAGGACTCCAAAAGCACCCGCAACATTCTTCACCAGAGGCAGGATAGGCCAAGAACAACAGTGCCACTCGAAACATGCAGGCAGAGTCTGCTGGACGGGGCAGATGACTGGGAGTGCACTGCAGACCTCCCAGAATGGAAGAGTCACCCAGAGATCATCAGCAAGAGTGGCATGAGACCAGACATAGTAGTCAACTCTAAGTCAACCAAGCAGCTGATCATGATCGAGCTCACGGTGCCATATGAGAACAGAATGGAGGCAGCTCAAATCTACAAGACTGAAAAGTATGCTGATCTGGCAAACAGCCTGAGGAGAGAAGGCTATCAGGTCAAAGTCCTCACTGCAGAAATTGGAGCTAGGGGGTTTGTAGGAACGTCTGCATACAGCCTCATGAAACAGCTCTCAGTTGCAGGGAAGGAAAAAACCAGAGCCCTGAAAGCAATGGCAGAAGCGGCAGAGAGGTGTTCAAGCTGGATCTGGTCAAGGAGGAACAAAAGTGAACTTCATAAGGCTTAATTTCCCTACAAATATCAGGTGTCCCTGTGGCTCAGTGGTTAAAGCGCGAGTCATTAAGTGGAAAATGAGCATGTCCAGAGGGTCATGGGTTCGAATCCCAGCCATGGCTCGTCCCAAGATGGGAAAAAAAAAAGGGGGCAGCAGAGGGACATCCGGAGTCATGAACCGGGTGTGGCCCAACCCCCCTAGAGTGTCAGGAGATAAGGGCCGAAACACTTGCTTGAAGGGGGCTTCTCTTCTGAGGACTCTCTGCTGCCACGCTCTCCACGAGTTTCTTTCTACTACTCTATTGACTTATTATTCAGTAATCACTTGATAATTTGTATGAATGATTGCGTCAAAGGTAAAACTACCAGTGTCTTTTCTTTTTTGCAGTTTTCTTTTTAAGTCATGATGCATGATTGACAGATCAGAGACGTCTCTGGACAGATCTATGCCCTCCATGTGTGTTTTATTTTGTAACATGATATTGATAATGAATTCTGTTTATCAGGCTTTTCATTTTTTCCCTTGTCATTTTAAAGTGAAATTTTTTTTATCGGTTTTACTTTTATTTACTGGAAAAACACTGATTCCTGGGAGTCTTCCAACAAAGTTCATGCCTCTGAGACAGTTTGCTGTGGAACCATCTCCTAGAAAAGCACCAGTGAGTGGAATCAGTAATGATGCATCATTTTGGTTATTAACTTACAAGTGATTTGCTAAGTCAATTATTAAAGTGTATAAGTTCCAGTCTTTTGTGTGAAGGGGGGGGGGGGGGGGGGGGGGGGCGGATTTGTAGGGGATGAGTGAGTACAATGAAGATTTGTAAGATGAAGATTTGTAATGAAGATTACTTTGTGAATATTGGTGTAAAGTTTAAAGTGTAAAGATTGCTCAAAGGTTATGTAAACCACAGCCTTCATATAGACTTTCTTGGTGATCATATTTGATATAATAAATAATGTCGCAAATTTTATTTTCTTTGATTGTCCGGATTCAAAGAAAAGGTTGATCAGGTCATTTTCATGTGTGTGTGTGTGTGGATGTAACAATTACAGCTTATGTTACATTTACAATGTGTTTGTCTGGATTAGTTACATCTTACTTGTGCATTTCTTCAATAACTAAACGGGTCTGTTTAACACAGGCAAATTTTAATTGCAGGTGGGTTACATGATTAAATTATGAATACATGTAAATATTTTTTGAAAAAAAAAGTTGTAAAACAAGTATGGAGGCTGCATGGATTTTTTTTATGGCTATCATCATCTGAACTGGTTTTAGTTGACATGCGCATATGCCAGCTTTTTTGTTGTTCTCTGGCAATTTGTTCATGAGAATTGTAAACATTGGCTTTTAGTTTTATATCTATTGTTTGTGGCACTCTAATGTTTTATTGTTTTTCTTTCCGATTTTCTTTTACTTTAATTTGGGAGCGATGAATTTAGCGGAAGGGCTGGCACTCTCAGCACACTATCTGATGTATTATTAGCCATAAAATGATGATGGTTCAGCCGCCATGTCAGAATGCATTTATTGTTTTGTTTCATTTTCAGGATATGATTTTTTTTGTTGATGGTCTGACCTGTTTGTGTGATCTAACGTTTTTTCCTGCGTGAGTTTGACAGCCCTGAAAAGGCTCTGTGTGGTCAGCTGGGCTGTAATAATAATGATTAAAATCTGATCTAAATTGGTTTTAGTTACTTATTTTAATAGAAATAGCAAGTTTCCATATTTAACCAGCCGCCGTGGCGAAGTGGTTAGCGTCGCGGACTCCCGGCTGGGAGGTCGTGGGTTCGAATCCCATCAGAAGTCATGTGGGTTTTTCTGCCCCGACCGGCTCCTACCCAGAGTTGAGTTGCTGCGGACTCAGTTGGGAAGACTGGGACCACACAGTCAAGTTTCATCCACTTAAAGGATGCGTTTCTGAGAGTGTTGCTCAAATTTCCTGACCAACACTGCAGGTGCCTGTATCTCTCGGGCCTGGTTGACGCCGGGATATATTATGAAAGGAAGCGTAGAGTACAGCCCTGTCATGTAGTCTCAGACCGAAATGGAAATCCGTAGCATCATCTTAATCATCCTCATTGTCATCGATCAGCATAAAAAAAAAATGTCTCAAATTCTGTGGCCCTTCATGCCCTGCTCTCATGGTGACCTCAATTTCGATGTCCTCTCCACGTCTATGGCCTTGGTTTGGTTCCGTCAGGGTCACCGGTGTCGGCGAGTCCATGGGGGCTGTCGTTGGGCGGACATGGTGGCGCCCTCCAGGGGGAGAGCTCACTCACGCCGGCTCCACGACTAAGCAATTATTGTCGTCAGTAGGGGGCTTAGTAGGTGGTGTCCTGCGTCTGTTAGATCAGAACAGGCGCCACTGAACACCACCGAAGTGACTCGGCAGCAGTGCAGTGTCTCCTCCGGTGGGTTGCCTCTTGACGACTTGACATTGACTGCTCCCTGTGGATTGCCGGTGCCGGGGCTGCGGCGGGGCCGACCGGGCTGTGGCTGTGGACGGGGTGTCGGAATGAGCGGCGTGGGTGCACTGCCTCTGAGGTGGCACAGAGGTTGGGACAGCAAAAAAAAAAAAAAAAAAAAGTTTCCATATTTAATACAATACTATTTTTTAAAATAAGATTTACTGTAACAGCTTCCTCATTCATTACAAATCTTTATTGTAATAAAAGAATTATTGTACAAGTTCCCATATTAATCAAAGTTCAATTTGTGCAGCTTGACCGAGCGCCTCCAGAGATACCAACTCAAGTGGTGAAGTACTACAATTTTGCAGACGTCAAGAAAGCGGCATCTGACGGTCTCCCCACACCGTGGTGTTTGGTTAAGAGCACTGACAATGAAATAGTTGTGGCCGTCATTGACTGCGACTCGGGGTCACTGCCGCTTCAAGTCACCATCAAGCCAGACTTCTATACATCTGTGCATGCTTTTGGCCTTCCAGTCAAAGAACTCGATGATTGTATTGAAAGTGATACAATCAAAAAATATCTTCAAAAAGTGTTTGAGATGAAACTGTGCCCAGGTGTGGCAGATTCTGTGTTTCACTTTCAGCCTTATGCCCACCTACCAAATCATGATGACAAACAAGTGTATTACAAACATGTGCAATATGTAACTGTAGAAAATCATCTTACACACAAATCTACGGTAAGATCAAAATTCTGTGCTCTGCTTAGTGCCAGTCAAGATGGCCTTTGCAAAGAGTGCTTGAAGACTCAAACTCTCCTTCAGAGAAAACTTGACAGGGCTGAGGCATCATTGTCAAAACCATTGAATAAAAGAAATCCCCTCAGTTCTGTAGCTTCACAAAAACTTGCTGAGGAGTTGAAAATGGAGCGAATAAAAAGCAAGCAGCTCCAAAAACAGTTGGATAAATTCACTCAGTCTTTACCTAATGAAAGCATAATGGTCCCAAAGTCCCTGCATGATTCTTTGAAGGAGGTGATCGAGTCAAACACTGTGTTTGACCCTTTACAAAAGCTGTTTTGGCAAGAACAACTTAAGGCATTCAGTACACAGGACAAAGGTATGTGATGATGAACGCTTCCAGTTCCTGGCAGAGTTTTTGGAATATTTCAACAAATGGAAAACCTCTGTTCAAAATAGACCAGGCAATTTCAGTCAGTCTGAACGCAACAAAATGTTTCTTTCACATCAGACATACAAAGGCCTTTGCACAACTCTTAAGTCATTTCCTGAAGCAGTACAGTATTTGCTCAACAGTGGAGTTGAATTTGTGCTTAGCATCAAGTTTTGCCAGGATCCGCTTGAAAAATCCTTTGGGAGACAGCGAGGTTTGGGCCGCAGATGTGAAAATCCAACGATGTGGACTTTTGCATACAATGAAAACAAACTGAGAATTCAGATGATTGCTTTACCCCAAAACTGAACGATGGGATCATGGCTTATGTCCGAGATAATTCCTCTCACATCTCCTATTGCATAGCAAACTGGCTTACCAGCAACTCATGATTTTAATTGTTTGTGATGGTGGGGAGGGGTAAGGGGTGTGCAGGTGAAGACAGGCAGATGGTGATTGTGCAGGAACCAAGGGACAGCAGCCAGTCAAGAAGACACAGAGGACGACTTGGAGTTTTTCTCCTTTTATTTTCTTTCCATAACAAAGAGCTCAAACCAGGAACACTGCCTGGGAACTCTCTCTCAGCACTCAGCGCACTGAGCACTCTCTAGCGAACACCCTAGGCAACACTCTGGGGAACACTGCTCGCACTCACGCCGCGCCCCAAATATATACAGCTTGCCCGGACCGCAAAGAAGACAACGCAGCGCCGCACACAAAATGAGCCTCGCGAGACAGCAAATGACAAAGTTTGTGCTATCTGTCGCAGCTTCTGCGTTGTCTAGCTTGCCGACCGTTCAAAGTATCCAAACATATTTGACATCAATGAAAACCTCAGAACCCAAGGAATAAAATGCAATAAGTCATTTATGACAATTCTGTGGCTGTGTAAAGTTATTGGAGATTAAAGTCCGAGAATGAGCCCACTTTTAATGAGTTTACGTCATATTTTCCTCTATTTCGATGAAAAATACCAAACAGCATGAAATAATTTTGTAATGAATGAATAGCTGGCATTTCGCTCTTTTTATACATATAAATTCCATTATCCAAGATGCCGTCCAAGCAGAGAACTTTGCATTTAAAGTTTGATAGAAAACACAACTTGCTTTATCGTCACATGGCCGGCGCCATGTGCTTCGAACACAATCTTCGATAAAGCGTTATTCCGTTGAAATGGTCCATCAGATGATAATTTTTATATATTTTCGCTTGCTTCTATCATAGAAATGGAGTTATTAAAAAGATTTCGATTGGGAAGTCCGAATTTCATGAAACGACAATTTAGATCAAAACTCCGACAATCAACAAAGGAGGCGACTTGTTCAAGCAACCGGCGCCGTCAGTCATTTCGTATAGTCGCAAGCTTGTACAGAAAAGATCATAGGCATGCGATATACAAAATGAGAGCTTACGGACTTTACTTTCAATGCACATTCATGGATTCTTTGGCTTCTCTCATACTTTTTGTGAAATCAGGAATTATTTACAATTTGTTCGTCGGACAATTCAAAATGGCGCCAAGATTAATTTGGTCGAAATACCAGTTTTAGGGAAAACATGGGCTTCTCAGTCCATCATGATTATAATGAACAGAATACATTGATTTTTGCGACTTCAGCGACGTATACATAACTATGTAGGTTCTGAGGTATTCATGATTTAAAGAATTTACACAATAAAAATGAGATCAATCAATCAAGGGAGGTAAGGGGAAGATAACTCATGAACAAAATCTCTCATTTACAACGGGTGACCAAGAAATAGACACTGTTAGCACCCGGCTACATGTTAATAACAAAAAAGTACACAGACAATAAAAAAAAAAAGAACTGATAACTGTATGGATGTAGTGATGTGCTTCGATCTCCTCAGCCGTTTCTTGTGCTGTCCCAGCAGCAGCAGTGTGGAATGTCCTGACCATGATTACTGCTGCTCTCCTTCTGCCAGTTATACAAAGACAACACATATGCTTCTCTAGGTGAAAAGTTGAACACCGAGATTTATTTCTATCAACCAGTTTGGTCTTAGTCCGTCACCCCCCCCCTCCCCCCCCCCCCCCCGAACCCCCCTTTTTTTTTCATCCTACAGGTCGCCTTGCTATGCAGATGTGCATTGTCAGAATAGTCTAGAGTGACATATGTTGACCAACATGTTTGATGTTTTACTGTGTACATCTATATTTTCTCTAAATGTGGTTATTTATATTTCCCCCTGTGCTTGGTAGACATAACGCCACAAGGCATTACGTGGTTTGGTCTTGCCATAACTGAACTTAATATTTGTTAGTTTTTGCCAATATAATTGAATTTGTCTTTAATCAGAGTAGAAAGCCATAATTCTAGAGAACATAATCTCTCTGGAGATGGCAATTTTGTAATATTGAATTTATTGCTGAAATGTGGACCACAGTGTTAACACTTTACTCAAAACACATAGTTAACATATGGGGTGGGAATGGGGGGACTATGAAGAGGGGGAAGAGGTGGTTGGGGTGGGGTGGAGGGGGCTGAGATTCAAATATCACTGTAGTGAATGAAAGAGAGATGCTTTAATTTTAATATGCATCTCTCTCTGAGGCAGGCATTTGTTTGAGGGTCTTCCAGAGACTTTTTTCTTTTTTTTGATGTTTTCAGCTTTTTTCTGTGTTCATCCATGTATGTTTTGCATGTGTGGTTTATTCTAACTTTGAAATAGAGTTTGGCGATGCCTCTGAGTACGTTCTCTTTTGTGTCGACTGGTGTATCAACATTGTACACTTCATCAAAAAAACAAGTTGAAACGGACTCGGTGTCACAGGCTTTTGAAAAGAATAATTGAAATTGCGGTTTTTCATGAAACGATGCACTGCTGAACAGGGTCCTAAAAGTTGACTCCAGAGTCAAGAAAATCTGACCTGCATTTGGCTTCATTTTTGTTAATCCACCTCTGTCCTGTGTTTCTGTGAAAGTCTTTGTAACTTTGAAGGCAAATTTTCTGCATCACAGTCCGTTTCTCCTTGTTTTTTTTATGAGTCCACTCCAACAGTAAGTGCACATAAACATTCAGTAATGCTATCCCTTTCCCCCACCATGTTCTAATCTTTGTGCTTGCTTCTTCACTGCATGCACTACATAGCCCCCAATGTATTCCACTACGTCTCTCTCTTCTTCAGCTATTTCAGGACAATGGGGAAACATCCTCTGAAAAGGTTCATCATAATTTTTGAACACCAGACGTTCGGAGGTGTTCAAACATAGCCATGGCACAATTACAGGTGATGTTGCCTCTACAACTTTTCTGCAGTTCACTTGCAGTTCTCTGTGAAAGTTCGAGAATGCCTTTTCTCTTGCTGCATTCTTAAACTTCCCCCTTGGCACCAAACACTTGTCAAAGAACTGCAGCAATGACAATAACTGTTTTCCTGAAAAAGAGAAACAATCCACATTTGCTATCAGAAATATGTTGACACAGACCTGAATCAAAGACCAACTATAAATCTTAAAAAAAAAAAAAAAAATTAACTCGAGTCATTTTTATGCAAACCAATTAACTTGTCAATCCCAGTACCCAGTTCCTCATACCAGCCACACTTTCATAAACGATTAACGTTTTCATTTACCGTTATCAATATTGATGTAATTCCCACTAGTAATATCATGTGAAGTGACATCTTCAGTTCCATTTAAGCAATACCGGACTAATGTTGAAAAGCCATACGGTGAAACATTTCCCAAATGAGATCCAAACGATCACATTTGATCTGATTTGATCTGAGAAGTACGCTTGGGTTGTTTAGCCATTCCTGTAATGTACATAATTTTACTTCTAAAACTCTAGCTGCTCAGTGGGCTTGCCTGGACTGCTGGAGGTATGGGGCAAAGAAAGAGGGGAGTAGAAGCTTTGGGTCAAGCTTCTGTGACTCACTAAGCAGCTTAGTGAGTCACAGAAGCTTGACCCATGTGTCAAACAAAATGCTGATTACTAAGCTGACATCTTACTGCATCCTACATAACATAGTGATAGAAACAAGGACAGTGCCTTTGCTCCCATAGGAATATAAGCAATGTTACATGATCCTCAAACCAGTTCTCTGTAGTTGATCTCAGTTTAAGTGGATATCGCTCAATTCATCACACTGAAGTGAATATCACTCTGCTGGATATCACTTGGGTAAAGTGCCATTAATTCTAAACTGTCAATAAAAACAATTACGTAAGTTCTAAACTGTCAATAAAAACATTTACCTTATCGAGTTATATTGTGTATTATTTTGTTTCTTAGTCAATAATTTATAAGTTTCACTTCCTTGTATTCCGACACGAGACCATGCTAGAACGAAGATTTAACTGTAACAAAGTATGTTCAGCATGTCATTAAATCAGTCTAATGTATGCACAATGATTATCTGATGTGTATTCATATTTCTGCTCCCCATACACACCTACATCCAGTCATGAAAGCTGTGATTTATGAAGTACCAAGTTTTCATAACTAAGAAAAAGAAAGAAAACGTCACACCAAACACACGAAAACATAAGCAGGTAGATCTGTGAGTGTTTGTACATGTCCCTAATTAAAATTCATATAATGTATGCATGGAAACCACTTGCCCTTTGAATTGATGTTGCAATTGTACACACTACACAGTACACTATACTCACAAGAACAAAATACACATGAACCCAATAACTGAAAGACATTAATTATCCTGAACATGTTTGGAAAATGAAATGCTTTTACAAATAACTGCAAGTATATTTTTCACAAAACTGTTGATAAAGAACAATACATTCCACTAGTTCATATTGCAAAATCAACCTGTGAATTTTCTATACTTCTCAAGCAAGTGTATACAATGACAATGAATCTGAATGTTCTACGTTACGAGTTCCTACAATCTGTTGCTATCGCAAGAGACAGAAGAGGGTGTATATAAGAAAAGAAGAGCATGCGAGAGTATTTCACTGTTTCAGTGTATGCGGCACAAGCTAAATTTGCATTGTCACAGATCACAAACAACTTTCAAGGGATTCAACAGAATGTGTTAAGACTAATAAGAGCCCAGATCATATAATAATAAACATAATGTAAATGTACAGCTGGTTCAGAATGTGTCATTTTAAGACCTGAAAGAACATGACATGTACTTGGACTGGAGAAATGATTTTTTAAAATAATTATTACTCACTGTCTGCATTTTTGCAGAATTCTTGAACTTCTTCTGGCATACAATCATCTGCCATCATTGATTTGCAGGCCTCCTCCACAATGTCAATGTTCAACTGAAAGTTACAAAGCACAACTGTTATAATTCTTCAAATAGTTAACTCAAGTACATAATGCACTCATGCAGAACCACCACTGTCTCACTCCCAGTGTAGTTGAAGCTTTCTACTTGTGTATAAATTGCTTCAGAACAACAGATATTAAGCATTCACTGTTCTCCAAGAAGACAATGCAACACCAAAGAATGGTTTGAACTAGATATTCCTTTTTTCTCTGTTATTGTGGTTTTGTTCACCCATCAATGCAGATTTTTTTTTTTTTTTTTTTTTTCACTGGTCATGAACCAATCCCATTTTCACCTTTGGTTCTTTTATGTGCGCAAGGAGCACGCTGTAACTTAGTATAAGTGTAAACGGGACCTGGGTCCTTCACCTGTATACATCTGAAAGAGTTGAGTAAAGACCACACTTCAGGTCAACTGAAGATGGCTGGAAATCTATGTAGAAGCCAGAATAAATGGCATTGAGGAATATTCGGTGGAGGAGGGGTGATGTGTGTGTGTGTTGGGGTGGGTGGTCCTAATGTGGCAACCACAACATTGAAAAATCCTGCCATGGGTCAGGTTTTCTGGCATCTCACTGACAACAGTATTAAAGTTCTAGTTCAATGGTTCACAAGCAAATTTGAATCGATTCACAAACTTCATTTCAATGGCTCAGGACACCTTCATAAATTTTAACGGGATGAATTGGGCCAGTTCAATGGGGATTGAAAAAAAAAAAGTATCACTGTTATCAGCGTGATAATAACAAAAGTTAACAAGTTCATAACAAATGTGTATAGTGTGAAAGCATGCTAATTTACACATTTATGTATTCAGTCAAGGTGAATGTATTTGTAAACGCTCAAATAAATTAATACTAACACAAGATTAAACCAAGGATAAATACCATCTTTCAATAAAATGTAAAACAGCGAACAAGAGTCCTTACATTTACATGGATTGTCATGGTATACTATCCTTTATTTTGCACGACACAACAATTGTGAGAATGACAGCTGTTCTTACAAAGATAATGCTACCAGTTTAAGTTGCAGGAGTAGGCTTGTTTGTCTCTAGATCATGTTCCCAAAGATCATTGGAAAGCAAGTGTGCGCCACATTCTTTCTGAGAAAAGAAAAAAAATGATGAATGCAAAATTTCAATGCTACTATTCATAAACTGTCTTTATTCTTTATTACAAAAAAGTGAAACCCATATACAGAAAACAAATTTGTGGTGGATGAACAAGATGGCATAAAAAAATTGTAATACAATGGCATTGCTTTTGTAAACCAAAAGTCATGAGATGACGAGTTGATGAATTTAAAAAGCTGCGAAAAAAAAAAAAAAAAATGATCAGCTTGCAACACACAAGTACACTGCAAAGTGAAATTATACTACCTTTTGATTACTTTAAATCACAATGATATGCAATGATTTAGACCTCTCGGTCGTCACAATTGCACTTTGCATACACACACATGTCCACACATACACACACCCACACGTCACAAATGAACATGGTATCTTTACAGTGGCTACAACACTAGGCATATTGCCACTATTGGAATTAAAAAAAATGAATACAGAAATAAAGGCCTAACATCTACAAGCTAAGGCATCTGACCCGAAATCAGTCAGGCACCCAAGTCAGTTTCTTCGTCACCGTTCACACGAGTCACAGTGGCAGTGTTTACAACTTGGATTTTGCCCTTGCCATACATATTTTATTGTATTGAACATTTAACTCATCTTATAACACAACTTTACTGAGTTAAGTATTAACAGACTTCAGTGGAACAATCAAAAATAAATATAAAACTGAAAAATCTTACCAAAACAAGCCGGCCGATGTCGAAGTCTTCCATTTTGAAAATCGAAACCGGAAATGAAGCATGCACCCGTATTGCCTCGAGACTCAAGACGGCACATCGCCAATAGGCGAACCGCGTGAGTGACGTCAGTGCTGGCGGTCCCTTTCTTTCACGTCTCTGGTCTGAATGGTTGCTTATGTGTGAGATCACAGATTGTGCAGTATCGGTTCCAATATAAAATGGACTTTAAACTATTTGGACAGCGATTGACTGAGAAAACTTAAAATACTATTTGTTTATGCTATTGATGTAATCCTGAGAACTCAGTTCTCCGACATGATGTCCTTTGTTTTTTGTTTTTGTTTTGGGATAATGCTTGTCATATGTTTTCCATTTTTTGGTTGGTTGAATGTTGTATGCTATTCACTTGCAAGTGTGTCAAAGAGAAGTTGATCCCTTGTTTTTTCTGGGAAAAATTTTGGCAAAATTTTTTTTTTACCCCGGGATGGGGGGTGTCATGTGCACAGGATGTGTGAAGGTGTTGTGTGCACATGTTGTTTTGTATATATCAGTCTTAAGATTGAACGTCAGAGGTATTGGGGTATTGAGAGAAAAAAGATCATGTGATTGTACAGCGTTGTTTTGTTGGATAGTGGCCCGGGTGAGTACTGCTTGGGAGCGCTGCGTGCACTGTTTAACTTAGCTAGAAAATTCTGTAATCACTTGCTCTACGCCAGCCGGGGGAGTCGCATGGTCCGTTTGTTTACAGCGATTGAAGACCTATGCAAGGCTGATGCATCGTCGAGGTATTTTTGTCATTTATGTTTAACTAGAGAGAAGTGAAATCTTTGGGGAAAAATTAAAGGAAACATTTGTATTCAAAAGAAAAGAAAAGAATAAGAACCAGTGTGGTTACACCTGTAACATTTCTTTATAAAAGAATGGGGAAAAGAAAGGAAAAGTAATATTTAAAGTAAAAACTTATAAGAAAAGGTGACTGTTTACATCTTCATGTTTAAGTGAGTCTCCTTAGTTATTGTGGAACTGCACGTGGTTCCGAGTGTGTTGACAGGTTGCCTGTCTCACGCCGGGCCACGGGTGGGAGTGTTTGAAAGTGGCAGAGGTGCCAGACCTGACCCCAGCCTGGGACGGGTGGCGGACCTCGCCCGCAGTACCCTTCCTCACGGAGGAGGATTCCAGCCAGGCAGCGCCCCTTTGGGCCGGAGAGTGCTGTTTGGTATCGGTATCAGAAGTCGATAATCCATGTTGATGAAGAATGACTCTGGCGCATTTCCCATGTTGATGAAGAATGACTCTGGCGCATCCCCCCATAATGTTATGACTCTACTGTATAACCTCAACTGTTGTGAATTGTGATTTGATTGATCTCCTGTGCTGAGGTTATAAGATAATAGTATATGGTATAAATACGGTGATGATGGACAGTGACATAGCCCCCATGTTTTATAAATGTTGTAATTGAAGGGGAAACAGTACCTGGTGTTACCTCCTTAGTGGAGAGGAGGTGTGTTTGTATTAATTTGGTGTTATCTCCTTAGTGGAGAGGAGGTGTGTTTGTATTTATTTGGTGTTACCTCCTTAGTGGAGAGGAGGTGTGTTTGTATTAATTTGGTGTTACCTCCTTAGTGGAGAGGAGGTGTGTTTGTATTTATTTGGTGTCACCTCCGTTTTTTTAGGATGGAGAGGAGGTGTGTTTGTATTTATTTGGTGTCACCTCCTTAGTGGAGAGGTGTGTTTGTGTTTATTCTGTGTTGCCTCCCCATTGGAGAGGAGGTGTGGTTAAGTTAATTTGAGAATTGTATATACAAATTATATTTGTTCTCCTGTAGGAGGAGGGGAAAGAAACAACCAACTTTTCGGTGTTGTGTAATTTCGGTGTTGTGTATTTATTTAAAGCGCCTTGGGTGAAAAGAGTGATTGCGCGCGTTTGTGGAGTTTGCTTTGGCAGTGGTGTGTGCGTGTGTGGCATGACTCCGGGAAGCATGACTACTCTTTAGAGGTAGGTTGTTAAACGTAGTTCTTTACTATCTGCTGAAGCCCCCCCCCCCCCCCCCCCCCCCCCCCCAATATACCTCATACAAGACACTTTTTGATCGTAAACTGGATAAATTCTGTTATGCAGAATGGGGATTTACTTCCTTCTTTTGTTCAAATACTAATACTTCAAATGATCTGGCTATACTTTTAATAACAATTTCAAATCTAAAATAAACAACCCTCTAGAACTAATGTAGATAATTTTCTGCTACAAGTTCATACACTGGATATAGATTTTGTCCTGGTTACTGTTATTTATGGACCTAATGTGGGTATTCCTGATTTTTGTGAACATACTAACAAAAAAAATGAATTACAAAATACACTAATCTTATTATTGCAGAGGACTGGAATTTTATGTTAAACGCAAACTTCCATTATTATGTTAAGTACAAACATGATAATGATGTGAAGGCCAGAGAAAAAGTAAAGGGCAAGACATGACAGTTTTTGGTAGATAACACACCCCACAAATACAACAGTTCACTTGGAGAAGTAGCCCATACAATAGGGAAGACTGGACTTTTTTCATACCTCCAAAAACGTATGCAACCAAGTTACCTCTGCAGATGTTTTGCCTTGATATCAAACTGTTCATTGATAATGCTGCCTTAAGATGGCTTTGTAGAAGAAAAAAAAAGAAAAACACATTTTGGAAATTCAACTGTTTGTTAACAAAGGATGATGAATACATTAATTAAATAAATGGTCTCATAGATAAATTACTTCCAGAGTATGCTGCGGCCCCTATGAAGGAAATAAGCTTATGAAATACAACTGAAGATATTCACTTTACCATTTCAGGTCAGCTGTTCTTAGATGTTTTATTAATGGAAACTAGAAGTAAAAACATTGTCTATTCTTAAAAGAAAATAAAGCCAATAGAGAGCTCGAACATGATCTGGAGAAAGAAGTTGTAGTGTTGGGAAAACAAACAAAAAAAGCAATCAAGTGATCGAAGAAATAGAAAACAAAGATAAAAAGATTAACAAAATTAAGCAAAAGAAAATGGTAGGTGTTTAAATACACTCAAAAACTAGATGGGTCACCACAGATGAAAAATGACCAAGTATTTTGTGGGTTTGAAAAAAGAAATTATTTAAGAAAAACAAATGAAAAAAATTGTGTGAGAAGATGGTACCTTGTTAGAAAAGACAAATCGCCGCCTGGAAATGAACTGCCGTAAGTCTAAAAATCAAATTTTACAGAAGACTGAAAAAAAAAAAAAATTATTATCCCCACAAGATATACCACGAGCTGAGTTACAATACATGTATTTTGATCACAGCATGTTTATGTTTAGGATTATGTGATTGGGACTTTGCTACGTTATGCCCCATGGCCCGCTCTTATAGTATACCAAAAGTCTCAAAAATGCACCAAAAAAATCGAGTTACAGCAATTGTGTTTTCAGTCGGCGAAATGATATTGTTCATGAAACAAAATGTTTCTTTTTTTTATATATAGAAAATTGTATAAAAAAGGATGTAATCAATTGCAAGACAGAAGAAATCATACAACATGAAATGAAAATGAAGCCAAAGGCTTAGAAAGTAAAATAGCATTTGAAGAAGCCATAGTCTTTAAAAAAAATTAATAAGGAATCGAACAATTTAAGTTGTGGGGTAAAATAAGTGCAGGCTAACAGTTCCTCCATCATTATATTAATGACGTGGCAAAGATGAAAAAAGTGGGGAGGAGGTAATTGATAATGGTCCAGGAACAGATGGGCTTGCAGTTGAGATTTTTCTTGCATTTTTTCTTTTCTTTTAGGGGGAAGATTTGGTGAGTTGGTCATGAGAACTACAAACGAAGGCTTTGTTATAGGAGAAATGTCTCAAACACAAAAAGAAGGAATCATATCCAAAACATGTTACACCGAGAGAATAAATTTTCAAAAAATGGAGAACTACTTATTTCTCTTATGTAGTGTACAAAATTCCAACAATATGCATATCTATTAGATTAAAGGAGGTTCCCCCAAAGCCTATAGACGAAGATCAATCGGGCTTTATGTGTGCTGGTTATATAGGTAACAAATTGAAAATTCACATTATTTATTACTGTAAAGTGCAGAAAATTGAAGGACTATTTTCTATATAAATTTTGAAAGGCATTTGATTCTCTCGACTGAATTTTATGATTAAAGCTTTAGACACATACGTTTTCCATGCAGACATAAGATGGTGAATTGAAACTTTCTAAATCAAATCTTTAGCAATTATGAGAAAACACCAGCATTAAAGGTAAGGTAAAGTAATGTTGCTTATAGCCCAGCCAACTGCGAAGGGCCATATGAGAGCTGTCACTATGTTAAAATCAACTCACAAGTCATTCATTCACACAACTCTTTAATAAGAATACATCTTCTAAAACCCACCCGAAATTTAGTTAAAAATCTTTCCACTATAAAATCTCATATCCAATGAAAAATGTTAATCTCTTTCAAGAATTCAAAGATCGCATCAGGTGGACAGGTTTTCATGGAATCTGCTGTAAAATGTTTGTGTCTCACATCATGCAAGTCCCAACATTCTCAAAGAATGTTTCATTGTGAGTGGCACATAACATGGAATGCACCACGGAGCTTCTTCACTCTTCAAAAGATATGAATGAGTAAAATACAAATGGCCGGTGCGCAGCCGGCATAAAACCGTTTCTTCTTTGCGACCACCAGAGGTGGATGAGAGGAACTCGTTTAGGTTTGGACGGACCTGAAAGAGTTTGTTATCCGTCTGTGTATTCCAATCCTCCTGTCAGAGGTCTCTGACATAATCATTAACTTTTGGTTTTTGATCTGTATAGGGGATAGATATGTTAGTTTCCCTGTTGTGGCATTCTTGGCCAAGCAATCAGCCATTTCATTCCCTCCGATGCCAACGTGATCGGGAACCCAAGCCAGAACAGTGTTGTCACCTTCCGCTTTCAACATCGCAAAAAGTGTAGAAGTTCAGGGTGCTGGAGGTTACGGCCACCTATGGCCTCCAAAGCTGACAGTGAATCAGACAAAATAAGAAAGTTCTTGTTTGTGGATTGAGAGATTATCTTCAATGCTAGAACCAGAGCTGTAAGTTCACCAGAGTGAACAGAAGCATCTGATGGAATATGTTCTAATAATATTTGAGGAGCACCAGGGCAAGATGCTGCACAGGCCACTCCATCTTCAGACTTGGAACCGTCAGTGAAAATTTTCTGACAGGATGGGAATTTTGAACAGAGATCGGCAAACAATGCCTTGTATGCCAGAGAGCTTGTGGATTCTTTGCGAAAAGCTGCAAGGTCAAAATGAATTTCTGGTGTGGAAAAGGTCCACAGAGGTTTATCTGGAAACTTAGAGAAGTCGGACACAACTCCTAGATCAAGACCTGCATTCTGCGCATGAGGCTGCATACGAAGACCAAATGGTGGAATACAGTTGGGATTTTTTTCAAATTTACTTTGAAGCCGAGGGTTAAAAACACAGTCATAGGCAGGGTTTTCCGTACATAGATCAGTCTGAGACAGTAGTTCAAGGATAGTTTCAGCCTGCGGTTGGACAGTGAGGGTTCACCTGCCTGTGTACAGGCTGTACACATGGGTGGTGTGGAATGCTCCAAGACAGAGACGAAGCCCTTGATGGTGAATAGGGTCCAAGAGTTTCAGGTAAGAGGGTCTTGCAGGGCCGTACACAGCATAACCATAGTCCAGTTTAGAATGGACCAAGGCTCTGTAGAGGTGCAGCAACATTTTCTTATCAGTGCCCCAGTCAGTGTGTGCGATGACCCGCAGAATGTTCAGCGCTTTCTGGCAAGAAGTTTTTAGGTTTTTCATGTGGCTAAGAAAGTTGAGTTTTGGGTCAAAAATAATTCATAGAAATTTGGCCTCTTTAACAGCTGGAATGGAAGATTTCCCTATTTGGATTTCAGGATCTGCAAAAAACTGACGAAAATTTTGGAAGTGAATGCACTGCGTCTTAATAGCAGAAAGAGTGAAACCATTTTCTTCTGCCCACTGATGAATTTTATCCACACAAAACTGGAGCCTGCGCTGAACACTCGGGTACAGGCTTCCAGTCACACAGACGGCAAAATCATCCACAAACAATGAGCAGTCAGAACCTTGTTGAACTGAATTAGCAATGTTGTTGATTTTTATGCTAAAGAGGGCAGAATACAGTATGCTCCATTGTGGAACACCCAACTCATGCTCGTAACATCAGAGAGAGTGGTGCCAACCCGAACCTGAAACTGTCATTCTGCCAAAACATTTTTGATAAAAAGTGGAAGATGAGCCTGAAAATTAAAATCATGGAGATTGTAAAGAATCCCAGAAATCCAGGTGGTATCGTAAGCCTTCTCCAAGTCAAAGAAAATAGCTACAGCATGTTGTTTATTTAGAAAATTAAACTAGACCTACACTAGGAGGTTGCAGTTTAATTGAAATTATTAAGAGCCTATTGTGGAGGAGGGAGAAGTTACGTTGAGTATTGGCGCGCACAGTGTTGCAGGCAAATTTTAGACCTGTATGGCCACTAGACTTACGCCTTTAGGGAGGGACAGGAAAATTGATTATTACTACGAACACTTATTGGGAGGGACGTAACTTCTTCCTCCACAATAGGCTCGTAATAATTTCAATTAAACTGCAACCTCCTAGCGTAGGTTTAGTTTAATTTTCTAATTATCACTGGCCTATTGCTCCCGGAAGGGAAGCTACGTTGAGACTTTAGAGAAAGTAAGGATAGTGGCCAATATAAACATCATAGGCCAGACATGTAATGCTACACACATTTATTTACAATGATCCTTCATCATTTTCATTTACTGTTCACATAGCCATCAAGTACCTTCTGGCTGAAACTGGCACTGTTCTGTCTCTTGTAGTATTTACAGAATGTCTTTTCATTTGTCCAGCCTGCTGCTTTCAATATTGTTTTCAATGAAACTCCGGCCTGGGCGGCTGCACTGCAGCTTGCAGCCCTAGTGGAGTGTGCTGTGTACTGGTTAGTGTCAGTGCCTGAGCACGCTAGCACCTCTTTCACCCATCACACGAATGTCTGCTTACCCACAGGTGCGTGAGGCTTGGTGTGACTGATGAATAACTGCTGTTGGTGACTGTCTCTGAGATACTTAGTTGTGTCAATATACTGCTTCAAGTGTTTCACTGGACACAGATTTTCATTCTTTGCAAATGCCCTAATCTCTGCTGGTTCTGTATGTTTCCCTGGCTTTGTTGTTTTCAATACACATGAAAATTGTAACACACATTTACAATCAAACATCTTTACATCACTTGTTTTCAAAGAGTATAAAGCATGACCTCTTTGTCCTGTAACTAAAGCTAACAACATGCAAGTTTTCAAAGTCAGTTCTTTCAAAGTCAACTGACTGATGGGAGATAAGCAATCTAAATAATTAAGTACAGTATTTACATCCCAAGTGTCCTTATATTTGGGTAAGAAAGGCCTATGTTCAAATGCTCCTTTCACAAGTTTGCAAATAACTGGATGACTGCCCACTGAAAATCCATTCACTAATGGCAGATAGGCGGACAAAGTGCAGCGCGCCAAGTTTATAGCACTGTGGCTTGCTCCAGCACTAAAAAGTTCGGCAAGAAAGTTTGCTGCCTGCACAATGTCCGGCACATCATGTGGGATACCATTCTTTGCTGCGTACTGCTTCCACTTGGCAATGTACACTGCGCGTGTGTGTGGGCGCCAAGAACTGACGATTAGCGTTGCAGCCTGGTTGGAACATCCTTCCCTCTGGTACTGCTCCCCGATACTTTGCATACCATCAGTTGAAGGCGGGGAAGAAGGGGGCGGGTTCTCCCTTGCTGTGTAGGGAGGGAGAGGATGGTGTCTCGTGTTGGTAAAAGTACTGGGTCTTGTGTCAGCAGAGGCCACCAGACTTGTGTTGGCCAGCGGGGCGCCACCACTACCCCCATCGCCCTCTCTCTCTTCACCTTCCCCAACACTGCCGTGATTGTGCTAAAAGGGGGAAAGGCATAAAAGTCAAGGTTACTCCAAGGGAGAGAAAATGCATCTACTGCATAGGCGCTTGGGTCAGGTCTGTAAGAAACACAGCGCTGCGTTTGGTTGTTCAACCTAGAGGCAAAGAGATCAATGTCAGGATTCATGTGTAATTGTATCAATGCTTTGTGACGCTCTTCTGTGTTCAGCTTCCATTCTGCATCCAGGTTTATTTTCCTTGACTCCTCATCTGCTGCTGTTTTCCTTCCCTGGAATATAAGCAGCACTCAACCATACAGTTCCATATCCTCTGTGTCATCAAATTACATGAACCGGAATGACTTGTTCCCATATGATTGATCATGCAACAGCAGTTGTGTTGTCTATCATGATACGGACATGTCGCCCATAAACCTGATTTAGGAAACATTTCAAAGCAAAAAATGCTGCCTTAAGTTCCAGATAGTTGATGTGAAAATCTTTTTCTTCTGGCAGCCATTCTCCCCCAGATTTTGACTGTTCACATGCACAACCCCATCCAGTTTTTGATGCATCCGAGGTCAGGGTGACATCAGGCTCTGTTTGGTGAATAACATTATAAGCAGTCGCAATGTTGTTGCTCCACCAATTCAGTTCTCTTTTGGCAAGAGGCGACAATGTCATGTGTCTGTCAAAATTCCCTGCATTCAGGAACAGTGCTGTCTTTTTCTCCAGCTGTCTACAATGAAGTGGCCCATACATCACCGCTGGCAAGGAAGCCACTATCTTCCCAATCATTCTCGCCACTTCCCTGATACTCACTGTATCTTTCTTGACAGCTGACAGGCAAATTGAAACCATGCCTGCTACTCTCTCAGGTGTTAAAGTTACTGTCATTGACTCAGAGTCGGTGATAACTCCCAGATACTGAATGCGACATGTGGCTTCTGGCGCTGATGTTTGGGGATGGATGATAAATCCCAGAGACACCAGAAGTTTCACTGTGTTTAAATACATTAGAGGCGCATGACATTCTCGTCTCTGCAAACAAAAGTGAATCATCCAAAAATACTGAGGAAAGATGGCCTTCCCCTCTCAAGGTGGTTAACACAGGTTTTAACAGCTTGGTGAATTTACGTGGTGCAAGTGCCAGCCCATTAGGCAGACAGTTAAACTGCCAAAGCTGGCCATCCCACTCAAATCTGAGAAATCTTCTGTGTTCCTCTTTGACTGATACCGAGTAGAATGCATCCTTCAAGTCAATTGAAGCCATGAAGCAGTTTGGAGTCACTAGTTTTAGAGCAGTATGCAAGGTTTCCCTTTTGAAGTGATAATAAACGATGTCTTCGTTTAGTTTCTTTAAGTTCAGAATCATTCTATGAGTTCCATCTTTCTTTGGAAGAACAAAAACTGGTGACACAAACTGCTCTGCTTCAGCCTGACACTTTGAAATCACACCTTTTTGGCTAAGTTTCTCTATTTCTTTGTCAATAACTTTCTTTTCTGATGCATTTAACTCAGGCTGGAAAGTGTAATCCTGTCTGATTTGGCCAATATCACAATCAAATTGAAGGCTCACGCCTTGTACTGTTTCTAAAATTTCAGGGTCTTTTGTCAAATTTTTCCATCTATCAACATATTGTGTAAGCCTGCCACCTTGAAAAAGTAAAGCCTCCTGTCTCATTTCATCCAGCAGATGAGGAGGGACAGTGTGCCTCACCTGGCCATCCAAGAGTGACACAGACTCTAGGCTTTCTTCTGGTGGAACTGCCTTGCGTTTCTGTTCCCCTGGAACTTCTTTTGATGGCCGTAGAGTTGCTGTCTCTCGCCTAAAAAAGGACGTTTTTCTTTGTTGTTGGCTTTCTGCCATGGTCTGTTGTGTTGTCTGTTGTCATAATTGGGCTGATAACGACTTGGGCCTGCACCACGTGACAGTCTGTCCAGCTCTTTGATCTCCTTGATGGAAGCAGTCAGATTGTCTCCAAAGAGCTGACCAGTAATGGGAACACTCTCACTGCACAATCCTGTCAGCTGTCTGGGGAGATGGGGACGCAGGACCTGTCTCGTTTTACTGGCAGCTCATGACATGCATGACCAACAAGGCCAGAGCATCAGCGTTCTGATCAGTGACAGAGGCTTTGATTTCCGCATCAGTCAACTTTTTCTTGCTATATGCTTTGAGTATAGCACGAGTGCTCTGTGCCAGTACCACTGTGGCTTTGACAATGGCTCTCTGCACTGAAGCCATCTTAACATCAGCCTGTTTGACAGTGGCTGGCAAATCCTTCCAGATTTCTGTATTCACTTTGGGCACCTGAAGCTTGGGGCAGTTGTCTGGGCGTTGGTATTTATCAAGCCTTTCTTTAAATTTTGTTTCAGAAAGCCCCTGTGCAAATCTTTTATTAATGATCTCAGCCATTGAGTCAGCCACTTTGTCAGCTGTTTTCTCATTATTGTCCAAGTCTTGTTCTATCTCCTTTAACAAGTCATCATCTTGACAATCAAGGGAAATAGTATCCACAGCATCATCATAGATTTCTCCATCTGACGATGACTCGAGAGTGCTCGTTGCTCAGAGTAACATTAGCAGTTTTCTTAACTGGCTGTTCACCTTTCGTGCGCCTGTACTCGCCGCGGTCGGACCATGACCCAGTTCTTCTCCCTCCTCATCAGAGAGAGAATCGCGCCGTCTCTTGGTGCCACGCGGTGCCTGGGATACCATCCGGTCTTTGTCCGAGTTTTTGGCGGTCAGCAGCTCATGAATAGCCTCTTCCAGTCTAGAAAATCTGTCATCCATTTGACTGATGCGAGCATCAAGCCTCTCGACTTTATCCTCCTTATCTGTAGTTGCGACCTCTTGGTCCTGTGCCCCTGAATGACTGGCCATGCTTAGCTGGGGTTATACCTCATGTACCACACACAGGCGGAATGGTACTGCCAAATTGCTCACAGGCGAACAGGATAGTTGTATATCGCACACAGGCGAATTAAGGTACAGCCGCACACAGGCGAAAATTATGAACTATACTCCAAACTGTATGGTCATATGATGCATGCAACACAGGCGGTTTTTGTTGTTGTTTTTTTTAACAATGAGCAAGCAATTAAGGCTTCTCTCAGAGAAGCTATTATACCCAATTAATTCAATCCAATTATACACGTACACCACTCTTTATGCTGCCAAGATCTACTCGTGAATGAAAAAGGGGCTGCCACTCACCTTCAATTTCTTGTGTACTTTGCACACTGGCCTCATTCACTAGTACTTACATTATCATTCATTCATGTAGGCTACCTATACATGCTCGCACATCCGTTGCCTGCAAACGCCAGCGTCCAATTGCCTGCAACGCTGTGCGCGCCAATACTCAACGTAGCTTCCCTTCCAGGAGCAATAGGCGAGTGAAATCAGAAAGGCGTTTCGAAGTGTAGATTCCAGACGGGTCAAATGATCCACTGTAGTTTGATGTTTGCGGAAGCCACTCTCGTGGTTCGAAAACTGCATAACCATAATCATAAATAGAAACAAGTGTTTCTTTACTATTTTAAAGATGCAGAAAACTGGATGCTATAAGGTCCTTTTTTCCTTTGTATTTTTCTTTTAAATACAAGCCTACCAACAATTTTTGGAAGGACATTTCAGATACACAATAAAAAGTTTAGGATGTAAACTCAAACCTAAAACAACAGAGGAACTTCCTGCAGAACCAATATTCTGTAAAAATAATCTGAAATTAGGCATGAAGTGTGTGAAAATCTTTCCTTTTCTCTACATAATCGGAAATGAAATGAGGCAGGGAACAGTAAACGATAAACAGTAAACGAGTTGGGTATTTTTTGCTCCCATAAGAAAACCTAACACAGAGTTACTTTTATTCAAGACTGGCACAGCCTTTTAAACCCGAACAAAGTCAGACAAATACACAGACGAACAATCTAATAGTGGGGGAAAAAACAAGCGCAGGCCAACAACTGAACTATCTTCATAGTAATGACTTGGCAAAGATTTGGACTTAAGGAGGGGCGGGGGGTGGGGGGGGGGGGTGTGGAATTTGAAGATGGAGAAACTGGGAACATGAAATTAAGAAAATATGTTACAGATATAAAAGCTCTTCACTAGCTGCATAAGGGAACCATCGCAATCTCTTTTGAAGGCAGATATATTTGTATTGCCTGCTCCGAGGCCTTTCGTCCGCTGGGTCGGACTCATCAGGGAGACACGGCTGGTTGTGTCTGCGCTCCTGGCGTCAAATAGAGACACACCACAGTCCATAATACTGTGGTGTTCTCACCACCAAGGGTGCAAAAAAGAATCCAATAGCACCCAGCGAAGAGTAGTAAATGAAACCAAACGAACGTTTGGGGAGGAAAAAAGTTGCTGAAAGTTGGCCTGCGCTTGTTTTTTCCCCCACTATTAGATTGTTCGTCTGTGTATTTGTCTGACTTTGTTCGGGTTTAAAAGGCTGTGCCAGTCTTGAATAAAAGTAACTCTGTGTTAGGTTTTCTTATGGGAGCAAAAAATACCCAACTCGTTTACTGTTTTTCTCTACATGTTTTACGAATTTGGAAACAAAGGAATATTCTGTACTGGTGACTTGTTCGATAACTATGGTAATGTTGTTTCATCCCAAAGACTTATACTCAAAGTATGGTATGATAAGGTAAGGTAATGTTGCTTATAGCCCAGCCGACCGCAAAGGGCCACATCAGGGCTGTCACCACATTGAATTCAACTCACAAGTCTTCAAAAATAAAATGAAATAAAAAGAAAATTAAATCAAATCAAAACAACATTCACACATCTCTTTAAAATACACCTAAAAACGCACCAGAAACTTCGTTAAAAAATCTTTCTTCCGTAAAATCTTAGATCAGATGAAAAACGTTAATCTCTTTCAGAAACTCAAAGATCACATTCATAGAGTCTGCTTAGTAAAGTGTTTATGTCTCACATCATGCAAGTCCCAACATTCTAAAAGAATATGTCTCACTGTGACTGCAGCATGACTTGGAATGCACCACAGAGCTTCTTCACCTTTTAAAAGATAAGAATGGGTGTAAAACAAGTGGCCTGTATGCAAACAGCACAAGACTGTTACGGCCGCCTCTGGAACATGGTAAAAACTGTTTCAGGTTTGGACGGATTTTGTACAATTTGTTATCCGTCTGCAAGTTCCATTCCTCTTGCCAGAGATCTTAGACATGAGCCTGTGTTTTAGGTTTGAGATCAGTGTGAGGGATAGACAACCTGCTCAACTTTTCCCTTGTGGCACTCTTGGCAAGTTGATCAAGCACCAAGTTGCCCCGAATGCCCACATGGCTGGGAACCCAAGCAAACACTATGTTGCATCCATCCACTTTCAGAGAGATGTACAGTTCGAAAGCATTCAGCAGCTACAACTGGCAATGGCCTCCAAAGCAGAAAGGGAGTCTGACAAAATGTGGAAATCTTTTTGTTTGGATTTACAGACCATTTTAAGAGCCAGGACCAAGGCTATCAGCTCAGCAGTGTTGATGGATCTGTCTGTTGGAATGTGTTCAGAACATCTCTGAGGGGGATCTGTTGCACAAAATCCAGGAAACTTGGATAAATCACAAACTACTCAAAGGTCTATATCTGCTTTGTTCAAATGAGGAAGAACACGAATTCCCAAGGGTGGAATGGAACTGGGGTGGTCATCAAATTTCTTTTGGAACTTGGGGTCAAAAACATGGTCATATGCAGGGTTTTGAGGTTCAGAAGAGAGATTCAGACAAGTTTCAGATGACGGTTTGAGAGGGATTGTTCTCCTGCCTCAGCATACAGGCTAAAAACAGGGGTGGTGTGGAATGCACCCAGACACAATCAAAGCCCTTGATAGTGGATAGGATCTAGACTTTTCAGATAGGATGGTCCGGCCGAGCCATACACTACACACCCATAGTTCAGCTTGGAGCGGATCAGGGCTCTGTAAAGATGGAGGAGGTTTTCTTGTCAGCACCCCAATCTGTGTGTGCCACAACTCGCAGAATGTTCACTGCTTTCTGACATGCAGTTTTCAAGAGTTGGTTATGACTTTTAAAGTTCAGTTTTTCATCAAAAATAACACCCAGAAATTTGGCTTCTTTCACAGCTGGAATGATGGACTTGTCTGGACAAATTTGTATGAAGATTTTTCTCCCTGAGTTTTTTTTCTTTTTTGATATAGCTGGGTGCTAACAGTACATTTCGTGTTTTCATGGTCAACCGTCGTAGACGATATATTTTGTTCATGAGTTATCTTCCCCGTTACCTCCCTTGATCGATGAATCTCAATTTTCTTGTGTAAACTCCTTAGATTATGAATACCTCAGAACCTACATAGTTGTATATATATGTCGCTGAAGTCACAAAAATTAGTGTATTCTATTCATTACAACTGTGTTGGGCTGAGAAGCCCATATTTTCTCTAAAACTGGTATTTAGCACAATTAATCTTGGCGCCATTTTGAATTGTCCGATGTACAAACCGTAAATAATTCTTGATTTCACAAAAAGTATGCGAGTGTTCCCGGGTGTGCCCAGAGAGTGTTCCCTGGTGTGAGCGACTGGCGTGGAAGGAGAATGCAGAGAGTGTGCTCAGTGAGAGAGAGAGAGAGAGAGAGTTCCCAGGCAGTGTTCCTGGTTTGAGCTCCTTATGAAAGGGAAATAAAGAGAAGAAAAACTCCATGTTGTCGTCTGTGTCATGTGATGTAGCCTCACATGGTGACATGTGACGTTCCATCGCGTACGCCCTTATTTGTTATAAAGCATTTCCCCAGGTAGGGAAAAGAAAAGGTAAAAGAAACAATAATTTGTATGGCCTGACCAGTGTGATCGGTGTCGCTGGTGGCTATTAAAACAGTTCAGTGAATGGACAGACGTTGTCCATTGGTCAGCAACCATGGGCTGGTAATGCGTAGAGTTAGACGAGTGCTCACTGAATGTGTACTCAAAAGGAGCGCAGGAGGGAAAAAATAAGGAATAGGAAGGAGATGGCTTGAGGACATTGACCGGACAGGTTGTTTGAAGAACGAGTTCCACCTTCAATTCACCATTACCAGGTGAGGTATAGACAGATGGGGAGAGAAAAAAGAGAGTTAAGAAAAGGGAAAAAGGGAAAAGAATTTATCAGTATTCAGATTTTGAAATAGATTACTTACACGGACTTCATTCGTGTTTCAGCCCTTCCCAGTGCTGTGGCAGCACCAGTTAGGCGACTGAGGCAGTCGAACAAATATTTGGGCTACAGTGCTGCAGTAGCACCTAATCGTCTCCAGGGTTGGAGAATCGAGCTATAGAAGACAACGACTGCACCAGTCGTGAGAAAACAAAGCATTTGTCATGTTGACCCATAATGACTTTTAATTGTTCCCCATTAGATTGGAACTCACTTGATACACCTATATTTTAAGCCATCTTTTTTATTCTTTCTTGAAAATATAAATATTGTATCTCCAGTGAGAAGGAGAAACCATTGAACGATATATGTATGTATTGCTATGTATAATGAGATGAAATTTGGTCCCAGCTAGTGGATCTGGGGAATGTCTGTACCTCCACTGGAGTGGAGGAACATAAGATTGAAAAGTTTGAAGTTGATTATTGTCTAGTAAATTATTCTCCGGAGAGGAGGGGGAGAAGAAGAGTTATTGTAGTGCGCCTTCTGGTTGTTTGGAGAGATTGCGTGTGCACGGAGTGAATGCTGGGCTGAGTGCAGGCATGCATTTATGCACAGTGTGACAGTCCGTGTCTTCTTGACTGGCTGCTGTCCCTTGGTTCCTGCACTTATCACCATCTGCCTGTCTTCACTTGCACATCCGTTACCCCTCCACACCATCACAACTGGTGCTGCGAGCAGGATTGAAGACAGAAGGGACCAAGAAGAAGACAGCCCAAGAAGAGGATGGACACCATGGCCAGCCAACTGCCCCTACCATTGCACCCTCTGCATCTACATCGGTTCCCAGATTCACTGGTAATGAGAGCAGCAGGGAAGTGGACGACATCATCTGGGAGGCCAGACTTGCCCTACACCTGCAGCCCCTGGATGATAGGACAGCCACCCTCTGGCTGATTGCTGCCCTAGATGGCTGAGCTTGCCAGGAGGTGATCAGGCTGCCAGCGACAGAGGTGGACTCCCCAGCAAAATCTGCGTGTGCTGGTGTGTGTGCTTTCTTTTTTCTTGACATGCTGGATCAGCTCCTAGATTCCCCAGTCTACAATCAAGACAAGTTGACCTTGGAAACGGAGGATGAAAATAAGGATAGGACTCAAAGGAGGACAGTACTCAGAGGGAGAGAGAGAGATAGGGACGTGAGGGGGTGCAATGCGACCATGGTGCGCACGAATACTGTCCTGCATTTTTCTTAAATTTGTTGTTTATAGCTTATCAATTTGATTTTATTCTATTGTATTTTACACTGTATTTTATGATGTGATATTGCAATGTGTCACCACAAAATAATTTTCCTTCATGGTCAAAATAAACAACTTGTGAACTTGTCACTGGCATTGCTATAAAATCACAGTTGAAATTTAGATCACTATTAATTCATATTGTTTATCCAGCCTGTGCATTAATCATTCAGGCATTACTTCTGTACTCTTATCTCCAGTATTATCATTATGACACAACCCTAAATTTCATATGTATGAAAATGACTGCTGGACTTCAATAAAGACAACATGAAAAATGAGTACTTTGAAGTCCGTTCTTAAAAAAATAATTAACACTCAAGCTTTTGGGTCTTAGACCCTTCATCAGGAAACACTAAACACAAGGGAAAAATATCTAAGTGATGAAAAAAGAACGTAAAAGAACAAATGACATCAAAACAAACAGATGTCACAACAGTATTGTGTAACATTTTTCCCCTGGTATAGCACTGCATAATGCAAACGTTTGCTACATGTGTTAGGTCTATTAGGTTTCTGCTAACAGCCTCCCTATGAATTCACCCCCACCCCACCCCCCCATCCTTCCCCCCCTCCTCCTCCTCCCCCAACCCTCACCCCACAACACACATACCCCACACACTTTGCCCCCTCCCCCCTGCACACACACATACTCCCCACCCCACCCCCCCTGCCCCCACACAACTAAACATATCCCCCCCCCCCCCCCCTCCACTACATCCTCAATTAGGGTGGGGGTGTGTGTGTGGTGGGATGGGGGACGAAAGGGGGCGAAGTGTGTGTGTGTTGTGGGGTGAGAGTGGGGGTTGGGGGAGGGAGTATATGGGTGTGTGTGTATGGGGGGGGGGGGGGGGGGACTAAGGGGGGCTGTTAGCAGAAACCTAACAGACCGAACACATGTAGCATTATGCAGGGGAAAAGTGTTACACAATACTGTTGTGACATCAATTTGTTTTGATGTCATTTGTTCTTTTATGTTCTTTTTCGTCACTTTGACGTTTTTCCCTTGTGTTTACTGTTTAGCATTTCCTGATGAATGGTCTAAGACCCGAAAGCTTGAGTGTTTATGATTTTTTATAAAAGGACTTCAAAGTACTCATTTTTCATATTGTCTAAATTCTGTATATTGGGGCTCATATATTGAGTCCTAGAGACTGTGCATTCTCATGTGTAAAAGGGCAAGCAATGAGTAAATTAGATATGTTTGCACGAATGGATGGCAGTGAGATAAATAAAAAGAAAATCAAAGAGACCGAGATAAGAAAAAAGGGTGGGAGGAAGGGAGAGATGAGTGTAGAGGAGATAAAAACCAGTTAAATAACATAATCATAACACTGTTGTGCAAGAATATTTGCTGCTAGTCATTGTGTATGTTTTCTTTGAACTTATTTAACTTCTCTTCCATTGTGAAATGTAACCTATTTGAAAAAAAGATGTCTCCACAGAGATCATGTTACAAAGTTCTACAAGCCTCAAGGTGTGTACTAGCATGTATTCACTGGCATATCTGTGTAATCATATATCGCACCTTTATGTGTATTGAACTATTTGCCAAAATTTACTAATGTAGATGTGTATATATTCCAAATACTGAAAGCAATTATGAAGATGTACATGCATAAACTCAAGACAAGAGGTGGCACGAAAACTAAACCATTGTTCTTTTAAAACTTCTTCATTTTTTTCTATTGTTCATGTTAAAAAAAAAAAGGGAAAAAAAACAACATATTTGGTGATTTCAAAGCTCTTGTGTGATTTGGGGACCACAAATGGGGGCAAAATGATGAAAAATGAAAAAAAAAAAAACAACAACAAAAAACGGTTCATAACAAGAACTGTATTTCTATCATAGCAGACACCTTAGGCACTTGAAACATGACTTTTCTTGTTTTGATGAGCTATAGTAATGCAATTACAAAAGGATTTTTATATAACTAAACTGCTTTTTTTTTTTTCAATAATTTTCTTCCATATGGTGGCCATCAGGCTTCGCATTTCATTGCTTTTGAATTTTTCAAATAGAAATAGCAAATGATAAGTACTGTTTTGACTTATAAATAAATGAAATTGCACGCAGAAATAATTTCTGATCAAAAGTAAAAAAAATTACCCAGCTAGCTAGTCTGGATCCAAAGATAATTGTGTTCCTTGCACATCAACCGTTGACGAAAAAAGTGATTTTGAAAAAACAGCATTTGAAAATAAAGACGTTAAGCAATTTTCACACACACCTCCTTCAAATAAAGTCATTTTTTACTCAGAAAAATGTGAAAATAGACAAAATAACACCACAGATGGTTTCAACAGATTTTCTTGAGCACAAAAAACCCCTGATTTTTGAAAGAAAATGGTCAAATTTTCGTGCCACCTCTCCCCTTAATTTTTTCTTTAACATAATTTTGTCTATGCAATGGTGGTGATGGTTTTTTTTTTTTTTTTTTTTTTAAATGTTTGAAAGCAAATCCAGAAGAATTTGCCAGATATAACCAGAATTAATTATCAATCACCATATTTGCTTTGACAAATAACAATGTTTAAAATGGTAAAAAGAAACTCTAAATTCACTTGGTCTGCTCTTATTTTACTTGAAGTACAAGCACGTTCTGTCCAGCAGCTGCTGTCATAAAATCATAACTCAATAGGTCATTTTGCCCCTTAAATCAGACTGATAGGTCAAGAAAACTGCATACATAAACTGCATACATAAGATGAATAAGGAAGAACTGATGAATGGTAAGGGCAAACCCATAATGATAGACCTATAATTTTATTTCCACACTCATGCAGTGTCTGTCTCATTATTAAGAATTGATTAAAACACAAATATAAAACTTTATTTAGATATGTACAGGTTCCCAAAGTATGGCATATCCAATAGGAAATAGCAGTACAATAGTACACTGAACCATATTCATCAGCATTTTACACAAACAAAAGGCCTCAACCCTCCACCCTGTTTCCATTGACACTGTCAGATGTTACCCTGTCAAATGCAGATGACATAATGTTGTTTATTTCCAATGTCAGTACCAGTATTGTATGAAACTCTGTAAACTTTTAGTTGAGTGATCAGTGTGTGACCAGAAACTTCACTGTGTTCATGTTCAGAGGAAACTAAGTACTAATGCTGCTGAGCACATCCTGGACCTGCTGTCCAATCAGGATCTGCATAATAAATGAATAGATTCATCCTTCCATCACCACTCTCCTCCAAGGTCTGTTAACACCGATTCACTAAGAAATTATAAAACTGACCAAGCATGCAACCGATGCCGGTGAAGTGGGGTGTATGTATATTTTGTCAAACTGATGCAAGCTGTCACCAGTAAATTTGCTCTGCTGGCCTAAATTTTTGGGGCAAACAAAATACTGAGATATACAGGGAAGTCAGCCTGTCTGCAAGCCAATCTGCACTTTTCCCTCCCTTTGGTGCTGAGGTGGCACCTTACTCCTTAATTCCTATGGTGCAGTTCAACCCCATGAGAACCCAAGGAACAGCGTGGAAGGATGGGCTGGCATTAAAGTTTGATATGTTAAGTATGTGAGCCAAATAGATAGTTAACATAAATTCCCTACTTTGATGCCTGGCTATTGGTGCAAGATTCAAAGACAAAGCAGAGGGCGTTGCCCAAGTGATCTACAAGGTTAACCACGGTGACAAAATAGCCAAGTTAGCCGCCACAAAGGAAATCTCTGGTCATTCTGAGGTTCCTTTGGTAGCAGAAGATAAGATTTTCAAGAGCTCAGGGCACTGCCTCCAAAACCTGGTCGAGGGGCAGTGAGTGTTGGAATGCAGCCACAGTGGCCATGGCTCTCACAAGTGTCCAGTTCAACTCCAGGTGTCCCTTTGTAAACCTTGTGAAAGCAATTGATCATGCTAAAATGAGGGATAGATTGATAGTTACTGCTGTTTATGGGCACATGCAACAAAAAATAAGTGTAAGGCACCAAAACACACCAGAGCTTGAAAAGAGGTGACTGGTGAATCAAAGCCCAAACCTGCTTATAGACTGTTTGACAATAGGAATGAGGAGTTAGGCACTAACTTGGCACTAAAGGAAAGGAAGAGCACTGGCTGGCTTGGAGACCAGGACACTTATCCATGTGTTTCAACATTGCATCAGCTGCGGAAATTAAGCCCAGCAGAATAAACAAACTATTAGTAATAAATTGCACCAGTTTGACATAGTACAGTATATGATGCAAAACACAAACTTTCTTTGACAGATAATTGAGAAAGAAAGCAAACTTGAACAAAAGTACTAAAATCAAAATAAAACTTTCATCAAATCAATGGACAGACTCTTACACATCTTAAAACGTGATCAACATGTACGACTTCTGCAAATGTTTACATCAGATATTTCCACCTCTCTCTCAACAAATCACCATGGAATCTAGGAAGTCAGATTAAATCAAATTGCTTTCTATAACACATTTTCCACAAGTGTACTGTAATTATTTATTTGCAACTCCAAATGTACAGTGCAAACACACAACAACAAGGGTGAAACCAGGAAAAAATTAAAAGCAGGAAGGCCTGGGGTCCAAGGGGCCACTGTAACCCCTCCTGGCGGGGTCAAGGGGCAGAGCCCCTTGTCAGGGGTAAGGGGAGGGGGGGGGGGGGGGGGGGGGAGCAAAGCCTCCTGAAGCTGCAGGATTTCTACACCTGTGGTAAAATCTGCGCATTTGGAGACACCTTATCTCTTTTTACCATGCAATCCACAAGACCACCATTAAAACTGGCATTAATGTTGCTGACCTGTATGCAGTGGAGTTCACTTAATTCAAGAAATCAGAGGCAACAATAACTTTTGTTAACTAGAAGTTGTATTTACCACTTCTGAAGACAGTTTGAACTCAAGAAATACTTTGTGGTGACCAGAATTTGTGCATCTGGTGTTAGAAGAACTCCCTTGTATGGAAAACTAGACTTTTTTTTTTACTTCAAACTGAAAGCTTGTGTGTTTTTGTTTATTTCAACAAGAAATTCAGCCTGCAATCCTGTATCTCAGGGGAAGGGGTGTGAGTGGCCTATAGGTGCGGTGGAAGTTATTGGTGCAACAGGTATGTGTTTTGGCTCATAGATTTAAACTGTGAAGTTATATGCTGATACTTGGATTACAGTTTTTGAAGAGTCCGCACAAATTTCAATAAATTTTTCAGGAAAATGAAGATTAATCAATTCTGGGCACAAGTTAATTTCTAGTGGAAGCAAAAATGAAGCCATGCGAACTGTATAGATTTTCTATGAAACGAGTTTTAATAAAACCTTATACAAAACTTGAATCAATAATACACTGCAGTGACAAGCTTAAGGATAATATACCAATCTCCTGATTATCATAACTCAGGCATGAAAAATAAAAGTTGTAAGAGCAGTGGGTATGACTGCTTTGTGGAAATAAATCAAGTTGAATTCTGTCATATAAACAGGATGTTTAACCCTCTTGCATTTGTTTCGCCCGTATCCGGCCGCTCTGGTTATCTCCCATGATGTTCGTTACGGCCGCACGTGCCACGTTACTTTCTCTCACACACTGCAAGCTCGTTTTTAAGTCAAGGCTGGCTAAAAATAAATGGGCATCCCCGAGAGGGTCCAATAAAATCTTAGCAGTAGTATTGGGTGTGGGAAACAATTCATTCACAAAGACAAGGGTCGTGAACTGACCGCATTCCGTTGCTGCAGACGGCATCGCCTTGTTTCTGAAAATGGCATCTGCTAGTGTTTCTACCGACGGTGATTTTTTGGATTATACCAAAGAGGAGTTGGATGATATATTACAAGAAGTAGAGAGATATGAAAGAGAGGAGTTAAATGAAAGTGATGTGGATGTGGGAGAGGAGGAAGTGGGAGAAGAAGGTGAAGAAAGTGATGAAGATGATGATGTACCTTTGTCTATGTTTGTGGCGACTGGCGACCTCCGCACCCGTGGTTCAGCCTTTTGAGGAGACTGGGCCAAATCATGATTTGCCAGACACGGCTACACCTCTGGAATATTTTTTCCTGTTCCTGCCGCAGTTGTTTTTTTACTACAGCTGCTGACCAGATGAACCTTTACGCCAGGCAGCAGATGGCAAAGCGGGGACAACCTGATCCACTTTGGCAGGATACGACACCTGCCGAGATGCGGGCCTACGTAGCTGTACTGATCACGATGGGGATCAAACATCTGCCAAGACTCTGGTGCTACTGGTCGACTGATTTTAGATTCAGCAAGCCGTGGATCAGTGGGGTGATGTCAAAAACAAGGTTTCTCAAGTTGAACCAGTATTTTCACCTGAGAGACACACAGAACGCACCTGGCCGTGACAGTCCTGACTATGACCCACTGTTCAAGATCCGGACCTTCCTCGACTTGATTCTGCCCTTGTTCAAAAAAAAATTTCAAGCCAGGCCATGACCTTTCTGTCGATGAAGCCATGATAGGATTCAAAGGGCGAGTATTTTTCAAACAGTACATGCCGGCCAAACCAACCAAGTGGGGCGTAAAGGTATGGGAGATGTGCGACGCTGACACTGGCTACTGCATCAACTTTGACATCTACACAGGCAAACATAGCCACACAAATACAAATGTACCCCTCGGACATGAAGTAGTGGACAAAATGGCATCAGAGTACTACGGACAAATCGACACCTGTACTTTGACCGTTTTTTCACCTCTGTGCCACTCATGCGACACCTGTCACAACACGGGACATACGCCTGTGCCACAGTGATGTCCAACCGCAAAGGGCTTCCAGAGAAGGTGACCAAGGCTGGTCTAAAACAACAACGAGAGCTGATTCAAATGCAGAAGGGGCCCTGATGGCGACAGCATATAAAGATAAACACCCTATCTACTTCCTCAGCACCAACCAGCCACCAGGTAAGACAACACCTGCACCTGACAGCGACGACAGCCACAACCCCATGTCATCAAGGCCTACAATCACAACATGGGAGGGGTGGACAAGTCTGACCAGCACAGGGCTTACTACCCGGTTGGCCATCAGAATAAGAAGTGGTGGCGTTACCTCTTCCATTCCCTTATCAACCTCATCATCGTGCAGGCCTACATTACCTGGCAAAGGTCACCCCATAATCCGACACCCAAGAAGACCTATGACCACCTGTGGTTCAGGGCTGACGTGGCAGAACAGCTCCGTGCTGGCTTTACCAGCAGGAAGAAAAGTGCTGGAAGATGGTCAAACGTAGCAGAGGCCCCAATTGTGAAGGAAACAATCGACCACCATAAACAGGTGAAAATTAAAGGACGAAAGCGCACCTGTCGTCGGTGTGTCAACGTGGGTCGCAAGACAGCCAAAGGCCGACAGCCGGAGACCTCCTTCAAGTGTTCCTTCTGTGAGTTCCCTCTCTGCCAGCACAACGACTGTTTCCGCGACTACCATGCGGCAAACATGGTAGAAACCCTGGATCAAGAATAGTATTCACCATATTGGTGACGTGACAGTGGTGACACTTACCTTCCTGCTGTGTGTGACCAGACACCACATTAGAGTATAAATAATGGATTTTACTTCTTTCTGTGACTGTGTATATTCCGGTGTTAAAAATCGTTCAGTAGTGACAAACACACGTTTTAGGATGAAAAACAAAAACTGTAAAGTGACCTGGCCGCATGTTTGTGTATGTGACAATCATGTGACACCCCAAACTGGATTTACTGAACCAGGATTGCTGTTTACAAGTTGAGGTAGGCCACCCTTTGATGATTTATACCAACAAATGCATGCCGACAATGTTATTGTCTGTCTGGTGTATCATAGTAACACTGGCAATGTTTGATGTCCCATTGTTTTGTGACAAACAGGGTGACAATGACACCAACATGCATCCCAAACATGTGACATCTCTGCATTATGAAATATGATGTATTAGGATTTTGCATGCTAAATTTGACAGCGCTGCAGTGGAAACTTTGTCCACTACAGCCTTTCAAAGGCAGTAGGTGAGTTTTAGGTTAAATTTCTCAAAACAATACGAATACTAGCAGTTTTGGGCTGGAAAATGCAAATGCAAGAGGGTTAAAGAAATACAGAATGAACAATATTTGTCCATTTTGCCTACTAAGTTAACCAGCTGGTGCTTTGTCACACAATAAAGAGCCAGGAATTGCCCATTTAAAGTGGCCTTTCAGCTTGCATTTACCGACAAAAGTGCTATGAATGTACTATTTGCAATTTCTTTGGATAATACTTCAACACATTTTCTTTTCTTTCTTTCTTTTTTTTCTCTTTTGTTTAACCATATCACTACAGACATGTTTACCCATTTGATTTTGCTGAATTTTGTTCCCATGATTGGTGAATAAAACAATAAATGTGAGGAACTTAAAATTAACAACAAAAATTTCAGGAAAAAATTCTTGAGACAAGATTCTTGAGTGGTAACTGCATTTGTGGATGCTAACCATTGGAGGGGAAATCTAACCAAACAGCGACATCTCTTGCTAACTTCTGCACGCAAAATGTCAGGGTGTAACAAATTTTCGCAAACATGTCCAGAAACATAAAAAAAATAAGCTAAAGAGCATGAATCTGTCCCAAAGTATGCTGATGAATGAGGCTTGGAAGTAATTTGTGTCAGAAAGAACCTATTTCACCAAAGTTGATGTACGGTTAGGTGGTTACTACCCAGAAGTAAAAACGAAACTTGTTCTGAACACTGATATCCATTGCAGACGTATCTTCATTTGGCTCAACTATTGGCCTCATGACTATTGGCCGAACCAGCATTTGCAAATGTTCACAGCAAAATGACAAAGGAATGATCAGTTTGGCAAAGAAAGACCTGGATTGGATGGACTAATCAGGCTGCAGTTTTACCAAAGCATTGGGGGGAAAAAGATCAACCCAGACATTTCGCAATTTCAGGGTCTCCAGACAAACAGCGAGGTTGAATTCTGGTTTCCGGCATTTCCGGATGTATGGTTTCATCCATGCAACAACAATTTAAAAAGAAAAAGTAACAAGGATAAACAAACAATGAAACAAAAATAAGAAGAACAATCCATTATCAAAATTTCCCCCCTTTTCTAAATTAGTGTTATGATTATGTCGCATTGTATTGTTATCTGAAAACCAGTTAGGCTCCTAAATCCTAAAATGGATTCATCATCATGAACACAGGTAGCTACGATGAACTGGATGTACTTTGTGATAAAGTTTATTCAATGCGAAATGAGCAAAAACAACGCAAACATTGTCTGAGTTTTGTTTCCAGTCACCATTTTTTCTTGAGTTGTATCCTTTCAGTTTCAAGCATTTCTAAGATCTTTAGCATTGTAAGCCAAATATAAACAACAAAAAAGAACTGTGACCAGAGACACGCCACACAAATCTGAATCATTTGCCATATCATAAAGAGACTGACAAAGGAATCCCCATATACAGAGTGTAGGAATAAAGTACTTGAACACAAATACAAGCAACACACATGGTACATTGATTATACGGGTGACTACAAGTTATGTACATGAAGAAATCATCTTTACAAAGCTCAGAGGAAAATGTTCAGTCTGAAAATACTTTCAGTCTGCCCAAGAGTTCTTAAAAATAACATGCAAATCAGCCTACACCATACGATGCATAAAAAGCTTCACAAACTACATAGTGTAGACAACAAAGTCCTCCATACTTTTCACATCTGTAGCTATACCATCTTGATGTAGGTTATAACAACTTGGGCACAAAAATGGCAAAACCTGAGCTGTTCTTGCTTTCTGTGTTCTTTCTCTCACACAGGCCGGTGATATTTCTGTGCAAACATGCTTTATTCTACTAGAATCCTTACCTCCACATACTACCGCTTGTTTTTGCACCTTTGTTATATTGGTACCAGTAGATGTACATGTTTTTTAGTATGCAATTGCAAGTAATAGCTGACAGCACTAGGCACAGAATACTGGACCAACATGTATTTGAACAAGATAACTGACAGCTGGGTAAAAAAAAAAAAAAAGCATTTTCACATAAGCTCACACACACAACATATGCACACAACAATAAAGGCTCGACAGTATTGTCCTCAATTTTGTTATCATTCAAGCTTAGTTCGTCAAAGTACTGCCAAACAAATTTTTGCAAATCCCCACAAGTATTCACATGGCAGGTGACTCGCCACAAGATAATGCACTATAATATTACTTGCTTATGACAGAATTTTCCAGATTCTCAGTTAACAGTTTCAAAGTGCGCATTCATTCATTTTGGTATCGTAGGACACTAATAACAAACCACAAACGGTTTTATTTCTTTTGTTACTTTGAAGTCAAAGCAACCAGCTCAAGCCTCTCTCCAACACCGAAAAAGTGTTTCTGTTTGAAACACAATGGTGCACAATTACTGACTGTGCCTGAACTGTAGAAGTTGTTTTGCAACGCAGTTCAGACAAATAAGACAAATTCACCATTAAGAGTGCTGAAGAAGATATTTTTGCCAATGTTCCCAAAAATGACATAAAAGGGTTTGTAATAGGAGCCTTGATGTTCTTTTTCTCTCCACAGTTTTCAACTCTATAAACATATAACACAGTGATTTTGATTCATAGAAAATTTGTAGAATAAAAAGCCACAACCAGACAAAATCTGCTGAGGACATTCTAACATTCACAAAACAATGCTGTTATTTCTAAAATAACAAATAAACCAGTAGACTACTAGAGCAGTGGTCTTTACTGGGTTTTCACGTTTTGTTTTTGTTAACACTAACCCATCATCACTGAAAATGTCTTACTGATTTTCACTTAATGTGTGCTAAAGCAAACCTGAACTCTACCAAAGATATTTCAGCTGTCATACAAGGTGACCCCTTTACACTATGCTTTGTAGCCAGCCACTTACGCTATGTGCATTCACTTACTCTTAAATACTATGTGATAAAAGTAGCTGAAGGACAAGCAGTACCACCCTGCATCTTCCAGACCAAGTATTTTCTATTTTGCTCATGTCTGCTTTAATTATTCATATGCATAATTTTTCTTCCAGGCTGGATCAAGGGATGTGTATGCTTGAGAAGTACATGAAGTTTCAATGAAATGAAAATAAAAGAACTGGGAGGAATTTATTCCAAGAGCGAGTATTTAGTTACCTAGTGGAACATTCAGGCAGATCAGTTTATGATGTGGGTCAAGAAGCTTAACTTGTCTTATCAATGGAACTAGTTGCAAAGCGAGAGGACTGCAGGCGGAAATCTAAACAAATCATAAATAAATGTTAGCGAACCGCCCAGAGAACGTGGACAAACGAGTCACAAGACGAAACACAACGCGTTTCGACCTCTTAGGTCTTCATCGGGTGAGACATAAACGAATAAAACAACGAAAATTCACTTAGCTTTGATCGCTTCAGATCACTTCACAGGGTTCAGCGCAAGGAAGAAGGCGTTGATCCTTGCGCTGAACCCTGTGAAGTGATCTGAAGCGATCAAAGCTAAGTGAATTTTCGTTGTTTTATTCGTTTATGTCTCACCCGATGAAGACCTAAGAGGTCGAAACGCATTGTGTTTCGTCTTGTGACTCGTTTGTCCACGTTCTCCGGGCGGTTCGCTAACATTTATTTAAGATTTATCAATGGAAGTAATCCTCAAATACTCAAGGTGCATACTTAAGTCACACTTCTCTGTTTAAGTACATTGACATTCATGAAATGAAATGGACCAAACAAAATCAACATCAAATGTGATCTGGCAATATGAAACTTTTTTTTTTTTTTTTGAGGGGACTTAATGGTGTTAATCTGAAACTTTTAAGTCATATGAAGAAAGTCAGAGAGAGAACTATCTCATTTTTTTCACAGAACCTGTCTCAACAGCTTAAAGATCTCTCAAGTCTGTTTACCCTAAAAGATATTGTAAGCAAGATATTGTATTCATTCCCAAGTTACAGGCATGATAAATCCATCAACTTATGTCTCAGAGGCGCACTTTTGTTCGAAGCCTATCAGAAAACTGTGGGGATTCTGCTTCAGTCAGAGGCTTATCACTAGGCTTGATAAGCATGGGTGCATAGTGACGAATAGGATTAGGGTGATGGACCATCTCAGCTCGAAGTTTTGCAATAGCAGCCTCTTCTTCCTCTTTTGCTCGTTGTTCTCTCAGCCGACGATGTCCCTCCAACTCAGCCTCCCGTTCTTTCTTGCGCATTTCAAATTCTTCTCGTTGTATGGCTCGGCGGTCAGAGTTGAGCTCAAAATCTGATACCTCTGCAAAACAGGAGGTAGCAGACAATCAGTACCAAGTAAACACATAGTCTAGAAGCTGAAATCAGGAAAGGCAAACATGCTAAACCTTTCGGATTACAAGCATCCATCCAGTCTAGATGTAAAGTATCACCACAAAGTAATGTATGGACATTCTGATTTAGCTTTGTTTGGCCACCATGACAGTTTTCAAAGTGGCCACCAAAATATCACTAGAGTGATATCTCTCGTGTGTTTTTTTGTGCATAATCTGGCAATGTAAATGGCCAGCTATATGTATTTTGGCATGCAGAATTCAAATATTCATGCAGAAATATGATTAGAAGATTGTAAATGTGTGTTTTCTTACCGATACTAGCAATTCATTTTTTTTTAGTTCTAGGCATCGGTAACGAAACCTTCAACAGCTGTTCTTAGTCTGTATCATGGAGTGAACTATGAAAGCAGCAACTAAGATACCAGTGTGCACCAGATGCAGACAGGCAGGAGCTGACATCAACTACGAACAGTGTTTTTTTCTGTCAGGACCCTACACGCACCAGGAAAATGAACCTATTACAGGACGCATCAAGAGCTGGTTTCAAAACTGTAACAGAAGCTGTGAAAGAATGAGAGAAGTTTAATGATGACACCTACATAGAGGCTCTTTACAGATTCAGATTTACTGATTATATCAAGCCATGTCCATGAAATGCATTGGCATAAATCGTGCTACTGTGACTTCACCCACAAAAAGGCACATGTCAAGCCACATGTTACAGCTGAAAAAGAACCTAGCACATCCTCTGCGCCTCAAAATGAGCAGAAAACATTCAGATCCACACAAAGGGCAGTTGACTGGTGCAAGTGTATTTTCTGCCAAATTGATTCAGGCAAAAAAATTAGGAACTTGGAACTTGAGCACACTTCAAGTAAAATGCTGATGCTGGCCCAGTTTGACCCTGTCATGCAATGTTGCCTTGCGGAATTTCTGAGTTGATGGCAGCCGAGGGAAAATATCACCTGAACTGTTACGCTCTTTTCTGTCTTGAAAATATCTGTTTTGAAAATGTTACAGCAGATCTTCAAAAAGAACTTGGGAAAGGGCATGTATTCACACTGAAAAGTGTTTGGGATCACTACACGAAAGTCTTGTCACAAGATTTCTGTCCTGAAGCTGGTACCTACTGGAGCAATAGGTTCAAGGAGTAGGTTGAGAAATTCCTTGGCAGTGCAACAGTGACATTTGTACAGCCTCACCAGAAGCCACTTATGATTGTGCCTTCTGTTGTCAGTGACTATGCAATGAAAAACATTTTGACAGACATGTCAGAAGATGAAAGTTGTGAAAAGAATTATCTTGTTGGGGAAGAACACGGTCACATTCACCATGAAGAAGAAATATATAGCTGGATGTACAGAGTTGCTCTCAAATTCACAGTGATGTAAAGCACACCCAGGACATAGGACGCAAAGATGACAAACGGATCCAGTCATTTGCAGAGAACTTACTGTCATCTATTGAAGAAGTCAGAGTTTTGTTTGAAGGGTTCTGTTTTGAGAACGCCACCTTTCGATATTGGACGACCTACATGAAACTAGTGGCCATTCTCCTGAGATTCACACACACGCTCTCCGTGATGGAGACTGGGCGTTGTTCCTGCCATCACTTGCTGAGATCCTGACCCGTTTTTTTTTTTTTTTGAGCCTTTGACCACTACACTCGCTGGGGAACTGTTTTCCTGGCAGACATGAAGATGTTGCCAACGACAACACCTGAGATATACCAGGCTTTTATGGCTGGAGAATTTGTGACAAAAGAGACAAGGAAGAAGTTCCATCAAATACCAGATGATCAGGCCATGGAGCATATCAACAAGGCAGGAAAGGTAGCTGGTGGCCTGTTTAGTATAACATGAACTGATAGAGCCAGGGACACGTAGTGCGTGGCATTTAATGAACGGGCCCAACTGGCCAAGGACACCAAGAAGGTGTTCAACATGTCAGGTGATGAGGATGAAGATGCTGAACATGACTGTGCACACACAGACTTTGGGGAAAAAAGACCGAAGCAGGACCAAGATGATCTTCACAAACTCATCAGTTTGTTTCAAACCTTCAATCCTTTTATCTGCACATCACCACAGAGATCACTTCACTCACAACTGGTGACGTAGCCAGTGATGCTGTGACTCATGATTCTAACAGCAGAAAAAACTGGAAAGTGTGTCATCTCAGAGTTTGTGCAGAGCAGACTTGCCAAGAAGACATCCAGTTTTGATGAGCGAATCAAGACCAAGCGACTGAACACATTTGAGAGCACCTACACTCTTGAAGTCAATGTTGGGAAGGAGAAAACTGTGGCACTAAAGGCAGAGATGTTCAAGCGAGTGATTAAAGCAATGGAAGCAGGCAGACCTGTTGACATCAACAAGATGTTGGAACAAGAGCTTTGTCCAGTGCCTCTTTCACTGGCAACAGCTGACAACAGAATGTGACTGCCTCAAAACAATGATGATCTGAGCAAAATTCTGCAGAAAGATCTTCCACAGAATGCTATACCACCTCCAAACCCAACGTGAACCACAGTTGATGGAATGGCAATGGTGCAAGCTTTGGGGAATCGGGCAGGAGCAAAAAGACTTGGGGAATAGAATGATGGCATTGTAGACTGTGTGAATAACCTCTTCTCCAACTCCTGTATTAGGGTTGACCTTGTATTTGCAGGCATGGTACTGGAGGAAAATAATTTTTCCCTGAAATTTTTGGGGGGGTCCAGTGGGCAATGCCCCCTGGCGGGGTCAAGGGGCAGAGCTGAAGGTTTTTCAGCAATTCTAGCCTGTAAAAAAGCCTCTCCTTGAACTAATTTCAATTCTTCATACTAAGCAATTTCTGCCATAAAATAAGCTCTCCTAGAATCACTTTATCAGTCAATCCTTCAACCCAAAGGAGGTTTTAACTCACTTGGGACGGACAGTTCTGTCCCTTGTTTTTCTGTTGTGGACAGGCCATTTGTTATGGTTAGTAAAAAAAAAAATCACCAAAAATACAAAACAAGAGATAACTCAATGAAATTTTCAGAAAGTGTTATTCATAAACTGTGTTAGTAGAATACAAAAGAATAAACTTCCCACTTTCATATGATTTCTTGTGCTTGAGGGTGAAAAATGTCCTATTTTTTTCAGGTGCATCAGAACACTCTTGCACAGAGTCCATGGCTTCACATTCAGCAGAAAAAGTCAGTAAATATACTAAATGAGTTGAAAAAAAGGTAGATACACTCCAGGAAATGAAATAAGATATATGAATCACATGCCTACCATGCACTAGCTAACTTGGAATAATGCAAAAATGGGGGCTTGGCACTCAGCTGACACATGAAGGCCAGAAGTAAAAGGAGGCATTGTTGGGAAAAAACTTGAAATCTACGTGCCAGTCGCGTAAAGGAAAGCCAACAAACTCTTGCTCACTCAAATCCCCAGTCTTTTGTGGCTTTCCAATGCCCCTTCTTGCTTGGCGAAGTGGCCCACCCTCACCTTCATCATCACTGAGCTCCACAGACGAGTCGGTGTCTAATTCCTCTTCTCCTCGAAATTCTTCACTGGAATCACTTTCATCAGCTTGTCATCCTCTTCTTCTATGTCTGAACCTTCCGTTTGTAGCATTTCAATAACTTCAGGAATGCTAAAACGTTGCTGACGGGCTTGACTCTGCTCCGACACATTCACAGCAGAACTTGATTGAGACGCCATGTTTCTATGCAGATTAGTAAGTCATGTGGGTTGGTCTGGTCAATTAGCCACTGAGGCAAAGTGGGTGATGGGGTGCCGCGAAACCACTGGGCAGGCGAACAAAGGAATGCTGACAATACTATTTATAGCTTGCTGCGGTGTACTGATCACGCTGCCACCACATGAAAAGTCGGTGAAGGCCGAAACCTTGATAGCGTTTGTTCGTACGGAAGCGTAACGTCATAGGAAAACGCTATAGCATCTGTTCGTGACAAGACAGGTAAGCCCAAGTAATCACATAGCAAAAATGAGTACATATCTACATTGCTTTAAGTGGCATACTTTAACTCAGCTTTTCCAAGCACGATGAAAACGTTTCATTTTCGTGGCTCCTGTTCAGCCAATCCCATCGCCATTTGTTTGCCACACCAGCATCAATATTTTCTGTCGGAGAATTTTGCGGAACTATGTCTGTTCGCTTTGGCATTTTTATTTTTTCCTTTCTTTTTTTTTCTTTTTTTTTGCTCTTGTTCAAATTCGATCACGTCAACCCAGAGTGGAAAGCAGTGGCGAATGTCTCGAAAGCGCATGGCGGAATAGTCCTACTCAATGCTACTTTTGGCGGGACAAAGGCCTGAAGCGAACGACCTGAAATGAACTAAAAGGGCCGGTCTCATCGGGTGCAGCTCGTTTGTTTGTTTTGTTTTTGTTTTTGTTTTTCGCGGATTTCCGCAAATTCATGGACATGTACCATGCCTGATTTGACAGCTACAATGGCCAGACTATCAAATCAGCAACTGGGAGCAAGAGAACTGACGACAGGAAAGCAATCAGAAGAAGTCAAGCAGTTGGCTAGTGGGACAGATCTATCTCTTTCAGTGAAAACAAAGGCAGTTTCTCTGTACAGAACTGGCAGAAAAGTTCAGAGTGACCCAGGCTACAAAGAGCTGGTGCTGAGTGGAGGATTCACAGATGCTTCAAAGGTCTGGTCATCTTTAGGGAGAGATCTTTCACAGCTGTCTTCAGATGAGCATGAAGAGGTGGAAACGCGCACGATTCTCCATGCAAAAGAAGCCAGCGAAATGGGATATCCCCAAACAATCGTCGTCACTCTTGACACTGATGTTCTCGCTGTTGCCCATCTGCCACATCTCTGTAGGTTCTCTTGACGCAAGCTGGGACACCTCGAAAGAAGCACTTTATCCCTGTGCATCTGACCAATCTCACTGACCACAGAGGGCCTCTGTGCTTGCATTCCATGCGATTACTGGATCAGATACCACAAGCCAGTTTGCTGGCATTGGCAAGAAGTCTGCCTGGCCTGTCTTCACAAACAGTTTTCATCTTCTCGAAAACGTGGGAAGTGAGGACTTTCCTGATGAGAATGTACTGTCAGATGCAGTCATTTGTGTGTAGACTGTACAGTTCAACCACTGACCATACCTCCACACACCAGCTGAGATGCGATCTCTTTCACAAAGTCAACAAAATTATTGAGAACCTCCCATCCAAACAAGATGCCTTGAGACTTCACATCAGACAATCTCACTTTCAGACATGGTGTGGAAGAGAGCACTGGAAGTTCATCCACACCTTCCCCCAGTTGTTGACAGTGCTGGAAACATGTGAAAGAGAATGGGAGTGAGGTTCTTGAACCCCTGCTGTTGACTCATGAATCATCAACAGCGCTGTGTCTTGAGCTGACAACTTGTGAATACATGTACTTCTTGCGCCACAACATTCTGCAAGTGTGCATCCCGTAAAATGCAGATTTTAACTGCAGTTTGGCGACCGGTGCAACCAGGGTTCTGCATTATGCAAACATAATAATAATAATGGTTTCTTATATAGCGCTTAATCAAACAAATTTCTGCTACTAACAGCATTACAAAAATCATACTACATTCCACCCTTCTCATATACAATACTACACCCTTACACCCAGATATAAATACTATCTACATAATAACAACCTAATCTGTGATATGACATTCACTTGTTCAAGTATCACTACAAAAACTAAATCCTATAATGTTCAATCATACAACAAATACATGTAATAGAGAACATACACATACACTACATTTGAAAAGGCCCAGACGGCTATGAGTTAGGTTGTAGGCCCCCCCCCCCCCCCCCCCCCAGCATTGACTAATTATGAGAAAATTGATGGGTTTTAAGTTTAGACTTTAAAGAAGAGATAGAATCTGAATGTCTGAGAGAGTCTGGCAGTCTGTTCCACGTCGCTGGAGCTTGAAAAGAGAAAGATCTTTCACCAGTAGTAGTCCTGAGGCGAGTCATTCGTAGAAGGCGGTCGTCAGCACAGGAGCGTAGTTGTCGAGAGAGGGTGTAGATTTTAAGGAGATCTGAGAGATAAGAAGGTCCATTTTCAAACAGAGCAGAGAAAGTGAGAGTTGAGATTTTGTACGAGATACGGTTTGAGACAGATAGCCAGTGAAGAGAGTGAAGTAGAGGCGAAATGTGATCATATTTTCCTGCTCTACAGACGACTCGGGCTGCATGATTTTAGATTCGCTGTAATCTTTCTATCAGGTATTTTGGAAGGCCGGCCAAAAGTGAGTTGTAGTAATCTATTCTAGATAAGACAAATGCACAAATGAGAGTTTTTGTAGCATCTGTAGAGAGAAGGTGACGTACGGAGCTGATTCTTCTTAGTTCTAAATAAGCAATCTTGCAAATATTTGAAACCTGTTTCTCAAAGGAAAGGGATTGGTCAAGAATGACCCCTAGACTGCGGACAGAGGTGGAGACAGAGACAGTAGTCATCGATAGTGACAGTTGAAGGCAGAAAAGGATGGTTAGGCTGTTTTGTCACGAACATGAGTTCCGTCTTGTCGTCGTTTAGTTGTAGTTTGTTGGTTGTCATCCAGTCCTTCAGGTCTGCAATGCAGCCCCGCGTCTGAGAAATCAGTGAGTCAATTTCAGCAATGGCAGCCGACTGATGAAGCCGAGTATCGTCAGCAAAGCTCTCGTGCGACATGGCGTGACCACTGATGACGTCAGACACAGGACTAGCATACAGCACAAAAAGGACTGGCCCCAGTACAGAACCCTGAGGCACACCGTACCTAAGAGGAGAACTGTCTGAGTATCTGCCCTGTACACACACTGTCCGAGTCCGTCCTGTCAAGTAAGAGATAATCCAGTCGAGAGCTGTGTCTTTGAATCCAAAGGAAGTTTGAAGCTGTGAGAACAAAATATTATGATCGATCGTGTCAAATGCTGTGGAGAGGTCTAACATCGCTAATAAGGAAACATTCCCATCGTCAAGCCCGCAGAGGAGGTCACTGACTATACGGAGGAGTGCTGTCTCACAACTATGGCCTTGTGTGTAAGCAGATTGATGAGGATTCAAAAGGTGATTCTTTTTGAGATGTTCTAGAATTTGTTCCAAAAAGATCTTCTCCAATAATTTTGATAGAAATGACAAATTTGATACAGGCCGATAATTCTTTAAAACATTTTTATCTAATGAAGGTTTCTTGATCAATGGACATACCACTGCAGGACCGGAAGATTTCAGGAACGTGACCAGAGGACAAAGAGGTACTGATAACATATGCAGAAATGACATTTCTTTGCATTTAAACTTGCATTATGTTTCGTGCTATGTTGTTATTTGTTTTTCTTTTCTTCTTATGTCACAAGTCCTGAAGATGGTCTATGACCAAAACGTTGTCGATATTTGTTCTGTTTCCCTTTTTTAAAATCTTCTGAGAATCCTCAAAGACATTTATTATTCCTTTTTACTTGAAGATCTGTGGTCAAAAATCTGTTATTTGATGTTCACTGTAAATAAAACTGAATTCTTGACAAACTGCTGATGAGCTATTGCTGCTTAACACAAGATGTGACATTCAAATTCTGTTGAAGAAGGTGAAGCTTGTTTATATGTTCTTTCTGACCAAGCTGGAAATGATTGGTGCAGAAATGATTATTTATTTGCACATAACAAGCTCGTACATGAAGATCACATGCTTTTTCAGAAACTGTTTGCAGTAAATGTATTCTTGGAAATTCAAGAAGACACACTGGCCTGTCTTGTATAATTTCTGCGTTTCACGTTGTCTGACATTCACTGTTCTGCAGTTAAGATCACATAGGTATTTAATGCATAAAATTGCAGGGAAATCAGGAAACATGCAAAAATATGTACATTTTCAACATAATCATCTAAACAAACAAAAACACACTGCTCATATCCAATTTGTGATGGTATATTTGGATTCTACATGCCAAAATACATATAAATAGCCATTTACATTGTCAATTTATTCCAAGAAATGCCCGAGATATGTTTTTTTCGCAGGTATTTCGGGGCCATTTTGAAAACTGTCATGGTGGCCCTACAAGGCAAAAACAGAATGTACATCCACCTAGGTTACATTGCCCTATGTCAAAGCTCTCCATCCAGACCAGCTGGATGCCTGTAACCTGAAAGGTTTAGTGAACCATTTTTTTTTTGCAAGCTACAGATTTCAGCCTCCAAGGTTTAGTGAACCATTTTTTTTTTGCAAGCTACAGATTTCAGCCTCCCAACTAACAGTCAACAATCTATTTTACATTGAACATACTTTGTAGACTGAAATGTAGTTGTGTGGAATCAAAATGAATAACAAACATCTGTGAACCATTGCAAAGTGTCTGGTTTCATTGCAAAGTGTCTGGTTTTTTTTAACAACAACAAAAAAAAGTTAATGACATCATTGTTCTTTGCTCTGGCATCTTCAATGTCCTCCCAATAACATGATTCCCATATGAGTTATCCCAAATCACTGTATATAGTCACACTCCAAATACATGTCCACATGGACAATCAATTACTCCCACACCACTCTATGATGGTCAAGATTTAGATCCTATAGGCCGGAGGCCCTTACGGACGGGATGTACTCGCAGATTGAAGTCTGCAAACTTTGTGGCTGTTGTGACTGGCAAGTAGTGGGCGAGTTCCCTGTGGGGGTCGTTGTCTGTCACTCTTTCAGCTCTTGTTCCTAGTGAACTTTGGTTCACATTCCAGTGTTGGATGACTGACGATGGGCGTCTGTATACTTTGCTTCCTTCCCCCACAGAAAGGCCTGTCTTCAGGGCCACAAGGCGGCCTTCTTCATGCTCAGGTGGCGATGCTTCTGTGCCGCATGAAGCCATGTGAACGAGGGAGCAGGACGAAAGTCGCTGGAGTGCTGCACAAGGCCCTTGTATTCTGCGGTCCATGCAGACTACGGCTGAGAGGGCAATTCTTCAGCCCAACCCCATGAGGGGTGTCCTCATGCCTGACCGGAAAGCATGGTATCCCAGACCACAGTAGTCGTAGTCTTGCAGTGCTCCATGGCGATCGCCCCACATCTCGAGTAGGCATCCCCTGGTGACACAGGCTAGACCCACAGTCACCCATACGGCTGAAAGGTTTGCTGTGCTGCCTGACTCTGACCTCTCACATCAGTGTTTCTCAAAGGAGAGCTGCCACCTCTCGCAGCGAACTGCCCATACCATTCATATCCAGCTCACTTTATATAGTCACATCCCAAATACATACAGTCCACAGGGGCAATCAATATCAGGTTATCATGAAAGACTTCTTCTGTGATGTTTAGAGGGACCTAATCCTATCTAACATAAGCAGAACACCACATACTAAACCCCCTATTGATGACAATAACTGCTCTAATGTAAACACAGCATGAGTGAATGCCCCCTCGATTGGGTGCTGTCATGTCCGTTCAATAACATGAACTTGCTGTTACCAATGATTTTGACATGAACTTGCCATCAGCATGGACATGAAGAGGATATCCAAACAAAGGTTACCATAAAACACATCATAAAGGGCTACAGAACTGAAACTGTGTAAATGATAAAAAATGAGAATGAAGTTTCATTTTGGTGTTAAAATTTCACGACAGACCTCAAAGTCTAAGCTTGCTTTCACAATATACTGTTATTGTTATTCTAAGTGTTAATCTAAGTCATGATGTCAATCATACCTGTGAAAAGCAACCCCCCTGCAGTGTTGGTTACAGACACACTAAGTAAACTTATCACCCCTGTTCACAGAGTGAGATATGAATTCATGTAAAGTAAATCTCTGTCACTTTGTGACATGTTGTGTTGAATATGGCACAGTTAACCTTTCTATAAAAACGTCATGTAAATTTATTGTAATGTGTTTTTTTTCAGAAAGGTAAGCTATCCGAAACATGTTCATGAACATGTGTATGCAGATTTATGAAATACTGGGTTTTATACTATGTATGCCAATTTCAGGTACTAAAAGAATAAAACCCAGACTTTTTCAATTTATGAACATGAATTATTCTATGTGATTAACAACAGATTTCCTAAGAAATATGTTTCCTATGGGTTAGATAAATCACAGTAGTCTCCTGAGTTGCTGCATTTTGACAACTGCAACAAGATGTTATTGAAGTTCAATCAGACTAATCTGATTATCATAAATCAGTCATGAAAAATAAGAGTTGCAAGATCAGTGGGCATGACTGCTTTGCCAAAATAAATCTAGATGAAATCTGTCATGTAAACAGAATGTTTTAAAAGTGGCATTTCAGCTAGCTCTAACTGACAAGATAAAAGCGCAATGAATGTGTATGTATTTGTGATTAGTTAGGACAATACTTCAACATTTTTTTCTTTTCTTTGATTTTTTTTCTTTTGCAAGCACATAAACAATAGGTCTGTTTACCCATACGATTTCGCCAAATTTTGTTCCCATGATTAGCGAAAATATGAGTCTTAAAAAAAGGGGGGTGGAAATTCTAGAGACAAGATTCTTGAGTGATAACTGAACTTGCGGACTCTTAAGTGTACCAGGGGAAACCTGACTAAAGAGCGCTGACAATTCTTGCTAACTTCTGCCCACAAACTGACGTCAGGCTGTGTCAAATGTTTGACATGTCCAGAAACATAGAAATAATCTGTGAGGAAGTATGAGTCTGTGCCAAAGTATGCTGATGAATCAGGTCTTGAATGTAATTTGTGTTAGAAAGAACCTATTTCACCGCAGCTAATGTAAGATTTGACAGTTACTACCCAGAGGAAGCTTCTCAGGGTTCCTACAGACTCCCAAGAACAAAATTCAAGGATATAGTTGCAAAGTGAGACGACTGCAGGCGGAAATCTAAACAAATCTTAAATAAATGTTAGTGAACCGCCCAGAGAAACGTAGACAAATGAGTCACAAGACAAAACATAACGCGTTTCGACTTCTTAGGTCTTACTCAGGTGAGAAACAAACGAATAAAATAACGAAAATTCACTTAGCTTTGATCGCTTCAGAGTTCAGCGCAAGGAAGAAGGCGCTGAATGAGAACGAGGCTGTTGGAAGGGAAATAGTGTGTGAGTCAAAGTCGTAATGATGATAATAATATTACTGATAGGAATACTAATTATGGTCAAATTATTGAGAGAAAAAAAAAAGACAAGATTACTACCAATCTTGGTGTCAATGGGTATGGGAGAAAGGAGAGCCTAACCCAGAGGATTCTTAAACAGCAGGGTTGCCGTGGCAACAGTCCCAGAGGCGAAGGCGATGGTGATGTCAATGCTAGTGGTGGTAGTATCAATACTAGCAATAGTATTACTGAATGATACTGCTAACAACGATAGTGAAGGTTAAGGTAATTAAAGCATAATACAGAAATATATTTAGAAACTACATTTTTATAATAATCAAATAAATAAATAAATGAAACATTAAAAAAAAAAAATTAATGTGCATAAATAAATGAACAATAATGGTAATAGAATAAATAGATGAAAATAATAATAAATAAAAAATAACAATGTTAATAATATTTATGGTACTAAAGGTATTAATTCTGATAGTAAGGAGGAAAACAAACAAACAAACAAAAACAACGACGACAACAACCAAGGGGAGGAGGGAGAGGGGAGGACAGGAAGAACAGAAAGGAAACAGAAGATATAAGTTATGGGAAGGATGGAATCCAATAGGTATATTAATAATTACAGTAATAGTTTTGTTAACAATTGTGATTGTAACTCTACGGTGATGGTAGTGATTCTATAAGAGGCTAGAAAAGTGGTAAGCTGAAATGTTAGAAATATTGTAAAGAATAATGATTACATTAATGAAAGTAGTAAATATAACATTTGTAATACTAGTTATGAAGTTGTAACAAAAGGTATACTGATTAGATAAGCAAATAAATAAAATTAAATAAAAAAATGATGGCAAATATATATATGTATATATATATATACATACATATATATATATGTATGTATATGCGCGCGGTGTGTGTGTGTGTGTGTGTGTGTGTGTGTGTGTGTGTGTGTGTGTGCGCGAGAGAGAAAGAGAGAGAGAGAGGTGTGTGTGTGTGTGTGTGTGTGTGTGTGTGTGTGTGTGTGTGTGTGTGTGTGTGTGCGTGCGTGTGCGCGCGTGCGTGATGTGTGTGTGTGTGTGTGTGTGTGTGTGTGTGTGTGTGTGTGGGGAGGGGGTCCGCATCGTTATCAACATTTTCACAACATATGCACAGGAAAGAGGGAAGATGGAACAGGAGTTCATGTTGAAGAAATAGTAAATGAAATTAAAAGAAAACCAAATGAAGGAAATGGAGTGGACAAGTATCTGAATAAAAGATAGACTGATGTGAGAAATAGAGAGGGTGTGGTGAGAAGGGAAAGGAAGATAGCTATAAGTTATGTGTGAGGTAAATAGTGGGAGATATGGTAGTATGTGTGTGTTACGGGAGGATATTGTGGGCTGAGATTGAAGTGGTGGGTTGGTACATGTTACTTTAAGGTGTTGATGCTATGAGGGTGGAGGGAAAAAGGGGATGGGTTTACATACTAACTGGGGGAGGGGGAGGGGCAAAATATTCACACCTATACACAATATCCCCCCCCCCCCCCCCCACCCCTCTCTCTCTTTCTAAAAAGTAAGTTATTGTATCTAAGTATTATCGTTATTTTAATTCTACAATTAACGCTGGCAATGGGATTAGTGATAATAGGACATAATGCTTATAAGTATAATGATAAAAATGATAATGACGGTAATAACAATGACATCAGTGTTGTTGTAATGATTTGATGAAGATAACAATAAAGGTAATGATATGATGATAGTGATACAGTAATAATGGTTTTAGTAATATAGGTAGGATGGTACTAGGTGGAAAGGAGTTGAAATGCTCAAAGAACAGAATGATGATAATAATGATAGTAGCAATGGTAAGTGCAGTAACACTAGCGGAAACAAAGGCGCCTGGAAAGGAAAGGAAACTACCGACGATAAAGGAGCTAGCATTCTATTTATTATGTGTGTGTGTATGTGTGTGTGTGTGTGTGTGAGTGTGAGTGTGTGTGTGTGTGTTCCATTTGTAATGTCAGCCTTATTCATTGGTTACCCCCACCTCCACCCCCAGCAACCGCCATACCCACCAACTATTACTGTAATTATTAATATTCCTATTGGATTCCATCCTTCCCATAACTTTTATCTTCTGTTTCCTTTCTGTTCTTCCTGTCCTCCCCTCTCCCTCCTCCCCTTGGTTGTTGTTGTCGTTGTTTGTTTGTTTTCCTCCTTACCATCAGAATTAATACCTTTAGTACCGTAAATATTATTAACATTGTTATTTTTTTTATTTATTATTATTTTCATCTATTTATTCTATTACCATTATTGTTCATTTATTTATTTATGCATTTATCATCATTATTATTTTTTTTTTTAAATGTTTCATTTATTTATTTATTTGATTATTATAAAAATGTAGTTTCTAAATATATTTCTGTATTATGCTTTTATTACCTTAACCTTCACTATCGTTGTTAGCAGTATCATTCAGTAATACTATTGCTAGTTTGATACTACCACCACTAGCATTGACATCACCATCGCCTTCGCCTCTGGGACTGTTGCCACGGCAACCCTGCTGTTTAAGAATCCTCTGGGTTAGACTCTCCTTTCTCCCATACCCATTGACACCAAGATTGGTAGTAATCTTGTCTTTTTTTTTCTCTCAATAATTTGACCATAATTAGTATTCCTATCAGTAATATTATTATCATCATTACGACTTTGACTCACACACTATTTCCCTTCCAACAGCCTCGTTCTCATTCAGCGCCTTCTTCCTTGTGCTGAACTCTGAAGCGATCAAAGCTAAGTGAATTTTCGTTATTTTATTCGTTTGTTTCTCACCTGAGGAAGATCTAAGAGGTCGAAATGCATTGTGTTTTGTCTTGTGACTCGTTTATCTACATTTCTCTGGGCGGTTCGCTAAAATTCAAGGAGTTTTCAAGGAGTGTTTTTTTTTGTTTTTTTTTTTAATTTCAAGACAATACTTGCTTAAAAATTGAAAAAAGAAATCGCAGTTTGATTTTTCTGCGTTCTGGTTGAAATTGATGAAGTTACAAATTATCTCCCTTGGTTGAATAGCAGACGACAATCCAGGATCGTGACAGTGTTTGTAAAAATTTGTTTTTAAATATTTTTTTTCATCAACCTGAACGCAGAAAAATCAAACTGCCATTTCTTTTTGCCACATTAATACTTTCCAGACTGGCGCGGCAGGGCAATGTCGCTTTCCTGCATGTGCGTGCACTGCATGTGCTTACAACTGTTGTAGACGTGCAATTTTCGCACTTTTTAATTTTATTTTACGTCTCCTAATATAAACCTAACAAGCAATTGTTATATATCAACGAAAAGGGTAAAGTGTGAACTTTGTAATGAGCATAGAATGAAATACATTTTGGGTAAAACAGCAATGCTACTTTTACAGAAACAACTTAAAAGAAACGTAGGAGAACACAATCTTGTTTACGTCTGTTTGGTTAGTATGACAACAGCAAATGAGGAAGAAAAGGGGCATAAAACTTCGCTCTTACTTTGAACAGATGCAGAGAAAGCCTGAGATATTCAATATGTGTAATCCAAGTGAATTCTTTTTTTTTTTTTTTTTTAAAGGAAATTAAATCACTGCACACAGTACACATTTTTCACTGTTTTGGCTTCAGATGATAAGACATATAAACTATTAAATACATAGAGCAAATAAATCAAGCTCAGATTCTTCTCGATACACTTGTACACCTTACTCCCCTCATTTTCTGAACTACTTTGCTGAACCAGTTCTAAAACCACATGTCATTCTCCTTCTCCTCGATATGTTAGTGAAGCAGGAAAGTCCACACGTGCCTTCCCAGTGCCAGACGGGTCTCTGTTCGGACTAATCTGGGGTCACAAAGGTCATCGCTAGTGCATGTAAACTTACCCTTCCAGTGGCTAGAACCCTGTTCTAAATATTTATGGCAGCTGCATCCTCTAGACGGTAGACGAGAGAACATGGGAATTTTTTTATAGTTGTGCCGTCACGGATGCACGGCACGTCCAGGCAGTACAGCAGTGCTGTCGTCACCAGGGCATGGCTCGTCGTGGACGGGTCAACTGAGCTGCCGTCATTATCGCACGGCACGTCGCGAAAAGCTTAAATTTTTTTTGAGCCAATGGCTTGATTTTCAAAGGTTTTCAAGGTCTTTTCAACAGAACCACATTTTACTGATTTTCAAAAGTTTTCAAGGCCTTGAAATTCGCTGTCAGAATTCAAGGAGTTTCAAGGAGCGTACGAGCCTTGCTTCTGCTGTGTGATGGCATGTGAAAACAAAACTTGTTCTGAACACTGGCATCGATCATAGATTTATCTTCGTATGGTAATGTTGCTTATAGTCCAGCCGACTGCAAAGGGCCATATCACGGCTGTCACTGCACTGAAGTCAACTTACAAGTCATGAAAAAAAAAAGAAAAGAAAAATAAAGAGAAACCCATTCACACAACCCTTTAAAATACACCGTCTAAAAACACACCAGAAACTTCATTAAAAGTCTTTCTTCCGTAAAATCTTGGATCAGATGAAAAATGTTAATCTCTTTCAGCAATTCAAAGATCACATCAGATTTATCTTCATTAGGCTCAACAAATGGTATCTTGACTATTGGCCAAAGCAGCGTTTGCACATTCTCTCAGTAAAATGACAAACAAAGGATCAGTTTGGATAAGAAAAACCTGGATCGGACAGAGTAATCAAGACGCAGTTTTACTGTAACATTCGGGGGAAAAAATTGACCAGGACATTTTGTGGTTTCAAGACAAACAGTGAAGTTGAATTCCGTCTCCAGCCTTTCCAGATGTCCGTGTAGTGAACGTGTCAACTATTCATCATGTAATTTCCGTAAGATCTGGCAGCATTCCCTTTTTTGGGTGGAGGGTGGGAGGGTTATTCGCTATCCAGCTTCATCAGTCTTACACATTCTGATTTGCTTGCTACAGCTTACAGCTATCTGTTCAGCACATTCTCTAAATTAATTTTGGTTTACTTCAGTTTCTTCCATAACAGTTACGGACTACTGTGTGCACAGAGTATTTGCGTAATGACCTACCGTTTTCTGTCATTTTGTCCACTGGTGAGAAAAAAGGTGCAAAAATTTATTTTACAGCGAGGCAATTTTCTTTTTTCTTTTCCAAGCAACTTGCTGTCCTCAAATGTAACATCTGAAATGGCCATTAATTTTTTCTATTTTCCATTTCAAGACAGTAGGGATCACTGCTTTTCTTCCATGCAAACAAGATGAACTAGCCAAACACTTCATTCTCAATGCACAATTTAACTCAGGCAAAATTTAACAGATTATGAGCTTGATATTAGATTACTCGCTATCAGCAGGGATTCATCTAAGCATTAATCATCCAATGCTGGACCAACTGCTCTTGAAAATGACTGACACGTTTTCAATCTGTCACGTCATCCAACAATATTTTGCCAAGTCAGACATACCTGTCAATGTTTATGATCAAACTGCATCTAATTATCAACTTTCATGGAATCACACTGCTAAAATGATTTCAACCCATCATGTATTCAGGTTATCACTCTTTCAATGTTAAGATGGCACTGTGAAAGCGATCCTGTTTAACTCTGACTAGTTCGTTTCCTTGGCCACTGAATGCCTATCTTCAAAGCCATGCCTCAGCATTTTACCATTGTTACTCTTTAACCAACCAAAAACACCGTGTGCGGCCATGTTCTTCACTAATTCAAAATTGCTTAGGTTTTGGCATTGTAAAGTCATTCAACAGGTTTAGCAAGCACTGTCTGGTTTAATGACTAAGAAATCCAAACAAATCTCAACACATAGTTTTACTTTATAATGCTTTTGCCTAAATAATACTTGCATCAATGCATACTAACATTCTGATACTCCAACGTTTCACTAAAAAGTTGGAATACAGGTATTAGACTGAACAGGTATTAGACTGAAAAGTACATCGATTGCAAGAATTTCATGTACACCCACTTTTGATACAATAGTTTCCATACTATTATCATGATCAAGTTCCATTCAAATGTTAGCACTTAAGCGTCTCAACTGGTAATGTTAGGGGAACTAGCTCTGACAGTCTGTTCCAAACAATGCAAGTAAACAGCTGAAGCTGTTGGTGGGGTTTGTGTTCAGTGTTTGACTGCCCTGGACTGGAGGAAAGTCAAGCAAACCAAGACTTCTCCATGGTCACATACTAGGACAAAAAGAATATCTACCAGCTATGTAAAGAGTAGATAAAGCCAATGAAATTAGGTTCATTACAGTTTCAAATCTCTTATAAAACATTACTTTGAAAAAAAATGTCTTGATTTATTTCAGTTCTATATAACTTGCCAGCTACAATCCACACGGTTTTCTTTTTTTTTGTTTGTTTTGTTCATTTGTTGTCTATTTTCAACCAAATGAAAGTACCTGAGTTGTTGAAAAAATGAGAACATCCAGACACTTTGTCCAACAGATTACCACTATGTCCTACTGATTTTCCTTGAGCTAGGAAATGTGTCACAAGATGAAGACCTCTCAGACATGAACAATTCAGTTTGCAATATTATGCTTTTATTGTGACTACGTGTGCGTGCGCGCGCGTGTGTGTATGTGTGTGTGTGGGGTGGGGGGGGGGGGGGGGGGTGTAAGTGTTGATGTATATACAACCACATATACTAACACAGGCTTTTATGTAACGATTTATAATGTCTTTTTGTAATGTCTTATGTACTTGTGAAATGATGTGGAGCAGAAGACAAATTTCCAATGGACAATAAAGTTGATTGAATTGAAGAATTTTTAGCGGAAACACTAAAACAGTGCCTATTTTACTGAGAAAGCTTTCATTAACTTTTGCTTTGCAACTTTAAAAAAAGAATACCTGAATGACTGACTGGCCACTGAAAAGGGGAGAAAAATATATCAGAAATGGAATGTGATGCTTTTTCTGTGTTTCTACTTGGTGATGATACCTTTCCTTCTTGTTTTGTTTGTTTCAACATTTTACAGTGTCTTTGATTTTACAGCAGCACAAGTCCCATCAAAAATACAAAACAGTGATTTTATTTTCCAACTATAGAACTTTAATGTATGGCTCTATTTCTAAAACTAAACATAAAACAACAAAATATTGCCAAGAAATCTTTTTTTTTTAATTCTTAAAGCTTGGACTTATTGTCTATGTTTGAAAAAAAAAATTATCAGGAAATTTCTGAATGATAGGTTTGCAAATGTAATACCCAACAAGCCCTCTGCAAGCTTGAAGCACTACAGGGCATCTGCACTGCCTGCCCAGTGCTCTGCAGTGCTTCTGGACAATCAGCGCTGAAAGGATTAACTCCACTTTTACTACAGATCGTTGTCTGTTTACCATCATTTATTCAGTTTGATAGTTGAAGGCTTAGCTGGCTGTAACCAACTCTTTCAACCTCAATATCATTATCACAGCTACACAAACAAATTCAAATCATTCTGCGTGAGAGTTACAATCAAATATTGTTATAACTTGTGTGCTATCAAAATGTTCACACAATTCACTTTTCTATAGATCAGCAAGCACTATTGTTGCAGCTAGTGAAAAGTTTTCATATTTATGATGTATATTTTCCCATTTTCTTCATCTTCATTTTTTTTTTCCCAATCTTTGCCAAGTCATTACTATAATGATGAAAGAATTGTTAACCTGCACTTGTTTTCCCCCACTACTTAATTGTTCGGCATTATATTTTTTGGTCAATCAGTGGGCGATTGCATCTCTTAGGATCCAAGTAAAGGTTGTTCTGCACAACAGCAGAGCTGACCACTCAGACTGTTCCATATCTTTTTATCTCCCTTGCATCCTTAAATGGATCCTCAAGCATAGGCTCAAAGATTGTCCCCTGCATTTCATAATATTTGCATGGTGATTTTAGTTTTTCAGCAATTTTTTTCCTCTCCACATTTTTGTCTCCTTTTATTTTACTACCTTTCGCTGGCTGCTTTGGGGGTTCTGTTGGATTCTTTTTTTAACCCTTGGTCATGAGAACATCACAGAATTACGGACTGTGGTGCGTCTCTATTCGACGCCAAGAGCACAAACACAATCAGCCGTGTCTCCCTGATGAGTCCGATCCAGCGGCCAAAAGACCTAAGAACAGGCAATATATATATAGATCTGCCTTCGAGAGGGACTGCGATGGTTCCCTCATGCAGTTAGCGAAGGGTTTTCATATTTATGATATATATATTTTCTTCATCTACAATTTTCTTTTCTTTTAAATTTCAAATCTTTGCCAAGTCATTACTATAATGATGAAAGAATTGTTAACCTGCACTGGTTTTCCCCCACTAATTAATTGTTCAGCAGCACTATTTGTTGATCATGTTTGTTGCACACAATGGCAGTTGACTATATCCTATCAAAATCATTTCCATTTTTAATGTAGGCACTTTGGAATGAAACCATATGCTGCTTTAAATTTGATCTCTACTTCCTGTACAACAAATTTATCTATGGATACAAGACACGTAATCTCCATCTGATAAAAGCAACACAAAAGAATTTTCACAGATGTGAAAAGCATCTGAGTCATCTGACCCAGCATATCTACTTTGTCCTTTGCTTAGCAAATACCTGTCAGAGCTTTGGAGGACTTGATAGGGACAAACGGGTCTTTATAGATAGTGCGGTTTGGCTGTGCACGGAACTGAGCTGCTGTCTTCAGTTCTTCTTCCTCTTCTGTCAGCTGTTAGTGGAATACACACACACACGCGCACACACACAATGATCTGATTAAAAAAAAAATTGCAAAGAAAAACATATCCAAGATTAAAAATACCAAAAAAAGCATCTAAGTATGGCATACTATTATAAAATTTTCACATTACGATAAAAGACAAGATCAACATCAATGAAGCTTACTTGGTCAAGTTAAAGAATCATAAGCTGCTGACTTTCAGATTAATGACAAAACCACATTAATTCAAGTCAAACTGCAAACATATGGAGATTTTATTTCAAAGACTAAAATGTTGATCAATTTATTTTTGAGTTACGAAGGTACAAGTGAGGATAAATCTCCAATTCTGAAACTGAATTATGGCCATCCTGAAAAACACTGCAATAAATTCTGAAAGCTTTCAAAGGACTTTTAGTTGCAAATTTGTCAGTAAATTCCATGTAATTTTCCTTTAAGCACAACTTAAACAAATGTACATGTATGTTACTGAATTATGTGTTCACTTTAAAAGATTAGGGGTTTCTTATTTTGAACAACAGTACTTTTTCATATCTGACACTGGCATCCAAGGTTCAAACAGACTTCATGGTGCAAATTTCACAACTTACACAGAACAAAATCTGATTTTCAATGATCATATAAAACCAAATGTGCAATCTTATTTGACTGCATGAGTTATAGAGTTACAGTTTTCGTCTTCAGCCAGCCAAAAATTCAAGAGAGTGGGTGAAACACAAGTCAGTGCAAAAACATAAAAACTAAGAGGATAGATAACTGAAAATACACATATTTTCACAATAAAATAAAACATGAATATGTGAAAGCAGCCTCCTCTTCAAAAGTACAATGCAGCTAAAATGGGGAGTTTTTATTATACTCCCTGTTTGGCTAGTATACTTACCATGTCAGAGGATAGCATTGTACGGCAGTTAGTCAGCTCTGCCAGGCCGAATTTTTTGTGGCTAATGCAGTAATAGACAGTCACGTGACACCCACCCTACTTCCCCCATAGGAAGAAGCCGGTGGCCGCTTCCTGTTCCTCATTCAGCGAGGCCTGCGCGCAAGGTAACCCCGAGAACTTTGGCGCTAGAGGGGAAGGTAGGGCGGGCATTAGAGTCTGACATGGTAAGTATACTAGCCAGACCAGCCGCCGTGGCGAAGTGGTTAGCGTCGCGGACTCCCGGCTGGGAGGTCGTGGGTTCGAATCCCATCAGAGTCATGTGGGTTTTTCTGCCCCGACCGGCTCCTACCCAGAGTTGAGTTTGCTGCGGACTCAGTTGGGAAGACTGGGACCACACAGTCGAGTTTCATCCACTTAATGGATGCGTTTCTGAGAGTGTTGCTCAAATTTTCTGACCAACACTGCAGGTGCCTGTATCTCTCGGGCCTGGTTGATGCCGGGATATATTATGAAAGGAAGCGTAGAGTACAGCCCTGTCATGTAGTCTCAGACCGAAATGGAAATCCGTAGCATCATCTTAATCATCCTCATTCTCATCGATCAGCATTTAAAAAAATGTCTCAAGTTCTGTGGCCCTTCATGCCCTGCTCTCATGGTGACCTCAATTTCGATGTCCTCTCCACGTCTGTGGCCTTGGTTTGGTTCCGTCGGGGTCACCGGTATCGGCGAGTCCATGGGGGTTGTCGTTGGACGGACGTGGTGGCGCCCTCCGGAGGGAGAGCTCACTCACGCCGGCTCCGCGACTAAGCAATTATTGTCGTCAGTAGGGGGCTTAGTAGGTGGTGTCCTGCGTATGTTAGATCAGAACAGGCGCCACTGAACACCACCGAAGTGACTCGGCAGCAGTGCAGTATCTCCTCCGGTGGGTTGCCTCTTGACGACTTGACATTGACTGCCCCCTGTGGATTGCCGGTGCCGGGGCTGCGGCGGGGCCGACTGGGCTGTCGCTGTGGAGAGGATGTCGGAATGAGCGGCGTGGGTGCACTGCCTCTGAGGTGGTGCAGAGGTTGGGACAGCAAAAAAAAAAAAAAAAAAAAAAAAAAAAAAAAGTATACTAGCCAAACAGGGAGTATAATAAAAACTCCCCATTTTGGTGTCATATACTATACCATGTCAGACCATAGCAGAATTTAAAGGAATTGGAGGAGGGCCGAGTGCCCTAGTGGTTCTTGGGGTTAACCGATACAGCTGCATTAGCCGCCACAAAGGAGATACCTGTAGAACCATCAGCCCTGGACATGCGGATATCCCCTAAATAAAAGTTTATAAAGGGATTTTCCGAACGCAAGTAGGCTGCCTCCAGTAGATGGCACAGGTAGACAGAGTGCTGGAACGCTGCAGAAGTGGCCAGTGCTCTGACCTCATGGGCCCGGGGAGATAGGACTGGGAGATGCTAGTACGCGTGGGCGTAGGCAGATCTCACCATCTAGGAGAGGCACCTAGAGATAGTGCCAGCCGAGATGTCTTCCTTATTATTGGAGTTGATAGAAATAAGGAGACGTCTAGGGAGGAGCGCCTGGGGCGTGAGAGTTCCCAGTAGTGTCTCAGACACCTAGAAGGGCACAGGTCCATGTCTCCACCGCTCTTCCCCCCTATGATCAAAAGAATAGGGTGGAGGAGAAACCTCCGTACCGCTAGACCCAGGTACGATGTATGTGGACCACGAGGTGAGGCAAGATGGCAGAAAAGACGACCGGTGAGGAAAGAAAGATGGTGGCCGGAACGACCGGCGAGTGTTAGATCGTCAAAGTTAATTTACCGGGAGACACGAGAGTGAAAACTAACGCGCGGAGACAGCAGAGAACCGGTAAAAAGGAATGGATAAGCAGGGGATGCGTACCCACCAGGAGAGGATGCGTTCCAACACCGGCGAGTAAGCGACGAATTGGCACTGGAAAACAAGGTCGCGAGAGCGATCACGGCGAGCGTGAAAATTAAATAGAAACACGCCAACTGTAAGCCTCACACAGTATGTGTACCCAGGGTTTAGCGAAAGCCACAACTGGAGAAGTAAAAAAGCAAACACACAAGCGATCTTTACATAAAGGAGAAGTGTAGGCGAGACAGAGCACAAGACTTATCTTGCTTAGGCTGCAGCCGAAGATGAATGCGGAACAGGAAGCGGCCACCGGCTTCTTCCTATGGCGGAAGTAGGGTGGGCGTCACGTGACTGTCTATTACTGCATTAGCCACAAAAAATTCGGCCTGGCAAAGCTGACTAACTGCCGTAGAATGCTATGGTCTGACATGGTATAGTATATGACGCCAAACACTATCCCAGACAAAACAATGGTTATATTCCTCCACATTCCTCACCCTTCTCATCTGGCTTTTCTATTATGGGTTGGCTTCCATGTCATTCAGTATCTGCTTCCCTGACACTCACCTTCCTTTCCATTTTAAGCAAAGCAATAATGTAAGGGTTCAGACAGAGAGAGAGAGAGAGAGAGAGCAGTAGGGTGGAGTTCAGTCAGAGAAGAAACAATGAGGATGTGGAAATTTCAAGGTGGTGAGATTGTTAATGGCAGTCGCATGTTCACAAGTTAAAAAAACAATCAGTGTCTTTCCATGATCAATGTACTGTTCATTACCACCCTTGACATGACACACTCTATGTAAGTACAGGAGTACAAGTAGAAAAGGATCCCAATCCTGAAAATGAATGGGGGTCATCCCATCGATCTTGACATTAGGATTATGACCATCCCATCAATCCTGATATTAGCATGGGTGAAACTGGAAAAGAATTGAAAAACTGAAAGGTTGGGGTTCAGGGGCCGCCTAGGCCCCTGGTGGCAAAGCCCCCTGGCCAAAACTAATTTTTTGAAAAATTCAGACAGTTTTCGTGGCCTCCGGTGAAAGGAAATTTGGAACTGAGGCCTTGTTTGAAACACATATTTATTGCTTATCTGACAGTTTCCCATACATGAAGTGGGTTTTTGTGTGCGTGTGTGTGCACGCGTGTGCGTGTGTTTGTGTGTGTGAAATACAGTACAGTGAAACCTCTCTATTTAGACCTTCCCTAATAAAACTTCCTCCCTAAAGTGACTCTAAATTCTGTGACGGTTCCATCAAACTGTCTGTTAAATTACCTATCTTCTTATCTTCTTTTTAAAAAAAAATCCATGTTTCATGTTAAGATCACAAATCTATGCATTTTCTAAGGTCTTAATAGAGTTTCCACTGTACTTCCAAAACTAACCCATTTTATTAACGGAAGAAATAGAACCTTTAGTAGTTTTCCCCATCCTTTTTCCAGAAAACTAAGCCTCATATTTATTTTTCTTTTATGTTTTTTTTTTTTCTTTCTTTAAATAATTTTTTCATACTATTATGTCTCTCTCTGTGCCTTACATCCATCTTTGTGTGTGTGTGTGTGTGTGTCACTAGGGGGGAGGGGGGCATGGAGGGCTGCTGAAAAAGATTTTGCTGAAATTCTTGCCTTCATGCTTTTAATATGGTCCGGACTTCTGGCATGCTTTGCTAGCCGAGATTTTCCATTGGATCCATACTTGAGGTCAAAGTTGCACACGCAGCAAAACGCTACACCAGGTTTGTTCGTTTTCAAACACGATGTCATTTTTCATCATCTATTTCGTTCAGCCAAGCCCATCGCCACTTATTAGTGATGCCAGCGTCGATCTCCTCAACTGAATCACCTTCTTTAAGATAGGACATTCTCACGGTTTCCAACGAACTCCAAACTCGAAATCTAGATTTCAGCAAATGGTGCTTTATCTTTGTTCCCTAAAATAAAGAGTACTTCCGATTCGGCACTTCCGTTTTATGTTAAGACGCACTCGATACGTAATTTGCGCAATTTTAGAGACTGTTTTGAAAAACTTTTTTTTTCTTTCAGATTTACGAAAAACGGAAAATTCCGTCTCGAATAATTTCATAAAACGGATTCCGTCCTCAGACTGAAGAAGTTTCACCCATGTATTAGGACTATGACCATTCAACCAGTCCTGAAAATAGGACTGTGACCATCCCACCAATCCTGATATTAGGAGTGTGACCATCCAACCAGTCCAGAAATTAGGACTGTGACCATCCAACCAGTTTTATAATTAGGATTGTGACCATCCCACCAGTCCTGAAAGTAAGGTGTCCATCCCACCAGTTGTAATTAGGATTGTGACCATCCCACCAGTCCTGAAAGTAAGACTGTGTCCATCCTACCAGTTGTAATTAGGATTGTGACCATCCCACCAGTCCTGAAAGTAAGACTGTGTCCATCCCACCAGTTGTGTAATATGGATTGTGACACCATCCCACCAGTCCTGAAAGTAAGACTGTGTCCATCCCACCAGTTGTAATTAGGATTGTGACCATCCCACCAGTCCTGAAATTAGAATTGTGACCACCCCGCCAAAACCCCCCCCCCCCCCCCCAAAAAAAAAAGGGATAACAGGGAGCTAACCAGATACACCAGCATGGGTGCTACCAGTAGATTTGTAAAAACCTGAAAGGCAGGGGCCCAGGGGCCACCTTGGCCTTGGCGGGTTACAGGGGCAGCACCCCTGTTGGGGGATCAGAAGGGCGTTGCCCCCAAAGCTGAAAGAAAATCATATTTTAAATGGCAAATGAAAGGGTCTCATTGAATGTAAAGTGGAAAATTAGGCCTGAACTTAAAGCTAACTGTTCATAAATACATAAAACACAACTAAAATGCAATTTCCTGAAGAAAATCAAAGATCAATTTTTCCTCTAATTTTTTGTTTCAAATTTAATCTACACATATCTTTATACCCTTTAATCTTCCATACACTGTAAATTGTATTCTGAAGTGAAGAGGGACTCAAGGTTGTTTTCTGAAGTCACTATGAGTTGCATTCCTGACTTTGAAGTAACTGAAAACAAGAGCTACCACTACATGAATGTTCTGGGTTTTTTGCAGATCGCTGCAGATATACTTGCTATAAGAAGTCATAATACAGCTACACTACAGGCGCAGTCTTGGCATTCAATTTGAAATTACCATACAAGAGGAATGTAGTCACTGTAAAATTTGCTGTCACTATTTGAAATATTCTGAAGTCTGAAATCTTCAAACAAACCGAACAGAAAGCCACTACTGGCATGTCCATCTTCTGTAGCCACAAGCCAAACGTTTTGCTGTTTGTATTTTTTTCCATCAGCCATTTCAATCGCCATTGATTTTGCATTGCTGTTTGTCAAAAGCGGCATTGTAACAATTGTTCCGCTCATGCTAACGTGTCGAGCATTGACTTTCAAATGTGCGTATGTCTGTGGTGTCGAGTCTACCTGAAGGAAGTGGAGCACTTTGTACCTCCAGCATGGAAGAGCGAGAACAGAGCACATTAAAAACTTGGATCAGAATTCAAACGAATAATGGAACTGCCATCCGATTTACACCTTCTTTTGAAAATTCATTGCTCCTAAGGTTTTAAAAAAAACCACCATAACCAGCACCAGCCATGATTAAGATTATTATAACACCCATGCACGAGCCAGAGTGATCTCCCGTTCACTACACTACACCATAATAGAACTAGCTCACCAGCCGCCATGGCGAAGTGGTTAGCGTCGCGGACCCCCGGCTGGGAGGTCGTGGGTTCGAATCCCATCAGTCATGTGGGTTTTTCTGCCCCGACCGGCTCCTACCCAGAGTTGAGTTTGCTGCGGACTCAGTTGCGAAGACTGGGACCACACAGTCGAGTTTCATCCACTTAATGGATGCGTTTCTGAGTGTTGCTCAAATTTCCTGACCAACACTGCAGGTGCCTGTATCTCTCGGGCCTGGTTGACGCCGGGATATATTATGAAAGGAAGCGTAGAATACAGCCCTGTCATGTAGTCTCAGACCGAAATGGAAATCCGTAGCATCATCTTAATCATCCTCATTCTCATCGATCAGCATTAAAAAAAAAGTCTCAAATTCTGCGGCCCTTCATGCCCTGCTCTCATGGTGACCTCAGTTTCGATGTCCACTCCACGTCTGCGGCCTTGGTTTGGTTCCGTCGGGGTCACCGGTATCGGCGAGTCCATGGGGGCTGTCGTTGGACGGATGTGGTGGCGCCCTCCGGAGGGAGAGCTCACTCACGCCGGCTTCGCGATTAAGCAATTATTGTCGTCAGTAGGGGGCTTAGTAGGTGGTGTCCTGCGTATGTTAGATCAGAACAGGTGCCACTGAACACCACCGAAGTGACTCGGCAGCAGTGCAGTGTCTCCTCCGGTGGGTTGCCTCTTGACGACTTGACATTGACTGCTCCCTGTGGATTGCCGGTGCCGGGGCTGCAGCTGTGGACGGGGTGTCGGGATGAGCGGCGTGGGTGCACTGCCTCTGAGGTGGCGCAGAGGTTGGGACAGCAAAAAAAAAAAAAAAAAGAACTAGCTCTGTTTTCTCCTCTTTGCTGGAGGAACATGCCTCTTTCAGACCTGCAATTTTCCGTCTTCGTTTAAATATGGATTCCCAAAAATGATGTTTCAAGTTTGCCTTTTCCCTGAAGGGAGAAGTGTTTTTCTTTTAATCTGCATAGGGAATTTTTATCTATAACACCGGTCACCCAAAAGTTATGGACAATCATGGATTCTCTTGACTGTCGCCCATTTCATCATTTGCCCTGGCTATCCAAATCTGCCCCCAAATCTTTATCTTCAACGCCTTTTTGTATTTGCTCCTCTTTAAACGAGTGGTGCTTTTTACAAGTGCTGTGTCCTCTGTACAAGGTGCTCTCTGTTCTTGCTGTTTCACTCAGGGCCAAGGTTTGGTCAGGTCCTACCTTGGCTATGGTGCACAATGTTGACATTCTTGTCAATTTCAAAGACCGTCTGCTGGTTTTGGCAAGAAAGTCAGCCACCTCTCCCGGCCACATCTATTCAGCAATGGTTCCAAGGCCAGAGAAGATAAGCCATCATTTGCCCATTCTGTTCCACACTTTTAACCACTCAGCACCTTTGTAATGATAGCTGGGGAATAATAACCTCAATGGGCCTTAGGAAGATGCATGCCCACATTGGTGCGCAAGTTTGAATTTACTGCCAGACGGGGGGGTTATCCAAAAGGAGTCTTTGATGCAGAAGGGTAAGCCTCAATTTCTGGCTCAGAGGATAGGACGACCTCTGACCATCGAAATGAATGTATGTTCTGTGTGAATGCAGGAGAACATTTCTCGGATGAAGGAGAAGAGTTTTATGATGAAGAGGATTATGATAGTGACATTCCTGTCCGATTCAGAATTTCCGCATGCTATGATTGCTGCTGATCATGCTTGTTCCTTGATTTAGGGCACACTCCATGCTTGAATCTTAATCTTCTCCACCCCACCTCCCCGTCTTTGCAGGGTATTCATGTGAAGTTCGTTTTTTGAGGACTCCGTTTCTGACCAAGTTATTCATACATCTCTATTGTCCACAGTGCCAGTTTCAGGACACATCTAACAATTCATTGTTTGAATTTCAGTATCATTGTATGCCTTTCATCCCATACAAGTCATTTTTATTGATTAACTTAACCCATCCTTAACTTCTACCCGTCATAGAAGTTACGCATGTGGCTGTGCACATTAAATGTGCTAATCTATTCCTGGGTCTTTCGACTGTTTGATTAAGCCCAGGTTTCTTAGTTTCCTTTAGTGTTTATTGTGCGAGTCAATCCTGTCATCAATGCCATAAACAGAGCTGCCAACCTCTGAAGAGACTTGAGAGAATTTTTGAAAACTGAGAGGAATTTCTGTTCGTTGAGAGGAATACATCGCTGTCACATCCAAAACAAAGCAATAACATTCCAGACACTTTATTTTCTTTCCTTTTGTAAAGTGCTTTCATGGAATCATTGTCTCAGCCAATACATTGTCGCTCTTTTACATTTTTGAAGCACACTGTCACTAAGCTTCATCTTGGCTCCTTTTTGCACTTCAAAATCATCAGCATCTCTGTAGTGTCTTGACCCAAGCTGGGACCAAAATCTGTAATGTTCTTTAAGGCTGTGCACATTCACAGGCCAAACTGCTGACTGGGATCAGCAGCACTCCAATCATGACAGCAGAAAGCAACCTGTATCTGCACTAATGTTCTGATTTTTCTTCTTTTCTGACACAGGGGGGGTTAATCACAGGGTTCCTACAGACTCCCAAGAACAAAATTCAAGGAGTTTTCAAGGAGCATTCTTTTATTTCAAGGCTACAATACTTGTGTAAAAATTGAAAAAAGTAATGGCAGGTTGATTTTTCTGTGTTAAGGTTGATGAAAAAATTTATTTAAAAACAAATTTTTTTTGTACAAAGCAAACAACAAAAAAATGTATTTTTAATAATTTTTTTCATCACCTGAACACAGAAAAATCAAACTGCCATTTCTTTTTTCAGTTTTTATCAGAGTGAGTGTGCCAGTACACCACATATTAGAACATTAACAAACCCAGACTCTTTGTATTAAACGCCAAAACACTAAAATCAGCAAAAATAATATGTCCATTTGTAAGAGAACATACAGACTATGCATAGTGTGTAAGAGACTGGTTGGAGGAAAAAACGAAAACCAAAAAAAAAAAAACTAGTAAAAAAAAAAAAAAAATTTTTTTTTTACATTGTCGCTAGTGTTAATACCAAGGGAGATAATTTGTAAGTCAAAACTGATTACCTCCCTTGGTTAAATAGCTGACGGCAATCCAGGATTGCAATGATGTTTGTAATAATTTGTTTTCAAATAATTTTTCATTAGCCTCAAGGCAGAAACATCAAACTGCCATTTTTTTTTTGCCACATCAAAAATTTTTGTAGCCGATGGCTTGATTTTCAAAGATTTTCAAGGTTTGGTCAACAGAACCACATTTTATTGATTTTCAAAGGTTTTCAAGGTCTTGAAATTTGCTGTCAGAATTCATGGAGTTTCAAGGAGCGTACGAACCCTGTAATCAGTCCACCAGGTCAGTTCAACATGACGACGGCTGAAGCAGAAGTAAGTTTCCAAACAGCTCTTTGGCTATACGTATGGCAGATGTGCAAACCATGCGAATATACAGACTCCCAAGAACAAAATTCAAGTTTTCAAGGTGTTTTCTAGGACGTTTTTTAAATTCAAGGCTACAACACATGCGGAAATGGATACGCCCTTTACCTGTTTTCTGCCCTTGTAGACTATCAGCTGTTACTTCACACAGCAGAAAGCAGAAGCACTATTAGTACTAACTGGAAAGTCATTTTACTCAAAAGAACTGTTAAAAGTCTGGAAAGTCAAATGCGCACATGTATATAAACCTGTTTAAGCTTCAGTTCTTTGTTTAGACTTTCATCAAACAAGAGCATGTAGTTTGATTCTTCTTGTGTGTGTTTTTTTTCAACAATGAAATATGAACGGAAGTGAGGTACAATGCCAAAAGTCGCCAAATACCTTGATTTTCCCTCACCACACTGAAATCCTTTGGCGATTAGACTATCTGGAAACACTGTTTGAAAAAGCTGAGAATTCTGTTCACAAGAGTTGAAGCTTTGGTGTGCGATTACAGTGTGCAGTGTCCAAAGAATTTCAGATTTCAGCACATCTGTCTTTTAGCAAAACAAGTCCACTGTGGCTTAAGAGCTGGTACTGAATTCGCGCACGGACCATCAGAATCAGGATTTAATGACGACACAACATTCGCGTTCGATGCTCCTGCTGCCATATTGTTTGTAAGAAAGTGTGAGATGGGTACCGCTGGCGAAGATTTGTTCAATGCCTATAGAGCCATGTGCTTTTTTCCTTTGCTGTATGAACCAGCAGTCACAAAGAATTGAACAATCAGGAAGCGCTTGACCTTCGCACATGCATCGAGTTTTAAAACTCTGAGTCAGAGTTTTAAAATTGCTGAGTCACAAATTATCTCCCTTGGTTAAATAGCAGATGACAATGCGGAATCTTGACAAGGTTGTAAAAATTTGTTTTTAAATAATTTTTCCATCAACCTGCCACAGTAAAAATTTTCTGGTGACAATGGCTTGATTTTCAAAGGTTTCAAGGCCTTGAAATTGGCTCTCATAAATCAAGGAGTTTCAAGGAGCATACAAACCCTGTATATATATTTTTTTTCTGCAAACAGATTTTTTTTTTTTTTGTTGTTGTCAAGCTTCCGCTTGAATGATGCACATTTGAGCGGAATGATGTGCGCTTGAGCATGATAAATTCCGCTGAAAGCGGGTTGGCAGCTCTACATAAATTTCATTTTTGAAGGTGTAGCAACACTATTTGATTGTCAAATAGCAACTTATCCACCCAGTTCACAATCTGCCCATAAGACTGCTAAAATTGTATTCTGATGACATTGCTGTGTTAAAAGTCAAAAGTTTGTCTTTTACTTTTTTTTTGTTGAAAAAAATCTGTTAACTTTTTGCTGTTCTACTTCAGTACCAGTAATCTATAAAGCTGTACCATTTGCAGGCCATGATTTATATCTAAGCAAATATGGCACTTTTTGTGTCACAAAATCTAACATACTTTTGAACTTGGATTAAAATCAATGCAGAGAAAATGACTCATTGGGTTTTAATTAGAAAATATTCTGCAAAAGCAATCAGGCCTTTTCACAAACATTTTGAATTTTTACATGATACTACATATTACATTTTGTACGAGTTGTTAAATTGTTTACATTATTTTATAGGAAGTGACTCTTGTGAAACACATAGCCATTTAAAATGCTGCAAAGCATCCAAAAATCATTTCAGACTGAAACCAGTAGCAGGCTTTCAATATCCCCTATTCTCCCAGAGGAACTCTGGTTCAGCTGAAGCTGAATGATGAACATTTGCAAAGTACTCAGTCAAACTGGCAGAGAAACGATTCAACAAATGTTTACAAGAATTCAAACAGAAATCACTACTTTGTCAGTAAACATTAAGTTATTAGATCCTAGATCATTTGTGACTGCTGTCCTTTCCTTTTCTAAGCTGTGTCCACTGTCCTAGACTCATGGGACAGTGAACACAACTTAGAAAAGGAAAGGACAGCAATCACAAATGACCTGAACAAAACTGGGAGAGCAGGGAGCTAACTTTGCCTCCACCCCCAGACTTGCAAGGGGTATAACTGTTGTCCAAAGAATTAGACTTCTTCACGCCTGTCCACTCGCCATTCACTTCAGTCTCGCCATTCACTTCAGTCGCTGGACTCAATGAGTGCAAAAGACAAACAAAATGGACAGTCAAAAAATTGCCACATTACAAGTTCAGAACAGACTGGTACTCACCACAGCATCAGATGAGACCAGGTAAGGCACTATTCACCGCCTAACTACAGGGAAACACCCAGGATTAGCCACAACAACAACAACATTTTTTTACCTGCTTGTTGCCCACCTTGTGAGCCAATTCCTGTGCATAATACATGCCACGCTGATCTGTCTCCAGCTGAAAGGGCTCGGTTTTAGTAGACTCCTTCACAATCTTCTCAGGCAGAACAGGATCATGACTGGGTATTGGTTGAGCATGGAACTCACGAGCCTTCCAAAAAAGAAAAAGAAAAAGATGTTACAAAATGAAAGCAGGAACATGACTGGTTACTGAAGAATGGAACTAGGTGGCCTTCAAAAAAAAATTTCAGACAGACAGTGTGAACACGGGACACTAATGTCTTATTAAAGCAGGAGGCTAAAGTAATCAGAATGGAAAACTTCTGAACATTTCTTCAGACCTGGAAACTGATTCTCTAGATTTTCTAGGCCAGAAAGTACAAGCAGGGGTGAGGATTGGACAGTGTCCATCTTCCAAATGTTTGTAGAAGAAGGGGGAGTTAAGGAAGTCTTCTACTAGACAACGTACATATGATCTTCATCCAAATTTCTCTGTTGTTATTACTCTCATCAAGCCAAGACCATATCCCTTGTTTTTCGTGCTCAGTTTTCAGCATTGTCCTTTCATGCCCATACATGAAACCAAAGAGCACAGAGTGGAAATCACAACAGCAAAGATGGTCTCGATAATGACAAAAATTGAATTTGACCAATCTGAACAGTGGTAATGTTTTGTTGTGCACAAGTCAATCAGTTCTCTGTTGTTTACAATCTGAGAAAAACTGGGCCCTCAAAAGGATAACATTGAAAGAAATTTGTCAACTATTAGCAACTCAGCTCAAAGGAGATTTTTAGATTTTTCATAGGCTCACTTCTTCCTGAAAAGTGATACCCTTAGAACAAGAAGAGAACTTTTACCAGGCCTGTATTGAAGACAATAAAATTTTGCTAAAAAGGCCATTTTCCATTTTTCCTAATTGACTGGATTTCCAGCTCAAGCCTGAAAAGGAATATTTCTCTACTAAAAGTAGTTTTATAATATATATATATGTAAACAAATGCCTTATCCCCACTTGTCATGGAACATCGCCATCCCTCCCTCCCCCATCGCCCAAAAAGAACAAAACCGGGAGAATAGGGAGCTAATTTTGCCTCCACCCCCAGACATGCCAGCCAGAGTTATCGCCTTTAGTGAGTTCATACTAATTATTGCACCATATTAGAACTAGCTCAATTTTCTCATTTTCAGAGGGGAGATGGATGGGCATCCAAGTTTTTGGACAGATAAGAATATTGTAAAACTACTCTTAGCAGTAAATTTTTTTTTTTTTCACACTTAACTGTCTAAACAAAGGCCTGAATATCAAAAAGGGTCATAGAAGCATGGTCGCTTGAGACACTGCAGCCTTCTTATAATTCACATGAGAATGTCTCTGTACAGTTCAATGCCAATAATTCTGCGCCAGAACCTTGAAAGGTCATTACGGTCTCACTAAGTAATGTGGAGGCAAATGCTTAGTCACCACTCTATTGGTCGCATAGATCAAAAGCAAGCAAAATTTTTAAAAGATGCTAACAGGATCAGGAAAATGAGTAGATCCATAAAGTGACTATTGAAGGTGCAAACTAAAAAAAAAATGAAATAAAAACCACAACCACCATCTAAATCTCAATAAAAAAGACTTTCACACATAAATCAAAAAGCAACTTTAACAAAGCTCCATGACAAAAATACACAGACTTAGACTGAGTCATGTACTCACAAAGTAAACAGATCAATTAGTGACAGGCTAAGACAGAACATGTTGCTGCTTGGGCAACCATGATTCCTCCTCTGTGTGTGTGTGTGTGTGTGTGTGTGTGTATGTGTGTGTTTACAAAACAGCATAAATGAGAGGATTGCTCCCTGCAAAATGTACACAAACCAGGCGATTTCTAAAATGAGCGGATTTTTTTCGCCTAATTTTTTTTTAAAAAGCCCATACGGCAGTGCAGAACGTCGTAAGTGATGCGCCAGTGCCTTCCTAGGCAATCGCCTCAGTTTGAATTTGCATTGTTTACACACTTTTTCACACACTTCCTCCTGAACCGCCTCATTTCACGGCGTTTTGCATTACGCCTCATTTGCATTATCTTACAGGCATGTGTGTGTATACAAAACAAAACAACTTGACTTTACAGCACAGACCTGTAACAATCCCCCGAAACAGAAAGAAGTTTGATTCCAGTCTTTGTATTTATGTAAATCAATTTTTTCTGTCCGCCTCATTTCATGGCGTTTTGCATTATGCCTCATTTGTATCCTTTCACAGGCATGTGTGTGTGTGTGTGTGTGTGTGTGGGGTGTGTGTGTGCGTGTGCGTGCGTGCGTGAGATGAAAAAGAATTAAAAAAAACCGTGTTTGATTTCGTACTTTATTGCACAAAAAATACAGGGTTAGAATTGTTCTCAAAGAAAGTTACTAGTCTGATGCAAAGCTTGAGACTTTGGTCATGTCATGTGCGTGCGGCTGCCGAAGTTCAGCTGCATGAAACTGGCATTGTCAGTTACATTACGTATTTTGGAACAAACAAGCTTTAGACGATTTTAATCCGACTTTTTTGTTGATGTAGTCTGAGCAGAGGCATGTATCAAACTTGTGTACTAGTTAATGAAGGAAAATAAAGAATCCACTAAGTGCTGATATGAGTTAGTTTTGATTGATTTTGTGTGCATTGTCATTGTTTTAATGTTGCCTGACCACTTATGTACAAGCTTTCACGCTGTTTCTTCGTTCTCTGCAGGAAAATAAACCTAGTCGAGTTTGGTATTAAAAGAATTGTCTGCAATTTGTCAATACAGTCGTCTCAGGAACGTAGAAGTATTATATTCTTCACGACAACAACAAATTGTCAATCTGACAACCCCTTTTTCAACGGCCGCTCAGCAATGCCGAAAACACGGCTGCTAGACCCGCTGTGCACACAGCTGACAGGCAGCACTATGTACAGTGCAGTTAGCTAGCTGGTTGGGAGCGGCCTGCAGAAAACACTGCCTTCCCTGACCTTGGCCTGTGCAGCAGTGGGAGAGGTGTTAACTCCCCTGCTTCCCTGAAAACTAAATGACTCACTCTGAACAGCCGTGGGGTGGTCATCGAATTTTCTATTGAAACTTGGGTTCAAAAACAGTCATATGCAGGGTTTTGGGGTTAAGAAGATAGATTCAAACAGTAGTTCAAGTTCCAGGTGACTGTTCTCCTTGCCTCAGCCTTCAGGCTGGAAACAGGGGTGGTGCAGAATGCCCTTGATGGCGAGTCGAAGCCCTTGATGGTGGATGGGATCTAGAGCTTTCAGGTAGGAAGGTCTTGCCGAGCCATCGAATACACACCCTTAGTCCAGTTTGGAGCAGATCAGAGCCCTGTAAAGACGGAGAAGAGTTTTCTGATCAGTGCCCCAATCCATGTGCGCCACAACTCTCAGAATGTTCAGTGCTTTCTGACATGCAGTTCTTATGAGTGGATGTGACTTTTAAAGTTCAGTTTTTGATTTTACAAAAAAAGATTAAAAAAAAATAACACCCACACTTCTTTCACAGCTGGAATGGTTGATTTGTCCTGATGAATTTCAGGACTGGCAAAGAACTGGTGAAAATTGTGAAAATGGATACACTTGTGTTTTGATGCTGGAAAAGGTAAACCTGTTTTCCTTGGCCCACTGTTGGATCATATTCACATAAAGTTGGAGTCGATGCTGTACGCTGGCATAAAAGGCTCCAACTGTGTAGAGAGTGGAGTCATCAACAAACAGAGAGGACTCCTGTTTACAGAATTGACAATCTTCTTAATTTTAATACTGAACAGAGCAAGAGAAGGAATGCTCCCTTAAGGCACATCCAACTCCTGCCCATGCATGTCAGACAGTCTGGTGCCAATATGGACTTGGAACTGTCGATCAGCCAGAATGTTTTGAATACATAAAAGCAGATGACCACGAAAACCAAGTCTATGAAGATCCATAAGAATTCCATATTTTCAGTTAGTATCATAGGCTTTCTCCAGATCGAAAAATACAGGAACCACATGTTGTTAATTGATGAAGGCGTTGCGGATGGTGGTTTCAAGATGGTCAACGGTAGAATGGTCGTACTTCCGGAGCCTGCACTGTTTACTGGCCAAAAGGCCATTGGTTTCCCGCTTCCACATCAGACCGGAGTTTACCATCTTTTCCATTAGCTTGCAGAGGCAGCTGATCAGAGCTACTGGACAATAATTTGAATGGTTGGTAAGGTCTTTTTCCGGCGTAGGAATGGGAATGATCAGGGCTCTCTGCCAGGAGGGTGGAAAGCACCCTGTGGTCCAGATATGGTTGTAGACTTTCAGAAGGATCTGGACACAGCTCTCTGGGAGATGTTCCAAAAGCTGATAATGAAAATAATCAGGCCAGGAGCAGAAAATTGTTGCAGGTTTGCAGAGCTGATTTCAGCTTACCAAATGAAAATGACAGGTTGTACACTTCCGAGTTGTCAAAAGTGAAGTTGTTTTCTCAGTTGTTTAAAAAAAAAAAAAAAAAAAAAAAAAAAAAAAAAAAAAGCACTGTAGATTAACTTGAGGATGACAAATTCTGTCGATTGTGGAGGCCAGCAAATTTGCAACAGCTTGTTTGTCAGTTATCAAAGCATCGGCAAGCTTTAAGTGATGAATTGATGGGTTGATTTTCTTGATAATTTTCCAGACTTTTCTTTGATGATTTGGATGTCAGCTTGGAGCAGAAGTCTCTCCAAGACTGACGTTTACTTACTTTAAAAGTTTGTCTTGTTTTGGCTTGGAGATTTTGATGTGCTTGAGGCTGGGAGGTGAAGGTCTTTGGAACAATTGACGCCGTGTCTGTTTGCATTCTCTTGTGGTTTGTTGGCAGTCAGAATTAAACCAAGGTGTTTTGGGCAGTTGGAGTATCTTAGAAGACATCGGAATACAGGTTCTTACACACTTAATCAAAGTGTAAGTTAGAGATTCTGCTGGGCCTTGACTTTGAAGAATGTCAGTTTTCTGGAGCTCCTTTGAAATATTTGCAGCAAAAAAACAAAACAAAAAAAACAGCTGGCCTCTTTATAACGAAAGTGTTCTCGAACAGAGGCATTTTCAGTTTTCATTGATTTTAACACAACGGGAAAATGGTTTCTTCCATGCAGATCGTCATGGACAGAGCACTCAAAGTCCAGGACCAGCGAGGGGTAACACACCAACAGATCAATACAGTATGAAAGCGCACCATTAACTCTTGTGAGGTGAAGGGCCTCAATCGGGGCCCCAACTCCTCACAATTATGGGCCCCAATTACTCACATCACACACATTTCAGAAGAAGGGCCCCGATCAGGGCTTTTGAAGGCTTTGAATTTTTTGAGTGGCACTCGCTTCGTGGATGACCTGAAAATCTAATTAGAATATTCACTGACCTTTCCCCTTTCAAAAACAACCAATGGTTGCAGAAATTTTCGCAGGGCGAGCGAGCCACAGGGTATTTTTGCAAGTCACTGTCCATGGCGTCTCAGCCCTACAGGGCAGCAAAGCTCGGAGAGAAGTCGTCGCAATCAGCCTTTCACATCATTAGAAGTGTTATAATTCATTAAAAATGAATGTTCGGACATTAAGGAAGACTTTGACGACAATAATGAGGATTTTATTGAAACAATGAAAATGGAGGTGAGAGAGGTTCAGATTCTGAACTCGAAGTGGCTGCACTGTTAACTGAGGCGAGTGATAAGGAGAGGGATGGTGGTGACAGCGATGACTCTGCACAGGCTGAGCAGAGAAGAGAGCATGTGCTGAACATTACAGGGAAGAGTTTGTGCGGTTTGTGATGCAAGATTGGCATCAAGATTTGGTTTGTTCCTGCTGTGCCACCTTTCATTGGTGAACATGGTTTACTCACATCACAAGAATGCCACGCCCCCTTCCAGTTTTTTTTTTTTTTCTTTTCAGTTGAAAACACATCGTCTGCCATCATATGGTCATGTCCAGACTTTCCGGCAAGGTATGTGTATTATCATCCTATTATTAGGGGGGCCAGAATAGCTCAGTTGGTAAAGCGCCGGACTTGTGATCCTGGGATCGTGGGTTCGAATTTCAGTACAGGGGGATTTTTCCCTCGGAGTTAACATTGGTTCTGACTCCATTCCCCACACAGTCCTTCGAATGAGACTATAAACCAAGGTTCCGTGTGTGAACGCACGCACATCTTGCACACTTAAAATCCCATCACCAACTTTCAGAAGAGAAGGCCAGTTTGGCCGTTGGTATGGATGACACTTTACACATAGCACGCACCTTCCCCGAAGATGGAGTATGGCTGCCTTAATGGCAGGATAAAAAACGGTCATACACACAAAACTCCACTGCCTGTCTGTACAGGCAGTGTCCACAGGAGTATCAGTCTGTGTACGCAGAAAGAAAGAAAATCCTATTATTGTTTTTCTTTTTCTTTCTCATTCACACACATATATGTGTACACATAAACACACACACACACACACACACACTTGTCAAAATAATGACAATGATGATTATGACATATTTCTATATTTTAAGGAAAAAGCAATGGTGAGTAAAATAAAAAGAAAAACATCTTTTAGATAGATACTGATTTATTGTGCTGTTGTGTCAGGTGCTGTTGCTGTTCTGCATGGATGGGTAGGAAGCCAGTCCATGTCATCACTACCAAGGTCAACCCCCACACCATGACAGATGTGACCACATGCTGTGAGCAGTTCTGGAAACCCCTGGATGTCCAGGACTACATTCAGAATATGGCTGGGTGGTCAAAAGTGACCAGTTGATCTACATTCCACTAGACCGCAGGATTATAAAGTGGTGAAAAAAACTTTTCTTCTACCTCTTCACCCTGAGCATCATCCTGTGTGACAAACTAGTACAGTATGTTATGAATGGGCTAGCACATCAAGCAAGCCAGTGTGTACATAGTGTGATGGTGTAGAGTTTCTTCCTTTTTTCTTATTTGTGTTGGTGTCAATATTGGTGGATCATAAAGTGCCCTATAGGCTATAATATGAATCAAAAATCATATCTGGACATTTCTTGGAATATTTTATGAGAGAACAGACTGTCTCAAAGACACTATGCTTCCCTGGATACATATACAAGACATTTGTATGTGTCAATTCGAGTGAGAAAAAAGAATGTTTTTCAACTGGCACAAGATGAAAGATGAAGGTAGGAAGTTTGATATTTTCTACTGAACTGAACTGAGCAACTGAACACACCAGTGCTTCACTGCACACGTGACTAGAACAATGGTGTCTCAAGCGAGTTCATCAAATGTTGCTGAACAAAGAAGACAACAACAGCGATGTTTTACTGTTGCTGAAGCAGTTGAATTGCTTAAGACCGAAAATTCAGACATTGAAGAAATGGGTGATGATGAAGAAGCCAAGCGATGACAACTAGCAGAGCGAAGTATCAGACATTACACATCAGAGGCCAGTGAGGAGAATGAAGAGGGTAGAGGTGATGAGCATGCCCCACAGGCAAGAGGAGCAGAAAGGGGAAGGCGTGCTGTCAGTGATTTGAGCGAGGATGGTTTTCTTGAGTTTTTGATGCAGAATTGGCACGAGGACTTAAAGTTTTTTTTCCCCAACTGTCCCTCTTTATTCTGGAGTATCTGATCTGCACGTATCAGCTGAGTACCATGCCCCCATTGCCAAGTTCAAGCATACAGACAAGGTTTGTCAGCTTCCATTATTATTGTTTGAGCTTGAAAAAATCTAATTATAGTA
>CM065725.1:55619174-55718112 GCA_033310375.1 Conus canariensis
AAACCCCCTAGCTCCAATTTCTGCAGTGAGGACTTTGACCTGATAGCCTTCTCTCCTCAGGCTGTTTGCCAGATCAGCATACTTTTCAGTCTTGTAGATTTGAGCTGCCTCCATTCTGTTCTCATATGGCACCGTGAGCTCGATCATGATCAGCTGCTTGGTTGACTTAGAGTGGACTACTATGTCTGGTCTCATGCCACTCTTGCTGATGATCTCTGGGTGACTCTTCCATTCTGGGAGGTCTGCAGTGCACTCCCAGTCATCTGCCCCGTCCAGCAGACTCTGCCTGCATGTTTCGAGTGGCATTGTTGTTCTTGGCCATGATTTGTTGCCTCCTGCCGTGAAGAATGTTGCGGGTGCTTTTGGAGTCCTGATTTTCCCTTTTGTGGTGTTGGTACTAGCCCAGACTACTTGTACAATTTCTTTGAGCACTTGGTTGTGCCTCCATGTGTACCTTCCTTGAGCCAGGGCTACTTTACATGAGCTTAGGACATGCTCCACTGTTTGTTTTTCATGGCAGAGGGGGCATGCAGGATCGTCTGTTTTCCCCCACTTCACCAGGTTTGCATTTGAGGGCAGAAGGTCATATGCAGATCTGAGAATGAAGCTGATCCTGAGAGGGGCCATGTGCCAAATGTCATTCCAAGTGAGACTTCTTTGGAGTGCATTCTCCCACGTTGTCCATTGCCCTTGCTGGCTCTGCTGGACTGCTTTTTGGAGTCTTTTTTGGTCTTCTTCTTTTCTCATCTCCTGAATCATCATGTCTCTTTTGGCTTTTCCTTTGGCCTTTGACCACCATTCAGTTTTGGTCACCCCCAGTCCCTGTCTGTTGGTCTGTGTGTGTCCTGTTATTTCTCTGATCTTGAGACTCTTTTGCAGAATCCATCGCCTCTTGAACTTTCCATTTTCTGCCTGTCTTCAGCTGGGGCTTAATTGCTTCTACCACCTTGTCTCCTGAGTCCTCCAGCATGCTTTGAAGTCTGATCTTCCCTGCTTTGTATTCCTCCAGGATGGATTTCAGGGGTAGTTTCAGCTTTGCTTGGCGACAGTACAGCGCTATGTCAGTCAGACAGGGTGGGACACCAAGCCATTTCCTTGTGAACTTGTTGATTTTGGCTTCCATTGCCTCCACTATGCTGGTGCAGATGTCGTATATCATCAGAGGCCATAGCAGCTTTGGTATCAGCATGAACTGCAGACACCAGACCTTGTATTTGCCAGGGAGCCCACACTGGTCAATGGTCTCCAAGCCTTCCTCCGCCATCTGCTTGGTTTCTTTTGCTCTTTGTGTGTCTTTCAGCGTATCATCATACCATCTTCCAAGGCTCTTGACTGGTTCTTCTGTGACTGTTGGAATGGCCTGGTTGGCAACACTGAAGACCACAGATCCGGCCACTTTTCCTTTCCTCAGTGAGAGACTCCGTGATTTCTTTGGCTTGAACTTCATTCTGGATGAGGCAACTATGTCGTCCAGCCTCTCCAGCACATGACGTGTCTCGTCTTCTCTGGATGAAATCACTGTAGTGTCATCCATGAAGGCCTTGAGAGGAGGCATCTTGTATCCATCGCCAAGGTCTGTTTGTCTCGCGTTGTTTGTTGCTGCTTTCAAGATGAGTTCCATTGCCAGCACGAACAGTATTGGGGAAATTGCACAGCCCATTGCAATACCCACTTCCAAGTTGATCCAGTCTGTTGTGTACTCCTTGGTAGAGAACCGCATTGAGAAGCCATTGAAGTACTTCTTGAGCATGTCGCGGATGTTCTTTGGCACATGGTACATCTCAAGAGCCAACTGTATCATCTCATGGGGCACAGATCCATATGCGTTTGCCAGATCAAGCCACACTACGTCCAGGTCTCTCTTTTCTGTTTTTGCTTTTTGGATTGCGTCCCAGATCATTGTGGCGTGTTCTACACAGCCAGCCACGCCTGGGATGCCACCTTTCTGGACTGACACATCCAAGTACTTGTTTTCCATCAGGTACTTGGTCAGCCTTGCTGCCATGACAGAGAAGAAGATTTTCCCTTCGACGTTCAGTAGTGATATTGGCCTGAACTGGCTAATGTCACTTGAGTTTTGCTCTTTGGGGATGTACACACCATCTGCCGTCATCCACTGGCCGCTGATCTTCTGGTTTCTCCAAGCCGATCGCAGCAGCCTGTGGAGCCACTCCAGCACCTTGGGACATTTCTTGTAAAGCTGGTAAGGTATTCCGTTTGGCCCTGGTGATGATTTGGCTCTGGCTTTGTCGACCACCTTCTTGATTTCCGCCAACGTTGGAGGCTTGCCATTGAACTGTTCCTCAGGGTTGGTTGGCCACACCAGACCTTGAATGTCGAGTGGTGCTTTGCTCTGTGGGTCAGAGTATGTTTTCCTCAGATGCTGCTCAAGAACTCCTTTGTCCACACTTAGGGTCCCAGATTTTGGCTGCTCAAACAGTGTTCTGGCAAACTGGAAGGGGTCTCTGAAGAAGCGCTCTTGTGTCTTCTTCTTTTTGCTCTTCCTCTTCCTCGCAGATTCCGCTTTGCTGAGGGCACTGTGTTTTTCTTTCAGGTCTTTCCACAGTTTTTCCAAGCCTTGTTTTTCAGCTGGCAGTGCGGTCTTCATTTGCATCTTGAGGTTTTTCTTTTGGACCCTGATCTTGTCCATCTTTTCTTGGCGTCTGGATTTCTTTGGAGGTGTTTTCTCTTTGGGTAGTTTTGCTCCATAGGCGTCTCTACATGTGGCATACACAATGTCCCCGTATGTGGCTAGTTTGTGTTCCAGGGTGCTTTTCCCTATCAGTGCATCGAGTCTTTGGACGATTTTTGCATCCAGTTTCTCCCAATCTTCAGTTTCGTTTGCTCGTGGCAGGTTGAGTTTCAGGCGCCTGGCATCGAGGGCCTGTGCAAATTCCTCATCCGAACCAACAGCGTGGATGTCCTTGGCACTGTGGTTTAAATCCTGGCCTTGGTCTTCCGACGTCTTATCTGCTGATGCAGTGCGCTGCTGCTCATTCAGATGAGTCTTCACACATCCCATCTTTATATAGCATCATAGCTTGGGGTATAGGGAAAGAGAAGCCATAAAATCTAAGTCATATATTAACAAATAAATAAGCAGTAATTGAAGTACTGAACCTACCCCAAAATGGTAAAATTATGCCCCTTTCTAGTAGAATTGGGGTACCCCCAGTAACATACAGATTGTTACACAGAGGGACATTTACTGACAACAATATGAATCCCAGGTGTTTGTAATGTTGTTGAGCAAACACCAAAAGGTATTGCTGCTGTGTTTAGTGGGCTTTTATGTGCTCAGTTCTTCTAAAACTATCAAATTGAAAACAAAACAAAAACTGTTTTATCACATGTTACTAGTGTGAACCATTATCATTACCAAAAAATCAAATTAGAATGATGTGAAATTGTAAACAAGGGTATAAGGAAGTAATTCACAAAACATCTAACAAAAAACTCAATAAATGGATGAGTAATGTACATGTTAGTGAACATACCGTGAAAAGCATGATTATGCCCCTTTTTACCGAAAAAATAGTGCCCCCAATTATGAGCAGATTATCATCAAGAACAACATTCCTTGGGATTTATGACTGTTATGTGTTAGTGCTGATGTTGAATAAATAGTAAGACCACTTTTTCAGTGTTTTGACTCATTTCATTTGGCACATTGTGTTTGTGTATACTTGAAAACTGTTATTTTTGGTAAAATTTTTATAACTATGTCAATTTCTGCTACACCAATTATCAACATAATCAAATCATTTTGAAGGACATTATAGATCAATGCATAACAACAAAACATGCCAAAAATCTGAAAGATTTGTCAAGAAATAAGTGAGCAGTAACCATTTTACTGAACCTACCCAAAAAAGCTAACTTTTCTCAGATCTGCATATGACCTTCCGCCCTCAAATGCAAACCTGCTGAAGTGGGGAAAAACAGACGATCCTGCATGCCCCCTCTGCCATGAAAAACAAACAGTGGAGCATGTCCTAAGCTCATGTAAAGTAGCCCTGGCTCAAGGAAGGTACACATGGAGGCACAACCAAGTGCTCAAAGAGATTGTACAAGCAGTCTGGGCTAGTACCAACACCACAAAAGGGAAAATCAGGTCTCCAAAAGCACCCGCAACATTCTTCACGGCAGGAGGTAGCAAATCATGGCCAAGAACAACAATGCCACTCGGAACATGCAGGCAGAATCTGCTGGACAGGGCAGACGACTGGGAGTGCACTGCAGACCTCCCAGAATGGAAGAGTCACCCAGAGATCATCAGCAAGAGTGGCATGAGACCAGACATAGTAGTCCACTCTCAGTCAGCCAAGCAGCTGATCATGATCGAGCTCACGGTGCCATATGAGAACAGAATGGAGGCAGCTCAAATCTACAAGACTGAAAAGTATGCTGATCTGGCAAACAGCCTGAGGAGAGAAGGCTATCAGGTCAAAGTCCTCACTGCAGAAATTGGAGCTAGGGGGTTTGTAGGAACGTCTGCGTATAACCTCATGAAACAGCTCTCAGTTGCAGGGAGGGAAAAAATCAGAGCCCTGAAAGCAATGGCAGAAGCGGCAGAGAGGTGTTCAAGCTGGATCTGGTCAAGGAGGAACAAAAGTGAACTTCATAAGGCTTAAATTTCCCTACAAATATCAGGTGCCCCAGTGGCTCACTGGTTAGAGTGCGAGTCAATAAGTGGAAAATGAGCATGTCCAAAGGGTCATGGGTTTGAATCCCAGCCATGGCTCGTCCTAAGATGGGAAAAAAAAAGGGGCAGCAGAGGGACATCCGGAGTCATGTACCAGGTGTGGCCCAACCCCACTAGAGTGTCAGGAGATAAGGGCCGAAACACTTGCTTTAAGGGGGCTTCTCTTCTGAGGACTCTCTGCTGCCACGCTCTCCATGAGTTTCTTTCTACTACCTTGGCACACAGTTATTCAAATGTGCCAAATACTGTGGCAGTGAAGGGGTTAAAAATGGGCAGTCTGTGTGGAAAGAAGGGGAGATAACTGGCAGTCCCAAGTGAGTTAAAACAATGCATAAAAGTAGAAGAGCCGTCATTCCGACAACACAGACCTAGCTGAGAAAAAACATCCTCCAAAACAAGACCTTGGGACAACGCATTCACACTACCCCAGGGGATTATGGCCATTGAAGTCCCCAACAGCAAACAAGGTCGATGAAGTACTTCGACTCACTGACAAGGTCCTGGTGATTAAACGGGACAGATGGTGATAGAATGAACAAAGTGTATCGGTTTTATGGGGAGTGACTCTTGCAGCTACTGCCTGAAGAGAGGTAGTAAGAGCAATAGGGCTAAACAGCAAAGATTCATGGATAAGAAGAGCAACAACGCCACCCATTAATCCGAATGTGGAAAGTTGTACAGGTTTCAAAAGAATACTGAAGCCAAAAAGAGTGAAGGCCTTCTGGCTTTGAATTTTCGTTTCCTGTAGAGCTACTACCTGAAGTTTAAGAGTATGGCACAAAAGCTGCAGCTCCTCAAAGTCAGTTTAAACCACAGGTATTCCAATGGACTATCCATGGCACAGAGGAGAAACAGGAGTAAAATCAGTTCATTTCCGAGTTGTCATTTGCATCTAAGGAAGCGAACCCGTTCCGAAGAAGGACTGGCTTGTCTGGCTCTCCAGACCCACCGCAGAACTGCCCATAGACATAGGCTTTGGTTGAAGAGATGGTAGAGGTCGCTTCTTCATTTCCACCATCTGGAAACAATTGGCTCTCTTGCCCACACATGCACTGTTGAGGCTGGAGAGTTGGCTTTTTGTTCTGCCCAGCAGCAGATGGTTTAGACTGCTGGGTTGTCTGAAAAGTGGCCAATTTAATGTCCCCACCAGGGACATCCACTTTGGGTTAGGAAGTGGTGGATTTGCCTCCATTGCGGCCAGACACTTTATTTTGTACTGTTTATAAGAAATGAAAAGCATCAGTTTGGAAAGAAACAGAATGCTCAAAAACTTTCTTCACAGCTGAAGCGTAATAAGAGACAGAAGTGGACTGACTGCTAAAGACCTGTTTCTTTGCTTCAAAAAATGAAATTCTGTTTTCAGTTTTTACTTTCTGAATGCTTGCTTCCTGTATCCAAACTGGGCAGTTGCTTGAAGAGGAGGGATGGTCATCATCGCAGTTTGCATAATGGGCCGGATCTTTACACAGCCCATCATGGGTTGCTTTGCTGAAGACAGCGTACATCTCCTCCCCAGAACAGTGATCTCTTACGTGTCCAAATTTCTGGCACTTGAAACACTGCATCAGAGATGGAATGCATAGTTGAACTGGGACATTTAAATATCCCACTTTGATGACTTGCTGTAACATCAGAAAGAGGGTGTTGGTGGGCACCCTTTCTGTTCCTTTCCAGACTGTGACCCTATGTACATCTATGACTCCTTGGGGGAGCTAATTCTGTTTTAATTCTGTCTCCAGCACGCCTCTGAGATCTGGGCATCTGATGACTCCCTTGGTTGTGTTCAACTGTTCATGAGGAGTTACCCTGATCCCTCTGTCCACTAGCTTTGTGGCACTCAGCCCAAATTTTCTCTCCTTTCTTTTTTCCCCACTTATATATCACTGCATGTACAAAATAGAGAGTCAGTGGGAGAACAATGAAGTAAGTAATGAAGTAAATTATTGGGCAAGCGCAGTGTACTTGCCACCCATCATAAGTTAAGCCTGGCGGCATCACTGCAGGAATTCCTGAGGGATAAAATGCAACCTTTTGTTTGGCAGCTTGTTAGCTGGGCAAAGATAGACTGACACTATCAAATAAGTAGCATTGCTATTCACTCACAAAAGAAATTTATAGCATTGCCAGGGTCCAAATCTTCCATACAACGTTCTCACAATAGTACCTTTCTTGAGGAGAGACCAGGAAAGATAAAACAAGGACCGAAAGATCCACAGACCTTTTCTTTCTTCTGTGCCACCTCAGTGGCAATGTAACCATACCACTCACTTCGACCCCCATCAACATCCACAGCTTGGCCTGCCAGAGCCCTCACACCAATAATCCACAGGGAGCAGTCAATGTCAAGTCATCATGAGGCAACCCACCACAGGGAAAACAACACTGCTGATGAGTCACAATGGTGGTGTCCAGCAGTGTCTGTTCTGATCTCACATACACATGACACCACTTATTACTATGCTCTAAACCCCCTACTGATGACAATAATTGATTACTCATGGAGCCAGCATGAGTGAGCTTTCCCTCTGGAAAGCACCACACCTGTACAATAACAAATCCCATGAATTTGCTGACACAGGTGATACCAACAGAATCAAACCTACGACCACAGACACAGAGAGGCAATCAAAACTGTGGTCCATGATGACAGCAAGGCATAAAGGGCAACAGAATTTAATTAAGACCTTTTTAAAATGCTGATCAATGATGAGGATGATGATGATGCTATGGATTTCCATTATGGTCTAAGACTGTGTAAAAGTTCTGCACTCTGCACTTAATTCAATGATATATCCCAGTGATAACCAGGCCCAAGAGATACAGATACCTGTAGTGTTGGAAAGGAAATTTGAGCAACACTCAGAGATGCATCCATTTAGTGGGGCACATAGTAAACTCAACTCTGAGTAGGAGCCATCAAGGCAAAAAAATTCCACAAATGAATGGCTCGAATGGGAATCAAACTCATGATCTCAGCCATGAGTCTGCGATGCTTACCATTTTGCCACTGGTTTTCTAGACATCTGTACAGGATAAAAAGCATACTGCAAGACACGCAATGATTGGTTGTACGCCTCCCAAAACTATGAAACTTTCTTGGATAATAGAAGTTCACAAACAACTTAGTCTGAAATGGAGTCTTCGAAAAACAACTCCAAAAAAGAAACGTGCAAGGGGGAAGAGCATAGTCGAAAAACAAACAGGGAGAGTGTCATTAGTCACCTACCAAAACACACGAGACATATTGCAACGGTTAAAAAGGGTCCAGTCCTCCCATCTATAATCCCCCCCAAGTCTCACCCTTTTCCAACAAGAACCCCTCTTGGAACAGAGCCTTTTTCGAAGGTTCCCAAGCATGTGCCAAGTTGGGGTTCACTCTCACGAGGCTTAACGAGGTTATCATTTCCCAACCGCTCCCCTTCAGTTACAAGATGCCCAGAGTTTGTGAGCGCAGAATGGGAGGGGAAGGAGGTGCTGGCCTTTCTCCACTAGACTTGGGACCGTGTCAGAATGCATGTGGCAGAGAGAGACAATTAGCTCTCTCGCCAAGACGGGCAACCATCACTGAAATTGATGCAAACATCAAAATTGCTCACAGACCACCTTGTTGCGATCGACTGATTCTCATACAAGCTGCAAGGTACAAATGGGCAACGATAGAACAGACGTAAATCTCATGAGAATTATCGAGAGAGCACCCCGGCTCAAAACAGGAGGAGCAAATAGAAGAAACTCTAGAAATAGCAAGTTTTAAAGCAGACTTTGGGGATGCCAAGGCAAAAAACAAAGTGGTTGACAGTTGTTGCAATGAAGTCAAAATACAAAGCAACTTTCAGCTAAAATTCCATGCTGAGAAGCTTCGTTCTCTGCAAGAAAGCAAGCTTAAATGGTTGTTTAGGGAGATCCTTAACAAAGTCCAAAAAATTAAATAGCTGAAAGAGGTGTGTTCTTCCACCATGGAAAAGGAGAAAACTGACCTAGTTGTAAAATAGCACAATGTTTAGAATTCACTAAGTGCAATCACCGTAGCTGACCTATCTGGGGATTGATTGCTCTCCCAATACTGAGGGTTTTTTTTTTGGTTTTGTTTTGGGCTTTTTTTTCTTTCTTTTTTTAACTGATGGTATGGCCATATTCCATGCCAAGTGAGGATAAGGCGTGTGTTTGGACAGGAAAATATACGATCAGAAAAAGTGGCACCCCTGAAGAAAAGTTTCAGACAAGCGTGAACACAGGTGTGAACAAGGCACTAATTTTTTTAGTTAACAGTAAACGTTTCACACAACAAAAGCATGAACAAGGAACACAAATGACAGAGTGAACTATTATTTTCACACAACAGAAGTATGAAAATTGGACATTAACGTCTGAATGAATGGAAGAGGTTGGTGCTGTCAGTTTTCAAAGTCTGTCATCCCCTTGTATAAAACAGCTCAGGAACCCAATCACAGATAACTTAATAACAGACACAACAAATGACATCAAAGTCATCAAAAGCTGTGATCTTATATTTCACACAAACAATACTTGCAGAATTACATTTTCACTCTGACAAATTATTTCTCTGTTTGATCTTTTTTTTTTTTTTTCATATTTCATTTTCTTCTTGAGCACATGTAGAAGAGGAGCATGTAGAGAATAAATGGGACATGAAGAGGATTTTTTCCTTCTTTATGGGGTGAAAAGACGCTAAACACATACTGATACATGAGCAGAAAATTCAACTCATATACAAAAACAGAATAGTTTTCAAACACACACATACCTTTTTTTCTTCTTCCAGAATCTGTTTGATTTTCTCCTCTTTTTGGGCCAGCATTGCTTTGCTGCGCTCTTCCACAGAAAAAGGTTCAGGCACTGTATGCTGGTGTGGCAGCTTGGGCTGGAAGGGAATACCTGTGTGGGGCACCGGCTTGGCACGCACTGGTTCCCCCCTCTCCACCACCTGTGATCATGAGGCGAATTGCTCAGAGTGACGAAGAAATCAAAATCAATGTTTCTGTGGCTATTAAAACTGGTCTCTGTGTGTCCACAAACAACAGCAAAATAGATCTGTTTGTGAAAGAAACAAGTGTGTGCATGCATGCGTGTACTTTTTGGGAATCTGGGGTGGGGACTTGCCTTCCCATCTTCCATGCCCTTTCGGTGGCATCATTCCAAAGCAGTTAATTCAAACTCTCCTGTCCACAACACAGACCTGTTCACCCTGTAACTGCTATTGGTGTACTTTTCAAATTAAGGGTGTGTATTTTCTACCAGGTGTGTATACATCTTCTGAATTTTTGTAAAAGGGGGAAGGAAGGAGGAGGGGAAGTGTCATCCATCTTCTGTCATCATACAGCAGACAGCAGAGGGATACCAGTGATCTTCAATTAACTATACTTTCTTTCCATACAACTTACTTTCAAATCTCATTCATCAGCATACATTGACACAAATCCATGCTCTTTTACAAGCTTTTCTTTTTGGTAGGGCCTTTTTGGGGGTGGTAGTGGTGGTGGATATTTCTGAGCCTGTAGTCCCCACCATTGTTGCAATGAATCGGCTTGTTGTTGAAGACTCAGACACGGCAAGACATAATTTCGCACGCCAGAGCTAGCAGAAGCTGTCGCTCTTTGGTCAAAGGCATGGATGAAACCAGGAAAAAAATTGAAAGCAGGAAGGTTTTGAATAGTCCAGACAAATTTTAATAAATTAACTAGGAAAATGAAATTATTACATTTTTGTCACAAGTTATTTCTAGTGGAAGTAAAAACAAAGTCATGCGAAATGCATAGTTTTTTTTTATTATTATTTATGAAACAAGTTCTAATAAATCTTACGTATAAGTTGCATTAATAATACACAGGGGTGACAAGCTTAAGGATATACTAATCTTCTGATTATCATAAATCAGGCATGAAAAACAAAAGTTGTAAGATCAGTGGGCATGACTGCTTTGCCAAAATAAATCAAGTCGAAATCTGTCATATAAACAGAAACTTTTAAAAAATACAGACTGAACAACATTTGTTCACTATGCCTACTAAATCAACCACCTGGTGCTTTGTCAGACAATAAAGAACCAGGAATCACAAATTGCCCATTTAAAGTGGCCTTTCAGCTCACATTAACTGAAAAGATCAAAGCGCAATGAATGTACTTGTATTTGTAATTACTTAGGAAAATACTTTAACACTTTCTCTTGTCTTTATTCTTTTTTTTTTTTCTTTTTGCGACCATATAACTACAGACATGTTTACCCATTCAATTTGGCCGAATTTTGTTCCCATGATTAGTGAAAATACACTTAATACAACAAAGTAAAAAAAAAATTAATTAAAAAAAAAAAAAATCAAGGCAAGAATCTTCTATGGTAATTGCACTTGCAGTCACTAAACGTTGGAGGGGAAATCTAACCAAAGAGCAACAATTATTGCTAACTTCCATGTGCGAAGTGACGTCAAGCTGTGCAAATTTTTTTCAACAGGCCCAGAAACATCGAAAAAATCGGCGAGAGAGCATGAGTCTACAAAATGGCATCCAGAAACGGTCCTACCAGAAAACTCTTCTGTTACGATTCCATTCTGGGATATGCGAGAGTGAAAATGAAAGGCACTGACCTAGTATTCAGCATAGTTTCAAAACAGAGTGAATGAGGGCGGAAAATGAAGAAAGAGAGGGGTTAGTTACCGCCAAGGACATAGACAAACAAAGTACAGGACAAGACACAATGCATTTCGATCTTTTGGGTCTTCTTCAGGCAAAAACAAATAACATTCAGGACAGTGAAAACGAAGAACGAGAAACCACTTATCTTCTCATGTTCGGCACACGGGTAAAATGGCCACCGGACGGAAACGAGGCCACCCAGGAGGGGACCATGGGAGAGGAAATAGTGAAGCGGGTGTGTGTGAAATAATGGGGTTTGTAGCTTGTTTTGTAGAATAGTATGATATATTAGTGATGGTAGTGATCATGGTGGATTAATTATAGTGCTTAGTGGGGCCAAAAAAAAAAAATATATATATATATAACTCTTTTAAAATATGAAAATTAAAAAGATGAAAAATAAATAAATATAAAGTATAAATGAATGAATAAATGAACAACATTAATGGGTGGTGATGGTGATGATGGTAGTTATGTCTGGGTAGTTGTATGTGGGGGTGTGGGTAATGATAATAATGATTGGAAGGGAAAGGAAATGATCAATGGGTGATAAGGTAAGGTATCGTTGGGGGGGGGGGGGGTACGGAGGGGGTGGGTGGGTGGAAGAGGGCAATGGGAGAGAGAGAGAGAGAGAGAGAGAGAGAGAGAGAGGAGAGACAGACAGAGAGTTCATATCTCTCCACCCACACATATGTATGCATGGGGGGGAATTCATGCAAATAGTGTTGAAAAAGTAAACAATACTGTGGGATGGTGTTCACTGTAGCAGGTGAAATAATGTGTTGGCATTGTCATGTGCACATGTTATGTTGATTGTAATGTGCACGTTGTTTTGTGTATAACTATTGGTTTTGAGATAGCAGGTTGACTGGCCTTGTGGTTTTAAGTTAAAAGTGTCATGTGAATGCACATCGCTATTCTGTTGGCTGTGGCCTGTGTGAGTACTGGTTAGGCGCAGTGCGCGCTATTGAATTTACCTTTAGGATTTGATAAATCACTTGCTCCATGCCAGCCGGAGAAGTCGGAGGGCCTGATGGTTTGCTTGGACTGAGGCCAGAGCAAGGCTGCGTCGCGTTAGAGGTATTTAAGTATCCATGTTTAATTAGAGAGAAGTGAAGTATGTGAGCAGAAGTAAGAAAGACGTTTGTATTTAAAAGAAAAGGAAATAATAAGAACAAGTGTGGTTAAAGTTGTAACAATTCTTTTATTAAAGAATGGGAAAAGAAAAGTAACTTTCAAAATAAAAGCTTATGCATAGGGGAAAGGTTACTGTTTTACATCTTCATGTTGAGGCGAGTTCCCCTTTAGTAATTATGGAAACTGTACGTGGTTCCGAGTGTGTTGACAGATTGGCTGTCTCACACGGGCCATGGACCTAGGGCCTTGGGGTGGTCCCAGAGGTGCCGGACCAAGTCCCCAGCCCAGGTCGGGTAGCGGGCCACTTCTCCATAACCAGCCCCAGAGGAAGGAGAGTTTGTTTAAGGCGACGCCCTATTCAGCCTGGAGATGGCTGTCCCCTGTGTGCCTTCCCCAAGGTTAAGGGGGTGACCAGAGAGTGGAATTTATATGTATCTTCCTATGAAGAAACCTAGAATATGGAACCAGTGGATCTGCTTTCCTGTAAAGGAATTTGAATGTGGAAACATTTGGGTGAAGTATTTAAAGGCGTGGCCGAATGGAACTGATGTTCCAATATTTCCTTAAAGGAGAGTGATAATTGGTTAGACACGAGTGAGGAAGGATACCCCAGAACTTCCGTCCTAGAGACAGTGACGCTCTTTGTATTTTGGGCTGGATAGTGAATGATTTTTATGTGTCTCCTCCTGATGCGAAGGAAGGATGTCGATGCATTCCCCCTGATGTTTACAAATGATGTGATACATATCCCCCTTTGCTGGTGATTGATACTAATTCATCCCCATTATATTTATAAATTCCTTGATTGTAGGGGAAGCAGTTGTTTCTTTTTCCTCCTTCGTGGAGTGGAGGTATAAATGAAATTATTTAAGTGTTGGTGTTTGATTAATATTTGTACTCCCGTAGAAGGAGGGGAAACAAACCTTTCTTGTGTGGTGTTTATTATTTCGCGCTCCTTGGGTGAGAGGAGTGATTGTGTGTACGTGCGGAGTGTACTTTGGGCAGATGTGTATGTGTGTGTACGACCCCTAGAATATGACAGGCATTAATATGCTCATGTAGGTTGAGAAGAGATAGAAAGAAGAGATAGAAATGATCAGTGAGAAACAGGGTATCATGTGTTAAAAAAAAAAAAAAAAAAAGGGGGGGGGGGGGGGGGGGGGGAGAGGGGAGAGAAAAAAACATGTATATGATATTATGGGTGAATTATGATCATAATGAGTAACTGTGGGAAGTTTTCACACACATACATACACCCATCCTCACACACACACATATGTGTGTACACACACACACACAAAGAAACACTGATGGGTGATGGTCATTTGGTAACAACAGTGCTACAAGATGATAATCATTGTTATTACTGGAACCATAACTGAGATTAAAGGTACTGTGGGATGCTGATCATTGTCACAGGTGAAATGATGTGGTGGCGGTTGGGCCGGGGGTGGGGGTGGGGGGGAGGGTATCAATCAATGACTGATGGGTGATGATCATTTGAGATCAACTGTACTATAGTATGGTCTTCTTCTTCGTTCACTTAGGCAGGAACCCTGGAGGTACTGGCGAAGGCTGCTGTATGGCGAAGGCCCTCCAATTAGGTACCGGCAGCCAAAATTAGCATACTGTTTTTCATACTTAAGATCTGTATCATTGCAAAGTAAATGGAAAAACATACAAAACACAACGAGAATGAAGTCTCTATCTTCAGTCATTTTCGAGATATTGCAGTTTAAAGTTGAAAGCCAATAGGATCATACATGATTGATACATCTGGTTATAAATTGGTGTTCTCAATCTATACAACTTACACTCTTTGAACAAGTAAGTTCCATGGTATCAGTTTACATGGCTTTTGTGTGATAAAGTGTCAAACTTGTAATAAATCGCAATTCAGCGCTTTTCGAATTTGCATGATGTGGCTACTTTGAAGCACTGCAGCACAGTAAGAATGGAGATTTCAGTTTCCAGTGGTTTGGACAAACTCTCTAAGTTGTACTAAGCACAGTCATTTTTTTCTGAGGTATCTGCTTAAAACATTTATGAAAACTTCTGTGCTAAAAACAGGAAATATTGCAATTTGGATGGCGGAAAAATGGGGGTAGAATCGCCCGGCACACTTAAAATTGCTATAACTTCTAAACTACTTCATGAACTGTTTCCAAATTTTGTATACAGTTTCTGTGCAGTATTTCCTGTAAATCAAAGTGTACATTTTTTATTTTGTACCTAACATTTTATTTCCTGTACTAGAATAGTAGCCAACAGGGGCGGAATGATGATGATGTCCAAATTAAAACCGACAGTTTTTTCAAAACTTATTGACAGATTTCAACAAAAATTTGGTATGATGTTGTCTGTATTGTTATTTATAAAATCATGTTATTTTTGCTGTTTCTGATAAGTGTTGGCAGCCACCAAACAAAAGATCACTTACGATAAGGGTTGGAAGTGCACTCTTGCTGACGGGCAGATTGGGTTGACTATGTATATAGTTCTTTTTGTATGCAGCATACTTGAGGCAGAGTTCATTGTTAATTGGAACAGACCAGGTATGGCCAGTAGTTGTTTGGGAGACTATGTTGAAGTCACTGGCAAACACAAATATGCTTTGCACTAAATCTGTGTCTGCCTTGGTTGGCCACACAAGCATGTTGTTTACAAGAGCAAATTAATTTCCTCAGAAAATTAATGTCTGCTTTCTCAGGAGAGTGGATCTGTGACACACTGCCAATTCATCATCATAGAAGACTACATTCTGGCCAATTTTGGTAAAGATAAGTCTTCCAGAAGGCAATCAGTGGCATGTTCACAGATTTCATCATTGATGCAACATGACTGCATCCTCAAAATGGGTGTTAACTTCTTATGTCTCCATCTCTTCCTCGGTCACCATCACTTCATCAGTCCCCAAGCCCAACTGCTCTGCCTCAGGAAAAGTTGAAGTGGAGACACAGCTCACACCTCATTCACTTTATCCTGGTCTGGTGGTCCTCCAACTGACAACACAGCCAATAGTGAACACCGACATATGTGGTAAAGACTGTGGCCTATATAAAGGTTTTGGGTGACCAGCCACCCACGAACCCTGGCATGTCGGGTAAAAGCTGTGGCCTATATGAAGGTTATGGGTGACCAGCCACCCACAATCTCCAGCATGTGAGAATGCTTCTTTAATTGGTATGGGTGACATGCCACCCACAGTATCTGGCGAAGATTATAAGCTTTTATAATTTTCTCCTTTATTTACCACCAAAACACCACAATATTTAACGGGGGCAAGCACAAATACACAATAAACAAAGTCATAAAACTTTAGTTACATGTTATGAAAACTAAGTGAGTTATGAAGATTTAAACGACAGTCTGGGTAATTTTTCACCCACAAGCTCTGGCAAAGGTTAAACAAATATAAAAAATGTGGATGTGTATTCTCAGTTAAAGAAAAAACAATGAAAAGAAAGAAAAAACATCAAAGCGTGGCACAGGACCACTTAACTGAACTATGAGTGCATGATTTTATGTAAATTTCCCTGTCTGTTTCTTCATCATTGTGCGATATCATGTGGTGTGTGTGTGCGTGTGTGAAATTACTGGAAAAAAAAAAATTAAAGCATGGCATAGGACCACTTAATTGAACTATGAGTGCATGTTTTATGTAAATTTCCCAGTCTGTTTCTTCATCATTGTGCGATATCATGTGGTGTGTGTGTGTGAGTGTGCGTGTGTGAAATTACAGGGAAAAAAATTAAAGCATGGCATAGGACCACTTATCTTAACTATGAGTGCATGCTTTTATGTAAATTTCCCTGTCTGTTTCTTCATCATTGTGTGATATCATGTGGTGTGTGTGTGTGTGTGTGTGTGTGTGTGTGTGGTGTGTGTGTGTGTTGTTACTGCTCACTGTCCATTCCTTATAATTAAATTTTAGTATCGGTTGTTCTTTGTAAGCAAAAATGTGTTGCATGTTCTTTGTAAACAAAAGGTACATCCTCTGCAACACATTATTTTGTCAACAGGGTGTGATTTAAGCATTGCCAATAACATGTTAAGTATTTCATCATTATGATTTTGAATTAACTTGTTGATTTAATCATTGTGAATGTAAAAGAACATAAATATACATTATAATGCTTTTTTTAAACAAAAGGTAAAATTAAAGAAAGATTTAACTTTATTTTGGACTCTACCTTTTCAATATTTTTATCAACTACTCTTTATTCAGTATGTTTGTGCTGTTACAGCAATATCTTACCTTTTTAATATTTTTATCAACTACTCTGTTTATTCAGTATGTTTGTGCTGTTACAGCAATATACATAACTGTGGAGCATAACATACAATCACCATAAATATCATAAATTTTACTGTCACAACAGTGTAATGTCTTGGCAATGCAATGCCACTGTAGTTGAATTCTAGCAGTTTTACTTGAAAGTAATCACTAAGTGTTCAAAGCCTTGCTGTGTTTGCCAGTAAGGAGGGGAGGGGTGGGGGGAAGAAAGCAAATCTTTACAGTTAAATTACAGAAATTTCAAATACACTAGGGAAAATGATTAGATTGCTAAACCAAACTTCATTGGGTCGGATTGACTCGACAGTGACCCCCCCCCCCCCCCCCCCACTACACCCTCCTTACTGTCCAACTTCAGACTCTGTTTTCTCTCTCTCTCTCTCTTTTTTTTTTTTATCCCCAAACACGCTTTGCACATCGAGTATGACAGTAATGATCGGTGTTTCGATCGATGGTCATTATCAGAAGACAGTGCTTTCAAAGCCTCGGACCGTCTTGTACGCGCGGTTGTGGCTTCCGGTTTGAATATCTGTCTCAAACAGATGTTTTAACAACGATTTTCTCTTTAATCGTGTAATGGAACCATTAACCAGTTCACTAATACATAAATCGACGTAAGTGAAGCCCATTACTGATATCTATTTTCATTAATTTGTCTTGTACAAAAATACGATCGCTTCGAACGGCGCAACGCGTGGGCCTTTTCCGACCTGTTTAATCTCGACGAGCACCAGCTGAATTACGAACAAAATAACTAAGCACTGGCACGGTATTAAACGAAATAAAATAACTGAATCATTTCATTAATGTTCTGGTTTGTTATTATATGCGTTACCTTACCAAGTGCATCTTGCAATTCAACAACGATAAGCGCATTCGACTCGGTCATTGTCGGATCTCGGCTTCGTTCCGCCATTGTTGAAATCTTTGACAAGGAGCGAATGTTTGCATTTGATACCTTCGCTTTGATTGGCTTGCGCTTTTCGAGCATTCAACCAATCGCTTAGCTTGATACACCAGTGAATGCGGGAGAGAACGGCCTTTCTAGCGCATCGTTAATGTGTATGTTTTTTTCGCAACTTTTTTAGCAACGACGTTGGAAAGACAACACTTGTAACAAGCCTCATAAATACTTCGATTCTAATTAATTTAAGCACATCGTACTAAAAAGAAAAATAGACTGAAATAAAGCTTGAAACATGCTCTTTTATTCTGACCTATTTAAACGCCAATGAATGGAACGAACACATTGTATGCGTTGATTTTCGACACCGTGTAGCTCGAACGCTCGGCCAAATGCCGCCTGCGGCGCATCGGGATGTGTGACGCGCTACGTTTTCGTGTGAACGGATGGGTTATTTGGAATAAAACTATCATCATACCGTATGTTGCAAACACAAATAAACAACACAGAGTTCAAAAGGAAACTGTATTCTTTATTCATCATAATTTTCATCTGATTCTAAACGCGTTATTCATAGATACTGCCTATTGAAAACAAGCATATTTTTCACTCGGCTGAACTTTCCCGTACGCTGAAAGAAGGGCTGCCGGTACCTACTCCAATGGTCAATAAGGCTTTCCCTTCATCGGTGTGTTAGCAGGCTAGGTTTCCGCTCTAACTTTTGCTGGAAATGTTCCGCTGTCATTTGGGCTGTACTGCATGGATGATCTTAAGACTCACCAGTGTGAAATATTGTGGACATGCAATGTCAGGGGTGGGAGCAGAAAATCATAGCTATACTGAAAAGGTTGCAGGTCCAGGGGGCCGCTTTAGGCCCCTGGTGGGGTGCAGGAGCAATGCCCTGCTGGGGGGTCTGGGGGGCAACGCGCCCCAGACGCTGAAGAAAATTTGTCTTGCCAGGACACTTTTGTGGCCTCTCCTTGAAAACAAAGTTGATAATTAACTTCTATACAAAAAGACTCCAAATGTGACAAAATATGACTAACGACTTAAATATCAAACAGAAAATGTTATAACAAATCTTAAATAAGGCCTTCTTCCTTGCGCTGAACTCTGAAGCGATCAAAGGTAAGTGAATTTTTGTTGTTTTATTCGTTTGTTTCTCAACTGAGGAAGACCTAAGAGGTCGAAACGCGTTGTGTTTTGTCTTGTGACTCGTTTGTCCACATTTCTCTGGGCGGTTCGCTAACATTTATTTAAGATTTGTTTAGATTTCCGCCTGCAGTCGTCTCACTTTGCCACTAGAAAATGTTATGCCAAGTACTTAGAATACATCATAAATTCAGTAAACCATCAAAACAAAATAGGACACAATGTATAAATATTACTCACCAGTGACGTTAACAGAAGATAGTGGCCAAATTTCAATCACTTAACTTATAAGTTCAAGAATGAGGATTCCTGTTTTTTTTTTTTTTAGTGTTACATGGCTTCAATTCAACACAGAGTCAATGTCTGCACTAGTACTGGATTGGAACAAACACTGAGCAAAATCAAAAGCTGCAGTGGGCCAAGTCTTACAATAGAATTCAGTGGCTGGTGGCACTGGGGCATCTGAAAAATGAAAGTCAATGGTTAGAGTGAATGAACCGGGAAGCAATAAATCAGTAACTCCAAGTGAACAAATCTTGAGAAGAAAATCAGTGGCTGCAATGAGTGAACTTGAAAATGTCTATCAGCTAAAGCAGCAAGGTGAGTATGGAACTGGAAATTAGTGGCTGCAGTGAGGCGAATCATGATAACAGAAGTCAGTGACAGCAGTGGGGTCAGCTTTTCAATGACTACAGTGGGGTGATTCTTGGAAACAGAAATCAGTGGGATCAGTTTTTTTTTATATATAAACCTACATTGGGGCAAGTCTTGGAAACAGAAGTCAGTGACTGCAGCAAGGTCAGTCTTTAAAATGAAAATCAGTGTTAGTAGAGGGGCAAATCTTGAAAACTAGAAGCTGCAGTGGGTTAAGTCCTAAAAATGGAAATCATTGACAGCAGAGAGACAGGTCTTGGAAATGAAAATCAACTGATTATATCCGATTGTTGTCTGTTTGTTCCTTAGTTTTTTGACTTCATGTGTCATAGTATATGTTGCAGTTTTCCTACACATGGAAAGCTGTTCCAGGTTTTGAGTATCATAAGTCCGAATCTTGGCATCCAGCAGGGAATCAACTAGACACTGCAGCCATTACTGGAGCAGCAGCAGGAAGAGATGATGTATGTTTCAGTGCATTCAATCTCTCCACATGTTTCGTTTCCTGGGAATGCACTTCAACCGACTTTTTTCCATTTGACTTGTATACAAGCTTCCAACTGCACAGTATACACCAAGCAGCGCCCACTTCATTTGTTTTCTGCAGCCATATTCGGAACGGATGATTCAGTTCGTCCATCTCATCCATCCATTCATTTCTCCACTTGTTTTTCTTCAGGTCATTGTCGATCTTCCGTGCCTCTGCTTTGTCGTTTCTAGTACAATATGTGGGCAAGTTCCCAAAGACTATGATGGACAGCACCATGCATGGTTACTTTCCGGTATAACTTGATCAGAATTTTTGCTCCTGCTGCTGCTTCAATAATTAACAGTTGCAACTAAATCAACAGCAAATAAACTGCCTAACCAAATTAGAACTTTCTCCATCGCAATCCATTACACAGTGAAGCACAGGTCAGAGAGAAATTGACACGGAATAAAGTGACATCTTTTCCGGTTAGGGAACACAAATCAGCTGACTGTCCACTCAACATGGACACTGCAAACCACATGCATAGCTGCCAACCTGTTGGAACAGAAATTCCTGTGAGAAGGTGGGGGTCCGGGGGCTGCCGTAGGCCCCCGGTGGGGTGCAGGGGTAACGCCCCTGCTGACGGGTACATGCACATTTGGAGGTAAAAAAATTAGCTTTTCTGGGGTCGAAAAGGGGACATTTCTTCCATCTCATCATGCTAGAATTAGACATGAACAGTACTGATAGCAAAGCATACGGATTACAAAAATTACAGTCATCACACATTACTCAACATTAGAAAGCACTTCAACTTACCACTTCAATCCAACAAGTAAACTGTGGCTTGACAGGTTACGCAGAGAAGAAAAGTCTCCAGACTAATGTCCATTTGTGTTGCTCTTTGCTCCTAGATTATCTAGCTACGATGAAAGATGCTTTGGAAGTCTTGGTTTTTCAGTCTGTATACAATGGATACCACCAATATTGCAATTTTCTTGTTTCATCATCCCTGGATATCTGATTCTCTATAGTCTTGTAACAGCAAACTGAAAGTTTCTATCAAGATGTTGGTAATTATCATCACCATGGTAATAAAGAACACAAAAAAATTGGGGGGGGGGGGGGGGGAGGGGGAATCACTAAGGAAAAATTTCTTTCCTACAATGTACACCTATATCTGTTCAGAACTACACTTTTTTTTCACAACCTGTCAGCCTAACAGGAGGAGGATGCTGAAGGAGGGGGGGGGGGATTGAGTTGTTCTCTGTCCTTGAGGGCATCTGATGTTGCCGACTTCGCTTTTTTCAACAGCTCTTTTGGAAACTGCTGCTCATAGCAAGCCCCACTCATGTTGGCTTTGACCATGTACCACCATCGCCGCATTCCTCTTGTGCTTGGCAGAAGAGGCATGAAGTTCGATGTCTTTTTTTCCACCATGTGAGATGTTGATGTCAGTACGGCATTCTTTACAAAACGCATGATATTCATCTCTCTTGGACCCATCAATGAAGGCGTAGTCGACTTTGTATCGCGGCAAAAACTTGACTTTTGCCCTTTTTTTCGAGTCCATGTGGCACTGCTTTCCTGAAGCCATTTTCGCGCGGATGGAAGTACTGGACGGAAGTACCGGGCAGAAGTCGATTTGTTTTGGTAAACCGATGTGTCTTTTTACCAACACCATGCGAAAAATTACCGAAACGTGAAGTGATTTTTGATTTTTCGGGAAAAAAAGACAACTTTCGGGATTTCCTGTCAGATTTTCATTTTCGGGAGTTTCCCGAAAATTTCGGGAGGGTTGGCAGCTATGCACATGTAAATGGCTTTGACTCTGCTACATCATCTGAGCCTGGTATCGTGACTCACTATCCCAGTCCTTGCTCTTTAGACCATGTGTCATAAATCACCTTCAGCTTACAATAAGAAAGCAACCAAAATATAGGCCCCTTGATGGAGTTATGAGGTAGCACCCCTGTTGGGGTCAGGGGGCGATGTCCCACAAGCTGAAGATTTTTTTTAGCAATTTATAAGCTCTAAACTGGCATTTCCTGGCACTTAACAAATAATACTAAACGCTGACAGATATCCACAGCAGTAAAAGTAAACATTTAACCACAAGCCGTTCTAAGGAAAGTTCAACGGTCGATCGGGGTGGTTCGACCGTCGGGGGTGAGGGCGCAGATCCGACCTGGTCGATGCCTGCGTCCCTGACCGGGGTTGTGGTCAGTGGGGGGGGGGGGGGTCACACCAAAGACTGCCCACAGCCCCTCCACCGGAGTGATGACGCTCCTCGTGTCCGAGTCGTGGCTGAACCCGGACACGGTTGGGGAGAGTGTGATTCGACTGCGTGGCGTTAGTGGGGGGGGGGGGGGGGGGGGGGGTAGCTAGCGTCACGAGTCTCATCTGATCGGGTGACGGGCGGTGATTCCGGCCGCGAGTCGTCACCCGTGCTGGTCCGGGTCTCGGCAAGGGTCCCCAGGGGCCGATGATCGCCGGACGCAGCATGATAGGCGAGAGTCTCCTTGTGCGATGGAAGGTGAACAGGCGATTTGGCCGAAGAACGGGAAGATTTTGAACGGGCAGGTCCTTTCATGGGGCCTTACCTTTGGATTTAGATTTAGAAGCAGAATCGAAAGAAAAAACAGTCGGCAATGACGGCCGATTGCCAGTTCGATTCGGCCAATTGCCTGTTCGACTTCGATCACAACGATCGTGTGTCCGCCGATCGGGTTGAGGAGGAATCGTAACGATGGTCGCGCATCCCCTGCGCGGAACCCTCCTTCACACCGACCGTACGCTCATAGGTGTGAGCGGTTTGTCCCCTGGAATCGACACTCGGGTCCTCCGAGGCAGAGAGCGACTCGTGAACAAAGGAGCGGCTTGACCCGTTAGTATCCTTCACCATGTTGGGCACTGGTGGCAAGACAAATACGGAAAACACGATCGCAAAGGGGAGACAAAGAGGTGGATCGAGGGATAGGAAGAGCTTGACCAACCTCGGGAGGGGCACTGGTAGTGCTGGAAGTGCGCAGAAGTCGCGCTGTTCGATCGAAGCAGTTCGATCGTATGTGCCGCCGGTATGGGCGGTCGAAACAAAATGGCGGAACGACCGGCGAAAGGAATGGAAACTGAGTGAACGACGAGGAAGGTCGTCGAATCAGGAATCCGAATGGAAGGAGAAGTGAAATGGGACTCGCAGACAAATGGCCATAAAGGCTAATTAAAGCGAGGAGATGTGGAACGGCGTGTAGTATTCCGAATTGCGAGATGCACGGAAGGCAAGTCGCGAATGCCGAGAACAAGGCACGAATGCGAGAAGCGTGGGTAATAAAATCAATAAAACACGCCAAACCAAAGCCTCACCGGCAAGGGTACAAGGGTTCAACGCGCAAGCCACAACAAAACAAGCAAGGAGCAAACACAAGGCTATCTTAACACAACGGCAAAGAAAAGGCAAGACAGAGCACAAGACTTATCTTGCTTGGACGGCAGGCCGAGAGAGAATAAGGTACAGGAAGTTTACACCGGCTTCTTCCTTCAGCGGAAGTAGGGTGGGCGTCACGTGACTGTCTTATTACTGCATTAGCCACACAAAATCTTCGGCCTGACAGAGCTGACTAACTGCCGTGAATGCTATGGTCTGACATGGTACAGTATATGACGCCAAATAATAGTTTGTGCCAGGACTGATCATGACAAACATCAATCCTACAACAGTCATAAATTTCTGCACTCAAAGATTTTCACAAAACAGAAAATAAACAAAAGCAAGGACCCTGTAACTGTCAAGCAATCTGCTGTGGATAGGGAATAAATGGACAAGAGAAATGGACTGATCTACAGCTAAAAGGTTAATGGGACATGTTTCTTGAAGCCTATATGTGAGAAAAGTTAATCAGTCACAGGTGCTTTGCTTGCAGCCCAGGTACTTTCCACCTATCATCTTTGTTGTTGTTGTGCCAACTTCTGTGCCACCTCAGTGGCATTGCACCCACACCACTCAACCCAGCCTGACCCGCCACAGCCCCAGCATCACTAGTCCATAGGGAGTGATCAATGTTAAGTTTTCATGAGGCAACCCACCAGTGGAGACACTCCACTTCTGCTGAGTTACTTTGGTGGTATTCAGTGGTGCCTGTTGTGATCCAACATATGCAGGACACCACCTAGGCCCCATACTGACAACAATGATTGCCTAGTAGCAGAGTCGGCATGAGTGGGCTCTCCCTCCGGAAGGTGTTATGTCCGTCCACCTACAGTTCACATGAATTTGCTGATATCTGTGACCCCAACAGAATCAAACCAAGACCAGACATGGAGAGGCAATCCAAACTGAGGTCACCATAAAAGCAAGTTATGAAGGTTCACAGAATTTAATACTTCTTTTTTTTTAACCCGAAGAGTGCCTATAAGCCGTCAGCTGACGCCAAAGTAAAAATGCTTTCCCAGTGCCTATGGGCCGTCCACTGACGTCATGCATTTTTCTTGAATTTTCATTCGTTACTATTTCTATTAACGGACTTAAATAGAGTGTGCGTAGTAAGCCTTATATGTCTGTAGTATTAAAATGATATGCAAATGACCACACGTGAGGGGAAAGCCCATTTATTCTCATCACTGACTGGATGACCAGCCAGCACTTCGTCTCGCTTGCAAAGATGGTGGCGCAACCTTCGACAAGCATAGCGACCAAATCAACGTATTTACACAGCGGAGCAGGCTCTGCTAATCATTTTTGACAAAGACAATAATCTTTTATTCAACGACTTACTCGAGCATGAAGGTGAGATGATGATTGTGATGGAATTGCCGACCGTATTCGTCAGTTATTGAGTCGGGCTGTGTGACCTCAGTGCGTGTTCAGCTGACTGGTTTGCCAGCGTTGAACGAGCTCGCCTAGTGTGTATTCTGCACTGCATGCCAGTGGCCAGTGATGTGATAGTCAGCGCGAGAGGGAAGCGTGGCCTGCTCACGGCGTGACACGAGGCAGAGGGAAAGGTAGGAGAAGAGGAGGAGTGAAAGAGAGGGTTGAAGTCCAGAAAGGGGGCGTGGTGGGGGGAGGGGGGCGTGGTCATGGTCGTGGACTGACCTGTCTGCATGGAGTATGAGCGTCTTGATAGACTTCTAAACTGTTTTACTTTCATTTACATGTGTAGTGTGACAATACAAACTTTATTTTCAACTTTTTTGCTTTGTGTTCTTTTTTGGATGTGAAGCTGTAGTGGTAAATACATATGTTTTTGATCGTGCAAAAAAACCTATCCAAATCTAAATGCCTAAATATTTTTTTTATTATCAAAATTAAAACAAAAGAAGCCCAGATTCAAAATCTTCATTCAATTTCCTTCAAAAATCATATATATTTCATTGTTATATCTTTTGTAGTTTCTGAGCTAGAATTTTTTGTTAATTATTACCCCCAAATCATTAGATTTCCCTGGCACTGGGAAAGCCTTTGTTTGTAACATTTCCAAGCAGTGAACGGGTTAATGCTGATCAATGAGATGAGATGATAATGATGAAGTTGATTTTATAAATTTTCGTTATGGTCTGTGACTGCATGACAGGGCTGTACTCTATGTTTACTTTCATTATATATCCTGGCATCAACTAGGCCCGGGAGATACACATACCTGCAGTGTTGGTCACAAAACTTGAGCGATACTATCAGAGAAGCATTATTAAGTGGATGAAACTCGACTGCGTGGTCTCAGTCTTGCCAATTGAGCCTATAGCAAACTCAATCTTGGGTAGGAGCCGGTCGGGACAGAAAAATCCCACACATCAATGGCTCTGATGGGAATTGAACCCATGCCATTTCACCACAGCGGTTGGTCTTTCAAACTAATATTAACACTGAACAAATATTTAAAACACAACCGATTTTACCTTCTCATCTGGCAATTCCACAGGCAAACGCACTCTGTGCTTCAGTGCAAAAGCAGGTGACTGAGGTACTGTTGGTAGAGCCGGCTTCACAGGTTTAACCCCCTGTGGACACACAATTCACATGCTAGTATTCTGCGTGATTGACAAGTTCATGTCTTTCGATAACAATTATCATTACCCACATCTCCACATATAACTACTATCATCATAATCACCACCCATTAGGTTTCCTTACCACTAAGCACTATCATCAATCTACCATAATCACTACCATCATTAATATATCATACCATTAACCCCTTGACTGCTGCTATTTTGTATCAGTTTTGTACTTCTGTGTGCCAGAGTAAAATTTGACTTTTTGCAGTAGGTTCACTAATTTGATCAGTGCTCATTTATTTGTGGAGATATCTCTTAGATTTTTGGCATGTTTTCTTCTTATACCCTGGGCTATAATATCTGCAAATAATATTTGATTTTGTTTATTCTGAGTATAATAAATAATCTGATAATTCAACTTAAAAAAAAAAAAAAAACTTTGCAAGCATACAAAACCCCACAGCAGCAAAACAAAAAACATACAAACCCAGCAAAAAGTGGTTTTAGAGTTTACTGAACACCTGTGTAAATATTTGGTAGTGAATTTACAACCCACAATTGTTGTTTTATAAGATAAATCTATGTATTTCTGGGGTACAGTACAATCCATGTATCAAGGGACACAATTTTGTTTTCTTAGGTAGGTTCACTAACATGCCCACTGCTCTTTCAATTCTTGACATATATCTTAGATACTTGGGACATTTTCTTGTTATATCCTTGGCTACAGCCAGATTGTGATGGACCGTTTCCCGTCCAGTCACAAATTTTCGTGCAACCGTGCTAACCGGAAGGTAGTCGTCCGGAAGCCGGTTGAAAAGTTTACCTGACTGCTGCTCACCTGCGCTCTGTTTAAGCTGAAATGGTTAGGCCGTCTCTGCAGTGATTCCGGCAACTACCCAGAAGCCGAAGAGGGACTCATATCTGTTTTTAGTGGCAGTCAGTTCCCCCAGGTAGAAGTGTACCCTGGTCTGAAGGGGACTGGCTGCCACTTTCTGAGGGTCGGGGCCGTAGCTGTGGTCTACCCCCTTGTTCACCGCGTGGAGTGACCGGCCTGAGTGCCGACAACTACCCTACCTGCCACTGCGCCCGGGACCGACTACCCGCTGAGGCAGTTGGGCCGGAGACGCCGCTGCTGCCAAGCCAGAGAGCCGCTCCCAAGATTTGATCCAGCGACCTGCTGGCTAGGCCGTCGCTGCGTTCTGTTTTGTTGTGTGAGCCACAGCTCCTGTGTGAGACTGTCGCCTTGTCGTCGGCTGAGACGCCGTCAGTGTGGTAGTGATTTTGAACCACAGCTCTGTGAAGTTTCATTAGTCCTGTGTCAGACTTGACTCTGTAGACGTCGTCTTCATCGCCTTTAGCATCCTCCTCGTCATCGTTGAAACCCTGCGCCGTTCAGAGAACTGTGTTGGACCGAACGCGGCCAGCACCAGCAGCGCTAGTAGATAGCCAATTATATTTAGATATAGTTCTGTGTGTACGCCTTATGGTTGGCGTGCCAACCTATTGATGAACTTATATTTATTATATATGTTTGTCTGATGGCTTGGGCAGCATAAAACAAAATAAAAGTGTTTTTCTGTTGCCTGGCTGTCAATGTTCGGGTGAGTGGGTGTGTGTATGTGAATTGGAAAAGTCGTGCATGCATCCATAATTTCTGTGTGAGAGTCAGACAGCCAGACACCCACACATGACCCATTCCATCCGTAACACAGATATCACAATAGTTTGATTTTGTTTGTAATGAGTAGACCAAAAATATATATAATGATGAATGTTTTGTTTGAAAAACAGACACTTTCAGACCATAAACAAAACTATAGCACTAAAATCACAATGAAATACCACAAAAACTGGTGTTAGTATCCTTTGAACTTCAGGCAAAACATCTGTATTCACAATAAAGCTTGACAATGCATAAAATGTTTAGCAACCCATATCATAGGGGGCACACCAGTCCAGGTAAAGCGGGAAAGAAGATGGGAATTACACATTATCCACAGCATCAGTCTGCACATCTTGCAAGCCTCTTGGGAATTGGGTCTTGTTTAGCAGAGATGAAATAACAATAACAACACTCAGTGTAACTTGCAATTATTCTGTCTGTTTTCTTTCACATATGTGGTTTGGTTCACCCATGAACTAAGTGCGATTGATAAAAAGCCATCACCACAGAAGGTAATACATAAAACATTGCAAAACCAACCACACCAAAAAAAAAAAAAAAGACTACTAAAGATAGGACTGAGCTACAAAAGGCCACACCACAGATGATAAAAGCACACTAACAACTGAAAAATACACCAGTGCCGCAGAGAATACACCACACCACAGAACCTATGGACAGAAGGATCTTGATCCTACACTACTGCCAATAAATGCCAGTTATAGTTGACTGACACACATTTGGGTTCACACACACACACACTGTGCTCAAGCACCATACTCAAAAGCAACACACACACACACGTGTACACACACACACACACACACACACACACACACACACAAGCACCACATGCAAAAGCACCACACACACACACACCATGCACAAACACTACACACACACAATGTATACCCAAACCATGCACAAGCACTGCTCTCTCTCTCTCTCTCACACACACAGGACCCCCCCCCCCCCCCCCCAAAAAAAAACTCCATGAAATCCACAGGCTTGAAATTGTCAATGTTCACCTTGATACCCGGATCACCCGTGAAAGATATGTCGGGATTTGGGCGATCAGCACTGGCATCTGTTCATTCTGAAACAAGTTGAGACTGACGAGTGCCACGCCCTCTTCCTCTGCCACGCCCCCTCAAAATGGACCCTCGCCGTTGTCCTGAACCCCCTCCCTTCCTCGACTCCCCTCCCGACCTCTCACGAAAGGAGGGAGGGGCAGTCGTCGTAGACGGAATCGGCTCGTCACTCTCCGATTCGGCCCCACTTGCGCCGGTATCGCTCGGTTCTAAGTCGGGGATCAGCTTCGTTATCAACACCAATCTCCGACAGCAAAGGGTGGTGTTGATTGTGATCGCTTTATTCCTCCTCCGAATCGCTTCGTTCCACTTCTCTGAAGTCTTCGTCATCGCTTTCACGGTCTTGGATAACTTCTTGAAGCTCTTCAAGAGCATTAGATCGTCTGAACGAACTGCATGCTTGACTCGCCATCTTGAACCGAAAATGACTCGGCTGAACCTTGCTGAAGTTTATCGTCCGAACGGACGCGAGCCGGTCAGTCAGCGACCCGTGAAAGGGAAGAAACCGTCCTTTAGGGTCCCTACAACCGTTGAAACCATTTTTTCTGCTTGCCTCCCTTCTTTAAATCGCCGAATTTTGATGATGAAATTACCTCGAATGGCGTTCGATATGCGGCACACAGCCTTCCAGAAACCACCTCGAACACCGTTCTTGCAAGGGCAGTCAACGGGTTAAACAATAATTACAAAACAAACAAACAAACCCTACTGTTTCACCACCGTACAACAATAAACATCATCCAACCTACAACAATGAACGCCATCCAACAGCACCGTTTACTTTTCCAATAATGCTGTGTGCATGAATTTCCCATCCCTCCTCCCTATGCATATGTATGTGTAGGTGGAGAGATATATCATACGATTAAACAATAATCACAAAACAAAAAAAAACCCTACTGTTTCACCACTCTCCATCCCCCCTTTCCTTTCTCCCCTTCAGTGTTCAGCCACTATTAACACTACAACTAATATAGTCATATTAACAAAAAAGAAAATAAACAAGAAAAAGAAAAAAGTATACCTCCTCTTATTATTCGTTTTCATCATCGCCACTATTATCACTATTATTGTTATCATCATTGTAGTCATCATTATCATTTCAACTCCCATGATCTCCTTCTTAACAGCCTTGTTTTCATCCAACAGCCATTTTGCACCAAATATGAGAAGATAAGTGGTTGCTTGTTCTTCCTTTTCATTGTCGTAAATGTTGTTTGTTTTTGCCTGAAGAAGATGCAAGAGGTCGAAATGCATTGTGTTTTGTCCTGTAATCTGTTTGCCTGTACCGTGTAGTGGAACTATTACCGTTTCTTTTAAAATTTGCTTCATTTTCTGCCCTCAGTCACCTTGTTTTGAAACTAAATAAAATAAAATAAATCAATAAAGAAAGAAAGAGTAAAAAAGGAAAGCTCCAACTTGTGGCATTATTAATTCTGAAAGGGTGAAAGATTGGCAGGGAAACAACATGGCAATAACTGAAGGGTTTGACCGAGATTTATGGATAGTCTGACCTATCTTCACTGCACAACACTATTTCATGTGCATGTGACATGTCACAGGTGATTTTCCTACTACTTCATCTCTTATTTGTACACAAAACAGTCAGGCTGGAGAACAGGTGACTTGAAAAATTTCTGAAAGAGGCCGGGGTCCAGGAGCCGCTTAGGTCCTGGTAGGGTCCATGGATAATACCTTGGTGGGGTGTCCATGGAGGCAAAGCCTCTCAACTGATATGGAATCTAAGCAGTTTTAAAGACTCTCATGGTTTCTCATGGTATGCAAATCACTATGCAGGAAGCAAAGAATCCATAAGAAAATAACTGAATACAAACACACATACACTGAGCACATATGCGTGCACACACCACACACACACCCCCCTGCCCACACACAGGTACGCACACTTATTTCTAATACATTTCTAGAAAGCATAAAAAAAGAAAAGAACAGAAAAATCAAACTGGTGTTTGTCTGAATGTCTCAGCAGTCAGGAATATAACCTGGCAATGAGAGAGCAATATACCTTATTGTGGACATAACCACTGCAATTTTGTCCATCTCATTTCTTTCTGTTTGCAAGCAAGCCAGGGGTACATATGATGTATTACTTCTCTGGGCTTTCACATCCCTGTAAAGTAGTTTAGTTTTGGGGTGGAGAGGGGAGGGGGGAGCGGGTTAAACATTAATCCAATCAAGAACTCCAGTCTGCTCTGATTGCAGTCTAATGCTATTGAAGCATCAACATACTTTTTGCAGTGTACATGTTCAAAGAGTGCTGTGAAATCCACGACTGATATAGTTCACTTTTTTTTTTTTTTTTTACTAAACTAAAAAGTAACAACGAGCTGTTCCCAGCTAGTTCATTTTCAGATCACAAGCCGAAAACTGCCAGTCGAAATTACTATTGTAGTGTGTCCAATCAAATTTACAACAGTTGACAACTGTGCCTTCCTCAAGTCTCGCCTTTATTTTACGATTCGTGATACACAAGACATCAAATTTTCCAAAGCTCTCAAAAGAAGAAGTCTCTGCATAACCCACAATCAGAAAAATGGCAGAATGAATTGTGTTTACCTAAATATTTGCCTGCCACTGAAATGCCCTGATTAATGCAAGAAGAAGCACCACGATATACCATAACGACCACAGATGCCAGAGCGCTGAACGTACAATCATGGAAACCTGGATTGGATTCAGGAAAACTAGAAACGGTATGAGACTGTGTACTCAAATGTCCGCTTTTCCTACCTCTGAAAATCAGATGATTTTCTCAGAAATCCTCTGATCCGAGGAGAGTTCTCCATACTGAATAATAAAAAAGGGTGTCCTTAATATAGCAATTTAGTCCAAGCCATTCACAAGCATGCCAACAGCACATACCACAGGCCCTTCCAATATCTTCTTGTTGAGAGGCTGAGCATGAAACTCAAAGCTCTCCTCTGCTTCCTTCTTCTTTTGAACACCTGTAGACAGCGAGAATTCTTCAATCTTGGTCAGTGGCTTGGTGGGCACCTTTTTGACTCCAATGCCAGGGTTCGCCAGGATTTTGGTGTTGACAGGTCTTGCCTTGAACTGGCTCCTGTACAGCATCAATATTTTGGTTTGATTTTGGTCAGCCAGGCATATGAATAATCTTCCCACATTCCCTTCTATTCACTGCTAGTTTTCTCCCCTAAACACTCTCCTATGTCGCTCATTCTGGCTCTCTCTACGTAGCAACAGCTTGATTTGTCCTGTTGTAGCCCTGCGCCAACTGTTCACTGGTAGCAATCAATAAGCTAACTGTACATATAGCTGCTTGTAATGTGTATATCACTTTGAAAACGAATTATAACGACTTCTCAAACATCTGCACAAAAATATAAACCTAGGTCAAACAATGATCCAGAGCTGAAAAAAGTGAAATTTTCAACCAGGTTTCCAATCAACAAGAACAAATCTCTCATCGTTATCACAAATTTTCATACCATCCCAATGCCCTTTAGTTGCAGAGTGCTGTGACATACATTTGTTTAAGGCACTCTTCCAAGAGACAGAGCAAGGGATGAGGACACAAGACAACAAACAGATGGACAGACAACATTACTAAATGGACTGGGAAGCACTTTGCCCAAACCCACAACCATTAGAAGTGGAGATAACTGGTGAAGGTGAGGGGTGGTCTCTAACCATCACAAAGTACAGCTATTAGACTGCACTAACAACAGTAAAGCTAGGTTCTTCCAATATACATTTCTTTCATACCTGCATCATCAGTAAACTTTTGTATAGATTCAACCTCTCTGGCCATCTAAAAATAAATAAAATTCAGGGCCTGTAGTCCCTCCTGTTGTTCCCATGTATCAGCATGATGTCAAAGAAGCAGACACAATCTGTTGCAATTTATTGCACAAAGCGTTAGCAAATGTTGTCACTCTGGTCAAAGCATCCAAATTAGCAATCCAAGATGACACTACGTCGACACTGCAAGTACGATTGCTTCTCAAGTACTTTGTCATGATTTTCTTTGTCTACTTTAAGTTCTCTTAACTTTGCTAAACTTATACAAACTAAGGCAAAAGGGTTACCAAGCCCGCAAAGACAGAAAATTCTCCAGATTTTGATTCGGTAATGGATATTTTACATTCTGGGAGAGAGAGAGAGAGAGAGAGAGAGGCGAGAGAGAGAGAGAGAGAGAGAGAGAGAGAGAGAGAGGGAGAGGGAGAGAGGGGGGGTTGGGCAAGAAGAGTAGCAGGATCAGGTACCATGCACTGCAAGATATGCCAAAGCCAGGAACTTGGACTTGATGACAGCAACATCTAGACAGGCACTTGATAGTGAAATGAAACTGAAGTCAAGGTGGCTTATGCTGCTTTCAACTGACTGCATCAGTAAGGTTTCTGTGACACGCCATGACCTTGTCTGTTACTTTGTAGAGAAAGGAAAGCAGAAACAAATCATGATCCATCCACAAAAATCATGCTGCTACTTTACACTCTAAAAGTTCTCCACAATCACAGTACTGCGAAAAACTTTGGGCCAGTGATGGGCAAAAATAAGACTCAATGGAAAATGTTCAATACTGTCTGTTTTGTCGCTAAATAAAACAAAAAGCAAAAAGAACTTCTTCACAGACGTTATTTTGGAAGCTGTAAGCATTGTAGGCCGCCGCTGAAGTGGAAGTGGCTGTGCTTCAGTTAAAGCCGCAAGATCTTAAATGCCTTCCAGCTTGAGTTGAGAGTGACACTGAGTGACCTTGATGAGGGCAGTCTACTGAAACAACTGGACAATGTAGCTATCCATGCATGGCTGAATCAATATCATGACTAAAAATATAATGTAGGATGTACACACTTGTTTACACTCGCTCCAAACTTCAGTGAAAAGTGTGCAAGGTGACAAAGAAGAACAGAATCAGTGTCCACCTTACAGATGGTAACCAGATTTTGAAATATCGGTAAGCAACTACAGTGGTCAGTATGAACATCAACAACACACCAGCACACTCACAGCAAACTACAGTTTCTACTAGACCTTTATACCAAATTCAATATGGTTTCAAATTGCAGAATTCTCTCTTTCTCTCTCTTAAACAAACAGTAACCCAGCTCAAAAAGTTTGTTTTGCACTCTTAAAGACCTCGTATATGAATGTAACATTAAAAAAGTTGGTAGTTAAAATGCTAAAAGTAAATAAAGATGAAGATGATATATACTGTTTCATTTCTTGCACTTCTTGCATCTCCAGCTGTTCCTGTGACAGGAAGTGAGTAGGGCGGTGGCGACTGCGTGCAGTAAGGTTAGGGGTACGAGGCTGTGTCAGTCTCTGTCCTGGGGAGACAGAATGTGCACCTCGTTCTTGGGTCTTCTCTCCACCTGAAAAAATGCAATAACAGAATACACTACAAATTAGTATGCAAGGATTTGTCTTTTTGAAATATGTTACTTCTCATACCTTGCACTGTGCTGCAAATGAACCAAAGAAGATAAAAGATTCAGACTGCAACAAAATATCCAGATAAATCCCTTCAGCCTGCCTATTTCAGTATATGTCACAGTATAAATTGTGATAATTCTCACATACAAATGTGCATCTGTGATGTATAAAGGGTCCATCTGACACACTGGAATTCAGGCCAGTGCATTACTAAAATATACCAAAATTTGCCGTGACACAAAGATTTTCTCCTGTACACATTACAGCTTTGAGTAGCATGTCACGTAAAAGTACTTTTGTTCTGTCCGCCAAAGTCAAACAAAATCTACAAAAAACATAACCTGTCCCCGATGTTTTAGTATGTTCTGAATCAATGAACAACTTCTGCTTAAGAACTCTTCTCTACTGAAAACCTACAAGTCTTCAAAATAAGACTACCCAATCTATGATTGGACCACAAGATCATGTGATTTGATCAGATGATAGATAGATAGATAGTTAAAAGGACAAGCCCTTTCCACCATAAAGAGGTGATATCAGAGCTATACACTGAGGGTCATTACATGACTCGAGTTATACAAACACATATGCAATCTGCAACCTTAAAATGTAAAAAACAACAACTAAATCTTATAAAACATGTTCACATCTCTTAAAAACTGAAACATCACAGATACTTTCACATTTCTAAAAAGCTCACCAAGTGACATCTTATCAAAATATTTTCCTCTGATCTCACTGAGATCATCACACTCAGTCAACACATGCTTAAGAGTGTATACACAATGCATGCAAAACAATGGGGCGATCTTCTCCCTTTAACTTAGAGGAAAGAATGAGTAAGATAACTATGTCCAATATGCAGTCTACTTAAAACACATTCTTCTTTCCTGGTTTTGCAAACCGAAGGTAACCATTCGGACAAGTCTGGCAATATCTCATGGAGTTTGTTTTCTGATTCCAAATTCCAATCATCTTGCCAACGTTTCTTTACAAACTTATTTATTAGCGGTTTAAGATCCGGATAAGGTAACTGATGGGATCGCTTGACAGGATCATTTAACGCTTTCTTTGCTTGTCTGTCCGCTATCTCATTGCCCGTAATACCACAGTGGCTAGGGACCCACCAAAACACAACTTCTTTATCTACAGGGAGTTCGGTTAAAAGTTCTAAAATGGATATTAACTTAGGATGGTCACAAGTTGACGATTTAAGAGCTTGTAGAGCTGAGAGAGAATCAACGACTATAACAAAAGACTTTCGAGTTGAACTTTGCACAGTCTTTAAAGCCAAGTATAGCGCTTCTAATTCTGCAGTAAAAATAGAAGAATGGTCTTTCAGACGTAAAGAATGATAATGGCCCGAGGCAGATGTCGATGCTGTAGCAACTTTCTCTTCCAGTTTGGAACCATCCGTATAGAGAAATGTTCGATGTTTATGTTTCTCCTTCTTTTCTAAAAAAAGATGTTTATAAATCTCTGGACTTGTTGTTTCTTTCTTATAAGCAGAGAGAGAAAAATCTATTTGTGGAGTTACCAGTTTCCATGGCGGAACACCGGCAACAGTAAGGTCATCAACATCCACTAAATTTATGTTAGCCTCTTTAAAATAACCCTTTACTCTCTGGGGTCAACGTAGATGCTTCAAACAGGCTGGCAGGTGGAGGCTCAAAAACACAAGAGTAGGCTGGATTCTCTGGGGAAGCCTTCAACTTTAAATAATAATTCATACTGAGTTTAGTACGACGGAGGCTTAAAGATGGTTCATGAGCCTCTGCGTACAAACTAGAGACTGGCGATGTTCTAAAAGCACTGAGAGCCATCCGTAGACCTTGATGATGAACCGTGTCCAATAGCTTTAAGGAAGACTTTGCGGCTGACTCGTATACCTGGCAACCGTAATCGAGCTTTGATCTCACTAGAGCTCGATAAACATTTAACAGAGTAAATTTGTCCGTGCCCCAATCGGCACGACCAACTACCTTTAATATATCTAAAGTTTTAAAACACCTTGCCCTAAAATCTCTAATGTGAGGTAAAAGCATGAGCTTCTCATCAAATATCACGCCTAAAAATCTGGCTTCGTGCACAACTTTGATTGATTCGCCAGAAATCTTAATGTCCGGCTCTCCAAAAGGGCCTCTAAGTTTCGTAAAATGCATACACACAGTCTTGGACAGAGAAAATTTAAAACCATTCTCTTCAACCCACTCTTGGATGTTCTTGACACACAGCTGAAGCTGACGTTCCACTGAAGGTAAAAATTTCCCTCTAATCGCAAGGGAGAAGTCATCTACAAACAAAGAAGCCTCGGCCTCTTTTACAACAGACTCAACGAAGTTGTTAATTTTGATACAAAACAACAAGGGAGATCAAATGCTTCCCTGGGGTACTCCCTGTTCTTGAACAAAAAAGTCTGACAAAAATTATCCTGTAAAAAATGTTCAATAAAAACAGGGAGCCTACCCCTAAACTCCATGTTGAAAAGGTATCTCAGAATGCTGTACCTCCAGGTGGTGTCATATGCTTTCTCCAAGTCAAAAAATATAGAGATAACATGCTGTTTGTGAGCGAAGGCTTCTCGCACAAAAGATTCCAAACGTACAAGATGGTCTATAGTACACCTTTTCTTACGAAAGCCACACTGAATATTGGCCAATAAACCCTTATCCTCTAGCGTCCACAAGAGACGTGCCGAGATCATTCTTTCCATAGTTTTACAAAGACAACTTGTCAACGCTATAGGACGGTAGTTACTCAGATCCAAGTTGTCCTTGCCTGGTTTAGGGACGGGTACAATAATAGCTTCCCTCCATTTTTCAGGAAAACTTCCCAATTCCCAAATACTGTTATAAATCTGAAGAAGAATAGAATGACTTTCCGCCGGAAGATGACGAAGCATTTCATAATGAACCTTGTCCGGGCCAACTGCTGAATTGTTAGACTTGTGGATGGATTGGTCTTATTCCCACTGTGAAAATAGAGCATTAAAGTCCTCAGAGTTGTCAGATAAAAAAATGAGGATGGTGTTTCTCCGATTCTACTTTAATTTTTTTTTTAATTTACAGGAATAATGGTTAGAAGATGAATTTTGAGAGATGGAAGAGGCCAAGAGGTTTGTTATGCCTTTTCTATCCAAAATTGGTTTCCCATTGATTTTCAGATGTCTCAAACCAGGAGATCTTTGATCAGATGAGAAAAACATGGCAATTCCATGAAGTTTGGCTTTTCAGAAAAAAAAAAAAAGACTTTTCAGCTGTGGTTTGCAGCTGATAATCCAGCAAATGGAATGATTGAAAGGCAAATGAGCCATACTAATTGACTGGCTTGGCCAATTACAATGGCTCCATTATGGATGTACGAATGTATTGTGCACAGTGCAAGAGTGGCCAACCTACAGTTTCATCAAAAAGTTCCACGAATTTTCATCACCTCTTGTTTGTCATTGGTTCCAATGATCATTGTATGGGGACTGGGTTATGGTCAAGCAATAATATATTTCAACATGTACAGAAATGGCTAATGTACCAGCCGCCGTGGAGAAGTGGTTAGCGTCGCGGACTCCCGGCTGGGAGGTTGTGGGTTCGAATCCCATCAGAGTCATGTGGGTTTTTCTGCCCGACCGGCTCATACCCAGGTTGAGTTTGCTGCAGACTCAGTTGGGAAGACTGGGACCACACAGTCGAGTTTCATCCACTTAATGGATGCGTTTCTGAGAGTGTTGCTCAAATTTCCTGACCAACGCTGCAGGTACCTGTATCTCTCGGGCCTGGTTGACGCCGGGATATATTATGAAAGGAAGCGTAGAGTACAGCCCTGTCATGTAGTCTCAGACCGAAATGGAAATCCGTAGCATCATCTTAATCATTCTCATTCTCATCGATCAGCATAAAAAAAAATGTCTCAAATTCTGTGGCCCTTCATGCCCTGCTCTCATGGTGACCTCAATTTCGATGTCCTCTCCACGTCTGTGGTCTTGGTTTGGTGTGCATTGGCGAGTCCATGGGGGCTGTCGTTGGACGGACATGGTGGCGCCCTCCGGAGGGAGAGCTCACTCACGCCGGCTCCGCGACTAAGCAATTATTGTCGTCAGTAGGGGGCTTAGTAGGTGGTGTCCTGCGTATGTTAGATCAGAACAGGCGCCACTGAACACCACCGAAGTGACTCGGCAGTAGTGCAGTGTCTCCTCCGGTGGGTTGCTTCTTGACGACTTGACATTAACTGCACCCCTGTGGATTGCCGGTGCCAGGGCTGCGGCGGGTCCGACCTGGCCATGGCTGTGGACGGAGTGTCAGAATGAGCAGCGTGGGTACACTGCCTCTGAGGTGGCGCAAAGGTTGGGACAGCAAAAAAAAAAAAAAAAAAAAAAAAAAGAAATGGCTAATGTAGTGGAAATTCTGATGGACACAGCTTTGGAGATAATCTATAAGGACATCCCACATACCAACTTTCACTGTTACAATCCTGAGTGTATGTGGTCCTATAAACAATTTATCCACTTTAGTTAATAACATTTCACTAATATTGGAACACAAATCTGGATCAGTAAGTTTAGAATAAACTGGGCTATTTTACAGACTTTTGTCAGAAGCTCTTCTTTTCTTATCAATTTCTCTCTCATTCTCTTTCTGTGTTTTACTTTTAGGTATGTGAGCCAGTCAGAGAGCACAAGAGAGAGAAGAGAGAGAGAGAGAGAGAGAGAGAGAGAGAGAGAGAGAGAGAGAGAGAGAGAAGTGAGAGTAAGTGTGAGGTGTGTGTGTGCTTGTGTGCATATGTGTGTTTGAGTGAGTGAGTGAGTGAGAGAGAGAGAGAGAGGTGGTGTGTGTGTGTGTGTGTGTGTGTGTGTGTGTGTGTGTGTGTGTGTGTGTGAGGGTGAGTGTGTGTGAGCGAGTGTGTATGTGAGTGTGTGTGAGTGTGAGTGTGATGTGTGTGTGTGTGGGTGTGTGTGTGTGTGAGTGTGTGTGTGTGTGTGTGTGTGTGTGTGTGTGTGTGTGTGTGTGAGTGTGTGTGAGAGTGTGTGTGTGTGTGTAAGAGAGTGTGCGTGTGTGTATGTGTGTGTGAGAGGGTGCGTGTGTGTGAGAGTGTGTGTGTGAGAGAGAGAGAGTGTGTGTGTGTGAGAGTGTGTGTGTGTGGTGTGTGTGTGAGAGAGTGTGTGTGTGTGAGAGGTGTGTGTGTGTGTGTGTGTGTGTGTGTGTGTGTGTGTGTGTGTGTGTGTGTGTGTGAGTGTGTGTGTGTGTGTGTGTGTGTGTGTGTGTGTGTGTGTGTGTGTGTGTGTGTGTGTGTGAGAGTGTGTTTGTGTGTGAGAGTGTGTGTGTGTGAGAGTGTGTGTGTGAGAGAGTGCATATGAGTGTGAGAGAGTGTGTGTGAGTGTGAGAGTGTGTGTGAGAGTGAGTGAGTGTGTGTTGTGAGTGAGTGTGAGAGAGTAAGTGTGTGAGAGTGTGTGTGTGAGAGTGAGTGAGTGAGTGAGTGAGTGTGTGTGTGTGTGTGTGTGTGTGTGTGTGTGTGTGTGTGTGTGTGTGTGTGTGTGAGTGTGAGTGTGTGGATGTGAGTGTGTGTGTGTGAGAGTGTGTGAGGAGTGTGTGTGAGAGAGTGTGTGTGAGAGTGTGTGTGGTGAGTGTGTGTGGAGAGAGAGAGAGAGAGAGAGAGAGAGAGAGAGAGAGTGAGTGCGTGCGTGTGTGTGTTTTCAGTACATTTTCTAGCAGTCAAAATGTGTGACCTGATAAATATTTCCATGACCCCCTAAAAATTTGTAAACTGGTTTGTCATACCAAATCTGAACTAGGAAATCATTCTCACTGATAAGTCTGTGAGCTTCGTCTCTACAGTTTGTAAATAAGCACAGATAAAAACCACACCTAAATCACTAAGATTTATAGTCAAGCACTAAGAAAAGTAAGAGTTTTTTAACCATGCATTGATGGTCATCACAGAAAGAAATCAAGTGAATATCCCGAAGAGATCTGACACCATTGTCAACATCATATGCAGATAGAGTGAGTGTCTGTAAAATATTAATCCAATCAAGAAATCTAGTCTGCTCTGATCCCAGTCCAGTGTTCTTGAAATGTCACACACTTTTTACGGTGCACATGTTCCAAGACTGCTGTTAAAACCCGATCAGCGTAGTTCAACTCTTTTTAACAAAAAAAAAAGGAACAAGATGCCATTCCAAGCTAGTTCACTTTCCAATCATAGATCATAAACTGACGATAGAAATTGCTCACTTTTGTAGTCTTTTCAGGCCAGTCAAATGAACAGTTGAAAATTGTGCTTTCCTCAAACATCTAGCCTTGATTTACCATTCGTAGCACGCAAGACATTGTATTTTTTCTTGAAAAGAAGAAGCCTCAGCATGACCAACAACCAGAAAAATGGCTGAACTAATTAAAGAGTTCTCAAGCCTGCAAAAGGGGGTAGGTTGGAGGGAATGAGAGGGGGAGGGCCACTTTTAGGGACTTTCATCACATTTAAAAGGAGGCCTCCATTTTCAAGGAATTACAATGCCTTAACCTCGCATTCGTTTCGCCCATATCCGGCCACTGTGTTTGTCTCCCTTGGTATTCATTCCGGCTGCAACCGGCCGCGTTACTTTCCCTTACACACTGTGACCTTGTTTTAAGTCAAGGCTGGCCAAAAATAAACATGCATCCCTTAGAGGTGTCCAATGAAATCTTTGCAGTAGTATGGGGTGTGGGAAACAATTCATTCACAAAGACTAGGGTCATGAAATGACCGCATTCCATTGCTGCAGACAGCATCGCCTTGTTTCTGAAAATGGCGTCTGCTAGCACTTAGAACTACTAACGGCAATTTTTTGGATTATACGAAAGAGGAGTTGGATGAAATACTACAAGAAGTAGAAAGATATGAAAGAGAGGAGTTAAATGAAAGTGATGTGGATGTGGGAGAGGAAGAAGAGGGAGAAGAAGGCAAAGAAAGTGATGAAGATGATGATGTTCCTTTGTCTGCATTTGTGACCACGCGGCGACCGGCGACTTCCGCACCCGTGGTTCAGCCTTTTGAGGAGGAGACTGGGCCAAATCATGATTTGCCAGACACAGCTACACCTCTGGATTATTTTTTTTTCTCTTCCTGTCGCAGTTGTTTTTTTACTACAGCTGCTGACCAGACGAACCTGTGCACCAGACAGCAGATGGCAAAGGGGGGACAACCTGACCCACTTTGGCACGACACTACACACCTGCGGAGACACGCGCATATGTAGCTGTGCTCATCATGATGGGAATTAAATGTCTGCCAAGGCTCTGATGGTACTGGTCGACTGATCTTCGATTTAGCAAGCCGTGGATCAGTGGGGTGATGTCAAAAACAAGGTTTCTGCCATGCAGCAAATATGGTAGAAACCATGGATCAAGAGTAGTGTTCACCATATTGGTGACATGTGACAGTAGTAACACTTACCTTCCTGCTGTGTGTGACCAAACACCACATTAAAGTATAAATAATCGATTTTACTTCTTTCTGTGACTGTGTATATTCCGGTGTTAAAAATTGTTCAGTAGTGACAAACACACTTTTTAGGATGAAAAACAAAAACTGTAAAGTGACCTGGCCGCATGTTTGTGTATGTGACAATCATGTGACATTTTGTGACACCCCAAACTGGATTTACTGAACCAGGACTGCTGTTTATAAGTTGAGGTAGGCCACCCTTCGATGATTTATATTAACAAATGCATGCCAACAATATTATTGTCTGTCTGGTGTATCATAGTAACATTGTCAACGTTTGATGTCCCTTTGTTTTGTGACAAACAGGGTGACAATGACACCAACATGCATCCCAAACATGTGACATCTCTGCATTATGAAATATGATGTATCAGGATTTTGCACACTAAATTTGACAGCGCTGCAGTGGAAACTTTGTCCACTACAGCCTTTCAAAGGCAGTAGGTGAGTTTTAGGTTCAAAACAATACAAATACTAGGAGCAGTTTTAGGCTGGAAAATGTGAATGCAAGAGGGTTAGGTTCAAAACAATACAAATACTAGAGGCAGTTTTAGGCTGGAAAATGCGAATGCAAGAGGGTTAAAAGAAGGTGGCCCTTTATTTCAGGAACTTTCAACACCTTCAATAGGGGCCTCCCATTTCAAGGACTGTAAACACATTCAAAAGGGGGCGTAGTTTCAAAGTTTGTCAACACCTTCGAAACAGGGGCCCCAAATTTCAAGCTTTCTAAACGCCTTCAAAAGGGGACCTCCAGTTTCAAGGACTTTCAACACCTTCAAAAGGGGGCTTCCAGTTTCAAGGACATTTAACACCTTCAAAAAGGGGACTCCAGTTTCAAGGACTTCTAAAGCCTTCAGAAGGGTCCTCTAAGTTCAAGACCTTTCACAACATGCAAAGGGATCTCCAATTTCAAGCTTAGCTTTTTGTTATGCACCTTCAAAAGGAGACCTCTACTTTCAACACCTTTAAAAAGGGGCCTCCAGTTTCGAGGACTTTCAGCACCTTCAAAGGGTCCTCTACCTTCAAGAACTTTTCAAAACCTTCAAAAGGGGGTCTCCAGTTTCAAGGATTTTTAACACATTTAAAAGGTCCTCAAACTTCAAAAACTTTCAACACCTGAAAAAGACGCCTTCAGTTTCAAGGTCTTTTAACACCTTTAAAGGGTCCTCCAACTTCAAGAACTTTCAACACCCTCAAAAGAGGGCCTTCAATTTCAAGGACTTTCAATATCTTTACAGGGTCCTCTAACTTCAATGACTTTCAACATCTCAAGGGGGCCTTCAGTTTCAAGGACTTTCAACACCTTTGAAGGGAGGCTTCCAATTTTGTTTAACACATTGGAGAGGGGGCCTCTTCTTTGAAGAACTTTCAATACCTTGAAAAAGGGCTTCTAGCCTGAAAAAAATTCAACACCTTTGAAATGGGGCCTTCAGTTGCAAGAACTTCCAACACCTTAAAAAGTGACCCTCAAATTTCAAGGACTTCAACACACTCAAAAGAGACCTAACAATTTCAAGGACTTTCAAGGACTTGTGGGAAATCTATGGGAATGACTGACTGACCAAGACAGTAAACTATTAATTCTTTAGGTTGAAATCAACAGTTTGGAAGAGATAGAGGGTGGGGAATTATCTCCAGCTGGAACTTATAATCACTGACCACCAACTAGATAAAATCATAACATTAAACATGTTTTTCTTGACTTCCTGTTTTTTAATCTGTGTTTTGAGATTGTGTTGCAAACATTTCTGTCAACATATTTGAAGTAGTAAAAAAAAAATATATTTTAAACTTTTGTCTGAAAGTGACACCTCACTGATTACCTTCTCAAAATGAATCATGCACATTTTAGTCTGGGAGTTGGGGATAGGAAGGAAGAGTGACTTGACTATACATGACTTGATGTTCTTACCTTACATACAAGACTATTCACGGATAACACTTTGCTTTTTCCAGTGAGCTTCAGTTAACAGTGGAAGAGCTTTATGCCTGAAGAATACTAATACATCAATTAAAAGAAAATCATAATATATACCAAATCATTAAACCAGAATCAAAGTTCTTACTGCGTGCCCGTGCCCGGAATCGCTCTGGCGTTTTCTTGTGGAAAGCTGTCACCTTTTCTGCCATGGATTCAAACTTGGTATCAGAAGATGCCAGCAATCCTTTGCTGTTGCATTTCTCTGTCAGATGGAATGGTTGTGGTACTGTCAGCTTTCTGGGTGGAGCTGTAGATGGGCCCTAGATGAACAGAAAAGATATACATTAATTTCTCAACTTTCAAACAGAAAAGAAATACATTAATTTCTCAACTTTCAAAGTACTGGTTTCGAAATGGACAGACTACAGGTGGAAATTGAAACAACTCAGCAATTCTGTTTTTCTTTTGTTTTAAAGCATAACCCATTGCACTGTCTATATAAAAAAAAAGGTTAAATCAGCTCATTTGTAAGAAATATAGAATGTCTTATTTGACAGATTACATTCCAATAAAAAAACAAACTGCTGATTAATATATAATTTGGAGCAAAGTTAATTAGTGACACTGACAAACAATAAAAAAAACAAAATTAACCTGTTCCCTGCCTGGTATGAGTAACGCTCATCCAGAAAACTGAAAATCACTACGCCCAGGACAAGAGTGTCTCGCCATAACTTCATCACGGAAAGCAGAGAAATCTACTTGGGAGACGACCGTCTAAAATGTTCTCACCCCTTCTACTGGTGTCAAGGAACGGCCCCTTTCCCTTCACGCGAGCAGCCAGCTGACCATAATTATGTTATGCGAATTGCGAGCTGAGAGGTTACAGCTGATAAGCATATTCAGGATGGCAGCTCAACCTAGCACTTCGTCGACGCGTCCCGCTTTCAAGCGTTACACTGTGCTTAATGTTTTAGATGACGTTCTAAATGATAAAGAAAGTCGTGGAAAAGACCTTTGAGGATCGGATTCTGATACTAGAGATGAGGAGGAGACGAATGGGAATCAGCACCATTCACTTTTATCAGAGATACGTGCTGGTGATGACGTGGTTTCATTGTTAGCTGCACATGACAGCAGTGAATAAAACGCCGTTAGCAAGGGTGACAAAGCGGAAATAGCCAAACCCGTGCCATCAACGAGCACTGCACGCCCTCCTGTCATGACTGGAGAGGGTTGTGGACGTGGTAGGGGCTCAGTTCAACAGTGAGGATCCAGTGGAAGCGGCCGGGGTGTGTGGTCAGTCCCAGCATTGTTGGTGTTTCCACTGGGAATCCTGGTCTGAAAGTCAACTGTGCCAATTTTAGGCTGCACAGAGCTCCAGTCTTCAGTTCCTTCATGACCAGAAACCGGATTCAGGCAAGTAGCTCTTTTTTTTTCTTTTTTGTTTGTTACTACTTGATTCTTCATTCCTCCACTATTTATTTTCAGTATTTCTCTGCTTTGCCATATTTCCTACTGAAATCACATAATTTTGGCAAATAATGACTGTATGGATAGGTGGGACTCTGTGTGTGTGTGTGTGTGTGTGTGTGTGTGTGTGTATGTGTGTGCACACATGTGTGCCTGAGCATTGTTTCTTTCTGTATGCAAGTTTTCCATATAAGTTTGTTCATTTTGTAAAGCACAGAAGCACTCATCCACAGCAGTTCTTTTTTTCTCATGCCATTGTGGCGTTTTTACATTCATGTGTGTGTGATACTGTTAGTGTGTGTTTGTGCATATGTGTACATGTGCGTGTGTGTAAATTAATTGTGTGTGTGTGTGTATGTGTGTGTGTGTGTGTGTGTGTGTGTGTGTGCGTGCAGGGTTCCTACAGACTCCCAAGAACAAACTTCAAGGAGTTTTCAAGGAGCATTTATTTTATTTCAAGGCAAGAGGTGGCACGAAAATTAAACCATTATTCTTTTAAAACTTCTTCATTTTTTCTATTGTTTATGTTTAAAAAAAAAAAGTAAAAAAAAAACAAAACAAAACCATATTTGGGCGATTTCAAAGCTGTTGTGTGATTTGGGGACCACAAATGGGTGCAAAATGATGAAAAATGAAAAAAAAAGGTTAATGACAAGAACTGTATTTGTATCATAGCAGACATGTTAGGCACTTGAAACATGACTTTTCTTGTTTTGCTGAGCTATAGTAATGCAATTACAAAAGGATTTTTATATATTGTTTTGCTGAGCTAAAGTAATGCAAATACGAAAGGATTTTTAATTATCTAAACTGTTTTTTTAAATAATTTTTTTCCATATGGTGGCCATCAGGCTTCGTGTTTCATTGCTTTCGAATTATTCCAATAGAAATAGCAAATGATAAGTGCTGTTTTAACTTTTAAATAAAATATAATTGCATGCAGAAATCATTTCTAATCAAAAGAAAAAAAATTACCAAGCTAACTTGTCTGGATCCAGATAGTAGAAAGAAACTCGTGGAGAGCGTGGCAGCAGAGAGTCCTCAGAAGAGAAGCCCCCTTCAAGCAAGTGTTTCGGCCCTTATCTCCTGACACTCTAGGGGGGTTGGGCCACACCCGGTTCATGACTCCGGATGTCCCTCTGCTGCCCCTTTTTTCCCATCTTGGGACGAGCCATGGCTGGGATTTGAACCCATGACCCTCTGGACATGCTCATTTTCCACTTAATGACTCGCGCTTTAACCACTGAGCCACAGGGACACCTGATATTTGTAGGGAAATTAAGCCTTATGAAGTTCACTTTTGTTCCTCCTTGACCAGATCCAGCTTGAACACCTCTCTGCCGCTTCTGCCATTGCTTTCAGGGCTCTGGTTTTTTCCTTCCCTGCAACTGAGAGCTGTTTCATGAGGCTGTATGCAGACGTTCCTACAAACCCCCTAGCTCCAATTTCTGCAGTGAGGACTTTGACCTGATAGCCTTCTCTCCTCAGGCTGTTTGCCAGATCAGCATACTTTTCAGTCTTGTAGATTTGAGCTGCCTCCATTCTGTTCTCATATGGCACCGTGAGCTCGATCATGATCAGCTGCTTGGTTGACTTAGAGTGGACTACTATGTCTGGTCTCATGCCACTCTTGCTGATGATCTCTGGGTGACTCTTCCATTCTGGGAGGTCTGCAGTGCACTCCCAGTCATCTGCCCCGTCCAGCAGACTCTGCCTGCATGTTTCGAGTGGCACTGTTGTTCTTGGCCATGATTTGCTGCCTCCTGCCGTGAAGAATGTTGCGGGTGCTTTTGGAGTCCTGATTTTCCCTTTTGTGGTGTTGGTACTAGCCCAGACTACTTGTACAATCTCTTTGAGCACTTGGTTGTGCCTCCATGTGTACCTTCCTTGAGCCAGGGCTACTTTACATGAGCTTAGGACATGCTCCACTGTTTGTTTTTCATGGCAGAGGGGGCATGCAGGATCGTCTGTTTTCCCCCACTTCACCAGGTTTGCATTTGAGGGCAGAAGGTCATATGCAGATCTGAGAATGAAGCTGATCCTGAGAGGGGCCATGTGCCAAATGTCATTCCAAGTGAGACTTCTTTGGAGTGCATTCTCCCACGTTGTCCATTGCCCTTGCTGGCTCTGCTGGACTGCTTTTTGGAGTCTTTTTTGGTCTTCTTCTTTTCTCATCTCCTGAATCATCATGTCTCTTTTGGCTTTTCCTTTGGCCTTTGACCACCATTCAGTTTTGGTCACCCCCAGTCCTTGTCTGTTGGTCTGTGTGTGTCCTGTTATTTCTCTGATCTTGAGACTTTCTTTTGCAGAATCCATCGCCTCTTGAACTTTCCATTTTCTGCCTGTCTTCATCTGGGGCTTGATTGCTTCTACCACCTTGTCTCCTGAGTCCTCCAGCATGCTTTGAAGTCTGATCTTCCCTGCTTTGTATTCCTCCAGGATGGATTTCAGTGGTAGTTTCAGCTTTGCTTGGCGACAGTACAGCGCTATGTCAGTCAGACAGGGTGGGACACCAAGCCATTTCCTTGTGAACTTGTTGATTTTGGCTTCCATTGCCTCCACTATGCTGGTGCAGATGTCGTATATCATAAGAGGCCATAGGAGCTTTGGTATCAGCATGAACTGCAGACACCAGACCTTGTATTTGCCAGGGAGCCCACACTGGTCAATGGTCTCCAAGCCTTCCTCCGCCATCTGCTTGGTTTCTTTTGCTCTTTGTGTGTCTTTCAGCGTATCATCATACCATCTTCCAAGGCTCTTGACTGGTTCTTCTGTGACTGTTGGAATGGCCTGGTTGGCAACACTGAAGACCACAGATCCGGCCACTTTTCCTTTCCTCAGTGAGAGACTCCGTGATTTCTTTGGCTTGAACTTCATTCTGGATGAGGCAACTATGTCGTCCAGCCTCTCCAGCACATGACGTGTCTCGTCTTCTCTGGATGAAATCACTGTAGTGTCATCCATGAAGGCCTTGAGAGGAGGCATCTTGTATCCATCGCCAAGGTCTGTTTGTCTCGCGTTGTTTGTTGCTGCTTTCAAGATGAGTTCCATTGCCAGCACGAACAGTATTGGGGAAATTGCACAGCCCATTGCAATACCCACTTCCAAGTTGATCCAGTCTGTTGTGTACTCCTTGGTAGAGAACCGCATTGAGAAGCCATTGAAGTACTTCTTGAGCATGTCGCGGATGTTCTTTGGCACATGGTACATCTCAAGAGCCAACTGTATCATCTCATGGGGCACAGATCCATATGCGTTTGCCAGATCAAGCCACACTACGTCCAGGTCTCTCTTTTCTGTTTTTGCTGTTTGGATTGCGTCCCAGATCATTGTGGCGTGTTCTACACAGCCAGCCACGCCTGGGATGCCACCTTTCTGGACTGACACATCCAAGTACTTGTTTTCCATCAGGTACTTGGTCAGCCTTGCTGCCATGACAGAGAAGAAGATTTTCCCTTCGACGTTCAGTAGTGATATTGGCCTGAACTGGCTGATGTCACTTGAGTTTTGCTCTTTGGGGATGTACACACCATCTGCTGTCATCCACTGGCCGCTGATCTTCTGGTTTCTCCAAGCCGATCGCAGCAGCCTGTGGAGCCACTCCAGCACCTTGGGACATTTCTTGTAAAGCTGGTAAGGTATTCCGTTTGGCCCTGGTGATGATTTGGCTCTGGCTTTGTCGACCACCTTCTTGATTTCCGCCAACGTTGGAGGCTTGCCATTGAACTGTTCCTCAGGGTTGGTTGGCCACACCAGACCTTGAATGTCGAGTGGTGCTTTGCTCTGTGGGTCAGAGTATGTTTTCCTCAGATGCTGCTCAAGAACTCCTTTGTCCACACTTAGGGTCCCAGATTTTGGCTGCTCAAACAGTGTTCTGGCAAACTGGAAGGGGTCTCTGAAGAAGCGCTCTTGTGTCTTCTTCTTTTTGCTCTTCCTCTTCCTCGCAGATTCCGCTTTGCTGAGGGCGCTGTGTTTTTCTTTCAGGTCTTTCCACAGTTTTTCCAAGCCTTGTTTTTCAGCTGGCAGTGCGGTCTTCATTTGCATCTTGAGGTTTTTCTTTTGGACCCTGATCTTGTCCATCTTTTCTTGGCGTCTGGATTTCTTTGGAGGTGTTTTCTCTTTGGGTAGTTTTGCTCCATAGGCGTCTCTACATGTGGCATACACAATGTCCCCATATGTGGCTAGTTTGTGTTCCAGGGTGCTTTTCCCTATCAGTGCGTCGAGTCTTTGGACGATTTTTGCATCCAGTTTCTCCCAATCTTCAGTTTCGTTTGCTCGTGGCAGGTTGAGTTTCAGGCGCCTGGCATCGAGGGCCTGTGCAAATTCCTCATCCGAACCAACAGCGTGGATGTCCTTGGCACTGTGGTTTAAATCCTGGCCTTGGTCTTCCGACGTCTTATCTGCTGATGCAGTGCGCTGCTGCTCATTCAGATGAGTCTTCACACATCCCATCTTTGTTCTGTGGATCTTCATGCCACGGGTGGTAGCGAAACGCTTTCCACAGACACATGGATATTCCATTTGGTCCATGTTCATAGTCCGTTTGGGATTTGCAGTCATGATTGGTTGAGCACCGATGGATTCATCATTCTCTCCCCCTTTCGGTGAATCCTGGGAGCATCTTTTCCTTTTATTCTTAGTAGCCACATGTTTAAGGCAAAGTGGGGAGCCAGCCCACAGAGCCCTTGGTTCTGGTCTTTCCCAGTGTCCTCCGGTCTTTCCCGGACGTCCTCCGGCCTATTCCCGGAAGTCAATGGTTTACCCATGCATCAGTAGAAAGAAACTCGTGGAGAGCGTGGCAGCAGAGAGTCCTCAGAAGAGAAGCCCCCTTCAAGCAAGTGTTTCGGCCCTTATCTCCTGACACTCTAGGGGGGTTGGGCCACACCCGGTTCATGACTCCGGATGTCCCTCTGCTGCCCCTTTTTTTCCCATCTTGGGACGAGCCATGGCTGGGATTCGAACCCATGACCCTCTGGACATGCTCATATTGTACTTCCTGCACATCAACCGTTGTTGAAAAAAGTGATTTTGAGAAAACGGCGTTTGAAAATAAAGAAGTTCAGCAATGTTCACACACACACACCTCCTTCAAATAAAGTCCTTTTTTACTAAGAAAAATGTGAAAACAGACAAAATGAACACCACAGATGGTTTCAACAGACTTTCTTGAGCACACAAACATAAAACCCAAAACACAATTTTTGAAAGAAAAAATGGTCAAATTTTCGTGCCACCTCTCTACACTACTTGCATAAAAATTGAAAAAAGAAATGGCAGTTTGATTTCTCTGCGTTCAGGTTGATGAAAAAAGTTATTTTAAAACAAATTTTTACAAACATCATCGCGATCCTGGATCGTTGGCAAATTAACCAAGGGAGATAATTTGTAACGTCATCAATTTTGATGAAGTTACAAATTATCTCCCTTGCTAAAATCGCAGACGATCCAGGATCGCGACGATGTTTGTAAAAATTTGTTTTAAAAAAGTTTTTGATTAACCTGAACGCAGAAAAATCAAACTGCCATTTCTTTTTGCCACATTAAAGATTTTTGGAGCTGAAAGCTTGATTTTCAAAGGTTTTCAAGGTTTGGTCAACAGAACCACATTTTATTGATTTTCAAAGGTTTTCCAGGTCTTGAAATTCCCTGTCTGAATTCAAGGAGTTTCAAGGAGTGTACGAACCCCGGTGTGTGTGCGTGTGTGTGTGTGTGTGTGTGTGCAATTGTGGATCTGCTTACTGTGGTGGGGTGTGTGTGTGTGTGTGTGTGTGTGTGTGTGTGTGTGTGTGTGTGTGTGTGTGCCCAATTGTGGGTCTGCTTACTATGTGTGTGTGTGTGTGTGTGTGTGTGTGCCCAATTGTGGGTCTGCTTACTGTGTGTGTGTGTGTGTGTGTGTGTGTGTGTGTGTGTGTGTGTGTGTGTGTGTGTGTGTGTGTGCGTGTGCCCAATTGTGGGTCTGCTTACTTATCTTGAAACTTTTATTCTGTATTTCAGATTCTTCTTCAGTTTCTGCATATCAACGACAATACAGCCTTGCCAGCCGAAGGTGATTCAGGGTATGATGGGCTTTACAAGATCCGACCCATTCTGGATCATCTGCATGAAAAGGTCCGGGAAGTTTATTTTTCCCATTCTAGTGGGGGTTTTTTCTTCTCAAGTGTGCGCGTGTTCATGATTTTGTCAGTGCTGTGACCAGACCGAGTGCCATCAGTGAAAGAAGACCAAGTGGAGTATAGAATGAATCTCAGTGTGTGTTTCTTTGAACCATGATTTGGACAAACATAAAGAAAAGAGCACCGTCCCCTAAAATTATGAAGCAGGGAATGCACACAACCTGAGGATTATGTCCAAGACTTCATACGGCAAGTGATGGATTCCTATATTGAACAGCGTGGCAGTAATGTAAGTACTTGTTCTGACACTCTAACACAGTTCCTACAGTGTTTTGTGTGATAACAAAAGTGTGTGTGGGTTTTTCTTTTTTCTTTTCAACAGGCAATTGTTTACTTTTTTCTTCAGACTTTTTTTTTTTTTCCACGGTTGTCATTTTGAAAATTTACCAATAAATATTATAACAATTTGGACCACACTGTATACTTACAGTGATGCTGAGTAAACACTAACAGAAGTTTTTGTCACAGCCCTGATGTGGCCCCTTGCGGTCGGCTGGGCTATAAGCAACATTATCTTATCTTAAGTTTTTGTCAGTGTTCCACAGGTTTTATGTGTTGTAACTTGTGTGTGTGCAGAAACTTTTTTTTTTTTTTTTTTGGTAAAACCACCCTGTCCATTCCCTAATGGCCGACAAAACTAGATTATATTATATAGCATCATAGGTTGGGGTAAAAGGAAAGAGAAGCCATAAAATCTAAGTCAAATCTCAACAAATAGATAAGCAGTGATTGAGGTATTGAACCTACCCCAAATAGTAAAATTATGCCCCTTTCTAGTAGAATTGGGGTACCCCCAGTAACATACAGATTGTTACACAGAGGGACATTTATTGACAACAATCTGAATCCCAGGTGTTTGTAATGTTGTTGAGCAAACACCAAAAGTGGGCTTTTATGAGCTGAATTCTTCTAAAACTCTCAAACTGAAAACAAAACAAAAACTGTTTTATCACATGTTACTAGTGTGAACCATTATCATTACCAAAAAATTAAATTAGAATGATGTGAAATTGTAAACAAGGGTATAAGGAAGTAATTCACTAAACATCTAACAAATAATTCACTAAATGGATGAGTAATGTACCTGTTAGTGAACATACCTTGAAAAGCATGATTATGCCCCTTTTTACCTAAAAGATAGTACCCCCAATCATGAGCAGATTATCATCAAGAACAACATTCCTTGGGATTCACATGACTGTCATGTGTTAGTGCTGATGTTGAATAATTAGTCACACCACTTTTTCATTGTTTTAACTGATTTTATATGATGCAATTTGTTTTTCTATACTTGAAAACTGTTCTTTTTGTAAAACCACCATTCATTATACCCCTGTCCATCCCCTAATGGCCAACAAAATTAGATTATCGTTATATAGCATCATAGCTTGGGGTATAGGGAAAGAGAAGCCATAAAATCTAAGTCATATATCAACAAATGAATAAGCAGTAAATGAGGTATTGAACCTACCCCAAATAGTAAAATTATGCCCCTTTCTAGTAGAATTGGGGTACCCCCAGTAACATACACTGTTACAGAGAGGGACATTTACTGACAACAATCTGAATCCCAGGTGTTTGTAATGTTGTTGAGCAAACACCAAAAGGTATTGCTGCTGTGTTTAGTGGGCTTTTATGTGCTCAATTCTTCTAAAACTATCAAATTGAAAACAAAATAAAAACTGTTTTATCACATGTTACTAGTGTGAACCATCATTATTACCAAATAATCAAATAAGAATGATGTAAATTGTAGACAAGGGTATAAAGAAGTAATTCACAAAACATCTAACAAATAACTCAATAAATGGATGAGTAATGTACATGTTAGTGAACATACCATGAAAAGCATGATTATGTCCCCTTTTTACCGAAAAAATAGTACCCCCAATTATGAGCAGATTATCATCAAGAACAACATTCTCTGGGATTTATACGACTGTCATGTGTTAGTGCTGATGTTGAATAATAGTAAGAGGAAATTTTTATTCTAAAATTACGTTTAATCTAACATACTTACCGTGGCTCACTAATGCAATAAGCGGCAGCAATTTGCTATCCCTGCCTCGTATACAATAAAGTCCGTACGGACAACAAAACCCCTGAAAGGGCCTCGTGCCTTGCGCATGCTCAGATCAATCCTCTTTTCGAGGTATATTAAACCTTGACTGAGAACTCCTAATGGAACCAGGAAGGCGGGGAGGTAGGGAGGGTCTCTGCGTGAGCCACGGTAAGTATGTTAGATTAAACGTAATTTTAGAATAAAAATTTCCTTTTAATTACACATACTATACCGTGGCTCACTAATGCAGAGTCGCACTACCTGGAAGGAGGGCTCACCTGGTTACCGTCTGGAGGAGCGAGAAGAGCCAGAGCGTGTGGAAGAGCCAGAGCGTGTGGCGGAGATGGAGTGTTGAGCCACCACAGCTGATGCGATGCCCCTAGACCCATCATCGCGCAGACGAGAAACGTCGCGCAGATAGAAATGGATGAAGGTGCCAGGAGAACGCCAATATGCAGCATCTAACACACTCAGAATGCTGGCATTATGAGCTACTGCCAGCGAAGACGCCCATGCCCTAATCTCATGAGGTCTTGGTGAGAAAACAGCCAAATCCCCTTCAGGTCTCGCGTACGCAGCTTTAATCACTTCTCTCAGCCATCGAGAGATTGAAGAGCATCTGATGTCCTCCTTATAACCTTCGTTGTAAGAGAGAAACAGGTGGCGCTGCTTGGAGCGAGAAGATTTCGTGCGTTTCCTATACTCCCGCAGAGCGCGCACCGGACAGAGAGTGCGGTCTTCATCGTCCGGGGCGAGAATAGAAGTGAGAGGAAGAATGGAGATAGTCGGGGATGGAGAACCTGGCAACTGGTTCTTCGCTAAAAATTCAGGGAGGAGGCGAAGAGACATCGAGCCAAGAAACTTCAGTGAACACTCCCGGATGGGCTCGTAAGGGGGGAGCCTGAGGGAGGAGAGAACTAAGAAAAGATCCCACGCCGGGGTACGGCGGGGGCATCGGGCCTCCTGTAGGGCTGCTCCTCTGACCAGATCCCGCAGAAGAGGGTCGTCCACGAAGGAGGGGCCCCTTAACTGGCGGATAGTGGTGCAAATAGCCGCCCTGTGAACTTTAACAGAGGAGGCAGAAAGTTTTTTCTCAGATGAAAGAAAAGCTAGATAGTTCGCCAACTGACATTGAGAGGGAGAATGAGGGGATACTGCGTGGTTGGAGCACCAAGAGAGCCAGCCATTCCAGTGGACACTGTAGACGCTTTGGGTGCCTGGCCTGTGGGCGTGTTCCACAAGTCCGATTACCGCTGGGGAGGCGCCTTGTGAAGACAGCGCGTCCCGCACAGTAGCCAGGCGTGAAGATGCAGCACGTCTGGGTTGCCGTGTGGAATGCCTGACCGTGGCTGAAGCAGGGACTTTGCTTTTAAGGCGAGCGGTATCGGAGGCACGTGAGACAGGTGTAACAGTTCTGGAAACCACGCTTGGGCCGGCCAGCGTGGAGCCACCAGAATCAGCGTGGCTGCGTCCTCCCTTGCTTTGCGGAGAACCTTTCCCAGAATGGGGAATGGGGGAAAGGCATAGCCCATCAGTCCGGACCAAGGGATGGATAGGGCGTCCACAGCCCACGCTGCCGGATCCGGGACTGGAGAGACATACAGCTGGAGACGGTGGTTGAACCGGGTGGCGAACAGATCTACCTGTGGTTTGAACCACACAGTCCAGAGAGGTTCCAGGACTGAGTGGACGAGAGTCCACTCCGAGGGAAGAACCATGTGCGACCTGCTGAGAGAGTCCGCAAGAATGTTGATTTTCCCGGGAACGTGCTTGGCCGAGATCCGGATGGAATGTGCCTCGCACCAAAGTAGAAGCTGTTCCGCTCTCAAGGACAGGGAGTGAGAACGCGCCCCCCCTTGTTTGTTGATGTAACATGCCACAGTCGTGTTGTCGGTGTTGAGGAGAACGTGTTTTCCCTTCAGGAAGGGAAGAAACTCCTTGAGGGCTTGGAACACGGCTTCCAGCTCCAGCCGATTGATGTGCAAGGACCCCATCTCCGGGGACCATTGTCCGGCCGCCGTCAGAGAGCTGACATGGGCACCCCACCCGGACTGGGACGCGTCCGTGAACAGGTCTTCCTGTGGAGGAGGGGGCGTGATGGGGACTCCCTGAGTCAGCCAGGACTGGGAGTGCCATTGGGTCACCGATGATTGGAACCACTGGCCGAGGGGAACCGGAAGGTCCCACGACTGCAACGCCTGAGACCAACGCTTGCGAAAGAGGCGTTGGAACCGGCGTTTGTGCAGTCGTCCGAGGGGCACTAAGGGGGCCAAGGACTCCATCAGACCCAGAAGGGAGGCCAGCTTTCTGGCTGGAGCCTGATCCAAGGAGAGGAGAAGGGCCAAGAGATGCTGGAGGCGAACAAGACGTTGGGGGGTTGGAGAGACCAACCAGTTGGTGGTGTTGAAGGACATGCCCAGGAACTGAAACTGCTGCGCCGGGATGAGATCGGATTTCTCCTCGTTGCGAACAAATCCCAGCTGCTGACAGAGGTTTAGAACCTGGAGAGTTTGCTGGGAGCACAGAGTGCTGGAGGAGGCAAGGAGAAGCCAATCGTCGAGATAGGCCTTCAGACGAATTCCTTTCTCCCGAAGGTGCATGCAAAGTTCCCGGACCACCTTCGTGAAAACCCAAGGGGCCGGGGCTAGCCCAAAGGGAAGAGCCCAGAACTGAAAAACGCGGCTTCCCCATACGAAGCGGAGGAACTTCCTGTCCCTTGGGTGGATCAAGAGATGGAAGTATGCATCTTTCAGGTCGATGGATACCGCCCAGTCGCCGGGGTGTATGGCATCGCGGACTGACATGGGGGTTTCCATCCGAAAACGGAGGACGAGAAGAAACCTGTTCAATGGCGAGAGGTCTAGGACAGGTCTCCATCCTCCAGAAGCTTTGGGGACCACAAAAATGCGGCCATAAAAGCCCGGAGAGGAATGGAAGAGGACTTCCTCTGTGGCTCCCTTGGCTAACAGCGAAAGGACCTCCTGATCCAAGGCCTGAGAGGCCGCTGGATCCCGAGGAGGAGCGAAAGGAGGAGGGAAAGGAGTGAGCGGAGCCTTTACTGCACCCCAAGGAAGACGAAACCCCGACCTGATCACCCGCAGAGCCCAAGGGCTTGCGGGAAGCCGCTCCCAGGCACTGAGGTGCCTGGACAGACTGCCCACAGGACCGCCCTGGGGTGAAGTACCCAGGTCGGGGGTAAGTCATTGGGGGTGGGGCGACTGAGACGTGGAAGCTTTCGGACCCGCCGGCCGTGCCTGAGGCCGACCCCTGCTGGGTTGCTTGCCTCGGACCCCCCGGGGACCAAATGACCTTCGTCCCTTGGGCTGAGAGGGACCCGGTGATGAGAAAGGCGCTGGCGCCTTGCGTTTTGAACCCGGGCGGGGGGGAGGGGGGCCAGAGTGAAAGGCGAGGTCACGCCTAATCTCGGCCTGGCTCTTAATGGTCACCTGAACATGATTTCCGAAAAGAGACCCCGACCTGACTGGCAGGGCTCTGAGAGAGGCGCGGGCAGAGGCGGAGCGGGCCACAGAAGAAGCCAATAGGACGGCATCTCTTCTCGCTAGGACCGAGTTCAGATGGAGCCTAGCGAAGGCCCCGGCCGAATACTTCAGTCCATCAGCCATGGCCTGAATACAGGCCACCACTGCCGAAGAGTCTGCGGACTGGCGTAAAGCGAAGGACTCTGAATCAGGGTCCTTCAGGGCAGACACTAGTCCCCCTAGGAAGGAATCCATAACCGAGATGGATTCCAAACCCCTCCTTGCCGACTCTTCCCACTCGGCAAGGCAGCGCTCTGAAAGGGACACCTGCCGAGCGTGTGACTTAGACCTCTCCTGGACCAGGAGGAGGTCCTCCTGGGAGAGGGGGAGAGTGGCTTCTGGGATAGCGTCATTTGCCAAGAAGGCCTTCTTGGCAAATGGAAGCCTCTCTGGTTTGAGATACTTCCCGCACGCCAGTGCGCCCGGAAAGTCAGGGACAGAACCAGGCGTGATGTCCTGCGCCTCCATGCCCCTGACCTTTAGTTGGGCCCTCCTCATGCAGTCAGCTACCATGACCGACTCCTTTAGGAGAGAGGAGGGCATAGCCGCCAGTGGGTGAGACCCCAGGGCAAGTTCCGCTGCCGAAGGGCAGGGGGCCCTGACCTCCTGAGAGGACGACACCGCCTCCGGGACAAGGGAAGCCAGAAAGGCCACAGAGGCCCGGAAGGAATAAGAGCCAGACGAATGGCCCTCGTCCTCCGACTCCGAATCCGCCAGGTCGGAGCCACAGACCGAGGGGGTGACTGCCCTTGGCGAGGAGGTGCGCGGCGAAAGCCCAGGGTGGCCTGGGCTGGCTGACTCTCCAGACCCCCCCTGGGGAGGGATCGGCCGCCGGATGGGCCGAAGGGGCCTGGGAGGAAGAGACCTGCGCTGGTGGAGCGCTGGGCATAAAACCCGGCCACCAGGGGAACCCCGGAGCAGGGGGCTGTGGAAAGCCCATGGTCGGGGGATACTGCCATTGGGCCCATGGCGCCCAAGGCAAAGGGCCCTGACCCCATGATAAGGGGGGCTGAGGTTGTGGCTGCTGGCCCACCCCATTAAATGGGGGGCCTAAAGCGCCGGTCCCCTGAGGGACGCCCGGAAATGAGGGCGAAACCCAAGTGTTCTGCCCAAAAGGAGTGGCAGACACATGAGGTGGGGGAAGGGAAACAACCGGGGCCGAACGAGAATCGAGCCCCTGAGAGGGAGTTGCTTCCCTTGCATCGCCTACCGATCGAGAGGGAGAGGTAGGCGAGAGGGCTGTCTCATTGCCCCACCCCTGAGCCTCCGTTGTCGAGGGCTCGAGCATCTTCGGTTCTGCCATGGAGGCCGAACTGTGATCAGTAAAACCGCAGCTGAACTGAACACAAGATGCAGTAACGGGAACGACAGAACCGCAGCTGAGTCGCTCGCCGTTAGGGGACAAAGGGACGGGATCGACAGAACCGCAGCTGAGCCGATCACCGTCACGAATTATGGGATGCAAGCAAGAGCTCGCTGTCACAACAACAGAACCGCAGCTGAGTTGAAGTGAACCCTTGGGGAAAGAAGAAGAAGAGGAAGAAGAAGAAGAATAGAGAGAAAGTGACGCTGAAGGGGGGGGGAGGTTTTGGCGCGGCTAGAGACAAAGAGCCTGCCGGCGAGATGCGGGAATCGAATGACGAAACCTTCTTAACTCTCGCCTTACCACCCAAACGCTTCACGTACGTTTCTCCCTTAAGTGAAAACATAAGCAAGGACACCAAGAACAGCAACAACAATCGATCGATTGCGAGAAAAGCAAAAAAATACTTAGCTGCTCGTGTACACGAGGCTTAACGGGAAAATGGCTGCCGAGAAAAGAGGATTGATCTGAGCATGCGCAAGGCACGAGGCCCTTTCAGGGGTTTTGTTGTCCGTACGGACTTTATTGTATACGAGGCAGGGATAGCAAATTGCTGCCGCTTATTGCATTAGTGAGCCACGGTATAGTATGTGTAATTAAAACCACTTTTTCAGTGTTTTGACTCATTTCATTTGGCACAATGTGTTTGTGTATACTCGAAAACTGTTATTTTTGGTAAAATTTTTATAATTATGTCAATTTCTGCTACACTAATTATCACCATAATCAAGTCATTTTGACAGGACATTACAGATCAATGCATAACAACAAAACATGCCAAAAATCCGAAAGATTTGTCAAGAATTAAGTAAGCAGTAACCATTTTACTGAACCTACCCAAAAAAGCAAAATTTTACCTTGGCACACAGTTATTCAAATGTGCTATTATACTGTGGCAGTGAAGGGGTTAAATATCTTAGCGACTACTTTTAATGACATAGTTCCCATTGTACAAATAACTAAAACACTATTCCAAGACAACTGCTATTACCAAACTTTGTGTCATGCACAGTGTGTTGCATCTACTGGGGCTAAATTTGTTTTCAATGACTCTGGCATTTTTAGAAGGGTTTGAAGGGGGATTTTTTTTTTTCCCAAATAATTACCTGATCATGCCGAACTGTCATTTGTCTGGTATTGGTTGGAAAGACAAGATGAAATTGTCCAATGAGTTACCTACCACAAGTTTCAGTCCTTTGAGCTCTGTTTGTAACACCGAAGACATCAAGTTAACTTCAGTTTACAAGATTCTTTCACGAATGGCAGTATCGAGAGAAAAGGGTGGATTCAATAGTTTGATATGGTTGGCAAGTACTTTGAATGGAAAACATTGTAGAAAGAGTAGAAAATGCCTTTTCCTTTCACTTTTTTGGTTGTCTCCACCTCTGAGAGTTAAGTGCAAGACAAGGAAAAAAACAAGTGGGGGAGACCAAGACTACCAAACCCAGATTTAAGTGGTTGAACAAGGTCACAGGAGCATTATAAAGCGATACATATAATCAGGTATAAAGAGAAAATTCAATCAGGACTTAAAAACTTGAGAAATCAGAATATGCAACAAAATCCAAACAAAAGTGGAAAATCTAACAATATAAGAAGAATGTGGCATTGACACATTCATTCTGAAAAGAGTGGGTCATCCTCAGCTCTTAAGGGGAGAGGTGGCATGAAAATTTGACCATTTTCTGTCAAAAAGCACGTTTTGGGTTTTATGTGTTTTTGTGCTAAAAAAATTCTGTTGAAACCATCTGTGGTGTTCATTTTGTTTATTTTCACATTTTTCTTAGTAAAAAAGGACTTTATTTGAAGGAGGTGTGTGTGAAAATTGCTGAACTTCTTTATTTTCAAACGTCGTTTTCTCAAAATCACTTTTTTCGACAACGGTTGATGTGCAAGGAACACAATATCTCTGGATCCAGACTAGCTAGCTTGGTAATTTGTTTTTTCTTTTGATCAGAAATGATTTCCGCATGCAATCACATTTCATTTATAAGTCAAAACAGCACTTATCATTTGCTATTTCTATTTGAAAAATTCAAAAGCAGTGAAATGTGAAGCCTGATGGCCACCATATGGAAAAAAATTATTGAAGAAAAAAGCAGTTTAGATATATAAAAATCCTTTTGTAATTGCATTACTATAGCTCAGCAAAACAAGAAAAGTCATGTTTCAAGTGCCTAACATGTCTGCTATGATAGAAATACAGTTCTTGCTATGAACCGTTTTTTTTTTTTTTTCCCATTTTTTATCATTTTGCTCCGATTTGTGGTCCCCAAATCACACAAGAGCTTTGAAATCACCCAAATGTTTTTTCCATGTTTTTTTAACATAAACAATAGAAAAAAATGAAGAAATTTTAAAAGAACAATGGTTTAATTTTCGTGCCACCTCTTGCCTACACCAGATCTATTTACCCTTCCCTCTTCCTTCTATTCATGGCATAGGTTTTCAGTATTTTGAAAAAAATCAGTACTCAATTACAATATATCTAACACTTATTATTTTCTTGCAAATAAAATCATGCCATTTTAATTCTGAGAGGAAATAGTATTTGTCTATAACTTTTCAAAGTAAGACACTTTTTCAGCTTTTTGTTAACAATCAGACACCTTTACATCTTTTGGCTGGTTTTCTGTTTCTATTTTTCCTTGTTTTAAAACATTTGAAGCCCCTCACTAATGCAGGATGTAAACATGTACATACTCAAAACCATTTTTATCTTGCAAACAGTTTGCACCTTTGAATGTAGAGATCATCATAATGAGCAAAACAAGCAAATATGTATCCAAAAGCTCAACTTCATAGCCATAAAGCCCATCAGTTTTATAAGTACTGTGTCCATAATCAGACCTATTTATCCAATGTAATCCTTTCAAGGAATCAGACGTCATCACTGTCTGTAAACCTGCCATAGCTTACTTTCTTTTTCTCTCTCTTTCTATGAGAGAGAGAAGAGAGAGAGAGAGAGAGAGAGAGAGAGAGAGAGAGAGAGAGAGAGAGAGAGAGTGTATGTACTGTATGTGCGCGTGTGTGAGGTTGGGTGGGAGTGGGGGTCAAGAAACTTTTCGCAAATTTTCAACATTTTCCTTGTCTAAATTCTACTTTCCCATACCCTTTAAGTAACACTATCTTGAAAATAGTGTGATTATTATTATTATTGATGGTATTATTACTAAATATCTTAAAAGAGTTGCAGTTAAATTTTCCTTACTTTCCTTCAAAAGTTAGTCCAGATCGAATTGTAATAAGAATGACTGCTGTGGGAAGGAAGATTGTGAAAGGAAGAAGGGAGGCTTAAGACAGATTAGAAAAAAGAAATATATTATTAAAATGAATATGTGTTCTGAATAATAACAATAACGGGAACCTGATGGAACACACAAGCAGGTGCAGGGAACAGGGCCAATCACTTTGCTCCCACAATGCACATGCACCTCACTGGTATGTTTATGCAAATAAGAAACACAGGTTGGGTATATGTCCCACATTTAAGCCAGCTACGTCACTAACTGGTCAATTCCAATGGCGGATGCTGAAGCTTTGCCAAGAGGCAAAAGCAGCAGTTTCAATATGAATTTCACAGCAAATTGCACCATTTTATAAATAGATAGGATAATACAGATGTATTTCATCATGAGTTCGGAACAGAAATTAATTCATTTTGTGTAAAAATGTTCTGAGATTGATACTGACAATTACGACCAGATCGAGTTGAAAAAACTGATTTTGCAATCTCCTATCAAAGTTTGTGCCAAAGCCTCATCAATTAGGTTGTGAAACTGCAGACCTGTGAAGCTTTGTTTGATTAAAGAAGTCTTAGTCCAGGATCAAGAGGCCAAAATTGTGTCAGTTCGAGGTGAAACTTGGGTGGCTACAATCCAACCACACAGACATGTTAAGAAATACATAAAAGACCACCAGTTAAAATATATGGTGTTATATGTTGAGCAAAATATGAAAAAAAATTAAATAAAGAAAAAATATTTTGCGCGAGGATCCACGATAGCGCAGTTGGATAAAATTAATCTCCCTTTTTGTTCTCCTGCGCGACGAAAACAAAGCTGACCATGCCAAAATGGCAACCAAGTCATGTTGTTTACATTTTGGCGGAGACGATTTTAAGAACAAGAACCTGTTAGATTTCACCTCAAAGTTGCTGAGCACCGCAATTAAAAAGGCTGAAGTCTGGAAAACATTAGGAGTCCCTGAATCGGATATAGCAAGCAAGTTCTTAAGTATCACCACTTCAAATGTGTCCGACGCTAGTAATTTACTGTATCATCAACACTGCTACACAAAATTTACTCTTCAGTCATGCATTGATTCCGCTCTCAAGAAAAAAAACAACCAGAAACTTGCGCATCTGCCCCTGAATCAACAAACAGTTGCCCATCATTGCGATCGTCGAGTGTGGTGTCGTCAGCCCCACGGAAGAAATCATGCGCGTTTCCAGACATCTGTTTGATCTGCCAGAAGGAAAGGCGTTGGGTCAACCAGAGAGGATTTCAAGTCCGTGACAAGCTAAGCACTGTAAGTTTTCTTAAGAGTTAATGTTAATGTATGCATGTGTGTGATTACATTGATAATGATGTTAAATAACTATATTTTTCTTGCAACTTCTTGCAAAGGGACTAAAGTTTGTTCCCCTTCAACCAAAGGCCCACCAGACAGACATGCTATATGACTGTGAACGATTCTTCCGCCGACTTCGACTGGCGTTTTTTTTTGAGAGCTGCTCACTACCCACAGCACCTAGTGCCACTAACGATCTAGCACAACTGTTCCCCTATGAAAGGAGTGATTGGACCCCCAAGGATGGACGGTATCCTGCTCTTGACTATTATACTGACAAGTGTAAACACGACATTGATAAATTAAACTTGCCCCCTGTGAGAAAATCCAACCTCACCCAAGCAGAGTTTCAGGCCCTGAAAGAACTGAAACAGAGACCCGACATCATCATCAAAAGAGCAGACAAGGGAGGGGCAGTAGTGGTTTGGCGAAAAGACTTATATGAAGAAGAAGCCAAACGCCAGCTCTCTGACTCCTCAACTTACGCTCCCATCAAAACCCCAACAACCAAACAAGACAACGCACTGGTCCGGAAGACCATTAAAGAAGCAGTTTCCAAAGGTCATCTCCCTCAAGAAGCAACAAGGACTATAGTCAAAGAACCTTGCACTGCAAAATTCTACCTACTACCGAAGATCCACAAGAGCGGCAACCCTGGTAGACCTATCGTCTCAGCCTGCTCCTGCCCAACTGTCACAGTTTCTTGATCGGTTGTTCCAACCCCTCGTCCACAACCTACCAACCTATGTGAAAGACACCAACCATGCCCTGCAGATTTTCTATGATTACACCTTCCCGCCTGACAGTGAACATCAGTTCCTCTTCACAATGGATGTGACATCATTATATGCTAATATCCCGCACAAAGATGGACTTCTCGCTGTTAAACACTACCTGAAACAAAGCGACTTGACTTTGACCCAACCACCATCCTGCGCCTGACTGAACTTGTTTTAACTCTGAATTCTTTCGAATTTGGAAACGAGGCCTACCAACAAATCAAAGGAGTTGCTATGGGCACGCGCATGGGCCCATCAAATGCCTGCCTCTTTATGGGGCACATTGAGACACAAATCTTTGCTCAATACCCTGGACGTCTACCTGAAGTCTTCAAAAGATTCATAGACGACTGTTTCGGAATCAGCACTCTACCCAGACAGGAACTCCAATGCTTCATTGACTACGCTAATGCCTTTCACCCTTCAGTCAAATTCACATACGAAATCTCGGACTCTTCCCTCTCATTTTTGGACATCAAAATCAGTATCCAAAGCACTTTACAGTCTCTCCACACAACAGTACACTACAAACCAACTGATGCCCACTCTTACCTCCTGTTCTCATCAAGCCATCCTCCTGCCATGAAAGAAAGCATCCCATATTCTCAATTTCTTCGACTTCGCAGACTATGTAGCATTGATGATAATTACACTAAAGAAGCAGCGGCCATGACTACCTTCTTCACTACTAGAGGCTACCCACAAGCTACAGTTCAGATGGCCCTTGAACGAGCACAGTCCATCCCCAGACACCAGCTCCTACAAGACAAGGAAAAGATGACTACAGACAATGACTGATGCATTGCCACTCTGACCTACCACCCACACAATCTATCTGTAAAAAACGTTCTGCTCCGCAACTTCACTATTCTGAAGGAGGATCCAGCTCTCCAAAACATTTTCAGTCTACCACCTATGGTGGCATTCAAAAGGGACAAAAGCCTTGGTGACCACCTGATGCACTCTACCTTCCACCCTTCATCCCCCCCAACCCAACCAGGCAATTTCCAGTGCAGGAAACCCAAATGCAAAACCTGTGACTTTCTTAATCCGACAATTACTGTGAAAGGCCCATCCGGACGCAGCTTCCACATGAGGTCCCACTTCACCTGCCAGACTCAGAATATAGTCTATGTTCTTAGTTGTACCCTGTGTCCCAAGATGTATGTGGGTGAAACATACAGATCTCTAAACGAACGTTTTAAAGAACATAGAGACAGCATCCTCACAGGAAAAGACACTCCTGTGGCAAACCACTTCAATTCGGACCATCACCATCTTTCCCACATCAGAGTGGCAGCCCTTTGGAGAAATGGTCGTCAAGAAGGGAACTACAGAAAATACATGGAAAGCCAGTTAATACAGCGCCTTGGCACCTTGAGCCCACATGGGCTCAACGTCAGGGAATGATACCTCACCCCAAACCATCAGCCCTCCTCTTCCCCCCCCCCCCCCTTCCTTTCTTTCTCCCCCTCCTCTCCCCCCCCCTTCCCCCTCCCTTCTTTCTCCCCCCCCCCCCTCCCCCTTCCTTTGTCTCTCCTTTGCTGCCCATTTCTATTGTGAATCATGATCACCCCTACATTCAATATTGCCCAACACTCCCACCTCTGCCCTTTCCACCCCTTCAAACCATGAACTGCGCTCAGTGACTCAAGTCAACCACCATCAACATCTTCCCTCTGCTGCCATTCCCTGTTGAAGTGTCTACGACAGAAACGTCGGCCATCCCCTCTCCAGGTACTCTTTTTGCCACCTTTTCCCTTTATTTATATTTTTCTTTTTTATGTTCTTTCAAAGTTAAGAGTGAAACTGAAAGAAACTGTAGAAAGTATCTATATTTAGTATAATTTTCTGTAATTTGTTGGATGATTTCATTTTTCCTTGTAAGTTGTTCTTCCAGCTTCTGCAGTACATGATGTGTATATTTATTGAATATGTTCAGTGTGTGTGTGTGTGTGTGTGTGTGTGTGTGTGTGTGTGTGTGTGTGTGTGTGTGTGTGTGAGTTTGTGTGTGCACATGACATTCTATGAGTTTTCATAGTGTGTGTGTGCGTGTGGTATCATGTGTCAGTTCGTCTTGAGTTTAATGTCTTTCTGCTAAAAGGGATACTGAATAAAACGGGGGTTGGGGGTTGGGGTGGGGCTGGGGTGTGTGGAGAATTAGAGAACCAGAGAATGTGGTGATTGACGGTGAGACAGAGACGTGTTAGAGTATGTGCGTGCACATGCACCCACACACTCGTGTGTATGTTTTGTCTGTGAGTCTGTGTGTGGGTGTTCACTGTTGTGTACGTGTGTGTGTCATGTGTGAGTGTGTACACGTGTGTGTGAGTGTGAGTGAGAGAGAGAAGAGAGTGTGTGTGTGTGTGTGTGTGCGAGCTAAATCAGTTGTGTCATTATTACTGATTTCAAGTAGCAAAACTGCATCAAAACAGTATTTTAATGTTCATGTTATAACTGTTGTAACTGTATATATTCTATCCGTTTCAGTGTCAGACAGATGCTGATACATTAATTGCTGCAGCAAAAGCACAGAATGCTGAGCACGTATTGCGGCATTTACAACTGCAGGACCCAGCCTCTTATGAAATAAAGTAAGTGTGTTCTCACAACTTTTCCAATTAATCAGTTTTTATTTTAACACACTGCATGTTGTACAGTGTTGTGTGTGTGTGTGTGTGTGTGTGTTGTGTGTGTGTGTGTGTGTGTGTGTGTCCATTTGACATAGGATAAAGCAAAAATGTTGATGGATATGGTACATGTCACTACCCTTGGGGGGGAGAGAGAGAGAGAGAGAGAGAGAGAGAGAGAGAGAGAGAGAGAGAGAGAGAGAGAGAGAGGAGGGAAGAAGGGAGGGTTATTTGATTACAATAATTTTTTTTAACTGTGTACTTGACAATTTAAAGAATATGTGTTACATACAATATTAACTTTGATTTTTTTCTGTATTAATTTTTTTTCAACTTATAAGAATTTCATATTTTATTCAATGATTTCCATTTGATTTGTTTGTCAGTATAATTATTATTTAGTTTGATATTATAAGCTGTAGTTCATCACCACTATGTGTTTCAGTATTATTTTAAATGATAATATTTTTTTTTCTTTTTATTTATCCATTTATCAAATACTAGTTAATGAGACTGGAAATTGGTGTGGAATGTGTGTGTGTGTGTGTGTGTGTGTGTGTGTGTGTGTGTTGTGTGTGTTGTGTGTGTGGGTATGTGTGTGTGTCTATACAGTGAACAAGCATGTGGGTTTGTACTTGCCTGTGTATATAATAAGGCTAGCTATACAATGCATGTATCTAAAATAAAAAAAAAAAGTGTGGCACTCTCTCTCTCTCTCACTGTCAGTTTCTGTCACCCACCCCCTTCCCCCCTCTCCATTTTTGGACATGATACATAATAAGGAATGCCTTTGTTTACAGGTACCATGCCTCTTGTTACAAAGTCTTCATCAAGAACCTGGTCCCATCTTCATCTGGAACTTCAGAGGCTGGTATTGATTCTATTTTTGAACTGTTTTCCAAAGAGGTGATAGTTCCAAGGATTGTGGAAGCAGGGGAGGTGCTGAGCTTGTCAAAGTTGCATGCACTTTTCAGCAAATTTACAGAGGACCACAATGACACTTCTCTGTCTCAGTGGTTTAAGCCCACACATTTAAAACAGAGACTGGGTGAAAGGTTTCCAGAAATTTCTTTTTCTTTTTCCTGTGGTCAGAGAAACAAGAGCCAGCTTGTATACTCATCCTCTTCCAACTCTCTGCCATTACCTCTACCATCAGATTACAATACTGACACTAGTTCACAATCCGAAAGTGAAGAGACATACTGTTCAAAAGATAGTTTTGATTCAGCACAACAACAAGATACAGAAGGTGATGATGACTTTGATGTTTTAGATAAAACCCAGTCTAAAGCACACATTCCAGATAATCATGACTTGTTGTGTGACCTGTACCGAGGCGCACTGGCGTTGAGAAATGTCACCAATACTTTCCGAAGAAAAACCACTGATTGGCCACCATCGGCTGAAGATTTCACTATTGACGCTATGCGAGAACAAGTTCCTCTTCTTCTTTACAACTTCCTGGCCTGGACCTGTGGTCTTTCTGATGAGGATGATTTGTCAGCAGAACCTGTCGCATTGGACAAAAACTCGGAAGCCAAAGTTTGTTCCTTAGCTCAAGATATCATCTATCTTTCATCCAAGAAAGTTTTGCCCAAACACTTGATGTTGAGTGTTGCAGCACAGCACATCACAGGACAGAAGAGAATTGTCAACATTTTGAATGGTTTTGGCCATGGTGCTTCCTATCCCTCTGTACTGGATTACAATACATCAGTAGCTCAGGAGAGTGCATGCTTTGCATGCCAGCAGAACGCATTGGGTTGTGAACATCAAAAGCCCTGATACAGATGTGGCAATCATTGCTGCTTCTGTCTGTGAACAAATAGATGCAGACCTGTACAGAAGCAGCTCTTGCCATCCACCTTTTTGCCTGCACTCATTGGTCTTCATGTGTTCACTGGCTGCGACAGCGTCAGTGCTTTCTGTGGCAAGGGAAAGCTGAAAGCTCTGCATCTGATGAAATCCAGTGCAGATTTCCAGGATGCTTTCATGAAGATAGGGAAAGACTGGATGCCTGAAGACAGTGTGTTTGCAACTATTGAGAAGTTTTTGTGTGCCTTGTATGGTCAAGCCAAGTGTGCGGATCAAGTCAATACTGCCCGTTATAACCTGTTCTGTTTGGGCACTGTTAATGACAGATCTTTTCCACCAAATCAAGACTGCCTCAAACAACATCTTCTGAGGGCCAACTACCAAGCAGCTATTCATCGGTGGTGTTTGCAAGCGAAAATATGTGCACCATCACCAGTGGGAAAAGGGTGGACAATTGAGGATGGCCATCTTGTTTTTTCCTGGACAACGAACATTCTTCCCCCCCTCTTCTGTCCATCATTTCCTGCAAGTGCAAGAAGACACACTGTGTGGGTGATGCCTGCAGCTGCAGAAAAAATGGACTGAACTGCAGTGAAATGTGTGGCTGTTGCGCCTGTAAGAACAGATTTGACACTGACAGTGAGAGCTGTGTTGCTGTCTCAGACCCAGACTCAAGTGGCAGTGACTCAGATGACTACAGTACGGATTATCATTGAAGCTGATGAGGACATGGACCTCTGAGCTGAAAAGTATGTTCTTTACAAATTATGTACTGAAGTTACATGTTTTTCATGGATTCTTGAATGGCACAAGGTAACAGTATTTCAATCGTTGACATTTTACTGATTCCACACTTGGTTTCATTCCTAAATGGCATATCCATAAACTGCCATAATTCAAACATTGTGTCAGGGTGACTCTTAATTATCCGTTAATACTGTTGTTAAATGATAATGACTAACATTCTCATTTAACTGCATGAAATTAAGGCATTAAGTGCTGTACTTGGGCTAAAGAACTCTCAGTCTGTCGGCAAAAAGCACAATCTTTAAAGTGCCGTATCTTCATATTGCTCAACATATGGAACCATATATTTTACACATAAGATCAGTATTATGTATACTATCATACTGTGCAATCAGATTGTACCCACCAAAAAATGTTTTCGAAAACATTTTTTAGCCCCTTTTTGAGCCTCTTGATCCTGGACTATCTAAAGTGTTGGTCTGGTCAAGTACTAGAATTGGTGATTTCTTCCATTCCTGTGAATTGCCCTGAAAGAGTCCACAGATTACACAACAATAAATATGACTGTCGAGTTTCACCGAGTTGTGCCGATTCAAGATAATAGCAGAGGTGGACGCAACAACAAATGTCTTTAATTGCTTTTGGTGTTAAAACAACTGAGCTTAATGAATTCTGAAATTGATGCTAATGAACTGCTGATTCGAGGTCAATTCACCCGCCGATTTTCCTCCATATTTTGACAAACTCTTTTTTGTATTTATTTCAGCAATATCATATTTCCGTACTTGGCAGTGTTTTCTATGCTAAATATGGAAAAACCATACAGATAAACAGATCTGTAAACATCCACAACATCCTCTTGGGTAACAAGGAACTACCATAAGCCCACTCAGAGCCTGCCCAATGGAGACATTGCAGGTAACAGATTTGGTCCTAGAACTGCTGAAGAATATGGTTCTAGTTAGGGGTATCACCATGTTCCCTTTAAAAAAAAAATTCCATTAATTTCTGTTTCAGTCTTCTAATCATTCAATCCTCACGACAAGATCACATGAAAACAAAAAAAAAACTTGGCCTTCACATTTAGCAACATGTCTTACCGGGGATACCACGGTGCGAGAACGTAGAGACTTGACAAAGTCCTTTGTACCCTTTTCCTCCGTTCTGTCGGTCTGTGATTTAAAACGCCTGTTTGTCTCAAAATGGAACTCCTCTGGCACAGTTGGGTCCTTGGAGTGGACGGACAGAGGACCTTTACACTTGAGGGCTTTCTTGTAAGACTCTTGAGCCATCTGTCGTTTGTGCTGAAGCTCCTTTTTCAGCTGCTTGATGCGCTCCATTTCCAGCTCCTCTGTGCTTTTCAACTTGGATGAAGTGACTGATTCACCCAAACGCCTGACAAAAAAAAAAAAAAAAAAAAAAAAAAAAAGGAACATAGGCAATTAGAAACATTGCAATGTCTCTAAAGGCCATAAACGATCAAGTTTTAAAACATCCTTGCGCATGGTATTTGGATTCCAGTCCCATAAACTGTGTCAACAAAGAACATCCTTCTACAGTAACTAAAATGCTTCAGTTGAAACTAACAACAAAGCTGACCTTGGTTATATATTATTTGGATATCAGTGTTTTACTTTGTACAAAACTTACACTCCCACTCCATCTCTCCCACCTTTCTTGAATTTAAACTGGTATTTCTTGTGTGTATTCTTTTGAGGTTTTGAGTGAGTGAGTGTGAGAGAAGTGTGAGAGTGTGAGTGTGTGTGTGTGTTGTGTGTGTGTGTGTGTGTGTATGTGAGAGACACTGTTTTTGAAAATGTAAATGCTCTGATATTCAACTTTTTAAATGTGAATATTTTTCATATTTCAGGGAGCCGGAATAGCTCAGTTGGTAGAGCGCCGGACTCGTAATCTTGGTAATCCTGGGGTTCGAACCTCCGCCGGGGCGTTTCGGTACAGGGGGATTTTTCCCTCGGAGTTAACATTGGTTCTGACTCCATTTCCCATACAGTCCTTCGAATGAGATTATAAACCGAGGTTCTGTGTGTGAACGCACGCATAACATCTTGCACACACGTAAAATCCCATCGCCAGCTTTCGGAAGAGTAGGCCAGTTTGGCCGTTGGTATGGATGACACGTTACACATAGCATGCACCCTGCGTGAGAAATGGAAAGAATGAAGGAAGTAAGGAAAATGAGTGAACGATATTGAATGATATTGACTGTATGACATGGGAAACGACTGAACGAAGCGCCAGCTGGCAGCTCTTCAGTCAGCACTACCTAGGTAGGCAGCCTGTAGTGTAAACGAGTGTTGATTGTAAAGCGCTTAGAGCTTGGTCTCTAGCCGAGAATAGGCGCTATATAAGTATTCATTATTATTATTATTATCATATTAAGTGACACACAATAAAACTGTAGTGCTTGATCATTCCTGTATTCTAAACTTTGTACAGACTAATCTCAGAGACCAGTTGGAAAAGCATGATGAAGATTCATCAACCTGTTGAGTTACTTTGCAGACAGAGACACACAGACATGATAGGACTGACAATCAATTCTGAAAATCAATTTCTTGTTCTCTAGTGTTTCAGCTGCCTGCAGGGTAATCAGATACACAAACACAGCAGAAAAGTACACATAAAAGAATGATCTATTATCTTCCAGCAACAGACAAATTTGCAAGAAAATTCACAAAACAAAACTCACTTCAAAAGACTTGGTATTTTTACTGGTCTTGCTGTTGAAGAATTATCTCCCTTTGACTTCCCATCCATGCTACTTGACCGTTCATGGGAAAACTTGCGTGTCTGACTTCTCCCAGGTCTGGAGGAGGAGGATGCCCTAGGTGCTGTTGTCTTGTCTGCATTCAGGGAAGAAGTCGAACTACTTTTCTGAATTCGTAAGGACTTTGATCGCGTCAGCATAGAGGTTGCAGGCATCGTTTTGTGCATTTCTGTAGCAGTCTGCTGAATATCTTTGCATGCCTTCTTGCTGTTTGGTGATTCACTGTAGATAAAAGATCTAAAATTATGGCAACGGGAGAGAAAGAAAAATAAAACAGATCAGTAGCACATCAAGCAAAGTGCATGCATTTACAGAATGTTAGAAGCAAGGTTCACATCAAATAATGTGTGAGTGTCCACAAGAAAAAAGTCTGAAACTCTAATATCCTTTTGCTATTTCCACTTTTACCCTTGAAGTATTCTTCTTTCTGTTTGGTCTTTATTTTTTCAGGTTAGGATTTAAGTACCATAGCCTAATGGCTGTAAAGATGGTGGGTGAACTATCAGAAGTTTATCATGTCTGAAGCACAGCATGATGGAAGGCGGAGCACTCCCCTTTTCTTCCTCCGCTTTTTACCTTCCCCCAACTGAATCATGTACCCATTTACTACTGGACAGACAAAAGGTTTTCAAATAAAAAAATCTGGTCCCATGGTCCCATGGGTGGTTGAACTCACAGCTGTCAGCTCCAAAGGAAAACACTCTAACTACTTGATACGGTCCCATGCATTTTACAACACTGTAAATCATTTTCAAACCAGAAAACAGTGCCACACATACCCACTCCAGACTGTTTCTTGTGAAAGTTGTGTAAAAATTTTCAGATGTCCTCAAAGATCTTCCATGGAAAGCATCTAATATGCACTTTCCATGCAAAATCTGTGTCTTCACACAATGTGTCACAACAGGTGTGAAACCTAAGCAAAGCAAAAACAGCTTAAATTTTGTAAAAGTAAGGGATAGGGTGAGGGTTGGGGTCAGTTCAATTGTACTGTAACAGAGTGTTATCAACATTCCTGGCAGACTTTCCATAACAACAAATACTTGTTTCTGGGATTTCTCAAGAATTTTTCTCTTTTTTTTTTCATTTTTGGCAAATGGCATAAAGGAAAAAAGCAGAGGAATTTCTTGCCTGCATAAAGAAAAATGCCAAAAGATCAAAACGCATAGTTTCAGATGTGATGAATAAAGCATTATCTTTTTTCTCCATCTGATACAAACTAAGTCCCATAAAGGCAGCTTATTCATTCAGCCAAAGTTTTCATAACCTACTGTAAATCTGAGGGTATGTGGAGGAGAGGGGGGATCGCACTAATGATTTTTGTTTGGGATAAGGAGGGGAAGGGTTATACGCTCCATTCTCTCTCTCTCTGATCAGCTAGCAAGTGAATCCTAAATTACACAATAAAGGAAGCAATCAGTTAAGTCTGTGTCAGTGTGTGGGATGGGAATAACAAAATAGTACTCTGTGCCAAACTTTAGTGCAACGTCATGTTTCTTCTTACAGTGTGACATAATTTTGTCAGCTATGGTTCCTGAAACTGCACTGTATATATTTTCATGTTGAGATGCCTTGAGCCAGTGAACACAGCACTATCAAATGACATGTGTTTTCACAGTCTCAAACAGACAATGACTATCAGACTCTCTTGAAAATCATAATATTGTAAAAAGCTTCTCCTCTGCAGACCTGCCTACCACCTGAACTCTGAATGAGTAGTTTCCAGGCCAAAATGAGTAGTGTTGTTTAGATCTCTCTCTCTGTGATGTGTAGGTGTGTGACACTGTGTGCATGCACGGAATAGTGTGTGTGAATGCCAGTGTGTGTGCATATGAATATAATGTGTGTGTCTGTACATGTTGTTTGTGTGTGTGTGCGTGCATGCGTGTGTGTGTGTGTGCAGGCACGCACCCATCTGTACGTGTGTGGGGAGGATGTGAGTGTGGGTGTGGGTGACAAAGAGAGACTGTGTATGGCCCTGACTTAATTGTTTAGGAGTTTGCTGGAGGTTTGAGCTGCCATCTCCTTAATGGCTGCTGTGGCCTGGAGTCTGGGCAATTTTGGAGTCAGGAAACAGATTTCATGGCTGTTGTCAAGGTGTCCGATGTTGCAATGAGAAAAACTGAATCAGCAATTATCTAACAAATCACTGCTTTTGCTCTCATAACTGAGCACTAAAAGTTCTTTTTTTGATCTTCATTAGTGCTCTTGCTGGTTGTCACAAATGCATTCAGTTTCCTTTGCTTTCCAACTCCCTCAGCGAACTGTTTATGTGACACACTTTGAGCATGTGCTTGCAGTCAAAAATGCCACTGCTCTGGACAGAAAATTGTGCTTGCGCAGAGTGCAGTGCGCGAAATGTTTCCCTTTTTTGATGCAATGAGGAATGGAAATTGTTTCTGATTGTGGCAGAAACATTTGTGATGCAGTCTTGGACTTCTTCACAATTTTTTTTTTTTTTTTTTTTTTCCTGTATTAGAATCTCCTGAATACAGACTTTCATCATCGGACTCGTGTATTCATTTTCTGGATCTGGATTAATAAGTCGCTAAACATCAATTTACTGGCATAGGTGCGACTGTGGGGGTGCGCAGCACGATATTATCGGCTTCTGGCTTTTGCCAGAGCCGACTTGAACCTGTCGACTGACTTTTGGTGGACAATGGTATCGTCGAGGTGGTTCCACTCAGTTAATGTCTTTGGGAAATATGAATGACGGTACTGATCGGTGTGTTTCAGGAACGCAGTAGCATCTATCGTTGTTCCATATATAGTTCTCCGCTGGGTTTTGTGTCAGGTACGTACTGTTGTCTCTGGTGGAGCAGATGCGTCGTCCTGATTTCTGCGGTGTGATGAAGTCACTCGGGGTGATCGCTGGCACCAGACCCTCAACCACTTTGTAAAAGAATCCTAGATGTAGTTAGAGCCGCCGTTCTTGGAGTGTAGCAAGCTCATGTTTTCTCAGTAGACCCGTTATGAAGCCTGGCATGGTGAAGCAGTAGTCCTTTGCTATGAAGCGCACTGCATTTCTTTGTACACGCTCCAGCATGTTGATCTCTTGCTGCATGTGCGGGTCCCAAATGATGGCTGCATACTCCAGGACAGGGCGTACGAGTGCAAGGTAGGCATTTCTTCAGCAGGAGGTGGGGCTGTGCCTGAGATTCCGCCGGAGAAATCCTGATGTGCTATTGGCCTTCTTTGTGATAGAGGTGATGTGTTGAGACCACTTGAGGTAGGCTGCGAATTGGATGCCAAGGTATGAGTTATAAGGGACTTGCTGCAGGATGGTATTACTTAGGGAGTAGAAGTAGGAGGAGGTAGGGGATTGTGTGATGCTCATGATGTAACATGCTAGTGACTTGAGGTCCTCTTGTAGAGTGTGGTGGTCACTAAAGTCGTTGATCTCCCTGTAAATGAGACAGTCATCTGCAAATAAGCGTACTTGGGATTTGACTGCCTCCAGGAGGTCATTTATGTGGCACAGGAATAGGAGGGGGCCGAGCACGGTGCCCTGTGGCACTCCTGAGTCGACAGTTGCGGCGTTGAATTTAGTGCCATCTACCAACACTTGCATGGTTCGCTCTGTTAGGAAACAGGTAAGCCAGGTGTGGAGGGTGCTGGTGGCGCCGTAACTGGTCAACTTATGGAGGAGACGGTCATGGGGTACTGTATTAAAGGCTTTTGGGAAGTCCAAAATAGCCATATCCACTTGCTTCCCTTTGCCAAAGGACATCAGGAGATCGTTGGTAGTGGTGAGCAATTGGGTCTCGGTGGAAAAGCCTGAACGGAAGCCGTGGTTGAGATTTGTGAGTATTTTTTGTTGTTCTAGGTGGGACATGATGTGGTGGCAGACTATGTGCTCAAGGAGTTTACAACATACAGATGTCAATGAGATCGGGGGTAGTTTGATGGGGTATGCTGGTCACCTTTCTTGAAAGCACAAGATATGTTGGCTCCGAGCCAATCTTGTGGTAGGCGGCTGGTGTCCAGTGAAGTCTGAAAGAGTGTGGTCAGGATTGGGGCGATGCTGTCAGCAAAGTTCTTAAGTATCCGGTTGGGGATGTTGTCCCGTCCTGAGCCTTTGTTGGGTGAAGCAGCGTGGCTACACCATGGGTGTCGACATTGATGGATTTGATGCGGGCTGTAGGCTTCTTTAAATTTGGTAGGGTGGACGTTGTTGCTGTGGTGAAGACAGATTTGAACTGTTTTAGCAGAATGTTTGCTTTGGTCTGACTGTCGTTGTGGAGTTGGCCATCCTTTCTAAGTGGGGCTACCCCAGAGGAGTCTTGCTTTCTAGATCTGATGTAACGCCAGAAGGGTTCCGTGTTGTTGTTGGCAAGGCCTTCCTGGATGATTCCGTTGATGTATTGCCATTCTGCTCCCCGGAGCTCCCGCCGGCAGTGTTTATAGAACTGACGGAAGGCAGACCAGTCGTTCTTCACCCTGGCTCACTGAAACATCCTCTTCTTCCGTTTAATCATCCTCCTGAGTGGGGCAGTCAGCCATGGCAATGTGCTTCATGGTCTGAGTTTTGTGAGCTCAGTTCCCACCATTTTGGTAGAATGAAGTCAGCAGCGTTCAGTATTACTGTCACAGTTTGCCATCTGCCCGATTTGGATTAAGTCTAAGGCTATCACAGCAACAGAGTAGCAGCCTGCACGGGCAAGTGTTTTTCTGAACTCACTCAGCTTACACTCGACCAGCTTAAAAGGTGGTTCGGACTTTGACCCTTGCTTCACTAGCACTGCTTTCGCGTTTAATTTTCATCAATTTTGAAAATTACGTAGTCAGCCAAATCTAAATTAGGTCGTTGCATTCCAAGATACATAGCTACGCAGTTTGGCAAAAAATGCGTAGTTTTCTATGGTCAAAACGTAGCGTAGGCAGGTCTGCCTCTGGTCAACCCATTCCAAAACCCCTTGGCCTTAGGAAAAATAAGAAAATAAAAACAAACAAAAAAACGACTACAGTTCCACTTCCTAGTTTTCAACAGTAGGTAAGGCTACCTCCACTGCAGATTTTCTGACTTTGGGAAAGTTGAATCCGAGTCACATTCAGCAAATGGCAACAAAGCTGTACCAACCACTACAACAATATATCAACAGGATTAGAGCTCCCAGCCTACATGGGAGCTTGCCTCTGAAACAATGATTTTGATATGATTGTGCAGTTATCTGACCAAGCTCCGAAGAGACCTGCACTGTAGTAGTTTAAGACGTTGCAAGCAGAGAAAGTTCAAAGATCTCACAATCTTATCAAATGCATCTGGAATAATGTCATTAATTGGACCACTTCCTTTTCAATGTTTCACTATATGGCCTGCTTCATAAATGCTTCACTGCATATTTCTTATAGTTTCTTTGCATAGTAACCTAATAACACTCAAATGTACAACTTGGGAAACCCAGCAAACAGGCTGTTACATCTCTTTGACGACGAATTTTGTGTACCTGTTCCAATCCACTGTTCATTGCAACTTTCTCAAACTTGGCCTTTTTGCACTGGGCACTTTACTACATGACATGCTTATATATATATATATATATATATATATAAAAGCTCCCCAGACGCTGATGAAAACTTGACATTTATGGAAATTTTACTGCATTCTCCTTTGATACCAAAAAAAAAAAAAAAAAAAATTTATACAAAAAAGGGGGGAAAAAAAAATCTCCAAAATGCCAATACTGAAATCCGTATAATATGGAACTACTCCCACCCATGCAATAAGAATTAATCCTCACTCAAAACATTCTGAATTAAACGACCACACTTTCTCACACATCAGTGGTGTCACAATGGAAACTAAAATGGGATCTTCCTATGCTTGTCTTTTCATGGGACACCTGGAAGTGGAATATCGCATACTGCAGTCTCACACAGGCCCCACTTCAGAGCTTTACAAAAGGTACATTGGTGATGGGCTGGGCGCCACATCAATGACAGAACAAGATCTCCAGTTTATCAACTCTGTCCAGAATTCTCATCTTTCCATCATTTTCACACATAAAATTTCACTCTGTCAGCTGTCTGGACATCTCTGTCAATATCTGTGTTCTACACACCCACTGATTCAATTAATTTCACATTTTCCCTTCAACCATCCATAAAACACATCATTCTTCTTCTTCTTCGTTCACACAGACAGGAACCCCAGAGGCATTAACGAAGGCTACTGTACGGCAGAGGCCCTCCAGTGATCCATAAAGCTTTTCCCTCATCGGTGTGTAGGCAGGCCAGGTTTCTGCCCGTAGCTTTTCATTTGTGGGACAGTCCTGCAGTGTTCTACTGTCACTGGGGCTGTACCGCATGCTTAACTTTAAGACTCCGTAAGCAAATTTTCCAAACTACCAACAAAATTGTTAACAGCCTTGTTCACGCTACAAAATCTGCCTATTACAATGCCAAAATTCTTGCATGCTCCACATCCAAACAGCTGTATAACATTACTAACACTCTTCTTGGTGAAAACTGACTCCTCTCCTCTTCCTTCCAATCTCCCACCTTCTGACCTTCCACAGGCTTTCTCTGACTACTTTGTCAACAAGATCATTAATCTTAGGCTTTCACTGGACTCGCTGACTAATACTCATGCACCATTTCCCGATCCCCCTTTCTCGGGAACTTTCCTCACTTCCTTCCATCCTGTTTCTGAGGTCTTTGTAAAGAAAATCATCATGAAATCTGGCATTAAAACCTGTGAACTTGACCCACTACCAGCTTCTTTCCTCACCCATTGCCTTGACACTCTACTCCCTCATATTACCATCATCATCAACCACTCCCTCTCAACTGGCTTCTTTCCTTCTTCTTTCAAATCTGCAATTGTAAGACCTCTTTTGAAAAAGACTACTCTTGACCCTGACAATTTGAAAAACTACAGACCTGTGTCAAATCTTCCGTTTCTTTCAAAAATTTTAGAGAAAGTTGTTCTTGACCAACTGTTAGACCACCTTCATTCCAACAGCCTTGTCTATCCCCTTCAGTCTGCTTACCGCTCTGGACATAGTACTGAGACTGCTCTTCTCAAAATCTGTAACGACATTCTGACTGCCCTTGACTGTAACAATGTATCACTTTTGACTCTCTTGGACCTATCTGCTGCCTTTGACACTATTGACCACTCTATCCTCATTTCCCGCCTACATCACTCTTTTGGGCTTGATGACACAGTCTTGAGTTGGTTTCATTCCTACATCACTGATCGTCAACAAGTAGTTTCTGTCAACGGCCTTTCTTCTAATCCCTCTTGTCTGACCTACGGCGTGCCACAAGGATCTGTCTTGGGCCCTCTACTCTTCATTCTCTACTCTTATCCTGTCTCTTCTATCGTCCAAGAACACCTACTTCAGCATCATTCCTTCTCTGATGACAATCAGCTGTATGTCTCTGGGCCTCTCTCTGACCTTCCTCTCATGATCCAAAACACCCAGTCTTGTGTAGCCAACCTTAAGGACTGGATGACCCGAAACAAACTAAAACTAAATGAAGATAAGTCTGAACTGATCCTGATCACCCCACCAAAACTTCAAAACCACCCTTCTGTTCCGACTTCCATCAAACTTGTTGATTCACCTATCACTCTCTCTCATTCTGCCCGCAACCTCGGTGTAACTCTTGATCAAACCCTGTCCTTCCAACAGCATGTCAGCAATGTCTGTCGCACTTGCTTTCTTGAACTCCGCCGAATTGCTTCTATTCGCCATCTTCTCTCAGAAAACACAACAAAAGCTCTTGTCTGCGCATTTGTTCTATCCCGCCTGGATTACTGTAAGCTCTTTTGTCTGGCTCTCCCTCTCATCTCATCAACAAACTTCAAAGAGTTCAGAATCATGCTGCCCGTCTCATCTTCCGCACTTCTAAATATAACCACGTTACCCCATTGCTCCGCTCTCTCCACTGGCTCCCTGTTCAGCTAAGAATATCCTACAAGATTGCCTCTCTCTGCTTCAAATCTATCGAGTCTTCCTGTCCTGAGTATCTCACCCACCTGTTACATCTTTACACCCCATCTCGAGCTTTACGTTCCTCATGTGACACTCGTATCTACAGTATCCCCACTGTTCGCACTAAAACCTTTGGTCAACGTTCCTTTGCCTATCAAGCTCCAACTACCTGGAATCAATTACCTCGCTCTCTCAGATACTCACCCTCACTGCCCACATTCAAGCGCCTTCTCAAAACTCATCTGTTTCCTAGGTAACTTCGTCTTCCCTGTGACCCGACGTTTGCAATGTGTGATGCGAGTGTCTGCTTTGTGTGCGTTCGTGTCTGTGTGAGTGTGTGTTTGCGTGTATGCATGCTTGTGAGTTTGTGTCCTTGCTTTGGATTTTGATGCCTTTTTCTCATGTATGATTGTTATATATTGTGTGATTTGATGTCTGTTGTGATATTGTAAACGCCTTGGGCATTCAATTGATTAGGCGTCATAAATGTTCATAATAATAATAATAATAATAAGACTCGCCAATGTAGAATTTTGTGAACATATGATATCTCAGTCTGGAGTGCCCTGTCCTCAGTCTCACAATGCCCACTTGGTCTGATCTGGGCAGCAGGTAGTATGCATCCCTCTTGTTGAAGTCTAGGTGCTGCTCAAGCCATCTTCTTTTTTGCTTCTCCTTGATAATACTTTTGATTTCTTCAAAGGAGACTTCCTGCTCCAGTTGGGGCTGCTGTTCTCCTTCCTTTGCCAGTTGGTCAGCTTCCTCATTGCCATATATATTGCAATGTGAGGGTATCTACTTGATGACAGTATTCTAAGTGGACTGTTGCAGAATGGCCAGGGTAGAGACAAGGGAGTTAAGTTCCTTGTTTCAAGGATTTTTATCAGCCTGCAGTACTGATAAAGCATCAGAGAAGAGATGACTTTAGAATGTATTGCCCCTCTATTCTCATACAGCGTTCTAACTGCTCACTGTAGTGCATCTGCCTCAGCCTTGAAGTTTGTGGAGAACTTGCCAGTCCGGATTGCTTGACGGACAGGAGTTCCATCCATCAGCTTCACGAAAATTCCTCCACCTCCGCTTCTGATAGCCTCTTCTGCTGAGCCATCTGTATATGCATGTGTCCAGAGCTCTTTGGGGTATGTTTGTTCTATGCAGTCAAGGGTTGCTGCTTTCCTCTCTAGTTCTGACTGTGTGTCCTTTGTTAGAATGCCAGGAATGGCGACTCTGATTTCTGGGAATTGATTTCTTTTCCATGATGGTAGTGAACTGTGTGATAGAATTGTCTTTTTCCCTTGTTGCAAAAAATCAGGATCCTGTCTCACAAGTCTGCGTGCATTGTGTACAAAGCTGCTGCACTTCAGTCTGCACTTGGTGCTCTATAACATTTTTTTTGTGCATGGGTTGATTCTTTGTCCTCTTAAATTTGGCAGATTGTATGAAAACTTTAGTATCTCGTGTGCTTTTGAGGCTCTGAAGTCCTGTTAAGTATCCATGGCTTGGACTGGAGTTGACTTGAGTGCACCTGTAATGATCCGGGATGCCCAATTCTGAACTGTTGAGGCCTGTTTAAAGTTGGTTTTGGATGCTGTTCCCCATGCAGCTGCTCAAGGACAGATCTTACTCATCCAAGGTACAGCTTCTTCTGAATGGAGTGGTCTGCACCCCAGGGTGTTCCCGATAATTTTTTCATCAATGCCAGGCGCACTCTGGCTCTTGCTGTGCAGTTGTCAATCTATTCATTTCCAGGTCATTCTTGAGTCAAAGGTGAATCCTAGATAGGTTGGTGACTTGTCCTGTGGAAGGATGTGACCATTCACCTGGAGGCATGCACTTTGTTCTTTTGTAGCCAGACTGAAGATAGTGTATGCTGTTTTCCTGGCACTGATGGTCACAAGCCATTTCTTTGTCCATGTCTTGATCTTGTTCATGGCCTCCTAGATCCTTACTGTGGCTGTTGTAACGTATTGTTCAGAGCACCAGATGACAAGATCATCTGCATAAATTGCACCATGGGTCCATGTAGGGATGTCATCCAGAATATCATTCATGAAGATGATAAACAACATGGAAGAGAGAACCCCACCTTGTGGTACGTCTTCTTTCATTGTTTTTTGCTTGCTCTGGTGCTTTCCATTTTGTACCTGGGCTTTTCGATTGATCAGATACTGGCTGATTCAGTTGTACATGTGGCCTGTGATCCCATACTGGTGTATCTTCAGATTTAGACTGTTTTTTCATACTTTATCAAAAGCCTTTTCTATGTCGATCCAGACTGCTATAGTGTGCTTCTTGTCTTGGAGTGCATCTTCTATTTCTGTGCAATATAGGCGACCTGGTCCTCTGTGGATCTGTGTTGTCTGAATCCAGCCTGCTTCCCACAGATAATCTCTTTCTTCTCCAGGTACCAAGGCAACCTGTTGTTGATAAGCCTCTCCATAAGTTTCCCACACAGCTGGTAAGACTGATGGGTCTGTAACTGTCTGCTTTGGTTGTCTTTTCCTTTTTAGTGGATAGGGATCATAATGGCATCTTTCCATGACTGAGGTACAGATGCATTTTTCCTGCTGGCGTTGAAGATGTCCACGAGCATTTTCTGTGCAGACAATCCAAGGTGTTGCAACATCTCATTTGTAATGCCATCAGTCCTGGAGCCGGAATAGCTCAGTTGGTAGAGCGCCTGACTCGTAATCTTGGTGATCACGGGGTTGCGGGTTCGAATCTCTGCCGGGGCGTTTTGGTACAGGGGATTTTTCCCTCGGAGTTAACATTAGTTCTGACTCCATTTCCCATACAGTCCTTCGAATGAGACTATAAACCGAGGTTCCGTGTGTGAACGCACGCATAATATCTTGCACACACGTAAAATCCCATCACCAACTTTCGGAAGAGTAGGCCAGTTTGGCCGTTGGTATGGATGACACGTTACACACAGCATGCACCCTGCGTAAGAAATGGAAAAAAAAAATGAAGGAAGTAAAGAAACTGAGTGAACGATATTGACTGGATGACACGGGAAACGACTGAATGAAGCGCCAGCTGCAGCTCTTCAGTCGGCACTACCCAGGTAGGCAGCCCGTTGTGTAAACGAGTGTTGATGAATAAGTGCAAATGGTGGATGTAAGCGCATTGAGTTGTGTAACAAGAAATGCGCTATATAAGTATTATACTTATTATTATTATTATATTTCTCCCTTTGTAGCTGCTTTATCCCTTTCGTTGAGTTCTGTTACTGTGAAGGGTTTCTTCATTTCTTCCTTCTTCTGTGTCCATGTTCCAGTACTTTTTCTGTTGTTGTAACATTTCCTTTTCTCTGCCTTTAGAGATGTTGACGATGCTGATCTTTTCAAAGTTGTCAATAAAGAGATCTGCAGCCTGTCTGCCGGTCAGGATTTCTTCATTTTCTTCTAGAACAAAGGGTGCTGCTGTTTGTTTTTCATTGTTCATGGCTCTGGCAAGATTCCATAGTTTTCTTCCATCTTTCTCCATGTTGTGATTTTCAAACACAGCATTCCAAATGCCTTCTCCTGAGGAGAATGCTCCGATGAAGAAGACTTTAAACTACAAACTCCCAAAACGTCTGCCTTTTTTCCATCAGCCATAGACATCACAGTGCCATTATCAGAGAAACTTTCAGTCGCACTACAGCTTTGTCCATGACTTGGAAGCCCATCCCACCCACCCCCTCCCTCCTTCCCCTCCCCTCAAAACCAACAATCCCACTACTTGCCTCCTCTTCCACCCTCATATTTTCCATCTACAGAATCCAACTGGCATTTAGGAAGGGATCACAACCCTGCATTTCAGACTTAACTCATGATCACCTTCAGATGTGACAATGACACTAAAAGACATACCGTTGAAGCCGCCTATAACAAAGTCGGATTAACGAATGCCAGATATAACAAAGAAAAAAGGTTGGTCTCTGCAAAAATCCTTCTTTACATAACTAAAAATTCACCAGATGTAACGAAGTTGGATGCAACAAAATGATGAAATGGTTTTGGGATCCCCAGCAGGCGATCATGCCGGTCATAACGAAGCCGCCGCCTATAGCGAATTAGATGTTAGGTCTCGTGAAAGGTTCAAGCCGGATATAGCAAGGTGGTAACTTTTGTATTCGGGAACCATTTCTCAGAAATGGTTGATTACTTTGTTGTGAAGCATATTGCTTCATAAGGTCACTGGCTATTCTGGGGTGATGGACAAGTGTCTGCATAGCACAAGAAATGGAAAGCTTTCTCTGCATAGGCTAGCTCTAAACAGAAATCGCACGTTTATACAGGTTTGACTAGCTGCATAACCCTAAGCTTGTTTCATTTTCTTGCATCGTTTTACATAGGTATATTAGAAGTACACAATATTTTCAAATGGATGTTTGTTGTAGGATAAACGTCACCTCTGTAATTCATAAGCAAGAAAATTGTATTTTAATGTCCTGTAAAGCAAGTGCCTGTGATTGTCGATGCAGGGCAATGACTCATGTTGGGTCAAATTCAGCAATTGTAGAAGGAGGAGAGATGTTAGAGGGACGAGAGCAGGGTGAACTGGAAGGAGGGTGTCAGGCTTTGAATTAATAGGCCATTTCATCATCATGGCATTTGCATGTCGCAAAGGTTTGCTGCTGAAGTGAAAAATTGAAATTGTTCAAGAAATTGAAAGAATTCCAGCAAAACAGAAGATAATAGCAAAAGAATATGAAATTGCGCTGCTGACATTGGCAACCATCCTGGCTTCTAAAGAGAAGAATAAAAGTCAGTATTTTGGAGCGAGGACACAGTAGCAAGGCGGAACTCATTTTTAGATGTATGTGCACAGACATATCGGAGAGAATCAAATGAGAAGTTTGACATAAGTGATAACTGCTGCACGTACATGTACTTGGGTGCCTTTGTGTAATCATGTGGACTGCTGTGTTACGAAGATGAAAAGCAAAATTATCCTTTTGAGATCTTTCTCTTCACTGTTCATTGTTGAGTTTTCTTTTTATTTCGTCCAGCTGTGACAACAATCAACCTTATCTGTTTTGTCAAGAGTGTAACTTTTGAGATATTTCCATCCAGTGTGGCAACAATGATCTTTTTCTGTTGTTTCACAGAATGTGAGAATTAGAGGGATTTTCTGTCTAGTGTAGCAACAATCCTCCTTATCTGTTGTTTCACAGAATGTGAGAATTTAAAATTGTTGTTTTTTTCATCCAGCTGTGGCAACAATCATCCTTTTTTGTTGTCTTTTAGAATGTGAACATTCACATATCAGACATTATAAATGCCATTCCAGTAGCTGTAAATGAGTGACTTAATGTGTACGGCTAATAATAAAGAACTGTGATTGTATACACTAAGACACAATAACATCTATGACTAGTGCTGCAACGATGGAGAAAAGTAAAAAATTATCATTTTCTTTTCAAGACTTTATTCTGACACTAATTATTTTGGGTTATTGTACTTTCTTGGCAGGCTGTGACAAGCACAAGAATTGCTCTCTATTGTAGCAGACTGCGTGTATTTTAAAATCAATTACTTCAGTTTTTATTTCCATACAAGTGCATACTCCAATGACCCAACAGAGTGAAATAGTAAAGGAACAGTGCAGAAATCAACCCTCCCACCGTAAAATTGTGCTGCTGTGTAGTTCCTTCTGACAATCTGTTCTTCTGATGTCTTCAGTTTAATACAGTGAATTTTGTTAGCCTCTTTTACTTATTGGTTTCTAAGCCTTCAAATTGCAATATAGGCCTATGCGATCATGATTACATTAACTTACAGCCATATTTCTGAGGGAAAAAAATGAAATAATTTTTTTATAAAAGCAAATAACAGCCTGGGAGACCAGTTTGATTACTGCACATGTATGCAGGCGCACACGCGCGTGTGTGTGTGTGTGTGTGTGTGTGTGTGTGTGTGTGTGTGTGTGCAGGCATGCATGCGTTTGTTAGAGAGAGAGAGAGTGAGAGAAAGAAACATGTCACGCCAGTTATAACGAAGCAACCAGACAGAAATTCGTTATAACCAAAGCGTCGGTTGTAACGAAAGCCGGATATTACGAAGCAGTTTTGAATGTCCCCAGCGATCCGTTATAAGTGGCTTCGACTGTACTTGTCCACTCTCAAATGAACACAACCATCCTTACCACCACCCTGTACCTTACCCCCCATACAAACCCAACTGCAAAACTTGTGTTCTCACCAAGCCAGACAGACATTGTCCCACTTGGCCCCAAAGGCTCACTCAGCATTAAATGCATATTCTCCGCATTATATGATATGCCATCCATTGCCAACTGTGTGGTAAGATCAATATCAACCATCATTGACCCAAACCAGTTGCTCTGCATTTCAACCATCCCCAACACAACATCAATCATGTCAAAGACATGGCTTTTGGCTGTTGCACACTGACAACTTTGATGTACAATGCAGGAGTCCCATGCCTTTACCAGACTGACTCCCTTTGCCCATTTGGCATAAAAACCTCTTAAGTGGTGTACCCACCCATCCCTACAGTATTGACATGCATGCACTCCCCACCACCACTCCACAGTGCTACTAACATTTACTTCATTTTCTTTTTTATTTTATTATACATACATTTGTTTAATTCAATATTAGAATCATTAATAACTTTGTCCTGTCTGAAGACCAGCAGGTCAAAACACTTTTTGTTACTTGTTTGTTCCATTCACTTTAATTTTGCTCTCTAAAAAGTCTAAGACAAGTCTACTTACCTGTAAAATGCCCTCTAATTTTTCTGTACAAAAATGACACTTTTATACTGTCCCCATTTGTACATGATGTGAAACTGTGGGATAAAAAGGAAGAGATTAGCAGCTTCAGTGAAGCATAGGTGTTACAAAGTAGCGGAAGTAAAGGATATGACAAACAGGGCTGAAAATGGGAATTTTACTTGGAAGCTATGCAACATACACACCAGCAAGCAGATCTATTATCACCTCTTTGAAATTTCATTGATTGCAATTGTTTAATTTTGGGTGTATACTTACTTGCCATGCAGTCATTGTTAAAAAAAAAAAAAAACAATACAGAGTTCACATTACAACAAGGTAATGCATAACTTGGAAACTTATAATGCATTCCTGCTCCTCCATGTATACACCCTAAGATTTCAATTCAAATACCTTTCCTGTTTTAAACTCATCAAATCATTGTGCCTACAGGCATTAGATATGAACTGTTTCACATGTATTGGAAAGACCATCAGAATCTGATCTCATACATATCTTGTGTTATCACAGTCGCATGTTCAAATGCTTAAGGGCTTCAGTTTCAGCATGAGTGTCCACTGCACATAAACATGTTATTTTGCAAACATGTAGGCATTGTGCTTGGTCAACATGGAAATGATAGATCTACTCCCTTCATTTTTGTTTTTAAATTTATGTAGATAAATGGGTTTATTTCTGAACATGTGTAACTGCTGAAGAGGAAGAGAAAAAAGACAAAGAGAGCAAGACAGTGATTTTCTTCAGTCCAAGAATGCATGAATGGTGGAGACACAGCATTGTTTATCTTTTCTAATACAGTTCTTTGCACAATAGGAAAAATTTTTTAGTTACACCATATAAAACAAATAAATTGTTTTATATAGTATTTATGTTAGGCCACAATTCTGCAGAACACGCTGTTATTGAATTATATCTGCTGACTTGTTACTGCACTACCAATATTACTTTTAGTTTTAATAATCATATTTTTGGTAAAAGAGGGGGAGAGGAGCAAGAAGAAATTTAGGGGACAAGTAAATTTCCTACCCTACTGTCCCCAGGACTACTTCAAATTACTTGGGAATTTCTGACCCTAAATAAGAGTCAAGTGAAAGACATCAACTAAAGGTTACTTCTCTACTTAAATTAATTGTGCCTGTAGAGTCAACAGGATTATTCTTACTGCATCAGTTTTATGCTGTGAGAGATAAAATAATGAAATTGACAATCATTTCAGATTAAAATGAAAGCACCAAGTTTTCAGAAATTCTTAGAGAAAAAGTGATTGGTGCAGACCATGAATTGTCTAGTTACCTGATGGGAGATTCAGTTTTGAAATTCACTTTGCCCATCTGCACTTGCACCTATCTTGGGCGACTATACTTTTCCAGCCCTGTATATTTCACTTTTTAAGACCTTGAAGTTCCCTCTGAAATTTTTTGCTTTATCACAAGCCATTTATGAATATGTTCACCCTTTATCATCATCGAAGCCTACCTAACATGAGTGTTTTTAAAAGAAGACATTAGAAGTTTGAAAATTGTTTGTTTCCTTCTCTTTTACCCCCAGACATGACGCCCAATATTCAGACAAAACAAAACAAATCTGTATCCTGTGTTTTGTGAAGCAAAGAAGGGATTTACTGACGTATTTGACTGGACCATTGCGCCATCAGTGCTTAGTGCCCAATTAGACAGCTTCTTCTGATTTAAAATCGAAAATGAAATGAGGCAGGGAACAGTAAACAATAAACAAGTGGGGTATTTCTTGCTCCCATAAGAAAACCTAACACAGAGTAACTTTTATTCAAGACTGGCACAGCCTTTTAAACTTGAATAAAGTCAGACAAATACATAGACAAACAATCTAATAGTGGGGGAAAAAACAAGCGCAGGCCAACAACTGAACTGTCTTCATAGTAATGACTTGGCAAAGATTTGGACTTAAGGAGGGGGGGGGGAGGAGGAGTTTGAAGATGGAGAAACTGGGAACATGAAATTAAGAAAATATGTTACAGATATGAAAACTCTTCACTAGCTGCATAAAGGAACCATCGCAATCCCTTTTGAAGGCAGATATATTTGTATTGCCTGCTCCGAGGCCTTTCGTCCGCTGGGTCAAAACTCATCAGGGAGACACGGCTGGTTGTGTCTGCACTCCTGGCGTCAAATAGAGACACACCACAGTCCATAATACTGTGGTGCTCTCACCACCAAGGGTGCAAAAAAGAATCCAATAGCACCCCCAAAGCAGCCAGCGAAGAGCAGTAAATGAAACCAAACTCAAGTGTGGGGAGGAAAAAAGTTGCTGAAAAACTAAAGACATTATGAAAATAGTATAAAATGTAGGGGAAAATCTTTGAGCCTACACTTGAGGATCCACCCAAAGATGCAAGGGAGATCAAAAGACAAACACACAGACGGACAGAAACAAATACAAATAACCTCAATTTAATCAAAACAAAATCGGAAATGAAATGAGGCAGGTAACAGTATGTCTCTATTTGACGCCAGGAGCGCAGACACAACCAGCCGTGTCTCCCTATGAGTTCCGACCCAGCGGACGAAAGGCCTCGGAGCAGGAAATACAAATATATCTGCCTTCAAAAGGGACTGCGATGGTTCCCTTATGCAGCTAGTGAAGAGTTTTCATATCTGATCTGTAACATATTTTCTTAATTTCATGTTCCCAGTTTCTCCATCTTCAAACTCCTCCCCCCCCCCCCCCCCCCCCCTTAAGTCCAAATCTTTGCCAAGTCATTACTATGAAGACAGTTCAGTTGTTGGCCTGCGCTTGTTTTTTCCCCCACTATTAGATTGTTTGTCTATGTATTTGTCTGACTTTATTCAAGTTTAAAAGGCTGTGCCAGTCTTGAATAAAAGTTACTCTGTGTTAGGTTTTCTTATGGGAGCAAGAAATACCCCACTTGTTTACTGTTTATTGTTTACTGTTCCCTGCCTCATTTCATTTCCGATTTTGTTTTGATTAAATTGAGGTTATTTGTATTTGTTTCTGTCCGTCTGTGTGTTTGTCTTTTGATCTCCCTTGCATCTTTGGGTGGATCCTCAAGCGTAGGTTCAAAGATTTTCCCCTACATTTTATACTATTTTCATAATGTCTTTAGTTTTTCAGCAACTTTTTTCCTCCCCACACTTGAGTTTGGTTTCATTTACTACTCTTCGCTGGCCGCTTTGGGAGTGCTATTGGATTCTTTTTTGCACCCTTGGCGGTGAGAACACCACAGTATTATGGACTGTGGTGTGTCTCTATTTGACGCCAGGAGCGCAGACACAACCAGCCATGTCTCCCTGATGAGTTCCGACCCAGTGGACGAAAGGCCTCGGAGCAGGAAATACAAATATATCTGCCTTCAAAAGGGATTGCGATGGTTCCTTTATGCAGCTAGTGAAGAGTTTTCATATCTGTAACATATTTTCTTAATTTCATGTTCCCAGTTTTTCCATCTTCAAACTCCTCTTCCCCCCCCCCCCCCCCCCCCCCCTTCCCCCTCCCCTCCTTTAGTCCAAATCTTTGCCAAGTCATTACTATGAAGACAGTTCAGTTGTTGGCCTGCGCTTGTTTTTTCCCCCACTATTAGATTGTTTGTCTATGTATTTGTCTGACTTTATTCAAGTTTAAAAGGCTGTGCCAGTCTTGAATAAAAGTTACTCTGTTAGGTTTTCTTATGGGAGCAAGAAATACCCCACTTGTTTACTGTTTCTTCTGATTTATCATGTCATGCTTTGTCCAAAATGACAACTCGTTTTGGATATATATGGGCTTGAACTCTTCACCTCTACTGAAAGGAAACAGAAACATAGGAATCCACTTCTACACTGAAAAAGAGGAAGATTAAAGCACGGCAATTTCAGACCACATGGCTCTCTAAAACTCATTTAGTCTACTTCAACAAAGAGCCAGACTGTGCCTGGTGTATGAGATGTCCTTTGCGCACTGATAACCTTTTGGAGTTCATGTCAAGGAGTAACATATGGAACCTTTCCTAACTAAGGGTCCTAACACTTCCATGACGAAACCGATGACCATTGCAAATTTTAGTTCTGTGAATCACAATGCTGTTAAATCAGTCACCCTTTTCTCTTCTGAACTTATACTGCTATAAATTTAAAACAAGACAGTACTAATAAAGTCAACTCTCTCTGTGCATGAATGTGTGTGCGTGTGTACGCATATGGACAGAGAAAGAGGGTGGGGAGGGAGAGTAAGAGTGGGAGCAAGAGAGAGAGAGAGAGAGAGAGAGAGAGAGAGAGAGAGAGAGAGAGAGAGAGAGAGAGAGAGAAGACAGAACTGGATATATATTTGAAAATATACCTTTTCATGATCCAACTGAAACTGGAAAATAGTAAATAAGAATGTAGGTTTCCGGATTCTGGATTCAACATTCTACAATCAGATCCTGACAATCGTTCACCCCACACAACAGTCGTTCCACCAGGCCTCGCTGCCACAACAACAACAGTGAGCTGATGAAGACAGGGCGACCCTGTTGAAATATTCTCCAAGTAAGTTTTGATTCTGAGTCCTTAACTACTTTTCTAATGGAAAACAGTAAACAAAAAAAACTTTCCCATATCCTAGAACCCTTTAAAAAGCTGAGCTCGGGTTAAAAAATACCCTTTATAATGTCTAAGAAAGGGTTTCAATTTATGTAACAATATAAATGAAATTTCTTACTCTGGTCCTGTTGACCCATGTTTTTTAGGGTTCCTCCACTCTTCAAGAGATGTGACAATGTTATTGAGCTGCTTTGGTTTCTTGGGCTGCTCCGTGGCTTCCTCATGCTTTTCTGCTGGCTGGCTGCCATCAATGTTAGTTTCCATTCTATTTTCTGCTGAAGTACGACAGTCTTGTTTGGTCTCTTTTGGAGCAGCTGGGGATGCCTCTACCACTCCTGTAAAAAGATCTCATTTTCGTCATTTTGATTAAAACATAATGGAAAGATGTTGACTGCTTATGTTGTATTCATAACAGATTTTTAAGTGGAAGCAATTATATCATGCTTGTCTACATCAAGTGCATGAGTTTCAAAAACAAAGCATGATTTATTATCTGTGCACAACTGTGATTACAAAGAAAAAGTCCCACACTTTTTTTTTTTTTTTTTTAATACATAATTACATGTTTCTTATCTTATGATCATTTACTGTTTCTGTTAAATTACTTGTATACCCTACATAAATGGCTGCAGTATCTGCTCTGAGAGTGAAAGTGTACTTGTAAAATATCTACACATTTGTAACAATGTAAGATCTACATATTGTTAGTTTTCACTCAAACAGCTAATCCCAGGAGATTACACAAAGTAATACTGATAACATAATAATAAACTCCATTTCAGGGTTGATACTCAGGATAGGAGCGCAAAATTAACTTTTTACAAACACTTAATTAAAACCAACTAAATTTCCATACTCCAGTCAAGTTTCATCCACTCAATGGATGCATCTCTGATTTTTCTCCAATTTTCAGACAAACATTGCAGGCATCTGTACTTCTACAGTCATCTCTGACATTGTTGCTCAAATTTTCAGACAAACATTGCTGGCATCTGTACTTCTACAGTCTGGTTAATGCCAGGATATATTAAATTAATAAAGTAAGCATAGAATACTGCCCTGTCAAGCAGTCTCAGACCGGTATGGAACTGCAGTCCATGGCATCAACTTTATCATCCTCATCCTCAATGATCACCATTAACCAAAAAGAAAGTCTTAAATTTGTATGGACTTGTATGGCCCTTCGTGCCCTGCTGAAATTATTACCTCCATTTCAACTTCCTATCCACATCTACGCCTTTGATGAGTTCAAGTTGAGATCCCCGGTATCAGAGGTCATTAGAGCCATTGTTGGACAAACATTGTGGTGCTCTCCAGAGGGGGATGCTTAGCCATACTGGCTCCATGATAAAATTATTGTTGTCATTAAGGGGTTTAGTAGTGTCCTGTGTATGCTGGATTATAACAAGCATCACTGAAGATCTCTGAAGTGATTCTGCAGCAGTGCAGTGTCTCCTCTGGTGGGCTGCCTCATGATGAACTGACACTGACTGTCCCTGTAGACTGCCATTGTCGGAGCTGCAAGAGGACAAGTAGGAAGCGACTGTGGATGGGCAGCCAGAATGAGCAGCATGAGCACTGGCGTGGCAAAGATGAGAAAGAAAAAAAAATCCAGCGTCAGACTGCTTATCAATCACGCTGAAAACAAACCCTGGTCAATAATCTTTTCTTTGTTACTCTACAAAATCAGAACAGGGGCTGTGCACATTGATCTGCAAAAGCAAAATTTATTCATCATGCTACTACTGAAAAGGTCCAATTTCCTAAATATTGTCAAATAACCAGCAAGATTCAGTAGTTAATCTGTAAAACCATGTTGGAAACTAAATTCAATTCAACAGCCACTTTTTTCTATGGAGAGAAGACAATATCAAATTTACTGACTTTTGCAAATCCAAATAAGTTTTACAGACTTTTAAGGCCTTAAAAAGAGTGCTTCAGTTTCCCCCAATTGAAAATTTTTCCAAACCTTAAAGGACCATATGAACCTTGCTTTTGTTTACATCAAGTGTTAAAAACAGAATAAACACTTACCCTGATTCAGAAACTGAAGAGTTGATGTGCTAGGTCCTTCTCCAATGATAGTGCTCTCTGAAAAAAAAAAAATTCTTTTTTTTCTTAGTTTACGTTTATATAGCACTTATCAGTAGTATTTATTTTGTTCACTATAATTTTACCCTGTCTTTCATTTGACTTTATGATCAGATAAAAGATCATCTGATTTCTTACTAAAAACATTGTGTCTATGAAATATAAAGTAAAAAATAAAAGAGCAATGATTGCAACTATAAACATTAGTAAATGTGCACCACATCTGACATAACATATGCTCTTACTTCTTGAGGTCTTGATAGTTTTATTAATATCTCTGACAGAATCATCTTGTATCCAGTTCTGGATTGATCCGAGTATCCACAAAGTTCTTCCAATGTTCCATCAGATCTGACATAGTGACAATAGACACTGCCCAGATGTGAAACAAATTCTTTACCTTCTATTACAAACAGGTCATCTATGAATCTGTTTTCAAGGAGTTTTGTAGATCCAGAAAATACCAAAACACCATGTTTCTGCCATCTGCCAAAGACTCACAAGAACTTGCCATGACCACCAGGAAGATTCTCAGTCAGAGATCACTGGCCCACTATCCAAACTCTATAACCACTGGATGCAGCCTACCAGCGATAGACATTTGAGGAATGGAACAAAGTGTCTGAACTATAATCTGGCTCCCTCACTGTCTTCACAGTCTGTATTGGAACAACCCTAATACTCTACAGTAATACTGATTCATACTTATAAATTTAAGCAAAAATTTCTTTTCTCTTTGTCTCAGTCAGTGTCATTTGTAAAGTAATATTAAACAGTAAAGTGATAATATTGCAACAAGACAGACTGAAAAAAAAGTGAAATGCTTATTTCGTATTCAAATTAATTAAGCAATTACTTTTTTCCTCTTACATGATAACAGTCTACACACTAGCCTTGATATCACACACAATACAACAATCGATTTATCTTCCAGTGCAATCCATCAATGTTCATGCACATTTGGTCGATTCATTGATCATGCAAAAATTGATTGTCTGCACTTTGTCGATCCTTTTGTTCGGACCTAGTAATAAGCTGAGAAATAACCTTGACAGAAAAAAAAAATCTTTTCTTTTTTTTTTCCCCAATAATTGACAGAAAAGAGACATCAGACACTAGTTTTGAGGCATTCTCTGATGTATTCAAGACAGAAATATTCAGTTTTCATCATGTTGGGTAGTCTTGCCTCAACATACATCATGCTCTCAGCATAGCCAACAGTCATGCTGCACTGGCCTGTGCCCTTAGCATCATTCATTCTTCTTCATAAGTTCAGCTTTATGAAGTAAAGTGAAGTCTGAAAGAAAAAGAAAGAAATCCAAGTGACTTTCACACCACTAACAACACTTTCTCAAGTGAACAAATAGTCATAGGCTTGATGATTTTAATGTGGAATACACACATGCATGACTTGTGATGAAGGGTGAAAGTCCGGCAGTCCAAGAGTTTTCAGAGGGTATTTTCGAGACATAAAGCATGAAACATGCACATCTGTATGTGAATTGGGAGCCCAAATCCCTGAAAATTCATACTGGAGACACTCAATAATTTTCCAGAACAGGATATGAATATACTTTGCCTAAAGAATAGATCTTAAACACTGAATGTAGAGCTTTTTGTACTCTAGACAGTTTATATGTTGCTGCCACAAAATGACAGGCTCAGGCCATACCATCATTTAAAGTGCATAATCGGAAATGAAATGAGGCAGGGAACAGTAAACGATAAACAGTAAACAAGTTGGGTATTTTTTGGCTCCCATAAGAAAACCTAACACAGAGTAACTTGTATTCAAGACCGGCACAGCCTTTTAAACTTGAATAAAGTCAGACAAATACATAGACGAACAATCTAATAGTGGGGGGAAAAACAAGCGCAGGCCAACAACTGAACTATCTTCATAGTAATGACTTGGCAAAGATTTGGACTTAAGGAGGGGGGGGGGGGGGGGGGGGGGGGGGGGGGAGGGGGGGGGGTGGGGGGGGGGGGGGGGGGGGGGGGGGGGGGGGGGGGGGGGGGGGGGGGGGGGGGGGGGGGGGGGGGGGGGGGGGGGGGGGGGGGGGGGGGGGGGGGGGGGGGGGGGGGGAGGGGCGGAATTTGAAGATGGAGAAACTGGGAACATGAAATTAAGAAAATATGTTACAGATATGAAAACTCTTCACTAGCTGCATAAGGGAACCATCGCAATCCCCTTTGAAGGCAAAACAAATATATCTGCCTTCAAAGGGGATTGCGATGGTTCCTTATGCAGCTAGTGAAGAGTTTTCATATCTGTAACATATTTTCTTAATTTCATGTTCCCAGTTTCTCCATCTTCAAATTCCGCCCCTCCCCCCCCCCCCCCCCCCCCCCCCCCCCCCCCTCCCTTAAGTCCAAATCTTTGCCAAGTCATTACTATGAAGATAGTTCAGTTGTTGGCCTGCGCTTGTTTTTCCCCCCACTATTAGATTGTTCGTCTATGTATTTGTCTGACTTTATTCAAGTTTAAAAGGCTGTGCCGGTCTTGAATACAAGTTACTCTGTGTTAGGTTTTCTTATGGGAGCCAAAAAATACCCAACTTGTTTACTGTTTAAAGTGCATAAATATTGATCATTTTCTAGGCAATCAATAAATTAATCAAAGGCACAAGAAGATCATTTGACTGTAGTGAATAGTGATTGTCAGATAGCACATTATGTTACTAAGAGCTTTCTGCTTGCTTTCTCCTTCCATAGTCACACAATAGTGGCCACAATTACTAGACCATGGGACCACTGATTATACTAATAATTTCAATTACAACTATTCTGTTGGCATCACACATCAGTGTATGTGGGATCTACAGAAAAGCTACACCCCTCACCTACAAGGCAATGGACTGAAGACCTCAATAAATGACTCTTACTTTAAATGAATAGCTAATATTCAGTCAAGAATCCAAAGCATTCAAAGTTGTGTCGTTTACAAAGCAATGTCAATTGCCATCATCACAGTGTGTGTGTAGGTATGAGACAATCTCAAAGTTTGTACTATCTATCTCGCAATTTGTACTGGCTAACAGGGCACTTCCTGTCATGAATCACTGCCAGTGCCACTGTACATCATGAGCAGTTACAAAAGTATGTTCTTCATGAAGTACACATGATTACCAACCATATATCACTTCCCTCTCTACTAAAACTCTTAGCAGCTTTTCATACCATTAATTATTCTCTGTTTCCTTCCTGTTTGCATAACTCTTTTGGTCTTTTTAATACAATCCTCAACTGGTTCATTCCTTTCTCAATGTATCACTGACATCATCCAATTATTTCTGTCAATGGTTCTTTTTCCTGCCCTACTCCAATGGACCATTGCTGTATGGTGTGACTCAGGACTAGGACCTGTACTTTTGTTTATATGCATGTCCTGTCTCCACCATCTTAAATCATTATTCTCTTTCCCATCACAGTTTCCCCGATGACAACTTTGTATTTCTGGACCTCTCTCTGATCTTCCGACAATGAATGAAAGTACTCAGTTGTGTGTGCCTGACCTTAGAAACTGGATGATCAACAATAAACTCAAACTAAAGGTGCTGAGGGAGTAAAACCTCTCACACTCACAGATGGCCTTAAGAGCTTTAAATGGCAACAATGTAGAGAAGATTAGCACTGGGGCCCTCACCTAGTGCAGATGTTCTGGAGCTATGTGCAGGAGGTTGAAGTTGAGGGGTAATTCATATTATTGGCAGGTGACAGCAATCGTCGAAAGCAAAGGATTCCTAAGTTTGAATTTCAAATAGTCAAGGGGAGTGTGACAAGTCACGTGACCAACTCCACCCGATCGGTCCCAAACACCCTCCTGTACAAACACACATGTCCCCCCCCCCCCCCCCCCCCCCTTTCTCTCTACTTTTGTCTCACAAAGTCACAAAAGCAGTACAGATTTCAAATCTATGCCAACTCTCCATCTCTATCCCTCTCAAAATCCCCCCCCCCCCCCCCCCCCCCCCCTCCGTGATGTACGAAATGCACAGCAATGAATTACACCATTTTCGGAGTACTCGCTCGCTTCACCTATCTCCTCCCTTCCTTTCCGAATGCACATTCCTCCGCTATATCACATGAGAAGCCGACCCCCCCCCCCCCCCCCCCCCCCCCCCCCTCCTCCCCGCTCAGCCCCCCCCCCCCCCCCCCCTCACCCCCCCCCAAACCTCGCCATTCACCACCCGCATGCCGACGGTGGTGCATGAGGCTCGCAAATGACGCAATTACGTTAAACAGCGCTTTGTCAATTGGCATGTGCTGATACAGGCGCTGCAACACAACCCCCAAATGTTACAGCACCAGCGAGGTTTCGAACATTCAAAAACTGTTCCATTCCACGGTAGGGGGTGGGGGAATGACCAACCCCCTCCCCTCCATTTTCTTTATCTTTAGTGATACAAAGTCACCTGGAACAGGAACCAGAATAGACAGTTTAGCCTATAAAAAAGGGAAGCCGAGTCCCTCCCATTCACTGCTTTCACAGACCAGCAATAGAACAATACAGTGCAGCCACAAAGACAACAGGGGTAAACCAGCGAGAGTGCTCGGTTTATCTCACTCTACTCTAAATTTCCTTGTCTAAGATTCACTGATGTCCTAGAACTGTAAATTTAAATTATGTTTCTAAATTTTGAGACTATGTATTGATTGTATGTATACCATGTGGTTCAACAGTATAACTTTATGCCAATACTTGGTGACATCTATCAAGATGATGAATGAGTATTCCGTTGTAATAGTTTGTTTGCCACCACATGGTAAAAGCTATTACCATGATTGGTTAAAATTCTTTAACATTCTGACCTCCATCCTTTTATCTGACTTTTGCCAGTATGCAATACTATCTGTTACGATGATAAGTGAAGGATAAATTCTGACCAGAAACCAGTATGCCAGTATTAGATGAAGACTGGTGATTGTTGGAATGCTTTGTAGTGTGTGACTTAAAGTCTACACCACTACTTGGGCCAAGTGTATTCCAAGTTATTGCAATTCAAGTCATAAGAAAAACTTAAGTGTTATTTAACTAAAATTGTTTAGCATTGTATTACTGTCTCCTACCCTTTTGTAAACTCCACTCAAAATCTGAACAAAAGTGGAGACTGATAATTATGACAGATATATTTATGCTAGTCTAATCCTTTGTTGGCTGAGATCTCACACATTTACTGAAAGCCAAAGGGCAATGCATGAACTCGACAAGCCAGACACTCAGCTACTTAACTACAGACCAGGTTCTTTTTGTTTTAGAACCTGGGACCCTATCTACCCGGGGCAAGCCTGGTATGAAGAAACACCACAGCCCAGCAACTGAGCAGTGGGTCCATATAAGTGGATCACCAGCAACTAGAGAGAAAAACAACTATCCTCTCCAACATCAGATAAGTTCTGATATTCCAAGTGGACTCCCAACTCAATTCATCCAGAACTTTCCCTCTCTTAAACAGTGAGAAACAAAACTCAGCATGAACTGACTGAGTGAAATTAATTTGAATATTTCACTCTTGTATAAATAAGTAAAGTTATGTGTGAAGGTGCACTTAATTTGTGTCAGTTTTTTGTTGTTCAATCAGTATTGAATGTTTGAACTTCTCTCCAATTCTGTCTCTCGGAGCTACAAGTACTCTTAAGAGTACAAGCCTAAGGAAACCTATCCCTGAGCCATTATTGAGTATTTTAACAGTCACAAGAAAAATATTAATTTTAATTTAATTCGATGACTAGTACCAGAAAGTTGCTCCTTCCATCACTAGTAAGAGAGAGGGTGGAGGTGAAATTTTAACATAATCCTCATAGAGAAAATATTCCAAGTCCTTCCCCTAAAGGACACACTCACCCACCTCCAACTCTCATCACAGTGTGCAAGCGTGTATGTGTGTGTGTGTCTATTGAAGCGTTTAGACGACAAATCCTTTTTTCTGCATTTGGATTTTTCATGTGTAATAAGTTAGAGAGGAACAATGTTTCTTGTTCTCAGTCATGTCAAAAGAGAAGCCAGTGCGTGACATCTTATTCCCAGAGACTGGAATGTTTCGTGGGTGCATGAGTGTGCTTGTGCGTGCATTGAGTGCAGAGATAACCTTGGTGTATTAAGCCAAACTTATATATCACACCTATTT